>CM030359.1:400680834-401280834 GCA_017893485.1 Hemerocallis citrina | reverse complement strand
TGGGTTACATGGAAGACATCACGATTTTTGGCAGTGGGAGGTAGTTTGAGTTTGTATGCAACCTGCCCAACCTTGCTAATCACTCGATATGGTCCATAGAATAGGTGAGAAAGCTTGTGGATTCTCTTACCCCCCACTGTGTTTTGTCTATAAGGTTGCAGCCTCAAGTACACAAACTCCCTTACTTCAAATTCTGTCTATTCTCCTCTTATCTGCACCCATCTTCATCATTTGCTGCGCTTTTTTCAAGTTGTCCTTGAGCAGTTGCAGAGTTGTGTCCCTCTCCAATAGACACCTCTGGGGAACTGGCAGTGTTGGGGATGTAAGTGAGCAAGGTTGGGGGGTGAGCTGCCATATACAACCTGATATGGGGAAAGCTTTGTGGACCTATGTATACTAGTATTATACCAGTATTCCGCCTATGGTAGAAGATTGACCCAGCTTGAAGGTTTATATGCGCAACAACATTGCAGGTAAGTTTCCAGAGTTCGATTAACATGTAACATCTCGTATTTCTTGGAGACTAGTATAATATAGTATAGGATAGTGTGTGTATATATATATCTATATAATAAAACACAAAGAAAGCTATCAAGTGGTTCTCCTTCAATCTCTCCAAAATTAAAGACCCAGATCTAACCTCACAAAACATATTTTTCTCTCCCCCTCCCCCTCCCCTCACCCCCCAAAAAGTTTTTCCCAAAAACTCAAATTCAAATCCCCCACCCAAAACAACTCCTATATTTATTTAATTTTCTCTCTCTCTCTCTTTCCCTCCCTCTTCTATTTAAAAAATTAATAAAATAAAAATTGTAAAAAAAATTTTAAATTAAAAATTAAAAAACTAAAAAAATTAAAAATTAAAAAACCTTTAAAATAATTCACAAAAATCAAAAAAACCATATAATATGTTTTTTGCTGGACCCCCAAACATTTCTCATATAATATGTTTGCTACTTCAATTAATTTGCTGGACCAAAACTATTTTATATGATCAAACAAGGTGCACCGTTCCGAAGACGTGCCGTAGGCACGTGTCAACGGGCAAACCTAGTATATATATATATATAGAATGGCATAATGGTAAATATGTTGAATGGCAAGATGGTAATAATGTTGAACTGAATTAAATAGAGATGAGATGATGGGCTTTGGCTGTTGCTGTCAGGGTGATGTGGAGTGGGGCCCAGATTTGGGACCCGGCTGTGTGCTGACACACGCAAGAGAAAGGAGTTGTAGGATGGATTAGTCCCATATCGGAAGTTAACAAGATTAATAAATAAATAAATAATATTACCTATTATCAAGAGTCACCAAATCAGTTAACCACCTCTTGAGAGGCAGCCTGTGGTGGGCAGTTGTACTAATAAATAAATAAATTGTCTGAGTTGGTGCCGGGGTGTTACTGTTGACTTTTAGTTTGGTGTGCACAAAATGTGTCTATAAATACTAATAAGTTTAAATTAAGTTGTTCAGATTTTTAGGATTAAATAATATCAATAAAAGATTCAAAAGAGATTCAATAATAGGCAAAGAATAATAGCAATAAAGAAGGATTGCAAAATCAAGCAAAAGAAGAATTTATTCAAAAAGGAGCGCATGTTGATTAGTGCCCAAGAAAGCTTGCAAGACCTGTTATTGTTATTCCATATATGTGAGATTTAATATGTATTTAATTGATTGTGAATTGATTAGTATATGGTAAGAATATAAAGTGAATTCGTCATGAACAGCATGATTGCGGTCGACCGTACTTCAGTGTCGGTCGACTGCACCACAGTCAACTGCACATTATAGCAATATAATGAAACAGTCGACCATTCATCTTTCGACTTTTCGTTTAAAGATGAACTATCGACTGTCCCTTAATAGCGGTCGACCGTAACTTGTGTTGTTCATTTTTTGGAATGTATCGTTTCTATTTTTGATAGATACACTTTCTCGTCTATATATTTGGACGAACCCACTATGTATTCCTCACCTATTACTTTGAGAAAAATCTGCTGATCTAATCACTTCAACAATCAATCCGAGTGTGTGTGATAATTATTTTTTTTCTTCAGTCAGGATCATTAAAGATCTTGGATTTTTTCTTTTGTTCCACTTTGGTGAGAGTGACTGGATTTGTGTTATGTAATATCTCAGACGGATATTATAATGTATAAATTATTATTTTTAAATTAAAATATTTTTAAATGGGAATTTCTTGGTTTCATTCATAAAAAGTTACCTGGACATATATATACTAGTAAATATATACAAATATTGTATCAGTTTTGTGCACTTGTGCAAAATTTTGAAAACGTATTTTTGAGAAAATGGCCGGAAAATCTCGGGCAGGTATTTAAAATTATTATTTTATTTTTATATTATTTTTATTGTCAGAATTGAAATATTTTTTGTGGATATCACCCGGTTTTGTTAATAAACGTTATCCGTAATATATACCAGTATGTATACATCTGTATTGTATAAAATTGGTACTGGAATCTTTTGGACTGATAATCAAATTTATTTTATTATTATTTTCGGAATTAAATTATTTTTGTACTGATTGAGCAGTTTTACAAACAGAAATTATCGGTATATAAATATATACATACGTAAGCGTATTGTACCGATTTCGTACGTTTGTACAAATCATGTAGAATGTGTTTTGGACAAAAATATCTTATTTTTGTCATGATTAATCAAATTTGGATGGCTAGGATTTATTTGGAGGCTTAAACATAGGGTTAGGATTAATTAGGGATACGTAAGAGTTAATATGTGTATTTTCTACTAGAACCCTCTTCTCCACCTCATCCCTCCACCTCACCCCTCCACCTGATGAGGTAAATAACCGACCAACCTTGCCCAAGGGGCTTTGTGCATAAATCCCTAGCACTTATGCACTCTCCCCCTTCTCTTTTGTCCTATAAATACCCCTCCCCTTCACTCTTTGCCTCATTTACAAGAATAAAAAAAGAGAGAGAAAAAGAAAGAGAAGAAACCCTTAAGTGTCCTTCATTTGGGGATTTTTCCATAAAAGTGTTCTTCACTCAAATTGTAGTAGAAAGCAAAGGAAGAAGGAGAAGGTTTGCTAGCTAGTCCTTCCCACAAGAAAATCAAGGCGGGGATTCTCTACTTCTATTTTAGGTTTGCTTGTTCTCTTTATTATTTATGTTTGTTGAAAAAGAACCCATCTTTAGGGTTATTATTTGTAACATCCCGAATTTCAAATAAGGATAAATTCGAGATTTCAATTTATCCTTATTTGAAATTCGGGATGTTACATTATTGGTTCTATGTGAAAAGGAACCCATCTTTGATGGTTGTTTGTTGTAGGATAAAAAAAGAACCCATCTTTATGATGGTGGATGTTGTATGTATATGTTCTATAACAACTTGGACTATTTTTCTAAGCATATAAGTGGTTGTAGGTTAAAAGGAACTCATCTTTATGATGTGTTGTTGTGTTTTTATGTTCCTAAATAACTTGGACTAATTCCTAAGTATAGGAATGTTTGTAGGGATCAAAGTGATCCCATGAAAAAGATGGATTGGCAGAACTCAACAAAATCACATAAAGATAGAGTATTGAACCTTGCTATGGTTATTGTTGTTATGATGATTATTTTGGACTAATTGGACTAAGATTTGTGCATAAGAACGGTGGAAAATCAAGAGAAGTTATCTCTTTTTATTTGTGTGGATTCTTGTCCACTTTTGTTGTATGTGTGTTCAAAAAAATGACTTGGACTAAGTATTAAGCATACGGTGGTTGTAGGGATCAAAAGGATTCCATGAAAAAGATGGATGGTGGAACTTAATTAAAACACATAAAGGTTGAATCTTTAACCTTGTATGTTTATTGTTGTTATTGTAGTTGTTTTGTGGAACTCAAAACTATGACATGGACTATAACTATGTGCATATAAAGATTAGTGTAGTAAGAATGTTTACTTACCCATTCTAGGGTTATAGAACTCATCTAGCTTTTTAATGATAAGTTTTGTTGTATGTTGTTCTCTACTTTGTTAAGAAATCTATCTTTGCTAACCCTTGTTCATAAAAGGTTGCTCATATTGTATGTAGGGACTTATAGGATTGAAGAAAAGTGGGTTGTAGTACGTACTAATTTGTAGACTAAATAAATGTAGTCTTTGTAATTATATAGGACTTGTAATTTCCTAAAGAAGTAGTCTTTGTAATAATTTATTTTAGTCTTTTGTAGCATGTCCTAAACTAATCTAGGTTGCTAGAAAACCGATGCTTGAGTGAAGAGCCATGCTTAAATTATTCTAGGTTGCTAGAGAAACCCATGCTTGAGATGAATGTCGTAGTACCATGTCCTAAACTATTCTAGGTTGCGAGAGAACCCATGCTCGAGTTGTGTAGTAATCCTAGATAAAAAAGAACCCATTCATGCCCATGAAACCCATGAACCATTCATGCTTGTGGAACCCATGAAGAACTTTATGCTTGAGTTACTAACTATTGTAGTAAGAAACCCATCATGCTTAAGTTGTTGTAGTAAGAAACTAATCATGCTTAAGTTGTTGTAGTAAAAACCCATCATAAGAAACCCATCATGCTTAAGTTCTTATAGTAAGTATACCATGCTTGAGTTGTTGTAGAAGAATCCCATGTTAAGTTATATACCATACTTGAGTTGTTGTAGGTTGATTATAGTAAGTATACCATGCTGGAGTTGTTGTAGAAGAAACCCATGTTAAGTTGTATACCATGCTTGAGTTGTTGTAGGTTGATTATAGAAAGATACCATGCTTGAGTTGTTGTAGATTGATTATAGTGAGAAACTCATACTTGAATTGTATTCATGCTTGAGTTGTAGAAAGATACCATGCTTAAGTTATTGTAATTGTTCTAAGTAAAGAACGCATGCTTGTGTTATTGTAGTAGTTCTAGTAAAGAACCCATGTTTGAGATGTATGGTGGTTTTGGATTCAAAAGAATCCATGCATGTTTAAGTTATATGTTGTAGTGGAACCCATGAGTTTAGCTTGCATGCTAATCCTATGGAACTATTGAAATGAACCCATATTTCACATTTGCTCTAGTTCAATTTTTAAGGAGAAACACATGAAACTAGCTCCATGATAATTCTAGCTCGAATTGGCGAGGAACCCATGCAATTAGGTTCTAGGTGATTCTAGGTCAACTTTGAGAAAGAATCCATGAACCTAGTCGCATATTGTCCTAGTTCAAATTTGGAAAAAGAACCCATGTGTTCTAGTTGTATGCGTTTCTAATTGAAATTGGACCATATGATGTGCATATGCTTCATCTTCAATATATGGTAAATAATGGTTGGAAAAGTCACTAGTATTGTTAGCTAGATAAAAGCTAGCGTAGGGGCCATCGACCATCAAGAATCGTATTTTACCACCTTAGAAACTGTGGATAAATCACACTTCGAGCACCGACGGATCTTAACTGATGTGGGTTTATCGTGGGCCGAAAATGTTGACGAGATCCGAGTTAGGGGTAATGATGAGTGAGAGAGATTTCCGTCACCGGTGTCTTGGATCGATAGGCCATGAGTTGAATTGGGATAATCATAAGAAAGTTATTGAAAACCCGGTGAGATTGTTTGGGTTTAGTGACATCGTTAGGGTAGTAACTTATGGCTATTACTACTGAACCTTTACTTATTATCATTATTACGCCGAAGGGAAAGAGGTGGTGTTAAGGGTGATTTCTTATGATCCGACTTGTCCTATAGGCCAACACTAGGTGGTGTTATTGGGTTGTACCTTCCCATCAAAGGGATACGTACGGTGTCTTTTCACGAGTTGGGAGCACGGGTTGCGTATCTCGTATGTTAATTTCTGAAATACCGTAGCTTGGGATGCCACAGGATGCTACGTGCAGTCCTGCGTTTGCGAGACCCCAGTGGTGCCACAGGCTAGGCTTCGTGCTATCCTGCGCATGTGAGACCCTATGTTCTGTTGATTTTTGAATGAGGCCCGATACGCTGGGTAATAGTGGCAAATATGGACACCACTATATGACTGCAGTAACGGAACTAGACCGTACCTGCAACCCTATTTTTGAATGAGGTCCGGTACGCCGGGTAGTAGTGGCAAACGGAGACACCATAATCATACTGCATTTGTGGGACTTGACCCACCTGCAACCTGACAGTCACGTTGTATTATCAGGAACAGGATTGTGTACAAAGTAGAATTCATAACGAGGGTTCAAATCCCTATATACGAAGAAACGGCTTGAGATGGGGTGTATGTAGTATGGGCTGCATACTGTTCTGGAAACTTGCTTGCATTAGAATAAGTGCAGAATTGCGTTAGTCAAACTTGCATTAAAGTTTAAGGCATAGCATACACTGACACATCAATTATATATACACGTTTTTCTTTTCATCAATCTGTTTGCTTAAGTGGAGAATCGCTGCTAGTTATCAGCATTAAAAATGTCAGTATATGTACTGACGTCCCCATTTCAATAGGTACCGGATTGGAGAAGTACAGGTACAGGATTCAGGAGGACTCAAGGCGAGAGAAGCAAGAGTCGTTTTTATTTCCGCTGCATTATATGTTGTTTACTATTGTTCCATTGTAACAATTTTGTAATCTATTTATTTGTTGGAAAGCATCCAAGTAAAATACCAAGTGTTGTTCTTTATTCATTATACTCTGATGTTATATGTTGAAAGTTGTAACACTTGAGATTGTAAAGATATTATTGTAACACTGTTGTATTGTATTGCAATTTTGTAACATTCGGATTTGTAATACATTTGTGTTGAACAAAAAGTTTTAAATTTTCCTGTTTTTCTGTGTATTGTGGCTAATTAAAGAAAAGATTCGGGCTTATCTCACGGTTTCCCAGTTACGTGGAAATCGGGGCATTACAGAGTGGTATCAGACCGACTTCAATTTACAGTCCAACACAGTAGGAAAATTAAACTTGGATGCCTTTTAGGAGTCGGGTTTTAGTTAGTTGTAGACAATTATAATTCATATTGTTGTTTCTTTCAACTTATGTTTTATAATTTTTCTATATCTGGACTAACTTCAGTATGTGTGTTTTTTTTTGTTTTTTTTTTATTTTTTTTATTATTATTTTTTTTAAGGATAGGATGGTGTTCGAGGATATCCTTGTAACAGTATACTGAAAAGCAATGCTTTGAGTATAAGTGAGAGATTGTTAGGGTTATATACTGAAAGCATCACTTTTGTATTAACTTTATTTCCTTATTTTTTTGAATGAGAATCATATGGGCATATGTTTGCATATTGTGTTTATTATAATATTAATGCAAGTGTCTGATATTCTATAAGGTTGATAATATGGTGTGAGGTGACACACAGAAAATCATATTATCAGTTTCCTATGGAATATATAAATAGTTCACAACCTAGACGGACTTGGACAATCCATTGGAAAGGTTGTAGTGTAATCTGGTATTAGTCTGTCTTGACTATAGGTTTACACTAGTACACTTTGTGTGTATTGAACAGGACCACTTGAGGTTGTTCTCTTTATACTGACTACAAAAGAGAACAAACACCTCTGTTATTATGGATGCTTATGCTCTTAATCCAGATATAATAACAGACATGTATATGCAGTGTGCATTACTTTGACTCATAAAAGAGTGAGATTCATTATGGATCAACAACCTCTATGAATTGGGTAATAGCATTGTATGTATGATGGGCTGTTGATTGTAAAAGGAATCCATGTCCCGATACGTCGGGTTGATGATGTCCCCTTAAGGAGCTCATAAGGATTGTCATGTAAACCCTGCAGGTGGATTACATCCGACATGACAAATAAAGTTGAGTGGTACTACTTAAGGATAAAAGATGTTGATCAATATAGTTGTCAGTAACTTAATTTGATCGACGGACATTCGATATCTTAACATGGGGAGTTGAACGAGCATATAATAAAAGGAGCCCATAAATATAATTTGGGATTAGGAAGGTAGTGCAACAATAGCTCCTTAGTGGACCGAGCTATTGTTAATGGGCCTGGGTTATGTATTCGGGCTGAACACAGGATACCCAGATTCGTTAGGAGACCTAACCCTAATTTCTCCTCATGGTCCCTGCCGTAGCCTTATATATATCCTCTATTTCTCTGGCCGTCATTGACAATCTGAAATATAAGATTTTTTTTCTCAAAACTCGTGATTCACGTAAGGAGAGAAAGAGAGGTCAGCCAAGGAGAAGAAAGGTTGGGAGATCGTCGCCCACACGACGTCCAACCCGAGGAAGGAATACGTGCAGAAGATCTTGGGGTCGCTGTCGTCTTCTTCTCACCGCAGGTATAATTTGTGAACCCTAGATTCCGCTATATAGGGTTAGATCACATTTTTAATCTGTTTATTTTTAACGATCGATACGCACACCAATCCGTAGTCCTGGGAATCATCTCAGTTCCATCAATTGGTATCAGAGCCAGGTTTGGATCTGCGTATTGATTGTTACATCCATGTTGTCCAATAAAACTTGTGTTGCATGATAGTCGGTAGATGTAGATCTGTTCTAGATGTAGATCTGTTCTAACTCGGTTTTGCAGGCATCTTAGATCCAACTATTATGGTCCAATGCATGTTTTGTTTGTGTTGTTGTTGTTTTGTGGATGTAATTATTGTGTTGTTGTTGTTTTGTGGATGTAATTAATATCACGAGGGTTGATCGTGCTTATAATTTTAATTTTTCAATCTAGATTATGTGTGAACTCCTTCGGGAGGCATAGGATTGATGTAATTTTAATTTTTCAATCTAGATTATGTATGAACTCCTTCGGGAGGCATAGGATTGATGTAATTTTATTTTTTTTATTTTTTTTTTATTTTTTTTGATCGATCGTGATGGCGATGGTGGCTGTTTCTGACGCCAGAGGAGATGCTGTTTCAGGCAGTCCGTAGATCGACAGATGGTTTCGATGAAGAAATCGGGCAGCCAAACCTAAATAATAAAATTTTAAAAAAAAAAAAAAAAAAATCAGGGCGCTGCCCCGAACCCCGCGACCTGACCGGTAGCTCCGCGCAGGGTCAGATTTGGGCTTCGCACAGTCGGGGAAGAATCAGGAAGGATGGCCATAATAGTTGGATATTTTTTTTCAAATTTATTGCCATTATTGCTTATTCTGATTATGCATGCTTATTATATTGTGATGTTTTTTTTGAAAAACTAGGATCACATTAATAATGGACAACATGGACATAAATTAACTAGTAGAAAAACCCTCATTGTTAAATAACTAAGTGGGAGAGGGAATTCATTTAACATGAATCCCACGGTCTCCATTGCTGGTTTGTAGGTGATATAATCATACTTGCGTGTTGGCTTTAGTGCTTTCCTCCATATCGGATGAGTATAATTATGGATCACCAGTACAGACTTCCTTAGGGATAATTGTAGAAAGTTACCTAGTATGTGTTCACTTCTCCATCTGAAGGAACTCAATACAAGATAATGGACTTAGTATTAAGCAAAGGTATACACTTAGATACAAATAATGGTATCCTCCACATCGGAGTCACTGCTATTATTTGTAGGACCAGAGCAAGACCAACAGATTAATTTTATTTGTCAAAAAGTTGTGTTGACATGATAGTAAAATTAATAGGAAAAACCTACTTGAACAAATATTGAATTTGTATACGTCCACACTATCGTGGCATGCTAAATTCATGGTGTTTAAGGTGTTGGTGAATTTTTTTTTTATTGTTTTGAGGGAATCAATATTTAATTAATTCAAAAAGTTTTGCCCTACATAATTTTTTTTATGTGATTCTCAGGATTTCAAAAATGGGTTCTTTCAGTCCACTTATGGTGATTCTTAAAGAAAACAAACTTACTGGCCCTAATTATATTGACTGGAAACGTAACTTGGATATTGTCTTAACTGCTGAAGAGTACAAATTTGTACTCAATGAAGTATGCCCACCTAAGCCTGATGCTGACTCTGATGAAGAGGCCAAAGAGGCTTATAAGAAGTGGAATAAGGCAGATGAGATGGCGCGGTGTTACATTTTGGCATCTATGTCAAATGTACTGCAGCATCAGCATCAGGCCATGTCCACAGCTTATGATATGATGTACAACCTTAAGGAACTCTTCGGACATCAGAGTAGAGCAGCTAGGCAATTTGCTATGAAGAGTTTGATGAATGCATCTATGGCTGAGGGGACACCAGTAAGGGATCATGTTCTCAAGATGATGGATCATCTAAATGAGATGGAGATCCTTGGTGCTGAAATCGATGGGGAAACCCAGGTCGATATCATTCTCGGGACTCTGCCTAAAAGTTTTGACTCGTTTTGCCTTAATTACAACATGAACAAAAGGTTGTATACTTTGTCAGAACTTGCAAATGAACTACAGGATGCTGAAGCTCTCTTCAAGCAGAATGCCCATGTTTATGTGACTGAAAAGGTCTCTACTTCTAAGCCGAAAGGTGGTAAGAAGAAGAAAGTTCAGAAACAAGTAAACTCAGCAAAGAAGGGCATGGGACCTCAAGGCGCTGTGAAAAAGCCGAAAGGCAAGTGTTTCAAGTGCAAAGGGTCAGGACATTGGAAGACTGACTGTCCACTTCTCAAACAAAAGAACAAAGAAGGTATATCTCATTTACTAGTTGTTGAAACATGTTTAGCGGTGCTATCTACCGGCACCTGGTGTGTAGATACAGGAGCCACTAATCATGTCTGCAATACATTGCAGGGGTTCCAGAAAACCAGACGGCTCAGTGATGGAGAGATATGCTTGTTTATGGGTGACGCTACAAGAGTAGCGGCCGTTGCAATAGGAGATGTTATTTTATCTTTTGGTAGAAATAAGTCTTTGACATTGAGAGATTGTCTTTATGCACCTTCACTTAGAAGGAATTTAATTTCTGTTTCTATGCTAGTTAAGGATGGATATTCAGTTTATTTTAATGACAATATTGTTATTAGAAAAAATAAGCATTTTATCTGTTCTGGTGCATTGGTTGATAATCTATATGTCATTAATCCTATTTCGCCCACAATGCAACTTATGGAAATGAATAATATGTCTTCTAACATAAATAAGAGAAAAGAACCTTCTTGTATGAACCAAACATATCTTTGGCACTTGCGATTGGGGCATGTTAACCTAAGAAGGATTCAAAGACTGGTTAAAGATGGACCTTTGAGTTCATTGGAAGTGGAGGCACTACCAGTCTGTGAATCCTGCTTGGAAGGTAAAATGACCAAAAGGCCTTTCAAGGCAAAGGGGTATAGGGCCAAAGATGTGTTGGAATTGGTTCATTCTGATTTGTGTGGGCCCATGACTGTCCAGTCTAGAGGTGGCTTTGAATATTTTGTCACATTTACTGACGATTATTCAAGGTATGGATATATTTATTTGATGCGCCGTAAGTCTGAGTGCTTTGAGAAATTCAAAGAGTACAAGGCAGAAACGGAGAAGCGTCATGAAAAATGTATCAAGTCATTACGTTCAGATCGTGGTGGCGAGTATCTCTTTGGGGAGTTTAGGGACTATTTGTCAGAGGCTGGGATTACATCCCAATTATCAGCACCTGGAACACCCCAACAGAATGGTGTAGCAGAAAGAAGGAATAGGACTCTTATGGAGATGGTTAGATCAATGATGAGTTATTCAGATTTACCAGATTCGTTTTGGGGATATGCCTTAGAAACTGCAGCTTATATTCTGAACTTGGTTCCTTCTAAGTCAGTACCAATTACTCCCACAGAACTGTGGACTGGGCGTAAGCCTAGTCTGAAACATGTTCGGATTTGGGGTAGTCCAGCACACGTGCTGAATGGGAAAGCCGATAAGTTGGAATCTCGTACAGAAGTACGCTTGTTTGTAGGCTATCCAAGAGGAACGAAAGGAGGTTTATTTTATAGTCCTAAGGATCAGAAGGTCATTGTTAGCACCAATGCTCGATTCTTAGAGGAAGACTATGTAATGAACCATAAACCCATAAGCAGAGCTGTTCTAGAAGAACTGAGAGGTGAGACACCAAATACTTCAGTACCAATAGTACAACAGGATGTACCACCAGTAACTGCACAACGTGTCACAAATGTTGCACCACAACCGATAGTGCCTCGTCGTAGTGGGAGGGTTGTGATACAACCTGATAGATATATGTTCTTGGGAGAGTCGTCAGACTTTGTCCCTGAGGAACAAGATTATGATCCCTGTACCTACAATGAAGCACTCCAAGATAAAGATGCAGAGTCTTGGCAAAAAGCAATGATATCTGAAATAGAATCTATGGATTCTAATCAAGTCTGGGAGCTTGTAGAACCACCTATTGGTGTAAAAGCCATTGGATGCAAGTGGGTCTATAAGAGAAAAAGAGGATCAGACGGTAAGGTTGAAACCTTTAAAGCTCGGCTTGTTGCAAAAGGTTTTACTCAAAGAGAGGGTATTGATTATGAGGAAACCTTTTTGCCAGTAGCCATGCTTAAGTCTATCCGGATTCTTTTATCTATTGCAGCTCATCTTGATTATGAGATTTGGCAAATGGATGTCAAAACAGCTTTCCTTAATGGAAGTCTTGAGAAAGACATCTATATGCAGCAACCAGACGGGTTCATTGAAAAGGGCCAAGAGCATCTTATTTGTAAGCTCAAGAAGTCCATTTATGGACTTAAGTAAGCTTCCAGATCTTGGAACATATGTTTTGATCAGGTGATAAAATCCTATGGATTTGATCAATGTCAAGATGAATCGTGTGTGTACAAAAAGTGTGACGGAAACGTAGTGGTATTCCTAGTACTTTACGTGGATGACATCTTGCTCATTGGAAACAATGTGAAGGTATTATCTAACGTAAGGGTATGGTTATCCAAACAGTTTGATATGAAGGACTTGGGAGAAGTAGGTCACATCCTTGGGATCAAAGTTCTACGAGATCGCAAGAAAAGGATGTTGGGCTTGTCTCAAGCTTCCTATATCGATACTATACTAACTCGTTTTAGCATGCAAAATTCTAAGAAAGGTTTCTTACCTTTTAGGCATGGAATTGCTCTATCAAAGGAGCAGTGTCCGAGGACACCTAAAGAGATAGAAAACATGAAAGCAGTTCCTTATGCTTCAGCAGTAGGAAGCTTAATGTATGCAATGCTATGTACGAGACTAGATATCTGCTTTGCCGTTGGCATGGTTAGCAGATATCAGTCTAACCCAGGACAAGAGCACTGGACTGTCGTAAAGCATATTTTGAAGTACCTGAAAAGGACTAAAGATTACATGCTAGTTTACCAGGCAGATAGTTTAGTTGCCTTGGGGTATACAGACTCAGATTTTCAGTCAGATAGGGATTCCAGGAAATCAACCTCAGGCTATGTATTTACTTTGGGAGGTGGAGCCACTATATGGAGGAGTATCAAGCAAAAATGTATTGCTGATTCTACCATGGAAGCCGAGTATGTGGCAGCCTCTGAGGCAGCCAAAGAAGCGGTTTGGCTCAGAAACTTCCTATTGGACTTGGATGTGGTACCTAATTTGCCTAAGGCTATTACACTTTATTGTGATAATAGTGGTGCAGTTGCAAATTCGAAGGAACCACGAGCCCATAAGGCAAGTAAACACATTGAGCGCAAGTACCACCTGATACGAGATTTCGTAAAGAAAGAAAAAGTTGCTGTGATCAAGATAGCATCAGCAGACAACCTAGCTGATCCCTTCACTAAGAGCTTACCAGCTAAGGCTTTTGATAGTCATGTTGAGGGAATGGGAGTCAGATGCGTAGCAGCATGGCTTTAAGTATAAGTGGGAGATTTGTAACAGTATACTGAAAAGCAATGCTTTGAGTATAAGTAGGAGATTGTTAGGGTTATATACTGAAAGCGTCACTTTTGTATTAACTTTATTTCCTTATTTTTTTGAATGAGAATCATATGGGCATATGTTTGCATATTGTGTTTATTATAATATTAATGCAAGTGTCTGATATTCTATAAGGTTGATAATATGGTGTGAGGTGACACACAGAAGATCATATTATCAGTTTCCTATGGAATATATAAATAGTTCACAACCTAGACGGACTTGAACAATCCATTGGAAAGGTTATAGTGTAATCTGGTATTAGTCTGTCTTGACTATAGGTTTACACTAGTACACTTTGTGTGTATTGAACATGACCACTTGAGGTTGTTCTCTTTGTACTGACTACAAAAGAGAACAAATACCTCTGTTATTATGGATGCTTATGCTCTTAATCCAGATATAATAACAGACATGTATATGCAGTGTGCATTACTTTGACTCATAAAAGAGTGAGATTCTTTATGGATCAACAACCTCTATGAATTGGGTAATAGCATTGTATGTATGATGGGCTGTTGATTGTAAAAGGAATCCATGTCCCGATACGTCGGGTTGATGATGTCCCCTTAAGGAGCTCATAAGGATTTTCATGTAAACCCTGTAGGTAGATTACATCCGACATGACAAATAAAGTTGAGTGGTACTACTTAAGGATAAAAGATGTTGATCAATATAGTTGTCAGTAACTTAATTTGATCGACGGACATTCGATATCTTAACATGGGGAGTTGAACGAGCATATAATAAAAGGAGCCCATAAATATAATTTGGGATTAGTAAGGTAGTGCAACAATAGCTCCTTAGTGGACCGAGCTATTGTTAATGGGCCTGGGTTGTGTGTTCGGGCTGAACACAGGATACCCAGATTTGTTAGGAGACCTAACCCTAATTTCTCCTCATGGTCCTTGCCGTAGCCTTATATATATCCTCTATTTCTCTGGCCGTCATTGACAATCTGAAATATAAGATTTTTTTTCTCAAAACTCGTGATTCACGTAAGGAGAGAAAGAGAGGTCAGCCAAGGAGAAGAAAGGTTGGGAGATCTTCGCCCACACGACGTCCAACCCGAGGAAGGAATACGTGCAGAAGATCTTGGGGTCGCTGTCGTCTTCTTCTCACCGCAGGTATAATTTGTGAACCCTAGATTCCGCTATATAGGGTTAGATCACATTTTTAATCTGTTTATTTTTAACGATCGATACGCACACCAATCCGTAGTCCTGGGAATCATCTCAGTTCCATCAATCCTAACCGAGGATGTGTTGATAGAAGAGAGTGAGCCGATTTCGAGAGATGATCCGATGATCTTGAGCGAGGAGCCAAAGGAGATTTCACTACAAGTTAACCTCGAGATGGACTTGCCTTCACCACCGCAAGGACTAAGTGTGGATGAACGCACAGCGGTAGCAGCCAACATAGGTTCGAAAGTGAAGAAGCTGAGGAAGCACAAGACCAGGAATGGACGTCAAACTAAGCAATTGAGTGAAGCTTGCGGAGCTCTATTAGCAGGCCTAGCAAAGGAGCAGGGAAACCTTGAATCCAGATTGGCACAACTACAACATGAATGGGAGCAAATCCTAGAGACCACCAAGGTTGTAGTATGCAATCTTTGTGAGAGAGTTGGGCACAAGAAATCAGTCTGTCCACGACTACGAGAGAAAAGATCTGCACCAGCATCAGAGTTCAAGAACCAAGGTCAGAAGCAGAAGACTCAGAAAACGAGGGGCCAACTTGGAGGCGTCAAGCCAGGAAGTTGTTTTCGATGTGGGGAGCATGGTCATTTCAGGAGCCAGTGCCCGAGGAAAAACCCCCAGGTGGAGACCCGTACATGTTACAAATGTGGGAGGATTGGTCATGTTAGGCAAAACTGTCCCCAGCTTCACAGGAATGACAACAGATCAGCCCCAATGATGAACGATAAAGGAAAGGAGCCTGTTCCCCAAGAGTAAGAGTTCACACTTACTAAGGACAAGCTAAAAAAGGCCGGAGAGCCATTACCAGTGTGTTCATATGGTACTGCAACTAAGTCTAACAGTTGTATCTTTTGAAATTTATTTTTGGACTTAAGAAGTAATGTATGATGAAACACTTTTTGTAACCAGTTGGATTTATATATATATGGAATCCATGCAACTGTTTTGTTCGATTATGGTTCATCATAATCTTTGTCTAAATTACTTTCCAAGAAGTTGAGATATGTGCGGGAGGCAACTCTAGATTTGGTTTTGTTGATTACACCATCTGAAGCGTCAGCTTCGAGCAAATTATAGGAGAGAATCCTAGAAGTCAGAAGTGATGTTCATAGGCCATGTCCTATTCTAAGGAGGGAGTTTCTACCGAAGTGCAAAAGATCGAGATAGGTGAAGAATTAGCCTCAGCCAAGAACCGTGAAGAAAGTAAGAAGCCAGATAATGAGATCCGGCAAGCCAGTGTTGGAGTAATTACTGAAGATTGGAGCTCAGTTTTGGCACAATTAAAGCCACAACCGAGTTTAAGTGTGCAAGTCAGAAGGCTTAGGTAGGAGATGCAGGGAATGTAGCACTGAAGCGGCAAGTTGATGAAGGAAAATATCAGAATATCGGTATGGACTTCATCACAGGATTACCCCAAAGTTCAGAAAGGTATGACTCAAGTCGGGTTATTGGGAACCCGGTTGACGAAAGTCTGAACTTTTTCCGAGAAAGATGACTTAGGCGCTAGAGAAATTAGCGAAATTCCACATTGAAGGCGTAAGGAAGCAACATGGAGTACCAGTATCATCGATTCTGGGGGTTAGGATTATCTCTGGCCTCATGTTTTACAGGTAGGTACCGTTAGCTTGGGATTTGGATGCATGTGGTAGAATGATATTATGGCTTATGCAAATTGTAAAAGAATGTGTTGTAAAAGATGAAAATTGTAATTTAAGGTGTTTAATTTTTCGTTGTGCTATGTGAAGAATTGATGCAATAAAAGTTGAAAAATATTCTGTGTTTTGGCTATATTTACTATTACATTGAGGTAGATGTTGTGAGTTGTGCAACGTATTTTCATATTTTTTTATTGACAATTTTGGTCACTACAGAGAATGGTATCAGAGTATGCTTCAATACTAATGATAAACATAGTATACGAATAAACCTAGGTGGACATTAGAGCGTGAGTACCTATGTGTGGATATTAGAGTATGGGTATCACATGGAATTAAAACAAGATGTTATGGTTTGGGGTATGATTGAGATTTTTCCATAAGGTATTGATGTGAATATGAATTAAGTTGTGTTGCTCTAACTTTTTCCTTATTTTGCAGTATTCAGTATAATGGCCGGACCTAGGACCAGAAATGGTGGAAATGGTTATGGGGTTGAGTGTTCCCATGGGGCCGGACTTGATCTAGAGACAGAAATTGCCAGGGTGTATCAGACCTTGAACACATTCATGACAGTCAATATGACTCGAAATTAGAATCAAGGGTCTGGACCAGTGCTTGTTAATGCTGAACCAATTAAGCAGGTTGAGTTCTTCAAGCGGATGAAGCTGCCAGTTTTTGAGGGGCAATCTGGTCCAAATGAGGCTGATGATTGGGTTAGACAGGTGGAGGTAGTCTTCGAAGTTTTGGAAATCCCAAGAGCCAATAAGGTGAAATTGGCTACAATGCAGGCAGAGAAGGATGCTAGCATCTGGTGGCAATCAGTGAAGAGGACTTTTGGGGATTAACAAGTGAATTGGGTGGCTTTTTTGGAGGAGTTCATGGATCGTTTCTTTCCTCTGGATATTTAGGAGAAGAAGGCAACATAATTCTTGAATATGCACAAGGCAGCATGTCAGTGTATGAATATGAGACTAAGTTCGCCCATGCGTCAAGGTATGCACCAGAACTGATTGTTGATGAAGCGAAGAAGGCCAAGAAATTTGAGCAGGGCTTGAGGCCGAATTTGAGGCCGCGGATGATACCGTTGGGCAATAGAAGGTTTGATAAGCTAGTTAGAAAAGCAGCAATGACGGAAGAAGATATGGATCAGTTCCAGAAGAAGTAGGAAACCTGGAACAAGAACAAGAGGCCAGCTGCTAATCAGAGTGGAAAGAATTTCCCACTGAACCAGGGTAGGTTCAGTAGGCCAGAGCAGAAGGCACCCGCAATTCAAGGCATGACTTGTTTCAACTGTGGAGAGGCAGACCACTATAAGTCAGCATGCACCAAACCACCTAAGGTGCGGTCTTGTTATCAGTGTGGTCGTGAAGGGCATATCAGACCAAATTGTTCGCAGTTGAAGAAGGAAGGTGCAAGCGGATGCAAATTTCAGTGGTAAGGGCGAGTGTTCGTATTAGCTAAGGAGGATGCGGGTAACTCAGAAGATGTGATCCAAGGTATGAAAGAATTTTAAATTCATTTATTTGGTGTATTAAGTAAAATTTTGTTTAAGAATAAATTGTAAATTTGAGTATCATTCTTCATATAATAGGATTTGTCTTGATTAATGAAATAAAAGCAAAAGTTTTATTTGATACTGGTTCTTTGCATACATTTGTGTCGCCCAATTTTGCTAACATTTTAGGTCTAAGGTATTTCCAGGAAGAGTTTTGTCAGTGGAAACACCATCAGGGGAGGAATTAATTGCTGATCAGTATTACGAAGGCTGTGATATCGAGATTGGTGGGAGATTGTTTGGCATTGATCTCATCAAACTGCAAGTCTTGGGTGTGGATGTGATTTTGGGCATTGATTGGATCGCAATCTATGATGCCACAATTGAATGCAAGATGAAAGAGGTGTTGGTTACGGCACTAGAAGGTCCCGCGGTGACTTTTCAGGGGAAGAAGAAGGTTAGAAAGTAGTTGCATTGGTATCTAAGTTGATGATTCCAGATGAAGTCAGAAGCATTCCAGTTGTTAGGGATTTTCCTGCGGTATTCTTTGAAGATCTACCAGGGTTACCGCCGCAACAAGATGTTGAGTTCTGCATTAATGTTCAGTTGGGAAGTGCTCTGATTTCTAAGGCTCCGTACAGGATGTCACCTGTGGAACGGGATGAAGTTAAGAAGCAGACTGAGGAATTACTGAGTAAGGGATTCATCAGGCCGAGTACTTCACCATTGGGAGCACCAGTGTTATTAGTGAAGAAGAAGAATGGGTCAATTAGGATGTGCATTGACTACCGGGAGTTGAACAGGGTGACTGTTCAGAACAAGTATCCACTTCCACGGATTAATGATCTGTTTGATAGGCATCGCGGAGCAGCTATATTTTCGAAGATTGATCTGCTGTCAGGGTATCATCAGGTCCGAGTTAAGGAGGAAGATATGAGCAAGACAGCTTTCAGAACTCGTCATGGGCTCTATGAGTTTTTGGTGATGCCATTCGGAGTGACGAATGCACCGGCAGTATTCGTGGACATGATGAACCAGATATTGCGGCCATTTATTGATTCCTTCGGGGTGGTATTCATTGATGATATTCTGGTATATTCGAAGTCGGAGGAAGAGCACTCTAAGCACTTGGCAGAGGTATTGAAGAAGTTACAGGAGCATAACTTGTATGTCAAGCTATCGAAGTGTGATTTTTGGATGTTCGAGGTAGCTTTCCTTGGTCATATCCTTTCTAAGGAGGGAGTGGCCACCGATCCTCAGAAGGTTGAAGCATGAAGAATTGGCCCAGACCGACGAAAGTGAAGGAAGTCAGGGGTTTCTTAGGTTTGGCGGGGTACCACAGAAGATTCATTCCGGACTATGCACAGATTGCAGTTCCTTTGACAGGGTTGACTCAGAAGAATGTGGCTTTCATTTGGACTGATAAGTGTGAGGCGAGTTTCCTAGAGCTAAAGGAGAGATTGACGACTGCGCCTATCTTAGCTTTGCCACAAGCTGGGAAGGACTATGATATCTTCAGTGGATATCTTCAGTGATGTGTCGCTCAGGGGTTTGGGGTGCGTCTTGATGTAGGAAGGAAAGGTTATTGCATATGGTTCGAGGCAATTGCGTCCGCATGGGAAGAACTATCCAACGCATGACCTAGAATTGGCAGGTATTATCTTTACCTTAAAGCAGTGGAGGCATTATGTATATGGAGAGAAGGTAAACATGTATACCGACCACAAGAGCTTGAAGTACATTTATCAGCAAGGGGATCTAAATCTTCGGTAGAGAAGGTGGTCGGAAGTGTTGGAAGACATTTGTCCTGAGATAAAGTTTCATCCAGACAAGGTGAATGTGGTGGACGATGGGCTTAGTCGGAAGAGTAGTCTGTCGTGTTTGATCACTACTCAGAGAGAGTTGACAGCAGAGTTGGATCAGACAGGTATTGAGGTTGTACTGCAGGGTTTGGAAGCATCTTTGACTCGGTTGAGGTTGCAGCCTTCTTTGAGAGAGAAGTTTATGGAAGATCATAAATCAGATGCTGAGATTCAGAGGATGTTGTAGAAAGTTTCCGAAGGCAAGTTATCAGAGTTTCGTGTCCAAGATGGAGTTCTATAGATGGGTGAGAGGTTATGTGTACTAGAGAACGCAGATTTAAGGGAGACTATATTGCAGGAGGCACACAGTACCTTGTTGTCAGTATATTCTGGAGGCACAAAGATGTACAAGGATATCAAAAAACACTTTTGGTGGTTTGGTATGAAGGGAAATGTGGCAGACTTTGTGGCAAGATGTCTGACTTGCCAGCAGATCAAATTAGAGAATCAGAGACCTGGAGGTTTGTTACAGCCATTGCCTATTTAGGAATGGAAGTGGGAGAATATCAGTATGGATTTCATCACTGGGTTGCCGAGGAGTCCTAAGGGAAACTACTCAATTTGGGTTATTGTTGATCATTTGACCAAGTCAGCTCGCTTCCTGTCTATGCAGATTACCTGGTCGTTAGAGAAACTGGCAGAGTTGTACATTGATGAGATTGTGAGACTTCATGGGGTTCCTGTGTCGATTGTTTCCGACAGGAATGCGAGGTTCACATCGAGGTTTTAGAAAGGTTTGCAAGCAGCTTTGGGTACTACAACCTATTTCAGTACTACTTTCCATCCACAGACCAATGATCAAACTAAAAAGGTGAATCAGGTATTGGAGGATATCCTGAGGGCTTGTATTATGGATTTTGGTGGCAGTTGGGAAAGGTACTTGGCATTCGTTGAGTTCGCCTATAACAACAGTTACCATGCGAGAATTGGTATGGCTCCGTATAAAGCTTTGTATGGGAGGAAGTGCAGGACACCCGTTTGTTGGTACGAGGTTCGAAAGAGGCAGATGTTTGGGCCAGAGATTGTGCAGCAGACATCGAAGAAGATCGAGCTGATTTGTATAAGGTTGGTCGAGGCTCAGAGTCGGCAGAAGCGTTATGCAGATACTCGACGAAGGGACTTGGAGTTTGAGGTTGGGGATGCAGTCTTTCTTTAGGTGTCTTCGACTAAAGGAGTGATCAAATTTGGAAAGGGAGGCAAGTTGGCGCCAAGGTACATTGGGCCATACAGGATTTTGAGGCGGATTGGTAAAACAGCATATAATTTGGAACTACCGGAGGAATTGGCGTAGGTGCATGATGTGTTCCATGTGTCGATGTTAAGGAAGTATGTGCCAGATTAGAGTCATCAGCTGGCGGAAGTACCTGAAGGACTACAGCTGAACTTGAGTTACAAGGAGCAGCCTGTAGAGATTTTTAACCGTCGGGAGAAGGTGTTGAAGAATAAGGTGATACCTATGGTCAAGGTATTGTGGAGGAACCAACAGTTTGAGGAAGCTACTTGGGAGCCGGAGGATCACATGCAGAAGGATTTTCTTAAGCTCTTTGTATGATTTTATTCTTTTGGTTGAATTGTATTCTCTTTTATGATTGTATTCTTTAAACTATATTTCCATTTATGTGAATGCATTTTCTTTTGCTTATATCGTTTGGTCCCTATTAGTAGTAATTCTGAGGACAGAATTATTCTAATGAGTGATGTAGCACCCTAGAATTTTAAATAATGTTTTTGAGATTAATAAAAGAATTAAAGTAATTTTCGGTGATTTAAAAAATATTTTTCTGAAATTTATCTTTTTGCACGTGCAAAACACGTGTAAGTATTTTCTTGAGAAACTCAAAGCAAAAATTATTTTGGGGAAACCTAATATTTTTTAGTAGGTATTATTTATGAATTTTCTGGATTTTTCTGATATTTATTTGGCATATTTGCAAATATTAAAAAAAAGAGACTTTTGTGCAAAATTACCACTTGGAGTAAAAACTTTATCTTTTTCAGTTTTCTGGGCTGAGCATGATGGCTAGCCAACTCAGAGGTAAAGATTTTAAATTTTTTTCAAATAGATTTGGTTTATTTTTCTAATTTATTAAAGAATGGTCTTTTTGCAAAATTTACACATGAATTTCAAAATCTGGATTTTTGAGTTTTTGTGATGTTTTTATGTGGATCTTTGAATTGTATTGATACTGAGATTAAATTGAAAATTATACTACTCAATACAATGTATTTTGATATTTTACTGATGCATATACACACATATACACATACATATAGAGTTTTCCTGATTTGAAGAAATTCGAAGAAAAATTACTCTTTTATGAATTTGATGAGAGTTTGATTTAATATTTGAACTCCAGTATGTTAGACAAGTTGTATTTGATCATCTCAAGGTTTTAATTTTACAAATTCATGCTTTTAAAGAAATTTAACCATGTATCAGTTGAAAAGTACACGAATATTAAAGCTGCATTTTTTTGAACATGTCAGTCGACCGCACGAAATTTATACATGAAATGTCGGTCGACTGTCAATTCTTTGGTTTTGCAAATTTATCATTACAGTCGACCGTCGCCCTTTTGAACTAGCTTGACAGTCGACCGTTAGCTGTGATGCTGATTGTTTTGTTGAGTTTTTCGTCGTTTTTCTTGAACGATTATTTCTTCAAACTTATGGATTATTGATCTACTTTTTTAAATGAAGTTTTTGCCACAAGTTACCGTATTTTACAGAGAGTTATATTTTTATTATAATAGAATTTAATTTGTATTTCTATTACTTTTGAAAGCGAAATATATACGATTTTCGAAGGATTACTGTATTGTGATATTTCCATGACTTCCAAATGTGAAAACTTAGTTATTTAAGAGATTAAATCTCATATTTTGTTTCATAAAATTAGTGGTGTATTCAGGTAATCAGATTGGTTGATTTTAAGAAGTTTTCTTAATACAAATGAATTGATGATGGAATTAAGAGTTTTAATGAAAGGTTTTGTGTTAATTTTTGAGTTGTAAGTCTCTAGAGGTTGAGTGGGATTCCTGTAAACCGGCAGATAAGATTTTGTGGATATTGGCCAGTTTGGGCCTTGGAGTTGTTTTTTTGGAATTAAGTCCGGCAGGGTACACTAACTCTACAGAGGGGAAAATTGTGTTTTAATTAATAATAATCAACCTAAGGACATGCACTAGTGGAGATGTGATAGAACTTGGGAAACGTAAGTATGAGTCCTGTTGTTAGTCCAACGAATGTATTCCAGGACTGTGTGTTGTTGTATCCATAGAGGGCAGTTGGTATGTTCGGGTGTCGAGGGTCGACAGGCCAATTGAACCCTATAAAGTGGAGAACGATAAGGGCTTGCACCGGACATATGTAGTATGGAATGAATAGAATCTGACAAGTATGCATTAGAGAGTCATCATACTGCATTTGTGTTTTCTCGAGTTGTATTATGCATGATGTTTTCTTGTTTTTCTACACTTGACAATTAGCTTAGTTTCACTCGATGTTTTCATGCTTTATTTATTGTTATTTCATATTCCGTTTGTTACTACTATCGGTACGTGATGATTATGAATTTATTCTTTATGTTTCATTTAAATTGTATTTTCCTTTGATGTCACTCACACCGTTATGGCTGACCCATGTAGTTTTGGGGGTTAGGGTTATCTCTGACCTCATGTTTTACAGGTAGCTACCGTTAGTTTGGGATTTGGATGCATATGGTAAAATGATATTATGGCTTATGCAAATTGTAAAAGAATGTGTTGTACAAGACAGAAATCTTAATTCAATGTATTTAATTTTTTGCTGTGCTATGTAAAGAATTGATGTAATAAAAGTTAAAAAATATTCTGTGTTTTGGCTATGTTTACTATTACACTGAGGTAGATGCTGGGAGTTGTGCCACATATTTTCATATTTATTTATTGAAAATTCGGGGCGCTACAGAGATTCGTATCAGAGCATGCTTCAATAGTAATGATAAACATGGTATAAGAATAAACCTAGGTAGACATTAGAGCGTGAGTACCTATGTGTAGACATTAGAGTATGAGTATCACATGGAATTAAAGCAAAATGTTATGGATTGGGGTATGATTGAGATTTTGCCATAAGGTATTGATGAGAATATGAATTAAGTTGTAATGCTCTAACTTTTCCCTCATTTTGCAATATTCGTTCCAAGCTGCGCTGTCATGCCCCGCTTCCCGGAATACGGGAACACGGACACGTAACTGAGGCCCAGCGAATGATATAAGTACGCCAACTCATATCATCCATAAGCTGTACCAGTCTTAGCTCAACAATATATGAAAAATGAATCACAACCACGCAGGAAACATAATCACATAAACGAGAATGAAATTCAATAACCAATTCTGGAATATAAAGACTTACCAAATAACTCGAGAGACTCCTACTCCAATTGTAGAAGATCTGCTAATCAATGCCTCCTAGAAATTCTCTTTGTGCACCTGTACTTGATTATCTAAAAAAGAAGAATAATTTGTCCTTAGAGCAAGTACGGACAGCAAGTAGTGAAAGCAGAGAGTAAAGAAGTAAGGTACGTGTAGGAAATATGAATCAAGATTAAATTTGCAAGGACAATAATGGTACTAATAACAATGGTCTTTATCAAGTATATATACATGTCAAGTATGCCTATTATCAAGTTGTTTCTCCTATCTAGTGCACGTACTACTGCGTCCCAAACCACAAGTTCGATGCACGCACAGCAGTGTTTGTTTTAGACTTCGTGGTGGGGTCAACAGAGCGTGTACTCAGCATATCACGACAACAAGATAACAAGATAACAAGTTCACGTCTCCACAAGTATTCTCCACCTTCCATGTAACAAGTCCATGTAACAAGAGGGCCCTACCGAGTACATTTTCTGAGACTGTCCACTACTAGGTCAATCCTTAGAAACCCCGGCTTGTTTTAGTATTTTATTAAGTCATTCATGTACATGCGAGTGGTTATAATAATGTCAATTGAATGGTAATTATGCAGCAACATGACGTATTACACAATAATAAGCAAGAAGTGGTAAATCTGAGACAACAATTATTTTAACTGATTCCTGATGTAACTGGGTCGAAACCTCAGTACAAGACAGACAAGACATCATCACATAAATGTTTATCAAGTGGGCAATTATCGAGTTATTGTATCATGCATGTATCAAGACTAATGTAAAGCAAGTAATGTGAATTCTCCCAGTAAACAAGTGAATTTTCCCAGTAAACAAGTCAAGTTTATCAGGTCAAGTTCAAGTCACAAGATCTCATGTAAATAACATGTATTTAATCACGGCATGTTTTCTCATGTACAAATTCTATTTATTTTATTCATGTCAAATGTATGTCTAGGCTTGGGTTTGAGTCAATGGATAATAAAAGAAGTCAAGAGTACGTCGGGTTAGCTCGTGTAAACCCTCGATACTCCTAACGGAAGGGACACAAGGCAAATTGAGATAATTGAAATGGAACTACTTGCAGGAGATCAATAAGCTTGAACTAGAAAATTAAAAGAGTTCAAGTGGACTTGCCTTTTTCTTGTAGACGGTTAGATTAGAATCACCAGAATAACGAGATCAGAATCCCGGGTAGTAAAATATGTGCAAAATATTTGTGGCAGCCACACCAAGGTCCAAGATAGCAACTCCAATAGCAATAAACAGCAACCCAGGCAGTGAACAGCAGCACACACCAAAGAGCAAACCAATAACCCCAACTTCACTTCACAAACACCAACTCCAATACAACTATCCAATCGCCAAACAGTAACTTCAATACCAATGTAATATTCCAACTACACACAGCAACTCCTAATATCCCTAGTTTCCTTCTTCTTCTTCACCTTTTTCAACAGAGAGGTAAAAAAGAGAGGAAGCGCGAGAGAACGAGCGGGAGAAGAAGGCTGCGATCGACGACGGCTGGGAGATCGCAGATTGATGGCGCGGCACGACGGAAAGTTGAGAGGGTGAAGAC
This sequence comes from Hemerocallis citrina, assembly GCA_017893485.1. Lineage (NCBI taxonomy): Eukaryota > Viridiplantae > Streptophyta > Magnoliopsida > Asparagales > Asphodelaceae > Hemerocallis > Hemerocallis citrina. The sequence goes on along the minus strand of CM030359.1, from coordinate 401,254,819 downwards.
GATGGCGGAGAGCAGCGATGGGTAGCCGGACTGGCGTCAGGCAGCGGCGCGGCGCTCGAGCGGAGGGCGACAGACGTGGCTTCGATGGTACTTCGGGGTAATGGCGAGGGGCTCGACAAGGGGAGACGCGACTGGGCTCGAGCGGGAGGCGCTCGGAGTCGGAGCGAACGGCGACGCGGCGTCGCTGTGGCGATGCGACTGGAGGCGGAGGTTGAGAGACGGCGCAGGCGGGAGAACGGTGGTGGAGCTTGGGGCGTCGAGAGTGGGGATGCGAGGGGGACGGCAACGCTGACAGGGGAGCTCGAGGTTGAAGATGACGTGGCGGAGGGGTGAGCGCAGGGGAGCTGCGAACGGAGGATGCTGGTGCGATGACGGAGGTTTCAGTGGGCGAAGCTCGATGGCAATGGCAGAAGAGAGGAGCGGTTGAGTTTGTAATGGCGCTGATGATTTCGACTATGGGGGATTCTAGCGGCGTCGACGAGTACAGGGGGAGGCTTCGGAGGATGAGGACGACGCGACTGAGTGGCGAGAGTAGAAGTCGAGCGGGAGCTTCGACGGGGTCCAGCGACAGCGGAGCTGGTGGAGCGGCTCGCAGGATAAGGCGCCGGCACAGTGACGGCGAGGAGCTCGACGACGAAGCTCGGGGCTGGCGCGGTTGAATCTTGTGGTGGAGAAAATGAGTGGAAGAAGGGAGAGTTTGGGTTTGATCTATTTTGTTTGGTTTCTCTGTTTGGTAGAGAAACAGAAAGGAAGAAAGAGAGATTGAAGACGGAGAGATAGAGTATGGGGGAGAGATAATAGGGGTAGTTACGAGGAGTGGGGAAGATTTGCAGGCAAAGTGGGGGAAGTTGGAGTACGGGATACAAAAGTGGGGTGTGGAGAAATATATTGTATACTGCTAAGTGTGGAATAATAATCTGTACAAATATGAATGCTGGGTTTGGGCTTTAATAATGGGCTCAAATATTTAAATAAACAATTAGGATTTTGGGCCAATCTTTTGGGCTCTGATTAAGTATAATAAAATAAAATCAAATACGAATTTGGGCTTTTAATAGACAATTGGGTTTCATAAAATAGTTTACTTAATAAAATCAATTAGGAAAAATAGTTATAAAATACTGAGAATTTAAATACGGAAAAATAATTTTAAAATACGTATTAATGAAAACAGGGGTTACATGCGCATCCATTGATCCTCCAATATCAGTTTACTAGTTCTCAATGGTAACACATAGAAAGTAGTCTTAATAGTTACCTCCTAGCACACAAACTCCAATCCTTCACAAACCCATTCACACTGTAGTTGATTCCCCCCTACTATAGTAACAGAGAATTTGTGAACGTTATTCACAGGAATTTTAGCTTTCTTCACCACTTGAGAATCTACAAAATTATGAGTGGATCATGTATCAAGGATGGCATACACCTCATGATCCATTATGCTTCCCTTCAATCAAATGCAGTTTGCTTAATCACCTCAAAGATTGCAGATCTCATCTCAGCAACAAAAGCCTTCGAAGCTGGAGCTGAATAAGAGAACCCTGGTTTGGAGTTGGTCCCAAAGTACCTCGAAGCCTTCTTTTGACACATTGCAATGGTCTCCCTCGCAATTACCTCTCTATAAGCAGTTGTAACCGATTGAGGGTGCCTTAACAGCACTTCTTGCTAAATCTCCTTCTTCAACCCTGAAACAAAGCAACCGACCAAAATAGACATCTCTGATGGCTTACTAAGGTGACTATACTTGAGGAATTCCTTATGGTAATCTAGAACATACCCTGTCTGCCAAAGTTTGAGTAGGGTTGTGGTGGGGTTATGTAGCTCAGTGGGAACAAACTGGAGAAGCATTTCCCTCTTCATCAAAATCCATGAAATTTCTCCCCCGTGTTGTCTTTTAAACCATCTCCAACAAATCAGGACGTCTTCCCTCAAGAAATAGACACTAAAATTCACTTGATACTTCTCCTCAATTCTTTGGGTATCAAAGTGGTGCTCTAAATAGAAGAACCAATTACTGATATCCCCCGAGCCATCAAACAATGAATTCTCAAGCTCAGTGTGATTTAGAAAAATAGACTGATACCTGTCATGCTCATCTTCGCTTCTTCGCCACCTATTGTTTGGATTCAGATCCGGATTGGGTAGGTTAGCAGGGAGTTGCTCGTTGTTATGGTATTGGGTATATGGGTTTTCTTCTCAATTTCGGGGCTCTCGCTCCGTAAGGCAACGCAAAAAATTCCTGATGTCGCCGTTCTACCGATGCAGCCCCTTCATCTGGTGTTGCAAGGTTCTAAGGGAGATCTCGATTCCTTCTACCCGTTGGTTTAGATCGGTTTGTTGTTGAGGTTCGACACCACCCAGGGACTGGAACCTTCTTCAGCAACTGGAACTGTTTACAGGTAGGTTTAGATCGGTTTGTTGTTGAGGTTCGACACTTTTCTTCAACCTTCTTCAGCTACTGGAACTGCATCATGTTATTTCTTAAGAATAAATCATTGTGATTCACTCCAAATTACCCATAAGCATGAATAATCATCATATCCCAAACCCCCATGTCCTCTCTTCTCAGAATGTTTTCCCAAACTAACCCACTTTTTAAAAACTATTTCCCCAACTAACTCATTTCTCAAATTAATTCTCAGGGTAGATCAATATTATCCACGTTAGCATAAGCCGCAGTTGGAAACTGCGGCAAAAGTACAATTGAAGCTGCAATTTACAACTATGGCTGTGCCAACAGTGTAAATCTTTGCCGTAGTTCGCAATTCCGACTATGTCTCAAAGTTATGAGTAATGAGACACAGAGAGCCAAGAGGTGGAGAAAAATATCCAAGTAAAAATTCATTAAAGAGAGGTCGCAGATGAGAACTACTACTTTACTTTAAATCGAGGCCGTAGTTGCGAACTGCAGCCTACGGAGGGATCCACTTAACATCTCAGTTAAGTGCTCCGATCTCCTTTCTCTCCCATTCACTTCATTTGTCCCAACTCTATCTTCCCTGTTAGATGTGAGATATTAGTTTAGTCTCATATATAATAATGTATTAGTTTAGTCTTTGCTTCTCTCCTATATATAAGAGACATTGTACTCATTTATCAATTAATCCAATAATATAATAAACTATTCTTTTCTAACCCTAAATCAAACATGGTATCAGAGCCTCCTTTACTCCAACTAAAAACCATAGATCATGTGTTTGCAGCCATGAAAAAAAGTCCCCAAATCCAGTCCCTAATCGCCTAACCCTAGTCTCTACTAATCATCTCCTTCTCCATCCATCACTACCAGCCACCACCTTCAAACTCTTCCACTCCACATTAAAACCCTAACCTCCATTAATTAGCCTAATCACCTTCCTAAACCTAACACTTCATCCTCTCTCTCCAACCCCCGCAAAACCCACCAACATCATCCCAGATTCCAAACCCCTTCAACCCCGATCTGGATCCGCTATCTAACAACCCAAACCCCCGACCACTTCCGACCAGCAAACCATATCTAAAGTCAAAGTCAATGCACACTGCTCCGTCATCGACGAAATCCTCCTCCAGTGGGACCACAATAAGAGATCCAGAGGCTCCAGGCACAAGCAGCGCACTCTCGGTGATGAGTCTTCCACTGTCCATTCCAGGCAGATGATGGCGCGCCACCATTATCGGAGCCGAGCGAATTGCGACCGCCACTGTGGACATCATGCCCTTGCTACACTCACCACCGCTTTCCCGATCCTCCCTTTCTCCTTCGCCACTGTCTAATCCAAACTCCTAATCTCGACCCATACCCAACCATCCAAACACCAAACACCAGACTACCAATACCCAATTACCAAACACCAAACACAAAAATTAAAACCCAACACCATCCATCCAGATCCTCTTCAAACCATAACCCTAATCTATTATTCCTAATCTAATCCCCTCCACAAACCCGACCCGTTTACTCCCCCCCATGCACACACACACAAATCAAATCAAATCAAATCAAATCAAATCAAATCAAATCCGAAAACCAAACAGAACCCAATCCATACCCGAAAACCCAAACCAACCCAACTCCAACTCCAACCCTAAACCTAACCCTAACACTACTTCTCTTCGTCGCCACCGCCGCAGCTATCACTGCCGCCATTCGACATCAAAATAAAATGTAGGTACTTGTGTTTCTTCATGGAATCCCAACAGAACTCCCCATCTCCCTCATCTCACCTTCCTTCAATGCTCTCCCACTTCTGCATCCAGATCTCAATACAAACTCACACTGGTTAATCTATCGTAAGTTTAAAAGGGGGAGATCCTGACATAATTCCAGATTTCGATGTCATCCCTACTACTTCTACGACTTTCTGCCGAAGAGCACTACTTCTACTTTCTGTCTGCCCAGGTTCATCCCGAACTACTACCATTACTACTTCTACTACTTCCCACTGAAGAACACTATTTCTACTACCTCCTGCCGAAGAGCACTACTCCCACACTTTCTTGATCCAAGAGTCGGATCGTCCCATGCGCCGCTACCGAGCGCCGTCCTATGCGTTGCTACCGAGCATCGTCCCTATGCCACTGAGCGCCGTCTCATGCGCTACTACCGAGAGTCGTCCCTGCTCCACTAGCATGCGTCGTCCCATGTGCCACAATCATGCGCCGTCACATGCACCGCTACCGTGCTCCATCCTTGCGCCGCCGAGCATTGTCCTATGCGCCACAACCGAGCGCCGTCACATGCGCTACTACTGTGCGCCATCCCTGTGCCACCGAGCGCCGTCCCTTGCGCCACAACCGTGCACCGCTACCATGCGCCGTCCCTACACCATCAAGGTTCGTCTCTACGCCTCTGTGCGCCGTCCCATGCGCCAATACTGAGCGTCGTCCCTGCGCCACTGTGCACCGTCCCATGCGCAGCTACCGTGTGCCGTCCCTGTCACATGAACTTTGTCAGTACTCCAAACTCATGTTACTTGAACCAACTTGAGTTTGAGAGAGGGTGTTAGATGTGAGATATTAGTTTAGTCTCATATCGAATAATGTATTAGTTTAGTCTTTGCTTCACATAGGAGACATTGTACTCAGTTATAATCAATCCAATAACCCAATAATTCAATAAGATATTCTTTTTCTATTTCCTTGAATCTAACTTTCTCCAACTCTAAAACCCAAAATCTAAACGCTAGATCCCAAATTCCACCAATTCCTCTAATTCCTTCACCCTCGTCAAGCTTGAATCCAACTCTTCCTCTCCCCCTTTCATTTCAATTCTCCCAACTCTTTCTGCTCCAACTCTGAAACTCAAATCTTAAAATCCTAGATCTCCAATTCCTCTAACTCCTCCAATTCCTCCACCTCCGTCAAATCTCTTCCAACTCCTCCGACGCCTCCAACTTCGTCAAAACATTTAGTGGTTGCCAATTTCACATTCCTCTCAAAATCAAAGTCTGAAATCTCGCATGATCTCTCTTAAATCAAAATCTGTAAGCTCGCATCATCTCCAACATCGTCTCCAACATCATCCCCAGTCATCTCATACATCATCTACATTGTCATCTTCACGTTCAAACTTTGGGTTTTTTTAAATGTAATCATAGAACCCTAAATATTTAGTATATGTATGTTATGTTTATGATTAGATAATAACTCGCATATTTGTCCCTTTATGTATACAAAAGAAGGCGTTGAGAGACCCTCCTGGCCCAAACCTAGACACTCTAGGACCCTTTTTCAAACCTGCTCCAATTTTAAGTCAAGAGATAGAAAAATAGACACATCCCGTTGCACTGATCGGGGGGCACTCATATGCATTACAAAATTTCTATTTGATTCTATTATGGGGGAGAAATAATTTGATACCCAAAATTAGGAACTTGTTATAGTGATATTGAACCGGAAATAGTTTGAGCTCTTCGTAATATTATAAAGAAATAACTAGTAGAAAAGGTCTATGAAATTACTAATTGAGATAGTGGTGAATGGAACGTTAAAATCCTAGTTCGGTATGCAGCTAGAAAAGGAGGAAAATATTTCATAGCAGTGCCTGTAGTTGATGATGATGCTTTTATTGCCATGGATCAACTTTAGTTGGACTGCACTGGAGTTATATATTGAGCAAATCAAGATTTCAAATATTTCAAGCCTCGTACATGAAGTGTCGACCCATGAGATGAGTCCTAATCTAGGCCTTAATCACATGCAAGATTAACGTATCCACAAGAAGATATGTTCACAATTCCAACACGACCAAATCCCATGGAATGAGTTGTCACTCTTTCTATTTTGATACGCGATCTTGTTGATATCGAAAACATTATTCAATTATTCAATCATGCTACTATTAACAATAAGTTGTTAGAAGATGAAGAAGATGAGGAAGAGGAAGAAGATGGGCATCTATATTTTAATGTTAATGACGTTAAGAACTAGTCTTATGATGCAGTCCCCTTGACTCAATTCATAAGTCCACATGTACATGAGTTTGAATTGGTTGACTTGGTTAACAATGCGAGGGTATATCAGTTTCTATTAGAGTCATGTGGCTCAACCGACACAGATGAATTGTACATTGGGCAAAAGTTCCAAACTAAAGATGATCTTCAACATGCGGTGAAGATGTTCTCCATAAAGAAACATCGAGAATTCATATGTGTGAAATTGACGAAAAGTTTATATGCTGTGAAATGTAAAATGGTACCAAATGTCTGTACACCCGAGAAGAGGGATGAAAATGACGAAGCCGTAGATGAGGCAAGTTGTCTGTGGAGATTACGTGCAATAATTTCAAAAAGGAAGACATATTTCACGGTGAAGAAGATGCAAGGGCCATATATATGTCTCAATCTCACGTTGAATAAACATCACTCTAAAGTTGATTCAAGGCTTGTTTCAAATTTGATTCTGAATGTTGTGATGGCACAATTGGGAATAACACAGAAGACCATAGCTGAGATACTCAAACTTGAATGCAATTATCAGATTTCGTATAAGAAGGCTTGGCTTGCAAAACAGAAAGTTATTGAGATAAAGCATATATGAGGTTGTCTGTTCTTTTATCAGCACTGCAACCATAAATTCCTGGAACTGTTGTCCATTGGGATAATGTTTTGACTGGTCTCGGCGAGGAAACAATAAAGTCGATATTTGGGCATTTGGGGCTTCGATTGAAGGATTTAAGTCTTACAGACCTGTTATTAGTATTGATGGAACCCATTTGTATGGAAAATATAAGTGTTATTTATTGATAGTCATTGCACCGGACGCAAATGATCAGCTAATGGCTGGGGACCAAACAAGAGGGCTACGAAGCCAAGGAACTAATAGCTAATAGTAACACACTTATTTCCATTTGCTTTTGCAATAGGAGATGGAAAGAGTATAGCTACTTGGACAAGGTTCATGAATTGTATTCAATATTTTATCATTGATCGTCAAGGGTTATGTGTTATTTTTTATCGTCATGCAGGTATATTTTCTGTCATGGACACGAGAAACAGAGCATGGAATGAGCCACATGCATATCATTATTTTTGTATGCGATATTTTGCTATAAATTTCTTCAGCAAATCCGGTAACAAGGCATTGATGAATAAGATTAAGGTGGTTGCATGCCAAAATCAGTCAAAAAGGTTAGAGAAAAAATTAACAGAGATTGAAAATGTAAAAATTGAGGCTGTCAATTGACTCAAGGAGAAATCAGTCGAGAAGTGGGCACTTGCTGCAGATGGAGGACGTCGATATGGCATGATGACTACGAATTTATTAGAAATTTTTAATTCTATTTTGAAGGGTGTTCGTAGTTTGCCCGTGACGGAAATTTTGGAGTTGATATTCTATCATCTCAAATTTTACTTTACTGAACGTCGTCAAGCGACAAATAAGCTTATAAGTGACGGACAGGTTTAGGCTTCGAGAGTTTAAAAAATTATCGATATACAACATGAAAGAGCGAATATGCATAAAGCTGTAATGTTCCACCATAATCATGCGTATTTCAAGTAAGAACATGTATTCGAGTTGATGGTTGGCACCAAAAGGGTGAAAATTTTCAAACTATTGACTTAGGGGCACACACTTGTACTTGTCTAAAATTCCATTTTTACCACCTTCCATGTTCTCATGTCTTGGCGGCTTGTGCAGCTCGGACTATTGATTACCGACCTTATGTTGATCCATTATATTCTATGAATTCTTTAGCACTTACTTGGACAACTACCTTTCATCCTATGCAAGATCAAGCATATTAGCCCGTCCAAAGTGGTCTGAATCTCAAAGTTGATGCAAGACTTAGATGGTGTTGGAAATGTTAGTCGAGAACTACACGCATTTGTAATGACATGGATGTCAGAGATGGCTCAAGCACAGGGTAAACTTGTTCAAAATCCTGTTTAAAAGGACATAACAAGTGACGTTGCGAGAATGCATGACCCTCGGGTAGTATTAGTATGCCACCGGTAAGTTATATGCATTTGGATGTTTAAAGAATATATTTATTTTCATGCATTTAAAAAAATTTATTTATTTATGTAGGACGAGACGAACGAGGCTATTGATACAAGTGGCCGAGGACGGGGACGACGAACGCGTGGTGGACAACCTCGGATAAGTACCACGAGCATTCTACTAGCGGTGGTGGAGGACGAGGACACACAACTGCATAAATAAAACTGTGATTTTGTAAAAATTCTTGATATTGTTATAATATTGTAATAATTTGCGATATTGTGATATCTTGGACTTATGAAATTTTAGACTTGTGATATGTTAGACTTGTCATTTTATGGAATTGTGATATATTGAGATATTTTGGTGCCGATTGTGTTATATTGTGAATTTGTGTTATATATTGTGATATATTGTGAGATATTGTGATATTTTGGTGCATTTTGTGATATATTGTGATTTGTGATATTGTTTCAACTTTGTTTAATTGTGATGTTGCGAAATTGGGGCAAAATTGTGATATATTTATGAAGTTGTGATATATCGTGAGATATTGTGATATTTTAATGCATTTTATGATATATTGTGATTTTTGATATTGGTTCCTTTGATGTATTATGATGTTGTGAAATTGGGGTAAAATCGTGATATATCGTGAGATGTAAACATGGAAACATTTCAGATATCACTGTTTCAACTGAAGCCGCAGTTCCTGTTGCAGCTTCAGTTGAAAGTGTTTTTTCATGCTTTTTGACTTGATTCTCTTAATGAGAGAGCCAAATTGAGTATAATGTAAGCCACAGTTCCCAATTGCGGCCTACACATAGAGAGACCACATTTGCGAACTATGACCTCACTTTAAATAGATTTTTCCTGAGAGCTCTTGCTCTCTGACTTGGGTGAGCTATCTGTGTCTCACAACTTTGTTACACAGTCGCAATTGCCGACTTCGAGTATTGATTATAATGTCAAAATTCACTAATTATTATATGTCTTTCACATTCATTGTTATTAATATTTTCTTTACTTAGCTAAATTTGTTCGTATTTTTATGTATCTTGACTGGTTATTTTCCCAAAACTATTTTTTTTATATCACCATTAAAGTTTGTGTTCCTTTGTTGTTTATATGGTTATCAACCTTTTTATATTTGGATTTTATCTCTTCACTTTTGACTTCTTATTCTATGTGAATAGTCTCCCTGTTTTCTTACGATTGGGGATTAATGGTGTATTTTGACTTCACTTTCCATTTATAATTGATCGACTATATATATTCCTGTTTGATTTATTTATAGAGTTGATAAGCAAAATTCTTATTTTTTTTTATAATGTTATTATTATTGCTATGGTTTTCGTTATTATTATTGGTAAAGCGTCGGTTGAGCACTACTCTAGTGCTCACCGCGTGAACACTAGGCCTTCGGACGTTCATATCGAAAATCCGAACCGTTCACATTGATCTACACATCTAAATTAGTCTAAATATGTAAAATCAAATCATTTGAAATTCATTTGCCCATCCATCATGTGACTATCAAAACAATGATTTTCAGCCATACAATTTTGTAACACTTCAATGGATGGATAAATGAATTTCAAATGATTTGATTTTACATATTCAGACTAATTTAGATGTGTAGATCAATGTGAACGGTTCGGATTTTCGATATGAACGCCCGAAGTCCTAGTGTTCACGCGGTGAGCACTAGAGTAGTGCTCAACCGAAGCTTTCCCTATATATATATATATATATATATATATATATATTGTTATTATTATTATTATTATTATTATTATTATTATTATTATTATTATTATTATTATTATTATTACTGCATTATTTTCATGAATGTGTTGAATCCTATTCTGTCATGTATGTATTATCATTATTATCGGTATTGTTAACATTTTTTAATTTTATTATTATTATTATTACCAGTATGATTATGATGATTTTTATTACTGTTATTATTATTGCTATTATTATTGTTAATATTATTGTTATTTTTATTTTATTATTGTTATTACTATTCTATTATTATTGATATTATTAATATTATTATTAATATTTGTTGTTATTATTATTTTTGTTAAAGCCTATTAGTTTTGATCTATAGCATACCTTTTAATTATTTAAATTGAAGCCAAACCTTATATTTATTTTGCATTATTTATTTATATCTATATTGAGCCATACTCTCCTTGATCCTGGTGTCTCAATCTTGTCTTCTTGCTCGGTTCGTCGGTTGGTATCATGTGGCCTACAGCGACATATATGTTGCTTGGGACATCACCATCGGAGTAGCACAGAGGAAGCCTGGTGGGCCCACAACCTACAGGTCCGAGGATCCCCTTATAGCTTCTACTTCTTTGTATTGTTTGCTTTCCTCTATTCTTTGCATTCGTCCTCATCCGTTGACTCATTGCTTTGTTCAACTCTTCCTTGTCCGTTCTTTCTTCAATTCCAGCTCTATCTATTTCTTCATTCCTTGCTTTGTTATCTTGCGCTGTTCTTTTCTTTTGATACCGTTTATTCTCTTTCATGCATTCTATTTGACATCGTTGTTATGCACTTCTTTCTTTTTCTGGTGTTGCCACTGCTTTGTCCGTTCCCTTGAACTCTTCGTTTTGTTATTTCTCAAGTTTGTTTTTGTCCTGTCCTATATACCGCCTAAGGAAATTTTGAGGACACATTTCATGCAAAAAAATGTCTTTATTGGTTTCTGTCCTGTCTTTGCTTGCTGTTTCAACCCCGATAACGTCAGAAACTGGACTTGAGTCCTAAATATGAAATGTATCCCTATATTTCTAGTTTACTATCCTTTTGACGGAATTGAATTCCGAGTTACGGTTGGTGAGATATCACAGTTTTACTGCTGCTGTGTCTGTAATCGCAGATCCATAAAAACTGCTGCATCACTTTATTTTACAATTAATTTAACTATGCTACCTGTAAGATAGTGACTTGAAAATTTTCATGCTGAGATTAGACACACTAGAGAACATTCCCTAATTTTTCTGGAATTAATTAATGAAGTTTCAAATATGTTTCATATGTATAAATTCAGCTTTACAAATTTTGGCTGAACACAAATCGAGTATAGTTTGCTATTTTGACACATGATGCTACAACTTTTATGTATCTTATTTATTTGCATTGAAAACGGACAGGAATCTAGTCTCTAGACCTTCTGAAAAATCCACATTTGCTATCTTTTAGCAACGAGAATAACAGTTTTGGTGCAGCAACGTCATGCTGTCCAGAATTGGAATTCTCGTAGTTTTTGATAATTTTAAATTGTGTTGACACTCGAATATGCTTTCTAATTATCTTAAACTTGTTCCATGTTATTGAACATGTTTACTTGACCTGTTTCGCATACTTTCATGCTTGTTTGATGATAATAATAAATAATAAGTCGGATTTTAAGGGAAAGACCATAGTAGTGGACAATATAGATAAGTGTACTCAGAAGGGGGCACATGTTTCCCACTTGATACATGCTTCATGAACTATTTATATTATTATTCGATTCATGAACTAGATACTATTTGATTCATGAACTAGTATATTATTATCCGATTCATGGACTTGTTATTACTTGATTCATGAACTAGTATATTATAGTTTGATTCATGACTTGTCATATTATTACTTGACACATGAACTAGTTATATAATTACTCAATTCATGAACATGGCTTGCTTGATACTTGATACCTGAGTACACCGCCCTATAAAATTCACCACTAGGCCTAAACGTAACTGTTTGTAAGTAGCAATCATGTGGTAAAAGTATGGACGCATGAAGTGCTACTTAGATAGATTTTAGCATTAGACTTAAGAATAACTTGTCACTTGTACACACTTGAAACCCTACTTGATACTTGTTACGTGATACTTGTTACTGGATACTTGTCACTTGATACTTGATACAACTACTTGCCTACTTGTTACTTGTTCCACTACTTGTACTTGTTATCCAATCTTGTTACTTGAGTTGTCTTACTTGCTAACTAGTCTTTAGAACTCCACTACTTGTTGCGTCCCTATTATATCATGTTATACATTCTTGAATCCAGATCTTGTTTCATATTTTCTTTCATCTATTTTCATACCCTTGCTTGTGCTACATGCGGCCCTAACTTGCACTAAGGGTGTTTGTCTTGTTTTCTCTATTTTTTCTTTTATATTTATATATACAGACTTTGAAGACGAGTTGCCTGTTAGAATTGGTGAGCAAACCTTCTAGGCTTTGCTTGGGAAAGAGACTTGCTTTAATTACTTTGTATTTGAGTTTATTAAATTTGTTGCTGCTTAAATTTGTAACGGGCATATAGTCCCGAAGTTTTATCTTTTGATCCAGATCTGAAAAATTATTTGAGATATTTATATTTTGTTTCAAATGTTTCTATTGATTAATAAATTATTCATGCATGCGTGGTTGAGTATATTTTTGTTATATTTCTTGTTATGATGTTGAGTCAATCCTACACCTTATGAATGATGAAAATCATTCGAAGGGCTTTGTCGCGCACTCGTATTCTGTATTCCTTTTGGGAAGCGGGACATGACAAGGTTTTTAGTGTTATGAGATTTATTGTTTTTGCCAAAGGAGTATCCGTTGACCCAGAAAAGATCTGAGATTTTACTGAGAGGTCTAAGCCCCATAATATTTGTGATGTGCGGAGTTTTCATGATTTTGACACCTTCTATCGTCAGTTTGTGCAGTGATTTAGCACAATCATGGTTCCGATAATCGATTGTTTGAAGAAAGGTGAATTCATCTGGTCGAAAGAAGCCACGAAAGCCTTCGAAGAGATCAAGAAAAGAATGATTCAGACACCTAACGTGAGGTTGCCTGATTTCACTATGGTCTTCGAAGTAACGTGCGATGCTTCTGGTATTAGTATAGGTGGAGTCCTCAGTCAAGAGAGTCATCCTGTTGCTTATTTTAGCGAAAAGCTGAATGAAGAAAAACAAAACTACTCCACTTATGATAGGGAGTTCTATGTGGTAATTCAGTTACTTCGCTATTGGCGATATTACCTTCTGCCACAAGAATTCGTTATTTTCTCAGACCATAAGACCTTAAGATCCTTAATTCTCAACAAAAGCTGAATCTGATACATGTTCGATGGGTAAAGTTCCGACAAGAATAATCTTATACCATTAGGCATACAAAAGAAATTGATAATAAGGCCGCAGATACGCTAAGTCATTGTCACATGATCTTATCTACACTGTGCACTGAAATTATTGGTTTTGAGAGATTAAAAGATGGGTATGCCTCCTGCCCAGATTTTCACGATATCTAAACCTCTTTGAAGGATGGCATCACTTGAGTGACAGATGGTTATTTCTTGAAAGATGATTGTCTCTTCTATGACTCCAAACTGTGTATTTCTAGTACATCATTACGAGAGTATCTTGTTTGCACGCTAGTGGCCTTGTTGGATACTTTGGGCATAGCAAGATCATTGATGTTGTGGAACATAAGTTTTATTTGCCTAAACTAAAGAGAGATGTTGCGTGACTTGTTAACAGATGTCATACTTATCAACTCGCCAAGCAACAAAAATAGAACACATGCATGTATACTCCATTACCTGTTCCCAGTCGCCCGTGGAAAGATGTGAGTATGGATTTTGTGTTAGGCTTACCGAAAACACAAAAGAAACACGATTTCATTCTTGTCGTCGTGGACCGTTTTTCTAAAATGGCCCACTTTCTCCCATGCTCGAAAACTTTAGATGCCTCTCGTGTAGCTCAGAATTTCTTTGATAATATTGTGAAGCTAGATGGGTTGCCAAAAATCATTGTGTCTGATAGGGATGTGAAATTCATGAGTTATTTTTGGAAGACCCTATGACACAAGATGAGTACGAAATTGAAGTCATCTTCATCCTTTCACCTACAGATTGATGGACAGACTGAGGTTATCAATCGGAGTCTTGGCAATCTCTTGTGTACTCTTATGGGAGAAAACTTGGGAACGTGGTACTTAAAATTAACGGTTGCTGAATTTTCTTATAACACATCTAAGAATAGAACCACTGACATGAGTCCACATGAAGTTGTACATGGCTATCCTTGGCATTCCATAGATCTTTTCCCCATGTTAGAACATCACCGAGTCTCAGAGTCTACATCTGCATTTGCATCCTACATTTATGACTTGCATAGAGAAAATTTCAAGAAAATTAATGAGAATAATTTTAACTTCAAGCCAATAGCAGATATCATAAGGAAATTTAAAACTTTTAATGTGGGTGACGAAGTGATGGTTCAGATTCGTCTGTAACGGTTTCCAGCTGGATCTGTTAACAAGTTGAATGCACGTGTTGGAGGCCCATTTAAATTTCTTCATAAAATCAATGATAATGCCTATGTCGTTGACCTTCTTGAAGATTTTGGCATAAGTAAAATTTTCAATATTGAGAATATAGTACCCTATGAAGGCCCAGAATTTATCCTTAGAAGTCCTCTTATAGATGAGCCTACCCTGAAACCTACTGGTGAGATTCCCAAATTACCCCCACTACCTAATACTACTTACCCACCGACAGAAAAATTGAAAAATATTTTAGATGATCAGATAATCTCTACTAAAAATTGTGGTATTCATAGTATTTGGTAAGATGAAAAAATAAGCTGGAGTAAGAAAATTCTTGGATAGATCGTGAAGAGCTCCAGCGCTTGGATCCAGACCTTTTGGAGCATTATGACAGGAGGACTGATTTTGACTCGACTGGGTCGAGCACTTTCCCACCCGGGGAGAATGATGAGGACATCGGTTCAAGACGATTCAAGCGTTTCTATCAGCGCATGCATCGTCTAGGAGAGCTTCTTCATTAGTTTAGTATTTTATTTAGTAATCATATTTATTTGGCAATTATAGCCATACGTAGTAGTTTTACGATTTGCACCCTTTTTTATGGATTAGAATATTTTTGAGATTTTAGAATATTTTGATATTTGTATCAAGATTTGTTTTGAGCTTATATATAGTCCTTGAGATTAATGGAAAGTTATACTATTCTTGTTTAAAAAAATTATTGTGTTGAGTTTTGCTCTCCATCCTCTTTTTTATGTGAGACAATTGAGATACAATTTTAGGGTTTGTGATAAACTCTAAAACTACCCCCAAATTTCCAAATCTCCACTTTAACCCTAATATTATCAGTCACCTAGTCTCTTCTCTTTCCTTTCTCTTCTGTAACCCTAGTTTTCCATTTTATGTATTTTGAGTGTATTTTTTCTTTTTGGTGTATTCCTCTCTATGAATCTTTTTCTTGGACCGTATATTGGATCTTCTATTTTCAATATATTCATTTATTGGTTTTCATCGTCTTCTATGTGCTCTCCTTGTTCCTGTTGTCTCTTTTTAGATCGTCTTTGTTGATCGAACTCGTATTTCTTTTTTTCTTTTTTTTATCTCCTATATTTTTTAAAAAATTTGTTCATATCCTATTTTTTAGTATTTTGTTCATTTGCTCTTGATTTCTGGATCCATTTAAACCCTATTCTATTGCTTATGGATCTTCATAATCCTAATACCCATTCATACCCAGTTTGAATATCCTACTACCCAAACCCATTAACTAAAAAACTCCTAAAACCCATTTAAACCCATAACCAAACTCATTATGAACTATCCTACCCGTTAAGCTCCCCAAAGCCCGATCACCCTACTGTTCAGCCATCCATTTCCCTATTGCTCCCTATATAACCCATATGCAAAATCCTGAATGTTCACCTACCTAGTGTCTCCTAACCTTTCTGCTCCGCCCTTGCTCACTTCGTGCTCCTCCCCCTGTGTGCCGCTGCCTCCCTCCATCCTCGCCAGACGCAGCAACAGCCTGAGCGCCGACCCCCCTGTTTCCCGTTCTCTCCCTGCCGTCGTGACGCAACCACCGTAGCAGCAATAGCACACCGGTGCTGTTCTTCTCCCGTCGCAGTCAGAGCAGCAATAGCGAGCAGCGTTCGCTATGCACAGCCGTGGTCCCCTTGGGTGTGCGTGCTTTTGGTTCGTGTGATCTTAAGTTGTTCGTGTGTTCGTTGTGGTCCATGGCTCATCGTTCGTTGTGTTCATTTGCCCGGAAATCCGTTCTCGTTATTCTTGTTTTGCACCGTTTCGTCGGTTATAAAACAAGTAACTTGTATTTTTTTTCTTTGTGTAATACAAGTACTAAATACCGCATGTAGTGTAGTTGGGTTCTAGAGACAATTCTTGTGTGAATCATCTGTTATATATTGTCTCTATTGTGTTGATTCAAGCTTAGTTGCCTCACGACATACATGACATTAAACAACTAGGGATGACCACTTTTTGAATGTATATATGCATGCTATTTTATGATATCGTGTGCTTGATATTTTATCTGTGCTATACTTGTCATGGACTTGTCAAATACCCTATATTATGTTGGTTGGACATCTAGTACACTATATTTCATGTTTGGTTTGATTTGGATGAGTTTTACTTGAACTAAATGATTTCATGTTCGAAGAGAAATTCTGTATTTTCTGTTACCTTACTTTTGATCAGTATTTTAGACCCTATTAGGTCAGTATATAAATTTTATTTGTGAACACGAACTGTAGAGAATTCTGTCTATTTTCCAACCCTTCTGACAGATCTCAGTTTCGATTTATGGATTATGAGTTATGTCTATTTTACTATAGAGGTGTAGAGAGATTTCCAAATTTTGTTTTCTATGAATTCTGAAGAGTAATCTATTTTTATCATGATGTTAAAAGTATTATTTTGATCCAATATTTTGCACAATACAACTATACTTGATTGGGATTAACCTTGAATTTTTGTAGATTTATTTGATGAGTTTTACCAACCATTCTATGTTTCCCAACAACTACTATACTAGCAGATTTTTCTTGCTGCTCAGTAAAGAACCTGATTTTTGGCCTAATCCTACTTGCTGTTTGTAAAATATTTCTGAATATGAAAGTTAGCCTAATGTATCTATTTTATCAACCTTTTAACGGATCTGGATTTCGATTTGTATTTTGTGAGATATTGCTGTTTTCGTACTGCAGTGTTTACAATTCCAGATTTACAAAACTAATGCATCTTGATGTTTTCTGATTTTTTTTACTAAACTACTTATATTGAAAAATCATGAAACTTTATATTCTGATGCTGCACATATAGGAGAATACCCCAGATTTTTCGTGGATTTAATTAATGAGTTTTTATGCTATTTTCTTGACTTTGAATACAAACTTCTTATTTCTAGCTGCATGTGTTTTCTGGACTCAAATCAGTTTTGAGACTTGTTTTTGCGAAATACCATATGACTTATATATATTTTCTGGATTCAGCTGGGAGTCTATTTTTAAAATTCTTTGAAGGATCTAGATTTTCATTTTTGTAGCAACGGAAATCCCTATTTTAGTGCAGTACTGTCTTGCTGTCCTAAACTAGAATTCTCGTTGTTCTATCCTTTTAATGTATTATCTTGCACATGTACTTATTTATCTTTCAACCTGAACCTGTTACTTATTCAAACCATGTTACTCTTGTTATGTTTTGCAACACATGTATGCTTGCCTGATAATAATAATAAATAACCAAGCCGGGGTTAAGGGAAAGATCTAGTAGTGGAAAATATAGAAATGTGTACTGAGAAGAGGACCCGTGTCTTGCCTGTTACGTGTTCATGACTACATGATTCACGATCCTAATTACCAGACTGCATGCTTTCCTATAGGAAGGTGTACTCGGAAGGGAACCACTAGGTTCTACCTATACCTGGTTACCTGATTACCTCACTGCACACTTCCCTATAGGAAGGTGTACTCAGAAGGGAACCACTAGGTTCTACCTGTTCCTGTTTTTCCTGTTATTTCTGATCCATGAGTACACGGTCCTATGGACTCCATTACGAAATCTAAACGTAACTTGTTTGAATGTAGCAACCATGTAGTAAAACCTGGGATGCATGAAGTGCTACCCAGATAGTAATAATACAAGACTTGACATGACATAACCTGATTACCTGATTACCTGTACTTATTCCTGATTACCTGTTACCTGATTACTTGATACTTGTATACCTGTATACCTGTTTACCTGTTCACCTGCTTGCATGACACTTGATACATGTTACCTGTACCTGTTAGTATACCATGCTACCTCATTCTATTTTCTTGATTCAGTACTAAGTGAGACCACTTGGTCTGAGAGAAATTGTATTGAGAATGTCCCCTTAACCAATTATTCATTCCAGACTTATAAATTTTCTTATTAGGCCTTGATTTGGAATCAAATATTCCTCATGTCCTTTCATTTTGATTGTCTTGAAGTTTTCCCAATTCCCATGTTAGATATTTTATTCTATTGACATGCTCATACCATGCTATGCTTGTTTCCGCTGTTATTTTAGATTTGTTTATCACCCATGTACTTGTTTCCTGCACTACAACCGGCCCGTAATTTGCATTGATGAGAATCTTTTTTCTTTTTCCTTTTTCCTGCAATTTATAAATTGTAGATTAGGGTGATCAGTTGCCAGATGGAGTTGGCAATATGAGATATTAGTTGCTGGAGTTATTGCTTTAATTATTATTTTCCCGTTACTTGATTTGAATAAATGTACTTGATTACTTGGATTTATTTGTATTTGGGCGATGTGACCCAGAATTATTGACTTATTCAGATCTAATTTATTTGAGATTATTATATTTTGCTTCAAGAAAATTCTGTTGGTATTGATTCATATATGCATGCTTGGTTGATTCTCTTGCTTTCTACTCTGATATTCCTGTGAGATGTTGTAAAGATTCATGACAGCTTATGGATGATGAAAATCATTCGTTGAGCGTAGTCACGTATCCGTATTCCGTATTCTCTTTTGGGAAGCGGGGCATGACATCTTCTCCGCACAGCCCCGACCTCCCGAGCCTCCAGCCGCAACTTGAACCCAACCCTACCTCCCTCATCACCGCAACACCACCCTCCTTCATCGACACCCATCGAACACTCCTTCACCTCTGAAATCCTACTCCCCCAAATACCTTCAACCTCGATCCTTGATATGGCTAAAAATGGGGTTAAATAGGAACCGTTCAAATTGGGCACGAATCTTAAAGTTCACAGGGGCAAAATGGTAATTTCACCTACAGACGAGTCCGAAATGGGAACTAGATCTCTTCTCTTGGGCCCAATAATCCGTGAACGGATCTGTTCAACTGAGAACGAGTTCCAAACCATTGAGAGGCGATTCAGGAAGATATGAAGAGATCCTGATCCGTCCTTACCCTGGGGAAGTGGTTCTAACCACTTCTATCCAGCCACACCAGGGAATACAAATTCTCTCTTATCTCGAAGCAGATCCTCAGGGCGACTATAAAAACCCCCTATCTCCTACCGTTACAAGGTAATCACTCTTTGCCTACCTAAAGCTTCTTTTGATATTCTTTTTCTAAGTATTGACAAGAGCGTCGGAGGGTGCATCGCCGGGATCCATCCCGGTATTTCATACTTTGTGCAGATCCGTGCAGCTGTGTGAGGAGCCAGTTGAACAGCAGTGGAAGAGGTCAGATTTGACCCATTCGAGTTCTTGCGAATCCACAAATTCATCTGATTTTCCCCACACCGAATTCAGCGGCAACAACCCTAAACCCCAGATCCAAATCCCCCAAATCATCTCCTAACCATAACTCTAAACCCCTTCTCCTCGCTGTCATCGACCCACCCTCTTACCGTTGTCGAACTCCTCCAGTAGCCCCTTCCCCCCCCCCCCTCCGCATTCGCTGCGATGCCTTTACACCACCACCGTCCGCAAACCACTATTCCTCCTTACTGCCATCGTCACCCCGGAGACCAACCCGCAACTGATTGCTCATCGACTCCACTCCACGAGGTCAGCACTTCCTCTCCATTGCTAAGCTTTCTTCGAACTCTCGGTAACTTCTTTCCACTTCTCAAATATTTGTGATACTGTTTTATCATCTATAAATTATTATTTAATTTATCTGTCATCCACAAATATTTAGAGTGAGTGTTTATACTTGCTAATTAGAGTACGAATCTTTATTGAATATCTTATATGCTAAGAACGATTAAGTATTATTATTGATTGATAGGATTGAATCTTTAATTGGGCTTGTTAAACTATTTCATATCTCAAAAATCTATCAAACCCATTAATAGTTATAATTTCTAACTTAATCTGTATTACTTATTGGTAAAATTATTCTTTTAATATTCTTAGAAATTCTCTATTTAGGGTTAAGTTTACATCACTCCTTATTAAGAGAGAGTAAATTAGACCAGAAATGTACAAAATGAATAAAGTCTTCAACGAGATAATCAATAGTGCGAACTTTCTTGGTGAAAATTGTAGCATTCCTCTCCTTCCAGCCAAATGAGCTTCATCATAGCAATATTCCATGATAATTTAAAAGTGGTAGAGAACTTTTTTCTCCACGCGCTCCATCCGAAACACATGGAGCCTGGAGTCCCACGGATATACCAATCATTCGAGCAAATAAAACAAATTGGGCGAATGAAAGGACAATGAATAAAAAGATGATTATTCGTCTTATTTTGAAGATTACACAAAACACATTTCTGGCCCAAAGAAATTTTTTGAGGTTTTCAACTGTAAGAAGCTTATTGTGAATCGCCAACCAAACGAGAATCCTAACTTGCAAAGGAGATTGTTTGGCCATATGTGTTTATAGAATGGGGAAATAACACCACAATTATTGAGAAATGTATAGAAAGATTTAACTGTATAAGTGTCAGTATTAGACCATGTCCATCTAATGTCGTCTCTCGCTTACCATTGTTACGAACCAAGCAAGACCAGGAGACGAATATAATCAGAATGTTGTGCAAGAGAGAGTGACCTTCTTAAAGGGATGATCAAGTCTCTTTGATTATTATTGAACATAATAAACGATGCCACATTAGTATTTTGATTAGAGGCTAAAAGGAAAAGAGAAGGGAACAATATGGAAATTTTATTTTTTTCAATCCAAAAATCTAGCTAGAATCTGACGGCGGAGGCATTCTCGCACATTTTCTAGAGACCGCACTTGAAAGGTTCTACAGCTTTCCACAATCCTTTCCAAAATGGAGAAGTGTGAATAGACAGCTTTTAGTGCAAGTCACAAACTTTTTTCCTTTTGTGATATTTGTTCTTAACCAGACGGATCCAAGTTAGGTCGTCACGCTTCAACACCTTCCGCAACCATTTACCGAGGAGAGCCAGGTTTTGATTTCTTAGGTTAAAGATGCCATGACCTCCTTCTGATTTGGATTTACATGCCCTGTTCCAACTACAAAGTTGCTTGCCAACGAAGGTATTGGCAGAGCCAGACTGAAAGAAATTTTGCCTGATTTTGTCAATCCGGTTCACCACCCAAGAGGGAACATAAAAGTAGGACATCTTATAAAGAGGGATAGTAGATAGGACAGAGTTAATAAGAATGAGTCTTTCCCCACGAGACATTTGGCGACTAGACCAAGCACTGAGTCTAGACTCAATCTTGTCAATCATGGGATTCCAATCATCTTTACGGAGTTTGCCCCATCTAAGAGGGATACCAAGATAATTGACAGGGAACAAGCCCGAGGAACAGTAAAAGAAATTGGCAATCTCAATTTGTTTGTTAGTGGAATCACCAAGCCATATAGCAGAAGTTTTATGAAAATTATTAGATAACCCAAAAACTCCTTCAAATAGGTAGATGAGAAGCTTAAGGTTACTTAATTAGGAACCGTCAGGTTTAGCAAAAAGAATGGTGTCATCCGCATATTGAAGATTAAGCACGACCTTAAAACCATTAAAGTGTCCCATGCCTTCAATAATGTTAGCATTACCGGCTTTAAGAAGCATCCTGCTAAAAACATCAGCGACGAGAATGGAAAGTAGAGAAGAGATCGGATCCCCTTGTCTCAGGCCCCGTTTACATTTGAACTTATTCCCTTCCACATGGTTAATAATCACCGAGAACGAATAGGCCATTCAACTTTATCATATGCTTTTTCAAAATCAATCCCACCATGAAATGATTTCTTGAGCAGAGGCTACACTATCCAAAATCAATCGATCTTTCACTAAACTTGACTGAGCTAAGTCAATCAAAGGGGAAATAACAGAGCTAAGTCTATTAGCAAGGAATTTCCTGATGATCTCGAAGGTAACATTAAGGAGACTAATAGGAATAAAAGCCAATACTGTATTAGCACTAATAATCTTAGGGATGAGAACGATATGTGCGTAGTTAATACGATCAAAAGAGAATATATGTGTGTAGTTAATACGTACTATATAAATTGGAGAACATATTAAGAATATATCATTCAAAAAGTCCAAAAACATGTGAAAAAAGAAGCTGGGAATCGATCAGGACCAAGAGCGGAATCACTACTCATAGAAAAGACCGCCCTTCTAATCTCATCCAAAGAGAATGGTTGCTCCAACACCGATAGGTCGAAATTCCCTGAACAGTAAAGGGATTCGCAGTTAGGGCAGAAAGGCCTAACTGCAGAGGAACCCGTAAGACTTTTATAGAAATTAAGAAGGGTAGAGTGGAATTGGTCTATAGAACATAGTTCCACATCATTATCAGTGATGAATGTGATGCGATTAATCCTCTACCAATGGGAAGCATATTGATGGAAAAAAGAAGTGTTGCAATCTCCTTCCTTGAGCCACTTAATCTTGGCTCTTTGAGCCCATTTGATATGATCTTGATGCAATAAGGAGGCATATTCAAATTTGTAGTCGACTCTTTTTTTCGTTTCAGCCAAAGAAATAGGCCCCCAGTTCCTTTAGTTGATCAATAAGATGAATGGAGTTAAGTAAAGAACGTTTTAGGCAGTTACTGTCGCCAAATCTCACACGACTCCAGAACTTACAACCATGTTTAACGGCATAGAGCTTAAGCAGTAATTGGGCTAAAGCGAAGGAGCCCACCACAGAGGAGAGGCACTGAGATATCATATTTAAAAAAAATTGGTCGTCCAGCCAAAATATTTCGAAACGGAATTTGAATGGTTTGGATAAATTAAAGTTAGAATGCAGGAACAAAGGGACATGGTTTGAAGAGGGGTGAGGGAGCGCTTAAACAAGGGAGTTGTGAAAAATGAAAATCCAATCTTGAGATACTAGAAAGCGATCAAGTTTAGTCATAGAAGGAGATAAACGATGATTAGACCAGGTGAAATGCCTCTTATTAATAGGAAGGTCGATGACGTCTAAAGACCGGATACAGTCATTAAAAAGAAAAAATTTGTGAACTATAGCCGAGTTACCCAAATGTTCATGTACAAATCTCGTGATATTAAAGTCGCCACAAAAGAACCAGAAGCCATTGATCCGGCCATTGAAAAACTTTAATTCGTCCTAGAAGTCATTTCTAAGATCAACATCGGACGAACTGTAGATAGAAACCACCGTAATAAGGTTGTTGAGATCAGTCCAATGAAGAACCACAACTAAGAAGAATTTCAACCTAATAACGGAAACTATATTGAAAAGAGAGAATCAAACATGTGTATTTTTAGTTTGCTTAGTTATGGAATATTTGTTGTCGCTTGGTGGTTATAAACAACTACACCTAACTGGATGCATTCACATGCTTCATTGTTATTAGAAAGCCTTCTTAAACATCATCTACCCCTAACATTCATGGATCAACTATAATGTTTTGTATCACTCATAGCTTTAATTGAGCTTCATGTTTTAAAACTGAATGTCAATGAGTAAAGTGTTTATATAGTCCCAGTTAAATGGGGCATGTTGAATATCGGGCCTACCAGGATCGGCTGGTAGGGTATTGCATTGAACCATTGTATTGTATTGGTTCTGTCGAAGATGTTCAATCAAGATATTGCTACGTCCCGGGAGATATTGACTCGTGAGAGTATTGAATGCCCATGCATTCACTACTGCCCAGGAATTTTAACCCTGGGGAGAAGTCACTTTTCCTGTAGTGGTCGTATCTGCCACATGTTAATGTGACTCCTAACATGTACTCCCTCCATTTCAAAATATAAGTCATTCTAGTTTTCTACCATTAATTGTACAATATCATATTTGTCCTCCTCTATAATTTTTTATTACTTCTCTTACAAAAAACGATAAGGGTAAAATTGAAAATCTCATAGAAAAATAATTCTTGAACATTTAAGAATTAAGAATGACAAGACATCTTCTAAGAGACCTAAAGTGCCTTATATTATGAAAAAAAAAAAGTTAGAATGACTTATCTCTACTATTTTAATAGGAGAGTTTGTCTTCAAACAAACTCCATTTGTAACCAAACAAACAGGTACATTATAACCCAACAAACACATGCAATGCACATGCATAACTAATATAAAGAAAGTCTTAAGTTCGATGTCAGACAACGTAGGAAAATATATATATATATATATATATATATATATATATAGAGAGAGAGAGAGAGAGAGAGAGAGAGAGAGAGAGAGAGAGAGAGAGGGATAATGGGGTAATGCTCCATTGACAACAAATGTTCTGAAAACTCATGAAAATCACGTAGGCCGTTGTACGTTGTTTTCACGTTTTCAACATTACAGTAACATTTTCAGGAGCATTGCTATATATATATATATATATATATATATATATATATAGAGAGAGAGAGAGAGAGAGAGAGAGAGAGAGAGAGAGAGAGAGAGAGAGAGTCCCCTTCCGTTATGCACTAGGCCACGTCTCCCCTTCCGTTGTGCACTAGGCCACCGTGTGCACTCAGCCTTTCCACATTCGTCTTGACGATCCGAACTATTCAAATTGATCTACACATTCAAATTAGTCTAAATATGTAAAATCAAATCATTGAAATTCATTTGTCCATCCATCATGTGACCATAAAAAACAACGATTTTCAGCTATACAATTTTGTAACACTTAAATGGATGAGCAAATGAATTTCAAATGATTTAATTTTATATATTTAAATTAATTTAGATGTGTAAATCAATATGAACGGTTTGGATCGTTAATACGAAGGCAGGAAGACCGAGTACGTGCACCCGAGTGCACACGGCAGCCTAGTGCACAACGAAAAAGGAATATATATATATATAGAGAGAGAGAGAGAGAGGAATATATAAATATATATAGACGTGCATCGATCGGGAGGGAGTATTTGTGTAATATATCGCGCTGAAATGGAGGGAGTATTTGTGTAATATATCGCGTCTTAACAAATCCTATCACCTTTGCATGAAAATAAATGTGAACTGAATTTCCGTATACGATCACTAAAAACGTGTCATGTCGTCTAGTGTGTCATCTAGTATAGTTTGTCATTTGTCTTAAGTTTCTTCCTTTCTCGTTTAAGTAAAAGGCGATGCATCCTGACTTATTTCCATTTTATGCAGGTCGAGGAGAGATTTGCCATGGGAATCGTGTGCATCCTGAATTATTTCCATTTCATGCAGGTGGAGTAGAGATTTGCAATGAGAATCGTGCCACTTGGCCTCCGACTTCGACTGGAAGAAGAGTTCGAAACCAGCCATGAATCACTACACTGTAGCAAGTGATGGGTCTTATATCGAACATAAAGAGAGCTCATTGGTATGGCATCACCAAGAAGCTGACCTAGATTTCGGGTCTTAGCAAGCAAAAGAACTTCCTGATCATCTTGAAAATGTGCTCGCCAATAAACGTGTGTCAAAGAAGGGCAGTATATAGGGGTTCGTGTGTGTGCGCGCGTGTGTGAGTATGTGAAGAAAAAGGGTAGTACATAGTTGAAGTGAACCCTCTGATAAATTGACAAAGATCTTCAAATGATCTCATAACTTATGCATCTCTCTGTTTCAAATTTGTTAAATAAAAATTTCCTTGTCATTTTGCAGGGAATAAGCAAAGGTGTATTTGTGGAGAACCTAATCTCAACCATGTTCAGCGGAGCCTCCGGACTTCATACTGTGCATTGTTGACGATCGATCTGGTGAGGATTTGTTTCAGAGCATCATGATGCTATGAATAATCCAACTTGTTACTGCTTTTTTCGGTGTGGAAGTAATCAGGTGATGTGGATTCTTTGGTGGAATAATCAAGAATCTGACTTTTTGACTTTCAAAGGTATTGGCTGCAGTGATTGCTGTTGCCTGATCTGCAAGCTGCCTCAAACACCGGGATTGATCCCGGCGACAGGCCCTCCGACGCTCAAGTCAGTAATAAGGAAGAATAAAAGAGCTTTTTGTGGAAAAATATTGGTTACCTTCTTTATGGTGGGGGTAGAAGGGTATTTATAGTCGCCTTGGGAATCAGTTTCGAGATAATGATTTATCTCTACTTCCCTGTGTTTATGGATAGAGTTTTAATTGTTTCATGATAAAAGAGACGGTTTAAACCGCCTCTTAAAGATAATCACGAATTTGAATTATTCTTTACGTGCCCTGGGTTTGTTCATAATGGGTCGTCACCCTGACCCAGTAAGATAGACCCGTTATTGGGCTATTGGGCTTGGAGAAGACCCAGCTCCAATTTTCATACCCGTTTGTAGTAGAAATTACCGTTTCCCCCCTGAGAGCTTTTGAGATTCGTGCCTGATTTGAACGATCCAGATTTAGTTTTATTTTTAGCCATATCACAAGCCCCCCACTTCCGAAGACTGAGTTTCACAGTCTTTGAGGTTTACCTGTTTTAAATGGCTCATATAATTTATCGGAGTTCTCAGACACGTTTGATCCTTACACTGGATGAAATAGCGTTCCTCTGAGCTTACAAAATACTCAGAATTATTTTGAAGTCTTTCTATAACTTTTTGGGACCTTTCCGAATTTTATCCCATTTTAATTATTTTATGAATTTTAATTCAATTCACGAATTAAATACTTAATTTTCGAAAAATCTTAATCAATTATTATAAATTAATAATTATTTTCGGAATTTTAGAAAATATTTTTCTGATTTTAATAATTAATTTTTTACGATTTTTAATCATTTTTTTCAAATTTTTAAATAATTAATTCGATTTTAATAATTAAATAATTGAAATCACCTTGATTTAATCTCGACCGTTGATCAAGAGAGGACACGCGCGTCGATGAGATTGGATGGCCATGATGAGAGGATCTGACGAAGAAGCGACGTGGCGCGATCTGAGACGTCGATCAAGATTCAGCTCGCGCGCTGATGCGATGGAGCGACATGGCGAGATCTTGACCACTGATCATGATCAAG
Source organism: Hemerocallis citrina (assembly GCA_017893485.1). NCBI lineage: Eukaryota > Viridiplantae > Streptophyta > Magnoliopsida > Asparagales > Asphodelaceae > Hemerocallis > Hemerocallis citrina. Next base: position 401,227,194 of record CM030359.1, on the reverse strand, counting down.
CGCGCATTGGGAGGCAGGGTCATTCTCCCATTCTTCGTTCAGGGGCACATTTGTTCGATTTTTTGCACCGAATGACGTGGATGGATCGGTGAAGCGACATGTGGCGTTGACCATTGACTAGTCAACATTTTCCCATAATTCTTCGTTCAGTTTTTGGTACCGAACTACGTGGATGGCTCGGCGAATCGACACGTGGCGTTGACCTTTGACCGTTGACCAATCAAGGATTTTCTGTAATTTTTCGATCAGGGACACGTCTATTCGGCGCTTGACACCGAACATTACCAATGGTTCGGCTGCACGACACGTGTCACCGATTGACTGTTGACCGTTGACTAGTCAACAGTTTGCTCTGATTTTTCTATCGGGGACACGTTTGTTCGGTGCATGACACTGAAGGTTGCTGATGGTTCGGCTGCGCGACACGTGACACCGGTTGACGATTTTCACTAATTTTTCGATTGGGGGCACGTTTGTTCGGCGCATGACACCGAACGTTGCTGAGGGTTCGGCTGTGCAACACATGTCACTGGTTGACCATTGATTAGTCAACGATTTTATGTGATTTTTTTATCAGGGACATGTTTGTTCGGCGTATAACATCGAACGTTGCTGATGGTTCGGCTGCACGACACATGTCACCGATTGACAGTTGACTGTTAAATAGTCAAAGACTTTTTGTGCTTTTTCTTTGTCGTTTAGCCTCCATATCTCATGGGCTTTCCCAATCCTTTGGCTTTTTAACAGCCTTAAAGGCCCACGAAGTTCAAGAGTCACCTCTTATTCTATAAATCCCCCACTTCATTTCTCACTTCTTACTCTTAGGAGTTCTTTTCTCTCAATTGGAGTTGTCAGAGCATTCCGGCGATCTTTCCTTTTCCGACGAGATTTCCGACCATAGCTATCACATCCAAGGTAATATATATATATATATATATATATATATATATATATATATATATATATATATATATATATGGTAAAAGGGATATGAGCAACTTGCTCATTTAGTAAATGAGCAATTGATTATGTGGCATGCATGTGATACATTGAACAATTAACCATCTTAAGGCTTTTTCAATCACATGTATGCCACATCATCAATTGCTTATTTACTAAATGAGCAAGTTGCTCATAACCCTTTTCCCTATATATATATATATATATATATATATATATATATATATATATATATATATATATATATATATATATATATATATATATATATATATATATATATATATATATATATATATATATATATATATATATATATATATATATTATCAAAGATGTCTGGGGTGTCTTTCGGTGACGAAACCTCCCCCTCACGCCAAGGCAAAGGTAGGTCAGTTGTTAAAGCGGATAAAGGGAAGGAGGCGGTGGGATCAGTTATAGTCGAGGAGGTGGTAGAGAGTCGTCGAGAAGTGGGCAAGTTGGATAGGTTATTGAGCACCTTGTCGAGCCTCGACCAAGTTAGAGATTATTCTGCCGAACTTCCATCTCGAGTCGAGCATGGAATGGTGTCTTTGTACGAGGAAAACGAGCCTCACGAGCCTCATGAGCGCTCAGAGGTAGACGAAATTCCAACAATGTTCAAGAAGAAGGACCTGCACTGCATCTGGGGATGTTTCTTGATTCCGAGAGAGTATGACCTCATATTACCGGGCCCAAGTATTAGAGCTTGCATGCCCACCTCCCCTGATACTTGCTTCTTTTTTCGATGCCTTCCACGCGGGGCTTCGACTCCCCCTTCCTCCGTTTACTGTCGAAGTCCTTCGGTGGTTCGGCTTGAGCCCCATCCAGTTCATGCCGAACATGTGGAGGCATGAGAATGGATTCGTTAGCGATGGGTATCGAGCCTCGGTTGAGACTTTTGAGGAAGCTCTATAAGATCCACCAGAAGAATAGGTCGGAGTATAGGTATTATCTTACTCCACGTCGAGGTGTGAAGTTGATCGAAAAACCTGACTCGGTCAAATTTTGGAAGGAGAAGCTTTTCCCCCGATTGTCTTTATTGATTACCGAAATCACTTGTTCATAGTAGTCAACCCTGGGGGATTCCCACGAGATGGAGGGAAGAAGTGCCGAAGAGGGCAAAGTCTGAACCTGTTTTAAGCGCTGAGGAGGACGAGATGGTTAGGATACTTTTAGACCGGCCTTCCTTAGATTAGAGAGAAGTGACGGAGGAGTATCTCTTCGGGGGTGGTCTTATTCAGATCAACCCTTGTACGTGTCTTTGATTTGGCTTTGTTACTTATTTTTTTCGCCATTGCATCTTATCTTTCTTCGCGTTTTAAACAACCCGTATCCTTTTCCACAGAGGACCCCAGCATGGACTTCGATTCAACGATTTCTCAGCATACAGGGTTAAGTGGCAAGGCCCCCGAAGAGAGGAAGAGCAAGAGAACGTCCACCAAGCCCTCTACCTCGAAAGCTGCTAGGGGCCAGACTAGCGAGTCCCCGGTGGTGAACCTCGAATCACCAACTTGTGCTCCGATTATCCCCTCGGCCGGGGGATTTACCCTGGGGGCTGCTCTTGCTCTTGAGGCACCCCCTCCCCCCCCCTCCCCCCCTCACTACCACCGTCGAGGCCATTTTGATAGAGGAGTATAAGAATCTCTTCATCCCGGACTAGCGTGTGATGAAGCACGACGGATTTCTTGGGGACTCGGTCTCTTGTATGCAAGAGGTCAACCATCAGAACCGAGCTGCCATGGACGTGGGGTCAGTTGGTGATGACGCTTTGGAGATTGTTAGGGCCAATATGGCGGTGAGTTTTCGTTGTTATTTGATCAGTTCTTGACGTTTTATTTTTTATTAGTGTACACTTAAATATCTTCTTTCACGGATTACTTGTCACTTTGGCCATTTGTTGAAGCTAGTGGCGAAGAAAAAGAAGGAGTTGAAAGCGGTGAGTGACAGGGATAGGGCGGAGCGTGCCAAGTCTCGGAAGGCATTAGAGGAGATGACTCGTGTGTCCGAGACGCAATTGACGCCAATGTGCTCTTGAATCCGCCTTGGCCAAGTCGAAAGATGAGGTAGCTCGGTAGAGCAGCAGTTGGTCCGAGAGAGGGAGAAAGCTTCTACGAAGAAGGAAGAAGCGGTGAGGGCTGCTCAAGATGAAGCAAAAGGCAACCTAAGGGAAAAAATGGAGAAGGCGTATGCCAAAGTCCTTCAACATATGAAGGCGCGAGTTCTGGGGTTCAGCCGCTCGGGGTGTTCTCTTTACGCCCCCGTCCCCGAAGGTGTTGGGGAGGAAGATGATGAGGACGAGGAGGAGGTTAAGGAAAAGGAGCAAGAGGTCGCGTCAAACCCCTTGTCTGCCGTAGTGGTGGCCCCTGAGTCCCTGACGCAACTGAAGGGGTTGGTCAATGGGCTTACTTCCCCTGGGGCTCAGTCGACCGAGGTCGATCATTGACCCTCCTTTTTCTTTTTCTTTTTTGTACTTTCCTTCGACTTATTTTTGTTTTGTATTTGTAAGGATCCCAAATAGCAGACTGACCACCGCTTGTTGTATCTCTTACATTGCAATGAAATTAGATTTTGTCCCGTATGACTTGTTACTTTTTTGCACAATTTTTCTTTGCATGCCCTGTGAACTTTTCATTTTTGATAGAGTAATCTATCAGTCTATTTCGTAAATAGGTTGTTGTGTACGAGGTCGGTGAAGAGGCTTTTCTTTGCTCTAAGCTTCTGGTGACAGAGCTAGGGCTCTCTTCCTCACGAGAGAGGCTTTATAAAGCGGAGGTGGAGCTTGGCCATTTAAAAAGAGTCTTGGTTCGCCGAGATGTTGAGACGCAACATAAGGACGAGATCCTTCGAGAGGTGCCCCCAGAGGGTGTGGAAGACTATAGTTAGGCGACTGTAGGGAAATCTTCAAAACTTAAAGTCCTTTGTCATTCTTTGTTCGCGATTACAGTTGGAAAAGACAAACTGAAGAACGTATTGCTTGAGAAAAGTTTAGATGCATCCCATCTTAGAAGGACAATCTTTGAGCTCGCAGGGGAGTAGTGCGAGTGGGGTGCCCCATTTGAAGTTTAGGGTGACAGATGACTCTCTCAAAGAGAGGCTTGTCGAATTAGAGGTGGAGAGATAAGATCATCGACAAGATCATCGATAGTTAGAAGACCGATCCTGAGATCCAGGAGATGATGGAGCAGGTTGGCGTGGGCAAGTTGGCAGAATTTCAGGTGAAGGATGAAGTGTTGTGGTTTGGAGAGCGGCTATGTGTGTCAGATCAAGCGGAACTGAAAGAGAGTATTCTTTAGGAAGCGCATGCTACTTTATTATCCGTGCATCCAGGGAGTACCACGATGTACAAGGACATAAAGCTATATTTCTGGTGGCCAGGGATGAAGCGAGATGTGGCTGAGTTTGTTGCCAAGTATGCAGTTTCTCAACAAGTCAAAGCCGAGAATCAGAAACCCGGAGGTTTGTTGCAGCCATTACCCATCCCGGAGTGGAAGTGGGATTGTATCAGCATGGACTTTATCACAGGTTTGCCCAAGAGTTCCAAGGGCAATGATGCAATTTGGGTGATAGTGGACCGACTCACCAAATCGGCTCACTTTTTTGCAATGAAGCTTACTTGTTCGATGGAGAAGCTGGCCAAGTTGTATGTTGGCGAGATTGTGAAGCTTCATGGAGTTCCGCTATAGATAGTATCCGACCGAGATGTGCGTTCCACCTCGCATTTCTGGAGAAGTCTTCAAGTAGCTTTGGGGACGAAGACTAATTTCAGTACGACCTTTTATCCTCAAACTGATGGGTAGACTGAGAGAGTCAACAGGGTACTGGAAGATATGCTGAGATTTTATGTGTTGGACTTTGGTGGCAGTTGGGAGAAGCATTTGGCTCTTGTGCAATTTGCCTACAACAACAGTTTCCAGGCAAGCATCGGGATGGTGCCGTATAAGGCTCTGTATGGAAGGAAGTGCAGGACACCGGTATGTTGGTATGAAGTGGAGGAACGACAGCTGTTGGGCTGGAGATTGTGCAGCAGACTTCAGAAAAGATTGAGCTGATCAGGAAGAGATTAGTCGACGTACAGAGCAGGCAGAAGAGTTATGCCGACAACCAAAGGAGATACCTGGACTTTGCAGAAGGCGACTTTGTCTTTGTGAAGGTGTCTCCGACCAAGGGGGTGATTCGGTTTGGCAGGAGAGGAAAATTAGCCCCGAGATACATAGGCCCTTATCAGATATTGAAAAGGATTGGGAAGACACCTTATCGGTTAAAATTACCAGAAGAACTGGCCCAAGTGCACAATGTCTTTCATGTTTCTATGTTACGAGGTTATATCCCGAATTCGAGTCATCATTTGCCAGAAGTGCCAGAAGGTTTGCAATTGGATTTGAGCTATGCAGAGCGTCCAGTAGAGATTTTGGATCGTCGAGAGAAGGTCTTAAGAAATAAGACAATACCTATGGTCAAGGTCATTTGGAGGAACAAATTTGTTGAGGAGGCCACTTGGGAATCAGAGGAAAGAATGATGAGAGATCACCCTGAGCTTTTCAACTAAAAATTTGTAAACTCTTTTCTTTTCTTTGCTATCTTTGTCTTTTCTCACTCTTAAGTGTAGTTCCGGGGACGGAACTATTCTAAGGAAGGAGTGCTATAACATCCCGTGTTTTTATTTTAATTAAAAATGCATTTTTCAATTTTTTGCACGTACAATGCACGTGCTAATTTTCCATCTTTATTTTTCTTACTCTCATTTATTATTTTAGCATGCATGAGCCTTTTTAGCCTTTCATTAAATTCATGGACCTCAGAATAGATTCTAGCCCACTAGATTAATTAATTATTTAATTAAAAGCAAGCACACTAGACAAGCCCATTAATTAAATCCCAATTTTTTGTTGTGCATGGACTCACACATGACATGTAACAACTTTTAATACACATTAGAATTATAGGATTTTTATTTATTGTGTGTGTGTGTGCACTTGTGCACAACACGTGCACGTGTATTAGGATGGAGAGAGAGAGGCCGGTTGTGGGAGAGACAGAGGCCGGGGGTTAGGGAGATGGAGAGTTGGAGAAAGTGGGAGAATGGTAAGGTGAGTGGGTAGTTATTAGGTGGATGAAATTACATTTTAGCCCTTCATTTTTTCTTCTCATTTCACGCAAAAAACAAAACAAATCAAGGGAGGAAAAAGAAAGAGAGTTAAAGAGTGTTCTTGTTGCATTTGAGGCTTTTTGGAGTGCTCTTGCTAGGAGGAGAAGGACTAGATGTTGCTTGTTGGAGCTAGAAGTTGTGTCGATCCCATCATCTTTGTTTGCAAATTCTTCATAAGAGGTGGGTGATCTTGTGCTTTCTAAATGTAGGGAATGCATGCTAGTAATGTTAAATGAGTAGTATAGATAAATTTGATGTGATAAATGTAGAACAAATCCATGCCATTGTGTTTTGCCATGAATTGAAGAAATTTTGTTATGATTATGAAACTAATTGCCATCATGTTAGTTAGAAATGAGAAAATGAAACATTGAATTATTGCCATGAACAAACATGCTTGTTAAATTTTTAAATTAATGTCGAAATATAAAATTGTATGAAAAAGGTTAAGACTTCCCTTATAGTAAAAATGATTTTTAGTAAAGTTAAATTGGTACACAAAGATTCATTTAATTGGTTGTAAGAGATACACATTGCTATTTTGATTAAATTGAAGAATTGCAATTCATATTCATTAATGAAAGAAAAAATAATTTGAAATTTAGAGATAATGTCTAAAATATCAGTTAAAAATTCGTGAGTTACTATTTGAAAGTAAACTCAGTCTGGATGAAATAATTGCAGTCTAATGAAAGATTAGATTGAATGAAAAATCGAGTTTTGTAAAGATAATTGAATAACAGTACGGTTGAACAAAAGCCTAACAATGTAACCCGATAATCAGTAGTCGCACATGGACTTATTGGCTAGTCGGTGCACCACAGTGCCGTTATTGTAGCCATGAGTTAGGGATTGGTTCTGGGTTCGAAACTTGGCAACCCTTTTTATTCTTGTTTGATTTTTTTAAAGTAAACCACAGAGCCAAACACTATAGTTATTGGTTTGGGTTCGCTCTTGTGAAAGCTAAGTCACATTGACTTATTGGCTTTCGGTGGTGGCTTTGGGCGCTCACTGTGTTGGGCGGGGGAGCCTGGGTTCGAAACCCGGTGGCTTCAAAATTATTTTTTTTGGGTCTTTTAGATCAAAATGAGTGTTTTAAAGACTTCAAATTTGGGGAAAATTTTAATATTCCTATAAAATGATATAGAATTTATTAAAAATAGTTTTAAAATTTTTCATGTATATTGTGAGAAGTTAAAAGTGAAATTGAGATGGAAATGAGTTGATGACTTCGAAAAATTTATTTAAGAGTATGACATTTATTTTTAAAAGAAGAATAAAATATTGTTATGAAAATTAATTTCTCTTGATGAGATTATACACTTATTTGATTTAAGAAATATTTGATGTGGTTTGAGATATATTACATGTGATTAAGTTGTTAAAGAGATTTAAAGTGGATGAATTTATGTTCATGAAAATAAATATTGTTTCTTTTTTGAAAGAATTGTGAATGAATAAATGAATCATGAATGATGCTAAGATAGGGCATTGATTAAATTGTGAATAAGTTGAAGATAAGAATACATTGAGTTTAACACATGATTATTGAAGGGTATGAGTATCCATGGATTCTTGTACATAAAAGATTGTGATATAGAGGTTTAGTGAGACACCGGGTTCCGGTATTGTTGAATTAAAAGATTTGAGTTATATTTTTGAGACATGGACTTGGAGCTATCTTGGTATTTGTCATTAAGTCCGGTAGGGGGTAAAACTAACTCTAGGTATGATAATTTATTCATGTCTTGAACTTAAGAATTAGGCACTAAAAGAAAATATAGTAAACCTGGGCAAACGTAAGTGGGGCACTCTATATAGTCGGGCGGTGTACTCCGGGACTATAGATCCAGTCGAGCGGTGTGCTCCGGGACTGAGGTTGCTTCGATGGAGATGAGCTTTTATTTTTAAATCCGGGACTATGCGTAGTCGAGCGGATAGTTTGCCGTACTCCAGTGTATAAACGTATACCGGAGCTAGAGGGGAACTTGCGAGATGTTCGCACAACGAGGAGTCTATTATAATAGTCAGGCGGTGTACTTCGGAACTGGGATCCATACTCGTGGAATGTCTAAACCTTGCTTTTATTACTGGGTAGTTTTAATGCCAAGGGATCGAAACATTTAATGTGGAGTACGTAAATGCTTGCCTTTGGGCCTATGTAGTATGCACTACAAGGAATTTGACATATAGTGACAGCAAAAAACCGTGGGTATAGCGCAAAAAACCGTAGGTATAGCCCGTAAAACCTATACCAACGGACATATTTTTCTGTCGTTTTTAATTAGCTATCCCCACGGCAAAATGCCGTCACTATAGCCTATAGCGACGGTTTTTTCACCCGTTGGTATAGGTATCGGTGTTATACCCACGGTTTCGTAACCGTTGGTATAGGTTTTAAGGACATCACTTGCTTTCCTATACCCACGGTTGAAACTCCATTGCTATAGGTTTTAGCGATGGTTTTCACATCCAATTATTTGAATATATACCCATCGCTCTATACAATTTTTTATATATTAATTACGTGTATGATAATTTAATATTTTCTTTTATAATATTAATCCAATTATTAACTAAATACACAATAAAATAGATAAATGTGTTTATGAAACAAAATTAGATAAAATTAAACTTCAATCATATTAAAAATTAATGAAGTATTACAAGCATCTCAAATTACAAAATAGTTAATAACCAAGATACACAATTACACAATTGACTGGAAAAAAAAACATTGACTGCATCAACTTCAGAGCAAAAAAGTCCTTTCTGGTATAACATGTTGGATGATTTTCTTTTTTTCCCCCTGTACAAGGTTCATACCAGTGAAGAGTGATATTGTAGTGTGCTTGGTTGTAAGCCGTAATTATTATGGTGTCACCTTTGCGAGCTTTAATAGTTGGTCCAAGAAATTGTCCATTCACTGTCAAGATTTTCTTGGTCTGGCAGAGTCTGAGTGTATGAAGTTTCTTTTATCTGTTAACAATCAAAATCAGAAGATACCTGTACATAAGTAACTAGATGAATGTTTTGGCTAAATGAAGTGAACATCGCTTTATCATATGAAGTGAATGTCACTTTACCACATTGATTGATGTATTTTGTGATCATGCTAGACTTTGAAATTTGTATTCTGCACACTAAAAAGAAGAGAGAAGTTGAAGAAAAATGATTTGTTTTGGGAAAACAGGTTGAAGATCATGTCAGCATCAATTTTCTGTAGGAGACTACAAAAGGATATCAATTTTATGAAACTACTACAAAATGTTGAGATAATTCAATCAAAATAAAAAGGTAGAACTTACTTCAGGATCCAAATTAGACACTATGATGGTGCAGCCTATGTTAGTACCAGTTATCCCAGGAGGCAAGCTCCCACCAAATGCAGCTGCCACAGCAGCAGCATTGCCCATCTAGCAAAAAAGTGGAATCGCCAAATGAAACAACTTTTGTATAATAAATGTAATCAAATTCAGGAACATAGACAAATGAAATAGATATTGGCATCTGAAAACAACAAGGGACAAATGAATCTTTTCTGGCCAAGCAAACACTCACATGAGAAAATGCAACTGAAAAAAGAAAGAGACAAAACAAAAGGAATCAGCAAAATGGATAATCTACATAAGAAATGAATAAGATAGAACATTAACAAGTAGCCAAGCACCTGATCTGGCTCCCGGTGGGAGGGCATACGGGCCTCCACCATCTCCATATCCATGCTGTCACACAAAATAATGTTTCATCAATTTGATGATTTTGAAACGTACAAGGATGGTAAATGGTCCATAAGTAGAAGAAAGTCACTTACTTGTGAGGATCTACCTCTTTGTTCAGAAGGCAAAGATGGATTTGTGAAATCTCTGAACAAATATACCAAATCAAAGCAATAAGAAGAGATTTTGCAATCAGTAAGGAGAGGACGAAGATATAGATATTAAACAAAAGTGGTGTCTGACTAGTCACATATAAAAAAGAATAGAGAAGATAGCTAGACATTAAAATATTTATTGTAATTCCCAAGGAGCATGAATAGTTGGGAATTTAGAGTATTTATGTCAAATCCTCAGTATGCTCAGAAAGACAGAAACTCTAGGAGCATGAAATGTATAACCAGATAAGAAAAATGATACAATTGTCAATTAGAGCATAATGTGTAACATACCTAGAACGGTCGTTGTTATAATTAACTTGCAGTTCAGTGAGGCTGCGTTGTGAACAGAGAAGGCAAGCTGGTAAGACATCCAATAAAAGAGATGAAAGACATGAGAAAAGCGAAAATTAACATCAAGAATAACATACTTGGAATACTGTATATCTAGCTGACAGCAAGCATCATATATATTGCGTCCCTGCAAAAGAATTATAAATTTTATAAATATAAATTTTATGACGAGACACAATTTTAAATTGCAAACAGTTTTGAAGGAAGAACTCGGCACATACTTGCAGGTTATTCCTTGCTTGCACAACACATTGGGTTGACTGGTATTGTATAAGAGCCAAGCTACATTAAGAAACAAACTTGTTGAGTTGTTTTCTTAGCATTACAGTAAAGTCACTAAAGCCAAGCTAAGTATAATAGAAACAATCATTGCCAGTACAAAATATAATAGAGAGCAACCATTGTAATAGCCTGAATTGCAAAATTTAACTCATCCAACAATACAACAAGTCTTTACCAGACAAAAATGTATAATTTTTTCTTCTCTACCGAATTAAGGAAGATTGTTTAAAATATAATTAGAACATTCCCTTAAACACATACCAGTGTCACCCCAAAAGCACTCTAATTTACCAAGAAAAGAACTATAAATTACAATGCAAAATAGATATGAAAATTGATGGAATTAAAAAAACAAATGATTATCCTGCAATGCAGAATAACTTATTTGAGTTACCAAGCTATTCTACAACATATAAAAAAGGACAGTGCGGATACAAAGTGTTAACTAAAGATTCCAAATTTTAAGTTTCCACAAATGATTATCCTGCAATGCAGAATAACTCAAATTTTAAGTTTCCACTCAAATTTCAAGAACAGCATATTCATCATGTTTACTGGAATTGTTTGATTGATGCAAAAATTAAACATAGAATAACTGCACTTCCCACCCACCATGCTTTATGTGGGATCCCAAATGATAATTCATCGGAAACTGGAAAATAATGATAAGACAGTCAAATCAAAATAAATACGCTGAAAAAACATGAGTAAAATTGCTAAAAAGAGAAGTCTCGGTCATAATCTACACTAATCTATAATGGGAGAAGGGTGGGTGTGATCGTCTACACATACGTGAAATACATGTGAATCTTTAAACCAATTGAAAATTTGATGTAATTTTCATGCTTTGGAAGAATAAATGAGCCCTCGATAGTAATTGTCATGATTTGAAAAAATAAGTGAGGTACTACTAACTGACAACCATTGATTGAAATATAAACGTGTGCACATGCTAAAAACTAGTATAAACTAATTGCAAATCCACTTTCTTAGAAAGAAACATAATTAACAAAATATTTCAAATGTTTGTTAATGAAATCAAAGTAATGACAGTAGACTATGAAATTGTTCCCCTAGATTTAGAAAGGATTTAAATACAAATACAGATAGTTACTTAATATTTTACTGATTAAAAGTGACATTGAGGTCAATGCTAACAACAGAACATGTAGAAGGTAAGATCATATTAAGCCTTAGCTGGTTGGTTAATTAATCAGTTATCATTAACCCTTTTGTGCATATGATATGACACTATTATTCATAAAGCAACATATGGGTTGATACTCCGATCTGAAATGGTGAAGGAAATACCAAAATACTCATACCAAAAATGGTATTAGATGAACAAAATCAAGTGAAGATGCTTATCATCCTCTTACAAGTTTCTTTGGCAAATTTCACTTAAATGTGTTTAACACTAGAACCAATATCCAAGTATGATGGTAAAAATATTAAATGAAGGATGAACCCATAAAGCATTATACAAATAAACCAAGAATGATAAGTAGTCTATAGTCAATTGAATACCTATATTGAACAAGGCGATCTTACTTTCTTCCACATTTGGTTTTGCAACAATACCAGCAGCTGCTACAGACACCAGAATATACATCTCACTCTGACCTGAACTCTACAGATAAAAAGCTTATAAGAGCTTGACGCAATATTCCAAAAATATAATAAAGATAACCTGAACACAGACCTTGAAAATTAATTTCTTTTAAAGATGCAAATCAAACGAATCTATCCTAGAAAATATCAAGAAAATATCCAGGTCCTGCACAAATATATCCCAGAAAAAGGTTTACCGAAATAAGGATATTTTGAAGTCTAATGAAGAGTGGCCTAATAAAAGGAGTTATCTAATGACCATACCAAGTGGAGATATTTCATCTATGCCTACTGAATGAACTACAAGTGCTCTTTCCATACCGAATCGCTGCAGTGCTTTAGCCATTTTCAGAACCTAAACAGAGAGTTTGTCATAAGAAGTTTTTAAAGCTCAAAAGTAAATTTCAGTAGAATCAAGAAGAAATTACTCAAGTAAATAGACAACATTTTTCTACTATTGTCTTGCTGTGGTACTACTATTGTCTTGCTGCTGCACTGCTTTGCTTCTTCTTGTTGCTCTTCTCTGTTATTCTACAAACCATTTTGTACCATGTATTCAATCCACCAATTCCAACAAGTGGGTCATGATTATACCAAACCAATTCATTAGTACATTCTGATAGATCATGAGCATAACTGGCCAAGATACAGAATGAAAAAACTTGCCAAGATACAGACAAACAAATTATCTATCTGCACCAAATTTCATCATCATCATCTAAATCTTGTAGCACCATCATCTTTAAAGACATACCTGAAACCCTTCTCTCAGAGCTCTCTCCACCAACTCCTCCTCCAAGTAAACCCTAAGCTCCTCAACCCCAAGTTCGTCCTCGAAATCGGCGGTTGAATCGAGTTCGGCTTTGAGATTCTACAACCAAAATCAAACCAAATCGTCAAACTAGGGTTTCGTTGCTTGAATTGAAAGAGAAATCGAAAGAGTAAGAAGAAGGGTTGAATACCGAGATTAGATCGAGGGAGGAGATGAAGGCATGGATGGAGGTGAGGGGGCCGATGAGGTCAGGGACGAAGATGGGGCCGCCACGTGCGAAGCGCGGGCGACGGTAGCGGGAAGAGGCGACGGCAGCAGGGAAGAGGGGGGCGACGGTAGCGGGAAGAGGAGGATTTAGAGATTGGGTTTAGGGAGAGAGGGATTTAGGAGTTTTAGATAGGATAAAATGAAATATTTTGGGGGAAGAGAGAGGGAAAATGAAAAATTTTGGGGGAAAATAAATTAGGGCTATACCCACAGTCTTTTATCTCATTTGTAGGTATATGATACCTATACCCACAGTTTTAGAGATCCGTCACTATAGGTGTCCGTTGGTATATGGCAAATTTCTTATAGTGATGGAATGCATAGAATCCGAACAAGTATGCATTAGTGTCATCTTAGTATAAAATATATGCATTAGACATTAGGGCATTTGCATACACTTACATGTTTAGAGTAGTCACATTTAACACTTTATTTGAATTCAAGTTTGTGATTTGCTAAAGTATTAAGATCGTTATATTTTTGGCATAGAGAGGATGACCGTGTATAATATTTTCATCGGTTGTAAGCAACTGACGTGCCCACAGTTTTATATGCAGGAGATAGATTTTCATGGAGATATAAAGTTGATATGCTGCTGTTGATTTATTTAAATGTTAAAGATGTTGCAATTGTATAATTTTTCATTATTGTACTTCATTTTACCTTCCGCTGTGTAAATAAATATAAAGGACTTTGTTGTATTATAAAAAGTTCAAATTTCCTTGTAAAATTGTATGAAGTGAAGTGTAAAGATCCTGTGGAACTTCGAATTCAGTCTTATTTGGAATTCGGGGCGTTACATCTTGTAACGGCCTTGTTTGACCAATAACAGTTTTAATCTTTTTTGTTGTGAAATAAGATTTTTCTCTAAGTGTTGGAGAGTCATTTCTCTAAGTGTTCGATAACACTTGTAATCTATCTTATTGTAAGATAGGATTTTGTGGCTAAGTGTTAGGTAATTGCTGGCTATTCGACGAGTTTTGGGGGCATTCGAATGGCGAGTTGATCCTCACCTACTGGCTTAGAAGCGGTGTAGGCAGAGCAGCTCTGTGAACCATGAATGATCCTCTCACTCAGCCGATTTTTTCCAAGAGCATTCGAACGGTGAACCGAGCTGTGCCTTCTTGCTTGGAAGCAAGTAGTTAGGATGGTCCTTCGAACCGTGAATGGAATCCGAACAATGATGACGACAAGTTTTGGGAGCATTCGAATGGCGAGTTGCTTCTTCGCCTACTTGCTCGGAAGCAGTGTGGCTAAAGCAGCTCTATGGACCATGAATGGACTCATCCCTCATCCAGTTTGTTTTAGGAGCATTCGAACGGCGAACCAAACCGTGCCTTCTTTCTTGGCAGCAAGTAGCTAGGATGGTCCTTCGAACCGTGAATGGACTCCGAACAATGATGACAACAAGTTTGGGAGCATTCAAATGGCGAGTTGCTTCTTCCCCTACTTGCTCGGAAGCAGTGTGGCTACGCAGCTCTATGAACCATGAATGGACTCATCACTCATCCAGTTTGTTTCAGTAGCATTCGAATGGAGAACCGAACCGTGCCTTCTTGCTTGGAAGCAAGTTGCTGGGATGGTCCTTCGAACCGTGAATGGACTCCGAACAATGATGATGACAAGTTTTAGGAGCATTCGAATGACGAGTTACTTCTTCGCCTACTTGTTCGGAAGCAGTGTGGCTAGCAGCTCTATGAACCATGAATTGACTCCTTACTCATCGGGGCTGCGGCACTTGTACGGCGAGATACACTCCACACACTTGCTCGAGAGCAGGCATGCCCTTGCGATCCTTGAATGCTGGATGGACTTCACAATCGTCCGTTAAAGTGTTGTAGTGGGTAAACGAAAATTGATGAATAAATCGCGAATTGATTCAGCAAATGAATTCTTCGCGAATAGTTCGTCAAATTCGCAAACTTTGTTACTATCTCTAATATTATAATGGGAGAAGACCGTAGTGTCATTTGTAAATCTATCAACGCGTGCAACGCACGTGCATAACTATTATAAAAGAGGTCTTAGGGTCAAACACAAACAACGTCTGAATTTTTACTTTAAAAACTATATTTATTAAGACGTGCATCGCACGTGTAAATTACTAGTGTTTATAACTAGGCAAATAGGTATGCTCACTATGCTGCTCCTTGCTATAGAATCTACTGTATCTTCAAGAAAAGTGACTCAAATCACATGAGAACTGCTACGAATGAAAGAACCCCGTCCAGTTTTTCACTGTCGACACCTCTTCTGATGTTTTTTCGAAAGCAAGGTCATGCGCCCCCCCCCCCCCCCCCCACGCGTTTTTCCCTACTTGACTCTAGCATTTGCAAGTATTGGAGGCAGCATTGTTGACTCATCATGGACTCAGCTCCACCTCTGTAGCCTGTATTGGAATGAGTGCATGCATCCAGGCCCGGCCATGAGTTCCCGGGGGCCCGAGGCAAAAGACCCAAATAATTATATTTGGGGCCCCCTAATAACAATATATATTTTTATGCGCAAAATGCGTGCCTATATTTACAAGGGGAATACAAATTTGGGGGCCCCTAAAATTGCGAAAAATGCGGGGGCCTGAAGCGGCCGCCTCACCTGCCTCAAGGTGGGGGCCGGCCTTGCATGCATCTTCCATAAGGGTTTTGTCTACAGCATCCAAAGCTCTTGTGAAGTGGAAGTTTTTGACTATTGCAACAATTGCCTACTTCCTCCACTGAAGAACATGGAGATGCGAACAGCTCAAATTCCCATGTTCCTGGTGGAGTCACCAGATGGCGAGGACTTGTTCGTAGTGTGATTGAAAGAGAATGATGATTGTCACCGTGATGGTGAAGATAAACTTGTTTTTAACCTCTTTATGATGCTCAAACTTGAATACAACATGGACGAGCAAGAGGAAGCTAAGCGGAAGGATGTAGCTAGAGAGTACTGGAGTTCTTGCTATGTTTGTGGGGCCCAAGTTTTTAACGTACGTACGGTTCCGATTTCCCCACACACACCTCATTGTTTGGAATAGAAAGCATTGCGGTCGCTTGCATACTTGGAAAGTTACCTGCGTCACGACTGTTTTTGTTCGGGTGCCAATCTTGGGGATTCATTTGAAGTCCGACTATTTCGCTAAGTTAGATCCTATGGCTCCTATCGTGTTGCTTCTTATTCAAGAAATATCGGATGGCTATTGTATCAAGATATCAAACTAGGGTTTCTTTATAAATCTATATATATTATTGTAATTGGCATCCACTAAGAGCCAAGATAAAGAGTACTTCATTGACGAGAGTTGAGAGATTTTCTAACTGTAAACAACTAATATTTTCTGGTAAGGCTAAAGAGAGAGTCGTAGTGAGAATTATAATAATCATATATATTTTCTAGTCACTACAAGGAATTTGACATATATTGACAGCAAAAATCAGTGGGTGAAAGGCGGAAAACCATAGGTATACCCCATAAAATCTATACCGACGGACATATTTTTCCGTAGTCAATGATTTGCTATACCCACGGCAGAATGCCGTCACTATAGCCTACAACGACGATTTTTTCACCCGTTGGACAAAATCTCGGTGTTATACCCACGGTTTCGTATCCGTTGGTATAGATTTTAAGGACACCACTTGCTTTCCTATACCCATGGTTGAAAATCCATTACAATAGGTTTTAGTGATGGTTTTCGTATCCAAATATTTAAATATATACCCATCACTCTATACACAATTTTTTCTTATTAATTACGCTTATGATAATTTAATATTTTCTTTTATAATATTAATCCAATTATAAACTAAATACACAATAAAATAGATAAATGTGTTTATGAAACAAATAAATAAAATTAAACTTCAATCATAATAAAAATTAATGAAGTATTACAAGCATGTCAAATTACAAAATAGTTAATAACCAAATACACAATTGAATTCATGTGTGCAGACATGAGAACCAATACTTTAAGCTACGATCAACATATTCAATGGCATTATAAGATAACATTCAATTGACTCCTCACTTGACATATAACACTAACAATTTTCTTATTTTACGATAACCAGATCTTGATTGATCTTGATTCTCTTTGCAGTAATCTTCTTTTAGCATCCTGCAAATCTCCTCTACAGCCTTCTTCACTTCATCATCGGCAAACACAAACTCAGCTGCATTTTGAGCGAGTTCAATCATTTCTCGCTTGTTGAGAGCCCTTCACAAACAAAACAAAGCAAAAAGATCTAACTTTGGTCATCAACAAATAGTCAATATTCAGATAGCATGCAAAATGTGTCATTCAGATTCAAAATACCAGAGAAACGTAGATTTGCAAAGTACCTAACTCGAACGAGCATGTGCAACAGTAAATTGAGTTAGGCCCTTGATGACTGAGAATGAACAATCTGCAGTCCCATCCTCACTCTAGAAACAAAAGTATTTTATTAAAATTTGAAAGTATCTTCCATAGTTGAATGAATGCCATAAAAGCCAACTTAATCTAAAAAGTATTTTCGAGCTTCGCATGATATCAATATCACACTCAAGTGGGTCAAGCTGTAGAACAAAATAAGCATTTCTGCAATGGTTAAAACACCTACAGCTTATCTCTGAAGATAGTAAATAATGATAAAATACAACCAATCAAGTTAATCAAAGTGCTACCGTTGTAACTCATGAGATAGTCTAACTACTGCACTTCATGTATCTGTAATGGTAGGAAGATCTACTACTCATATGAGAATTTTTATAAATCAAAGATTTAGAGCATATCAAAGAAATAAAAGCCTATTATGATATTCCAGAGATCAAACCATCCACAAGTGCTTTTCCAGATTTCGCTTCACGTGAATGAAATATCCAATTACTGGGATATTGACTACTATCTGCTCCAACTTCTACAGCATTTTCAATAACCTGTAAAATATGTTGGCTTATGGTCAAGATGATAATATAAAAGGAGAATCTTACCATTTACTTTACCAGGCATTTTCCGCCATCGAAAATGAAATAACCATTCAATTGGAAAACAAGTAGAATCAGCATCAACTTGAATAGCAAATTG
The DNA here is from genome assembly GCA_017893485.1 of Hemerocallis citrina. Taxonomy (NCBI): domain Eukaryota; kingdom Viridiplantae; phylum Streptophyta; class Magnoliopsida; order Asparagales; family Asphodelaceae; genus Hemerocallis; species Hemerocallis citrina. The sequence goes on along the minus strand of CM030359.1, from coordinate 401,208,860 downwards.
AATAAATTACTGTTATCATCTTTTGTGCATGTTTTATTGGTCGTTTAAAGAAAGAAATTTTACCAAAAAGATAATTCCATAATTACTACACATATGGCTCCCACCTCTTTAATTGATCGGTGCAATAATTCATAGCTCTCCTTTGACAAGCTTGAAGCAATTTCACCAAGATCCAGTTGCCAATGCCTGGATAAATATATGACTCCTCAGAAATCTTATACGTATCAATTTGATAAATATATGGAACAAAGTTTATACTCACCCTGTCACCCACAAGAGTACATTGTTTTAAAGACCTACAGATTTTCATCACTTACGTCTACCATGAATGTCCAGTTTGCTTCTGAATAGTGTCTGCAGGCTCTACAAATGCTTCGAAATATTTCTTATAGCACCGATTTTCCACTGGTAAAATTTTGCAAAGTTATCAGTTCTCTTAACCTCTTGAGAAAAATAATCTGATACTAAAATGGTGACCTTAATTCTCCTTTCTCAGTTCTAATTGATTCACATTTAAAAAGCCAATTTTATGCTCTGATAGACTGATGTCCACTTTGCTCCTGTAAAATCCAATTGTAGCCCGGGTTCTTCTTCACTCTTCTGACTTCCTCTTCACCCTCCTTCATTCCAGCCTCCGCATACAAATTAGACAACACTGCATAAGCTGCGGCATTGTCAAGCTCCAGCTGAAAGAGTCTCTCAGCAGCTAGCCTTGCAAGATTAAAATTGGAATGAAGCTTCCTGGCATTAAGCAAAGCTCCCCAAACAGATGAATTCGGACGACGTGGCAAGGAAATAATCAAACTATGGGCTTATTGTAGTAAACCAACACGTCCAAAGAGATCAACCATGCAAGTGTAGTGATCAGGGCCTGGCTCAACACCATAGCAAGAGCTCATACATTCAAAATATCGATACCCTTATTCAACCAAACCTGCATGTGAACACGCTGATAGAATCTCCAAAAATGTAACATGGTTGGGTTTGCAATAGCTATTTTTCTATGTTCTTTTAAACAATTCAATTGCTTTCCTTCACAAACCTTGCTGAGTAAAACCTATTATCATGACTATGATTGAATTGCCTAAAAAGCCAACATGCTCAAAAACCAAAACTATGGAAAGTCCATGTAACTGAAGCCCTTCTTCTATGATCCTACTCCTACCTAATTCAGCACAGGCATCAAAAAGTAAAGAGAAGGTGGTAGAATTAGGCTTTGACATTACCTTTCCTTCTCATCCGAGAGAACAACTCAAAAGCATGATCCCAATTTCCAACCTCCAGTAATCATCTTATGATACACGTCCAAGACACCACATTTCTTCTATCTAGCATCGAATCAAAAGACCTCCATTGCTTGGAAAGATCCCCCCATATTTGCAGTACCCATCAACCATAGAGCTCCAAGAAACCACATCTCAACTCTCACTAACATCATCCGAAAGACCCTCTCAGCCTCTTGGAGATTACCAATCCTCAGGTAGCCATTGTAACATTCTACAAGATAATGCAATCCAGTTGCCAATGCCTGAGATATAACTCTACAAGATAATACAATCCAGAAATTAGTTGGATCATTCAAAGGTCCTATCCACATTGGACTGGTAAAAGGAAATTAAAACTTCCCATATAAGTTTCAAATAGATTATAACATCCATTCACGTGAGTTTTTGTGTGAGTTTATGTTTGTAGATGATTTCACCAATCCTTATCGGACAACTGGAAAAATCATATCATATACAAACAAAACCCAACAAGAACCAAAAAATCCAAATCAAAATTTAAAAAAAAAAATCCATTTCCTTCTGTCTCGCTTCAATCACCAGTCCACTCCTCTCTTCAATTCATCGTTTTCTAGATCCAAAAAAAAGTTATTATTTTCATCAGGGCCTTCTACCCTAATTACCCCAATCGAAACCCTAATTATTCAGAATAAAAGATGTACATATTCAAAATTGGCGAACCTCAATGTCGGCGCCAGCGGCGGAGGAGGAGGAGGAGGAGGCGGATGCGGGGGAGATCTCATCGAGATCGACGCCGAGGATGCGGGGGAGATCTCTTCTTCTTCCTTTAAGTGAGGGAGATGGGGCGATGGCAGCGGGAAGAGGGGGACGCCGACTCGGGAGGAGGAGGATTTAGAGATTGGGTTTGGGGAGAGAGGGATTTAGGAGTTTTAGAAAGATAAATGAAATATTTTTGGGGGAGTGCCGAAGGAAAATGAAAAAGTTTGGGAGAAAATAAATTATGGACTATACCCACAGTGTTTTATCCTGTCAGTAAAACTTATAGTTACGGATTAAAAGATATAAAGCTATAGGATATCTATACCCACAATTTACTACACGTTTGTAGGTATATGATACCTATTCCCACGGTTTTAGTGATCGTCACTACAGGTATCTGTTGGTATATGTCAAATTTATTGTAGTGAGTTGAACATCATCCCGGATTTTTTTCCTCGGATTAGGACTTGTCCAAATCAGGATAAAATTGTATACTTTATGTGTTCGGTATAATTTTTTATTTACTTGATGGTTTATATTAATCGTGTCGCATAACTCAACCGTATCCTAAAGATAAGAATTTCCTAACAGTTTTCTGCCCAGAGGAGGCTGGCGGCGTTGGAGTAATAGATTTTGGAAGATGGAAGGATCAGCTTCGGTCAACTAAGTGATGGTCTTCGCAATATTAATTGGCCGCCACCCATTTGGTGCATGCCTTGAATGGCAATCTGCTAGGCATATGATGCAGTCATCCTAGCCATATAATTCATTTTACTATTTTTTGCGCTTGCAATTTACTAATCTAGAAAAAGATCCACAGTAACAATTTCACAGTCTTTAATTTATATAATAAAATACAAAAAAAGCTATCAAGTGACTCTCATTCAATAGTGTTGAAATTAATAGTCCAGATTTAATCTCACAAAACATATTTTTCCGCCTAAAATTTTTCCTCCAAAATTCAAATTCAAATTCCAAAACAACTTCTTTATTTATTTATTTCTTTCTTTCTTAAATATATTTTTCCACCCAAAAGTCCCCCTTCAAAACTCAAATTCAAATCCCCAAAACAATTTTTTTATTTATTTCTCTCTCTCTCTCTCTCTCTCTCTCTCTCTCTCTCTCTCTCATTATGCTCTCTATTTACTTAGAAATTTATAATTTCAGATTTTAGGTTTGTAAATTTTCAGAATTTTTATGCATTTTTTAATGTTCATGTTACACTGAAAATAGAAAATATCTCATCAATAGTTAAATTTCATCATTTTCCATACTCAAAGTTCTAAGAAGTTGGATTTTACATTTCCATTTATAATTATTTTTCAATATATACTAATGAAAACATGGACTTTTATTTACAACTAATTATTGTTTTACTATTTTAACTTGAGCTACATAATTGTTGTTTTACTGTTACAATACTTTCATATGATGTATCGTTCCAAAGACGTACGTGCCGTAGGCACGTGTCCACGGACAAATCTAGTAATAAAATAAAGAAAGAAAGAAAAAAAGACCAAAAAAAAAAAAACAACAACAACAACAGTTTTATAGTCTACTAATCTCAAAAATATAATTGGCAATTCCACATAATGAACTGGGCAAAAGAAAGTAGAAAATAGAGGGTAAATATTTTAGGCTATTATATTAAATGTAAAATGGTTAATTAGCAAAATAAGAGCTGACTCAAAATTTCCATTTTTTTGACGGGTAAAAGGTAGGAATAACCTACCTCACGAGGGAAAATATATATATATAAGAGAAAAGAGTAGTCTGAGTTACAAAATAACTAAGTTGGAGCAGATTGGCGAAAACTGAGGTGCTGTATGTGTATCTAAGTTTGTGATAGCATACCATTGGTGCATAGAGAGGGCATTGGACGTCTGTCGTACTCCTCAACTAGTCCAATAGTATGATCCCATCCCCCAGATACATATCACAACAAGCCCGCACAAAAGAGCCAATCCTCCACGAGATAACATAGCTAAATAAAGTTTACAGAAACAAAGACCAAGACAGGTAGTGTCCTCAAAAAGTAGCCATACAGAACCAAAACTTAAACTGTGAAGCAAAACCCTGGATCACACTTGGGAACCTCCTGCACTTGTTTGAGAATGAGCTGCAGCAGGTCTCATCAAGTCGCTGTCCCCTGTAGCTTGGAGCTCCTGAGTAATCTTGGCCTTCTTTGATTCTCCACTTGAATCTAGAATTTCCATTTGGGATTTAGAAATAGAAAATTTGAGTTGTGCTTGTAGTCGTTGAACCAAAACTTTAGTCCAATTGTGGACGATTTTTTTAATCTTGAATCTCAGCCATTGGAAAAATAATAATAAAAAAAATTGTTTTGAGTCCACAAATTTGAAAATTTCAAAAAAATTGTACGCATTTGAACACATAACAATTTCTATAGGCCCATTCCATCTCATCCCTTGATCAAAAAAATCAAACCAATCTCAAATTAATTTCGCCGGACGCAAAATGATAGTGCGCCAGATTTCTTTACAGAATTTTTTTAAAATTGTGTCGGACGCAAAATGATCTTGCGTCTGACACATTTTTTTAAAAAAAGTTCATCGGACGCAAGATCATCTTGAGTCCGATGTGTTTTTTTATTTTTTATTTATCACACGCAAGATCATCTTGTGTCCAAAAATTTTTTTTAGAACGGACGCATGATGATCTTTCGATTCTTATATTTGGAAATTTTCTATATCTTCTCTTAAATATAGACGGTTACTTTTTTTTTTCCAAAATTTAAGAATATAGGAAACGATTATAGTGTTTTGTTTCTTATATTTTTCAAATTTTGAAAATATAGGAAACGACTACAAATGCTTAAGCTCTAAGGAAACGAAGAAAACTAAGTAAAAGAAAGAAGTGAGAAACATATACACGACGTAATGACGTAATGATGTTGAGATATAATTGCTATTTCATATTTTTTCTGCTCAAGTTGCGAGAAATTTTTTTTTGAGAGCTTGGAGTAAAGTGGTAAAAGCAACAAACATCGGCGGGTCAAACCATGCATTGAAAATTGAAGGAAGGATTCATAAAAACAACATATGGATGATTTTTATTTTTTTTATCAGCGAAAGGAAGGAATAGATCCTACTATTTTTTCTACTCAAGTTGTAAAAAAAAACTTTTGAGAGCGAGGAGTAAAGTGGTAAAAGCAACAAACATCGGCGGGTCAAACCATGCATTGAAGATTGAAGGAAGGATTCATAAAAACAACATATGGATGATTTTATTTTTTTTTATCAGAGAAAGAAAGGAATAGATCCTACCTGATTAATATTATATTATTACTAGGTTTATCCGTGGACATGTGCCTACGGCAGACACGTATTCTGAACGATATAATATATAAAAAAACACTCTAAACAGTAAAATATATACAATCTTATCTAACTAACAAATCAAATAGGTCAACATTTATATGCAATACCATTTGGTTAGTGACTACGTGATAAGTTATAGAAAATAATTAGAATATCATAAAATAATTACATGCTAAAACAATTATGGGTGGATTAGTTGGTTGTAAAAAAAATGAAGAGAGGAAAAAGCAATCTAGCGAAAGCAATTCCTAGGATTTTATTTCTTAAAAGTAGCTTTATTTGAATATAGGTTTACTGTAGCAATAATTAAATGTTAGCGTTGTTTTGGTTGTAGTAATGCTGTAATGAAAATAATTTAAAACACTTTTTTATTTTTTATTTTACATGAAATTAATTCAAAATTAAGGATTAATTAATTTTATTTAAGCTTAATCTCTAATGTTTTGGATGAGTTAATTAAGCTTAATTAGATTTAAACAGATTAACTTTTAATCTCTAAATTTTAATTAATTATGAAAAGCCTAATTAAACCACAACAACTAAAGTTTTTCTTAATTAAGATTAGTGTGATTTTAATTAGACTTTTCTTAATTAATTAAAAGTAGGGATTAAATGTTAATTAGTTTTAAAACCCAAACAAATATCAACTACATGAGTCAAAATTTAGCAAAGTTCACAGCAGAAAATACGGAACCACTTATTCCTAAATTAAATAGCCTAGCAGCACAGCTTCCAGACTCTCAAAGACATCTCGGTTGCTCTTCACTTGAGGGGAATGAACCTGGAAGAGTGAGTAGCACCAATACCAGGTCTACCATGCTTGACGGGCTTGTATGAAATGGAGAACTCAGCAAGGTAGTGGCCAATCATCTCAGGCTTGATCTTAACCATATATGAGTATACTAAGTATGAGTCTACAGTAGCCTCATTCAAATGTTGATCATTATCCCTTAGTTAAATCTATTATTAAAAAAAGACTTACTTACTGTAGCTACTGTAAGCCCTATTTTCAGATTTTATTGTATTTTGTACTCTTTTGATTATTATATTTGAACTCATTTATTATTGTGCATTTTGTCTTTTCTTGGGCTCTTTTGTTCTCTCTGGATCAATCTGTATTCTTTTGATTGGATTCTGTTCTTTTGTGAATTTGGCTCTTTTCTATTTTGAATTCGATTTGTTCTCCTTTGTGTTCGTCACATCTCGTTGCATTTGTTTGTCTCTTTTTGGAGCTAAAACCGATACCCAGAATCCAATATATTGACCCAAAATCCTAATTTCCTGATCCCTATAAATACCCCATTAATTTAACCCTAATTAATATACTCTCTCTCTCACCACTGCTTTCTCTCTCCCAGTACCCATCTCCCTCTCTGTTTCCGTTAACCCAAACCCAACCGTTCTCACCCCCGACCCTCGTCGCTCCTCCGACCATTCTTCACCACCGTCATCACCGCCGTCACCGTCTCCATCCCCTCTTCATCATCATCTCCGTCGCTTGTCCCCCCGTCCTCGCCATTCCCGTCACCGTAACCCCATCGCCGAGTTTACCTTCGCCGTAAACCTCATCTCCGTCGCCCTATTCCCTCTCCGTGCACCCTCATCGCCTTCGTCGTCGATCGCTGCACCTGTGCAGCCCCCTAGCACCGCCGTTCGAGCCCCGGAGTCGCGAGCATCGTCATCCCTGTTTTCAACCGCAAAAATAGAGTCGCCCTTCGCCGGAGTTGTTTTCATCGCCATCGCTTCCTGACCGTGGTAACGATGCCACTCCGCCACCGTATTCATGTGGCAGTCGTCACGCCGTGCCAGTTCGCCGCTCTCTCTCTATCTTCTACTGTCGAGAGGTAGGAGACGCGCCCCGATTGGGCCAGTCCGCTATTTGCTTTTCTGCCGCACCTGATCCTAAATCACTGTCCCCTGTTCGGTTGGATCCGGTGTGAGGTCGCGATCCTATTGGTTGGTCCTTACTGTCCCGTGTTCTGCCACAGCCGATCCCGCTTTTGTTGTCCGCTGTTTTGGGTCGGATCCGGTGTGAGGCAGAGGTTTGATTGGTTCATTCTGGTGTTTTGTGTTCTGTGTGCACCGGATCCAGTTCCGGTGTTCTGCGTTCTGTCCCGATCTGGTGTGAGAAATTGCTCTAGGATCTTGCTGTTGCTGTTGATACTTCGTGCATTATTTTGGGAGATTTTTCCCGGGATTTTGGTCTCGTTATTTTATTTTAATTATGTCTGCAATAACAAGAAAGTCTCTTCTTGAACCCTTTTTATTATTTGTGTTCAAGATTATTTGATTTCCTGCAAGTAGATCATATCCTTATATTATCGAAAAAAACTATTTTGACAATTCCGTTAAGATTATCGAGGGTTTACACGAGCTAACCCGAATACTCTTAACATCGTACTTTCTCTTCGATCTAAATCTAGTTCCCAATGTTTCATGCATTTGCACATTAAACAACTAGATTCATGCATAGGACTGCTTGATAGATTGGACATTAAAATTGAACATGCTAGAATTGGATTTAATTGATGAATTGATATCATGACCATAATAAATGTATCTTAAACCTTAGAAATTTGCATGTTGACACCTAGGATTGTTTTGATTACCAATTTGTATGCTATATGTGATCGTGTGAATTATTTGTTATCTTTTTATATTAATTTGATTTCTGGACTGCTGTATGTTTCACTTTGAATCAGATTTTTAGACATGCTAATGACATTATTTGGAAGAACTTACTAAACATAAAATGTAGCCCTTGATGACTAGATAATTTTTCTCTGGTCTGGATTTAAATTTCAATTTGCCATCTGTTAGATATCATCACTTTACTGCAACTGTGTTAGTAATTTCAGACTCATAATTTCATGCGTATCCTGCTGCTGTTTATTTTATTTGACCTTGTTAACAGTAAAGGAAAAATCTGAAATAATTTAGACTGAACCTAGACATGTATAGTTACTTCCCTGAATTTTTCTAGATTTTATTAATGAGTTTCTGACCCAAAATAATTAAGGGAACATAACCTACTACATGCTGACTGAACAAAAAACCTGATTTGATTTGAACTTTCACCCTAGTTCCTATGTCTTTCATATGCCTTAATTATACTCGCTGGAACCGTATGGAAGTCTACTTTCCAGATCTTCCGACGGATTCAATTTTGCTATTGTGTATATTTTAGTACAGCAAGGTCATGCTGTCCTGATTTTATGAAATGTGTTCATGTGATGTGTTGCTTCATGCTGTCTGTAGCACTTAGAATTAGTCACACACAGTAATATACAACATTGAAACCTTCTTTCATGGTATAGGATGAAAATAAACTATTAACAAGCCGAGGTATTATGGGTAAACTTGGTAGTGAACAATCGAGAAATGTACTCGGTAAGGCCTCATCGTTATATTGTATTGTCTTGGATGGAGGAGTATTGATTGCAATGATTTATTGATGATTCTTGATTGTAAATTATTGTTATCAATACCGAGTACACGAACCATGAATTCACCATCAGTGTAAAATGATCACTGTGCTTGCGCAGAATATGTGGAATGAGACGCAGCAGTACGTGCACTAGATAGGTTAATAAAATACTTAACAACTTGTATACTTGATCTTGTATTGGACTTGAATTGACATCACGCATTTCATGTATGATTATTGTACACCTTTGATATTGCCTACTATTTGTTTTGTTCATTGTCTTTAACCATGTTCATTTCCTTTGATATTCATGGTTTTCTATTATCCTTTGTTTTCTCTACTTGCCGCCCACGACTTGCTCTAAGTGTACTCTTTTATTTCTTTTTAGACCAGAAATTTCCAGGTACTGAAGGATCTGTTCCCGAAGGAATTGGTGAGCAACGTTTCTAGTGTTGGATCCAGTCTCCGCTGCGTAGTCTATTGATTGCTGCTAGATTTATTTTCTGAACATTGTTATCTCTTGTACTCTATTTGGGATATGTGACCAGTAGTTTTGTTTTGATCCCGGATGTTGGATATTTATACTGTTAGTTTATTTCATTATTATTGAAACTTTATCATTGATTCATGTGGTTATATTTCTTGCGTGGTTGTATATTTGTTGATCTTATTACTGAGTTAGTCTGGTACAGCTTATGGATGGTGTTTACATCATTCGCTAGGCCTACGTTACGTACTAGTGTTCTGTATTTTGGGAAGCAGGGCGTGACAGAGTTTTTAGTGGTATCAGAGCGCAAGGTTGAGTAATATATCAATCAAACATGACTATCTTTACAAGGGTTGGCTTTGATTGGTATATTAGTCAAGTTTGGCTATAACCGGGTTAACTCAGTGATTTACACTTCACGATAATCACATGAATACTTGTATAATAACTAACATATAATCTGGGTACTGACCATCTTTGATTGTGTTTCAGGCTATGGCTCGTGAGAATTCTTATTCTCGCTCGGGGGATCAACAGCCGGACAACGCTACTATTCTCCAGACGATTCAGCAGATGATGGCTCTTCAGCAGGAGCACAGTGAGCCGATGAGAGCCAGTTTGACAGCTAATGGGAATGTCACTGGACCCCCACCTTGTGCTTTGCCACCTAGGCCTGGTACGGTAGCAGATTTCATGAGGCTGCACCCAAATAAGTTTTCGGGTACTGAGTCTCCGTTGGAGGCCGAGCAATGGCTTATCCGGACGGAGCAACTACTGGTCGCTGCTCGTGTTGCTGAGGCAAATCGTGTGGATCTGGTTCGCATCTAGTTGGTGGATCTTGCTCATATCTGGTGGCGGGTTGAATCCGAGAGGATGCCGCGACCCATTGAGTGGGCCACTTTCTCTGAGAGCTTCATAGCGAAGTTCTTTCCTAATGTCACCAAGGCAGAGATGGAGCGACAATTTATTTTCCTAACTCAGGTCAGCTAGATAATGTTCTTAATTGTCATTTGTTGTTGCCTACTTCACTTGTGACTGTATTAATTTGAGCATTATCTTAATCAGGGAAACCGTTTCGTGGACGAGTATGCTGCAGAGTTTACTCTACTCAGTCGCTTCGTCCCTACCCTCGTTGCCACTGATGAGGCTCGGGCTAGTCGTTTTCTGTCGAGCTTGAGCTTTCCCCTCCAGGACCGTTTAGCTGCTCTTCGGCTTCGTACTTACTCCGACATTCTGGATGTGGTTCGGATCCAGGAGCAGACTCTTAGCAGGTCTAGTGTTCCTCAGAGGAATGTATCGCACCCCATTGCACCTCGGCCTTTCGGAGGACCTAATCGGAGGCCAGTTCCGCCCCCTCTCGCGAGAGCACAGCCGTACGCACCTATTGTCTCGAGAAATGTTGAGACTTGTTGCTACTTCCATAAGACTGGACATTCACAGTGAGATTGTAGGATGGCCAACTGATAGTGTTTAGTGTGTGGGAGTAGTGAGCATATGGTTCGTGGCTGTCTGAGGAACAGAGCTCCTACACCGGTTGCTGGTGCTGCTCAGCTAGGAGCGCCGACGCGTGGTCAGGGCAGGCCATCTCTCCCTCCACAGAGGCAAGTCTTTGATCAGAGGCATGTGGCTCCTAGAGGAGGTTAGGGTTGTGGTCGTGGTTAGGCTTATAACCTGACAGCCGAGGAAGTGGAAGTCGCTGTTGGAGTGGTTGCAAGTATATCACAGTAGTTGTACTTTCTTTCTTTCTGTTATCTGCATGTTATTTTTATTTTTCTCTCCTTTGTACAATTATTCGTGGATATATCCTGCTGGCACCTTATCGTTTGTTTGATCTTCTTCTAGGTGTGACTTTAGTCTTCTCTCTCCCTGCTCATGTATTGTTTGATTCGGGTGCTACCCACTCTTTCATTTCTGCTCGCTTTGACGATCAGCATGGTTTGGCTTGTGATGCTATGCCCACAACTTGGGACATCACCACTGGCGGAGGTGTCATTGTCTGTTCTAGGATTTGCAAGCAGAGTGCGTTGTAGATTGGTGGTGTGGTTTTCTCGGCGGATTTGATTGTGATTCCTAACTCTGATTTCGATGTCATTCTGGGTATGGACTGGTTGGGTGTTTCCTGTGCCGTAATTGATTACCGGGAGAAGAAGGTAACTTTCAGGCTTTCTGGTCTGCCAGAATTTGTTTTCCATGCGGGTGTGACACCGTCAGGGCTTGTCAAGAACTCATTGGATCCCGAGGTTGCTTCTCTTGCGTCGCTGGGTTTTGATAGGGTTGTTGCACCCTTGGTTGTGCGGGATTTCCTTGATGTGTTTCCCATGGAATTTCTCAGTTTGCCGCCAGTTCGAGATGTGGAGTTTAGCATTGATGTCCAGCCCGGTACGACCCCTATTTCCAAGAGTTTGTATCGTATGGTACCGACCGAATTGACAGAACTGAAGGTGCAAGTTCAGGAGTTGCTTGATAAGGGTTTTTCAGACCTAGTGTTTTGCCATGGGGATCCCCAATTATGTTTGTCAGTAAGAAGGATGGAAGCCACAGGCTTTGCATTGACTACAGGGAGTTGAACAATGTTACTGTCAAGAATCAATATCCATTGCCGAGGATTGGTGATTTGTTCGACCAACTAGGAGGCATTTCAGTGTTCTCAAAGTTGGATCTGCATTCCAGGTACCATCAAGTCAGGTTGAAGTCAGAGGATGTTCCGAAGACGGCTTTCCGAACGAGATATGGGCATTATGAGTTCTTGGTGATGCCTTTCGAAGTGACTAACGCACCGGCTGTATTCATGAGTTTGATGAACCGTGTGTTTTTTCCGTTCTTGGATAAGTTTGTTGTGGTCTTCATCAACGACATATTAGTGTACTCGCGGAACAAGGAGGATCATGTTGAGCATCTGAAGGTGAATCTGCAGACTTTGAGGGAGAACCAGCTGTATGGGAAGCTTGATAAGTGTAAGTTTTGGCTGGATCAGGTTGCTTTTCTTGGTCACATTATCTCCGGTGCTGGTGTTTCTGTGGATCCATCAAAGGTTTCTGCGGTCAAGGATTGGCCTATTCCGAAGTCTGTTTCTGTAGTACGGAGTTTTCTTGGTTTGGCTGGTTACTATCGGAAGTTTGTTCAGGATTTCTCCAAGATCGCTGGACCCTTGACCAGTTTGACCAGGAAGGAGCAGAAGCTCGTCTGGGATGAAGCTTGTGATGGAGCTTTCGCCGAGTTGAAGCGTCGGTTGACGTCAGTGCCAGTGCTGATTATACCCGACAATTCGGGTGGTTTTGTGATCTTTTGTGATGCTTCGGAGAGAGGTCTAGGAGCAGTGCTGATGCAGCAAGGCAAGGTTGACGCTTATGCATCGAGGTAGTTGAGACCTCATGAGAAAAACTATCCTATGCATGATCTGGAGCTTGCAGCTGTGATCTTTGCCTTGAAGTTGTGGAGGCACTTTTTGCTTGGGATAGAGTCGATATTTTTACAGATCACACGAGCCTTAAGTATGTGTTCATGCAGAAGGAGTTGAACATGAGGCAGAGAAGATGGCTGGAGTTGATGGCAGATTTTGACATCAATTTGCAGTATCACCAGGGCAAAATTAATTCGATGATAGATGCTTTGAGTCGGAGGCCTGCCGCTATGTTCCTCACTCAGCATAAGGAGCTTGTGGAGGACATGAGGAGGCTAGAGTTGGATGTGTTGCTTTCCGGATCAGATCGGCAGCTTATGTTGTTGCAGTTGCCGTCTTCCTTAGTGGAGCAGATCAAGGTAGCTCAAGGGAGTGATCAGCAATTGCAAGAGTTTCGGAGCGAGGTTGATGCTGGTTTAAGATCTGATTTGGTTGTCCATGCTGATGGGTCGCTTCGATTTGGCTCTAAGTTTTGTGAACCTAGAGGAGAAGTCAGGCAGAAGTTACTCGAGGAAGCTCATCGGTCCCCGTATTCTATATATCATGGTGGTACCAAGATGTACAGGGACTTGAAACAGCATTTCTGGTGGCATGGTATGAAGCGGGATGTGGCTCGATTCGTCACCCAGTGCCTAATCTGTTAGTAGGTGAAGGCGGAGCATCAGAGGACCGCAGGACTTTTGCAACCCCTTCCTATCCCTGAATGGAAGTGGGAGAATATCATGATGGACTTTGTGACAGCTTTGCCGAGGAGTCCTAAAGGTCATAATGCTATCTGGGTGATAGTGGATCGGCTAATGAAGTGTTCTCACTTCATTCATTTCCGTGTGGGTCAGTCCACGAAGAGTTTGGTCGAGCAGTATGTTCAGGAGGTTATTCGTCTACATGGAGTTCCTATCAGCATCGTATCGGATAGAGATACGAGATTCAGGTCTCAGTTCTGGGAGAGTTTGCAGAGGAGCTTGGGTACCAAGCTGAGCTACAGTACAGCATTCCATCCTCAGATAGATGGGCAGTCAGAAAGGACAATTCAGACCCTAAAAGATATGTTGAGATCCTGCGTTCTTCAGTTTGGAGGTTCGTGGGAAAATCATCTTCACTTTGCGGAGTTCTTTTATAATAACAGTTATTAGGCGAGTCTCAAGGCTGCTCCATTCGAAGCTTTGTATGGGCGTAAGTGTAGATCGCCAGTATGTTGGGATGATATCGGCGAGAGGAAACTTTTAGGCCCTGAGTTGATCACGAAGACAGTTGATGCCGTGGCTCAGATCTGCAGGCATTTGCAGGCCGCTCAGGATCGGCAGAAGAGGTGGGCCGATTGTCCTTGGAGACCTCTAGAGTTTGAGACAGGCGAGCATGTGTTTCTCAAGATATCGCCTTGGAAAGGTGTTATCCGTTTCGGTGGTGGTGGCAAGTTGAGTCCTAAATTCATCGGTTTATTGGATATTGTGGAACGTGTGAGCAAGGTAGCTTACAGGCTCGCATTACCGCCAGCTTTAGCAGATGTACAAGATGTATTCCATGTTTCTTAACTCAGGAAATACATCAGAGAAGAAAGTCATGTGGTTGACTACTCAGACTTGTCTGTGAGGCTGGATTTGTCTTGTAAAATTCGACCCGTCTCTATCTTAGACCGTCGAGAGAAGGTGCTGAAGAATAGAGTCATCAAGTTGGTCCGAGTTTCTTGGGATCCTCGCTCGCCAAAGGAGTCTACTTGGGAGTTAGAGGAAGAGATTCGGAAGAGGTTCCCTCATTTGTTTGAGTAGAGTTTTGTTTTGCTTTGTTTTGCTTTGCTTTGTTCGGGGTTTGTCCTATGTACCACTTGTATGAATTTCGAGGACGAAAATTTTCTTGTAAGGTGGGTATGATTTGTAAGCCTTATTTTCAGATTTTATTGTATTTTGTACTCTTTTGATTATTGTATTTGAACTCATTTATTATTGTGCATTTTGTCTTTTCTTGGGCTCTTTTGTTCTCTCTGGATCAATCTGTGTTCTTTTGATTGGATTCTGTTCTTTCGTAAATTTGGCTCTTTTCTATCTTGAATTCGATTTATTCTCCTTTGTGTTCGTCTCATTTCATTGCATTCGTTTGTCTCTTTTTGGAGCCAAAACAGATACCCAGAACCCAATATATTGACCCAAAACCCTAATTTCCTGATCCCTATAAATACCCCATAAATTTAACCTTAATTAATATACAATCTCTCTCACTGCCGCTTTCTCTCTCCCAGTACCCCTCTCTCTCTCTATTTCCGTTAACCCAAACCCAACCATTCTCACCCCCAACCCCCGTCGTTCCTCCGACCATCCTTCACCACCGTCATCACCACCATCACCGTCTCCATCCCCTCTTCATCATCACCGTCGTCGCTCGTCCCCCTGTCCTCGCCATCCCCGTCACAGTAACCCCATCGCCGAGTTTACCTTCGCCATAAACTTCATCTGCGTCACCCTATTCCCTCTCCGTGCACTCTCATCGCCTTCGTTGTCTCTAGTCATGCCTGTGCAGCCCCCTAGCGCCGCCGTCCGAGCCCCGGAGTCACAAGCGTCGTCGTCCCTATTTTCAACCGTGAAAACAGAGTCGCCCTTTGCCGTAGTTGTCATCGCAGTCGCTTCCCGACCGTGGTAATGATGCCACTCCGTCACCGCAGTCACTATTGCAGTCATCGCGCTGCACCAGTCCGCCGCTCTCTCTCTCTCTCTCTCTCTCTCTCTCTCTCTCTTCTGCTATCGAGAGGTAGGAGACGCGCCCCGATTGGGCGAGTCTACTGTTTGCTGTTCTGCCGCACCTGATCCCAAGTCGCTGTCCCCTGTTCGGTTGGATCCAGTGTGAGGTCGCGATCCTATTGGTTGGTCCTCGCTGTCTCGTGTTCTGCCACAGCCGATCCTGCTTTTGCTGTCCGCTTTTTTGGGTCGGATCCGGTGTGAGGCAGAGTTTTGATTGGTTCGTTCTGGTGTTCTGCGTTCTGTCCCGATCTGGTGAGAGGAATTGCTCTAGGATCTTGTTGTTTTTGTTGATTCATCGTGCATTATTTTGGGATATTTCGCCCGAGATTCTGATCCCACTATTCTATTCTAATTATATCTGCAATAACAGTTAAGTCTCTTCTTGAACCCTTTTTATTATTTGTGTTCAAGATTATTTGATCTCCTGCATGTACATCCTGTCCTTTTATTATAAAAAAAAGCTGTTTTGACAATTCTGTTAAGATTATCGAAGGTTTACACGAGCTAACCCGACATACTCTTAACATCGTGCTTTCTCTTCGATCTAAACCTAGTCCCCAATGTTTCATGCATTTGCACATTAAAACTACTAGATTCATGCTTAGGACTACTTGATAGATTGGACATTAAAATTGAACATGCTAGAATTGGATTTAACTGATGAATTGACATCATGACCATGATAAATGTATCTTAAACCTTAGAAATTTGCATGTTGATACCTAGGATTGTTTTGATTACCAATTTGCATGCTATATGTGATCGTGTGAATTATTTGTTATCTTTCTATATTAATTTGCATGCTATATGTGTTCGTTTTAAACTTCGTGGTGGGATCTACAGAGCGTGTATTCGGCATCGATAACAATAATTTACAATTAACAATTGACAATCAATAATTCATAATCGATACTCCTCCTTCCATGACAATAAGATATAATGATAAGGCCTTACCGAGTACATTTTCTTAGATTATCCACTACTAAGTCAACCCTTATTACTCTGGCTTGTTAATATTTTATTAAAATTCATGATCATGCAATGTGTATAAGAGTGTCAAGGAGATGATAAGATGCAACAAAATGATGCGCTGCATGATAAAATACAAGTAATTGTGAATCTGAAAAGAGCAGACATAGCAATACTAAACAGCAGTAACTCACAAACTAAAACTCGGAATTTGATTCCGTCAAAAGGAAAGTAAACTAGACATCTGGGGCTAGAATTCATATTCAGTAAGTTTTAATTAATTCTGATCATAACTAGGTCAATTATCCTAATCTTTACAGGTTAACGGTTATGGCAGCAGCTTATAGTCAAAACTTTATGGGTGAAAACTAGGTGTAAAATCAATATAAAAATCTATAAAAATTAGGAATGAATCCTAAGTAAGTATACTCAGTTTCTGGAGAGTTTCATGTCATTACATTAATATTATCATGGTGTTTCAACTGATAGTTGTGTCGATGTTGCACTAAATTACAATCTAGAAAATACAAACTAGCAGTGACTAAAACTGTGATATCTCACAGCTCACAGATCGGAATCAAGATCCATAAAGTGTTCTGGAAACTAGATTCATTAAGCTACAATTCTCTTTTATATAGTTTTTGTTGAATCCTATTGTAACAGGGTCGAAACCTCAGTACAAAATAGAATAGGCAACAAGACATAACAAAGGTCATCATATATACATTTATCAAAGTGAATAATCAACATGTTCTTGTATCATGAAATACATTAACATTAAGGTACAACAAGTTGATATGAAATTCTACTGTATACAAGGCAAGATTATCATGTCACGATTCAACTCACAAGAACTCAATCAATCAACATGTATTCATATCATTATATATTTCTCATATGCAAGTTCTAGTCAATTTGTTCATATCATGTGTCCATGCAAGTTTGGGTTTGAATCAATAAATATTGGCACGAAGTCAAGGATACTTCAGGTTAGCTCGTGTCAACCCTCAATATCCCCAACGGAAAGTACACAATGCAATATTTCGATAATTGAAGGGGAACTACTTGCGGAGATCAACAATCTTGAACTAGAAAAATAAACCAGTTCAAGTAGACATGCCTATTAGATGATGATTAGATTAATCTGAATGAGCGAAGAATAACAGGATCGGAATCCCGGGCGACGAACCACGAACACGGGAAAATATAATCACGTGCGCTCTATGTGCAATACAATAGCAACAGTAACTCCACTTCACAGAACAGAAAAACACACTGGATCTCAATCCAAACACCAAACGCCAATCACGATCTCCTACTCCACACAATAGCAAACACTAGACCAGAACACTCTCTATGCTTCTTCTTTAATTGCGACAGAGAGAGAGAGAGCGATGGCGGGAGAGGGAATGGAAACCGGGCGAGGGCGGCACGACTGGAGGTCGCAACTGGCGACGGCGACAAGAGTTCGCTGCGACGGCAGAGCGACTGAAGGAGGTGGCACACAGGTCTCGAGCGGCAATGGGTGCTATGTTTTTGCGATGAATCAGAGGAGGACGAGAAGGCATGGTTGCTCGAGGCTCTGGACGACGATGAGGGCGAGGGGGGTTCTGCGGTGGATGCGAGTGAGGATCACGGTGTTCGGTGAGGGTGATGGGGCGATCGGAGGCAAGAAAGCGACGGAGGTGGGTAGCGGCAGTGGGTTGAGGCGACTGGGCGGTTGTTGAAGGTGAGCGGGAGGTGCTCAGGGGTCAAGGGGACCCGGAGGTGGTTGCGGTTGAGGGGACAAAGGCGGCTAGGAGGTGAATGAAGGGTCGCGAGGATGGCTGATGGTGATTTAGGAGGTAGGGGATTGAGTAAGAGTGATGAACAGTAGGTGGAGGTTTAGAAGATGGAGAGTTGTTTTGGTTGTTCTGATTTTTGGGAGAGTGGGAGAAGGAGAATGATTATTTAACAATAAAATAATAGGAGTGAGATGTGGGTACACTACAAGGAATTTGACATATAGTGACAGCAAAAATCCGTGGGTAAAAGGCAAAAAACCGTAGGTATAGCCCGTAAAACCTATACCAACGGACATATTTTTCCGTCGTTTTTAATTAGCTATACCCACGGCAAAATGCCGTCACTATAGCCTATAACGACGGTTTTTTCACCCGTTGGACAAAACCTTGGTGTTATACCCACGGTTTTGTATCTGTTGGTATAGGTTTTAAAGACACATTTTGCTTTCCTATACCCACGGTTGAAGCTCCATTGCTATAGGTTTTAGCGATGGTTTTCGCATCTAATTATTTGAATATATTCCCATCGCTCTATTCACAATTTTTTTTTATTAATTACGCTTATGATAATTTAATATTTTCTTTTATAATATTAATTCAATTATAAACCAAATACACAATGAAATAAATATATGTGTTTATGAAACAAAATTAAATAAAATTAAACTTCAATCATATTAAAAATTAATGAAGTATTACAAGCATGTCAAATTCAAATTATAAAATAGTTAAAATGTCAACCTAAGAGTACCATACTGACATATAATAAGCATATAAAGTCTTATAACAATCTCATCCACTTAATTTCGAGGTTTGCTCCATCAACAAAAAATTAGCTTCCATTGCCAATAAATAGTGTACATCTACAACTTGCCAATAAATAACTCCAATCTACAATGCCGACTGGAAAATCATCTCAGCAAGTTTCTGTACCATCAAAAATTTAAAGGAATAGTTATTAGGCACATTCAGCGAAGGGTAATAAAGAAAACCTGTTTGGCACAGGGCAAATCTCAAAACTATTTTACCATCAATCTACGAAAAAGAAAACCATGTAACATATCAGGAAATAAATCACTAATGAAAGTAAGTATAAACTCTTAAAAATAAACTTGCTTCTAATGTATTAAAGATGGTTTTAGCAGCGTGGCGGAAAACCGTTTCAGCATAACCTCCCGAGCTTCCAGAAACCCCATAAAGATGCCCTTCTTCATTAACATTAGTTAACCTACAATAAATAAAACACAATCAAGTTTTTCATTGATGTCTACATCACCAATATAGGATGATAGTTTACCGTCTTGCTCAAGCACATTTCCACTATAAATTGAATCTCCATATATTAAAAAAGCAAAGTTACTTCTTGTAGAAGTGAAAATGAAAGAGAGGGGGGGTTACAAAGTACCCTCTATTACAGGCATAGGGGCACATGTAAGTGAATTAGCACTGGATATCCTTATTCAGTTTAGACAAAATATTGGCTTAATGACCTGCTTAAAAGGAAATACAGGAAAAACGACAAACGATGGTGATAACTTCCTCTTCGACACCATTCTTCACATGAACTGCCTGAAAGCCAAGTTTAGCTTCTTCACAATATCCTTCACAGTCATGAATCAACTCTTTTCCAGCAAAAGGTAATTAGTTCATCAATCCAAAAATTTACTACAACTTTGTTTCTTGGCTCATCCCCTGCATCAGAGATGCAAATCTGAAACCCCTGCAAAATTTTTAGTTTTCGTGCATCAATCGCTCAGAGAGGTTGCTACTATGGTGAAATCCCTGAACTAATTAAGGAGGTTGCATAAAAGTCCATTTCGCCTTTTGTTAATTATACTAGTTCCTCTCCTGACTGAAACCTCCTTTGGCGAGGTTTTACAACACCAAGTGCAAAAGGGCAACTTGTTGATAAGAGCCCATATAATTAGGCCAAATTTTTGCAGAGCTTCACAATTTTGAGTTACTCCTTTGTAAGCTTCGTTTGAATATGAAAAGACTTCAACAATTATGATTTCTACTTATTAACAATAGCCAAAAATTAGCTATCACATAAAATGGCAACCAACAAGCTATTCAAAAAAAAAGTTCATGGAAACTGAAAATTAGACATCTACAGATTACGAGCATAGCTACAAATAAAAGAATAAACACACCTGACTGTGATTTGTTGTTCTGATAGGTCACTGGGCTTCACAGACATCTCAGTTTTTATTTTCTGGGAATTTCCTTCCTTATCCACATTATGATGCTGTTTCTTTAATAATCTGTTCTTGTCTTTAACTCCCCCTTGCTTA
Source organism: Hemerocallis citrina (assembly GCA_017893485.1). Classification (NCBI taxonomy): domain Eukaryota; kingdom Viridiplantae; phylum Streptophyta; class Magnoliopsida; order Asparagales; family Asphodelaceae; genus Hemerocallis; species Hemerocallis citrina. The sequence continues at coordinate 401,188,426 of CM030359.1, read as the reverse complement.
GAAGAACCCTCTTCAACCAAATTGAGACTTCCCTTATTGGGTTTCTTCTTCTTATCCGTCTTTCTTCTCTTCTTCGATGAATTCCCATTCTCTTTCATCTCATTCACGTTATCAGGTTTAATCCCTTTCGAAGCGATTTAGACCCAAAACAGATGATGTGAAACCTTCTGGAAACAGAAATTAACAATTAAATTCTAGTATATGGTAAAAAAAATTACGATAAAACCTATTAGAATATATCATATATAATAATTAATAAGATTGATATTACTCAATGACTTCGGCAACTAGCCAGTTTCTCAAACAAAAGGGAAAGGTATTAGATGCTTACAACTTCAAGTACAAAAAGAATTTCTTTCCTTCTCCATGTCTTCTCTCTAAATCCTAGCAGTTGTATAATGGTAGTACTTACATAGATAAAATGGCAAGTTTGGTTGAACAACTACTATCATAAGAAGATCCACTAAACTTTGGATTTTCTCTGATGGGTGAAACGTAATCTGGAAAACATAATTGTCAGGAAAGCGGACCCTAATAACAGCCTGAAAAAGAATGCAACAATAACAATTCAGCATTATAGGTTACAGTAGAAAAATGAAGAAGTAAAAGATACAAAACAATATGTTGTTTCTCTTATGGAATCATCCCTCCCCCCTACTTGTCTGGGCTTCATTCATTGTATAAATAAGTAGAAGTGTCAAATTATGCCAAGTATGGTAAAAGGCATGGACTAGTGCTGCTAAACAGGTTCCCACCGGGTAATCATTATCAGAACCCTTTGTATAACATGGAAATTTATTGAAGATACAACACGCAACAAATATATCAAAAACAAATTCTATACATATCAACAAGGCCCAGAGCAAGTTTTTGAAAAGAGAATATCCACCTTTATAAGGCCCCTCTCGGCCTCTTTTTCACTCTATTTTATTTAGACCTTCAGGTTAAAATTAAAGTAGCTTTCATGTTAAGCTTGTTAAGTTTGAAAATAGCTGAAGCAAATTTTCAAAATAGTTCATGTAAATAAGAACATTCAATATAAATTTGATTTGTCATTTCTATTTCTTCGGCTTAGGGCAGATGGGATAGAACGGAATTTCGTAATCAGTTTTCAGAATCTTGTGACTTCATAGATTTATATTTTGTATCCATTCTCTCAATTGACAAATTATATTAAAAAGAAAGGAGAAAACGACTAGTGTTCACAATATAGTCCCAATCTCAACCATTGTACATCAAACCTTGAGTCAAAACTCAAACAGACTTAAACAAACAATCAAGCTATCTACAGCCTTCAAGTTCATTAAGTGAAAGCATGGATACCAAGAACTAGTGTTACCAAAAATATGTAAGTAGATTATACTTTAGTAATTAGCATACCCTTCACTTTGAGATAATTTGATTAATATTAAGATTATTTATTACGGGACGATATCTATAGCAGTCAAATTCAAAACAACAAAATGCCGAAGTAATATGCAAACACTCACAAAAAGGAAGTTAGGGCAATCATAAATCAAAGTTAACAACTAAATTAGACCAGCATGCACAATTAAGAACATATGTTGTATGTGTGTTTGAGTCATATCAATTGGGAAAAGGCAAAAGCCATAAAATGGTTAAAATCGTTCAATTAAAGAGCATAATAGAGTAGCAAAAGATGACATATACCTTTGACCAGTTTCATCAAAAGTTGGGTTCGGCAAGGGGAAAAGAGGTTCAATATCCCAGTTTCTTGTGAAAAGTGTGCCATCCGCAGAAGCTTTTGCCATTACCTGAAAGATAGCAAGAAACAGCTATCATATATGACAATGTACCACCATTCGTAAGTTATATATGAATTATTCCAGCCGCACCCAAACAAAGAACTCATACACACATGTGCGCATGAGAATGTGTCTATAGCATTGATGATTTTGATGTCCTCAACTGCACATGATACAAGTGCCTTTGTGAAGGATAAACCATCCACTATGAGATATTACGGAACCATTAATAATTATGTCTGGCAGTAATCAGTCCAGTATGATGACAGTAAAAATTAACCAGGTACGGACTATTAAATTAACCATATGAATTACATCTGACTCAATATCAATGATATGAATCAAATGAATCCCACCTGTGTGTGTGTTTGTGTGTGCGTCGAATAGAAGCAATATATATATCAACAAAACGGTTGTTGGGCACTAAAAGAATGATACGATTAACTCAAGGGTAGACTAATAAGACTACAAATTTTAAATAAACATATAGTGACATCTCAAATTACATTATATGGAATGCCATAATTATGATTGTTCCAAAACACAGAATGCGCAGCCCTGGATATTTATCTTACTTTTTTCCCTTGTTTTCTTGATTCCTTTCACTTTCTCTCTCTTTTTGCCCGACAATGTATGCAAGCTGAAATGTGGCATGGAGGACTAAAATACATGGTCCTGCATACTGCCTTTTTTACCGCATTGGTCATTTAAAAGTTATTTTCACCTATTTTCTCCTTTTACCACGAAAAAAATATGTTTTGCTACTTGCATCCACTAAAAGTGTGGGTTCACTGTTTTTGGAACCTTTCTAGGGGGCTGTCCAAACTGTTGTTCTTTTTTTGTATCGAACGCCAAAACCCATCAATACATGTGAAGGGAAATGTTTCCATTTTTAAATGTATATTGTTAGCCTAAAACCATCAGCTGAGCTATGGGTGAAGAGTTTTTCAATCATGAGAAAGAAAAATATTACCCTTCCATGTCAATCCGTGCATATGTTGCCTTCAAGCCCACAACACCGCAGAGTGAAGATGGGATTCGAACCGAACCTGTTATAAGGAAATAAAATGAATTCTATACTAAACATATTATAAAACCAAGCATAAAAAAAAGCCTAGATTTGCTACAACCTCCACCATCTGTTCCTACTGCTGCTGAACATAATCCAGACGCTACAAGAGCTGCTGGACCAGAGGAAGATCCTCCCTTGTATCTGTCAATTGAGTGAGGATTTCTTGTTGTTCTGCAAGGAAAACCAAACTGGAAATATTAGTTCATAAAGAATGTAAGAGCAGTAGCAATGAACCTTCAAATCAAATTCTGCGGTCACCCACATGAATTCTCTTGCAAGTTGCAAAGAATTAAGATTTAGTTAACTATTAAAGAAAGAGTTCAATACTGGACTTGATCACACAAACACAAACAAATTCCAACTTTATTGCAGAGAGTTCCTGGTGCCTAAAAGTGTGATTTTGTATCCAGTGCACAGGGAAGGGCGACGGTCCTGGAGGGAGATGAGGGCTTCGAGGGAGAGATGGAGAGGAGAAGATGAAGAAAGAACGGAGAGGAGGATGGGGAGGTTGTTGATGTGGGATCTTGAAGAGAGGAGCTGGTGGCCCAGGGAGATGGGGCGACGACAGCGGGAAGAGGGGGGCGACCGCAGCGGGAAGAGGCAACGGCAGTAGGAAGAGGGGGGCGACGGTAGCGGGAAGAGGCATTAGTAGTAGGAAAGAGGGGGGCGACGGCAACAGGAATAGGAGGATTTAGAGATTGGGTTTGGGGAGAGAGGGATTTAGGGGTTTTAGAGGGATAAAATGAAATATTTTGGGGGAAGAGAGAGGAAAAATGAAAAATTTTGGGGGAAAATAAATTATGGACTATACCAACAGTGTTCTATCTCATTTGTAGGTATATGATACTTATACCTACAGTTTTAGAGATCCGTCACTATAGGTGTCCGTTGGTATATGGCAAATTCCTTGTAGTGGTAGTTAGGAGATATGGGGGATTGTGGGGGAGGAGATCTGGGTTGGTTGTTAGGGAGAATATGGGTTTGTGGGTTTGGGTAGACTAGGATTTGGGTTCAGGATCCAACAAGAATATCGGTTTGGGTAGATAATAATATAGGCTTGAATATGGATTGGGCTAACAAAAGATAACATGGATAATAATAATAATAACAATAATACAAGAATAATAAATTACAACAGAAGGCCCACAACAAGCCCAAGATCCAAAATACATTAAAATAGAATAGAGAATACTACAAAAATACAAGAAAATCCGTACAACTGGAAACATGGGTTACACCCATTCTCCTTTCTCCATTTTGAAATAGAAAAAGGAGAGCTAAAGTGGATACTAACACATGACAACCCCGGGTACTTAATTTACATAAAATTTTTAAAAAAATAAAAACAAAAAAAACCTCATCTTCTGCTTCTCATCCTACTTCTTGCTACCTAAAAAAAACCTCAACTTCTACCAAATACCGCTTACCCCCGCACCCCGTCGTTTACTTCGGTCAACTTCGGGCCCAGTTTGGGCTACTCGATGCCGCTTCAGACACCTCGTCACCTTTCCTGACGCCGCCTCCGATGCAACCCCAACCCCGCCGTATCCTCCCCTCAACTTCTGCTCGAATTTCGGTGGTGAGTAAAAAATTGGTGAGTAAGAATTCATTGGATTTTTTGGGGTTTATGGTAATTTCATTTTGTTTGTAATATCCTCTCTCCTTTCTTTACTGGATTTATATGAAAAAGAACTATCACCATATTATACACTTCTCCATTCTCAATTTACTATTTCTTTAGTCTGTAACTTGAACTTTAGACTCTCTATTATGACTCAATCATACTTTTGAATCCCCCTTTCGTAGATAGGAACTTCATTTTCTCAATGGTTGAAGTTATTTTGACAAATGAGAGGGACTATTGCAACCTGCATGTTTTCTTATCTGTGAGATTAGGGAACTCTCCTATACAAGAATCCAGGCTGTGTAACACAAGATTTATTTGAACCACATTCAAGTCGATGTACTTCAGACTCATATTCAAGCTATAAATGCATGTACATTTTAGAGTTATGAGAGCAAAAAAAATATAGAGAAAGGTATTTTATCTGCTTAAAATGTGCACTTCTATTATCATACAGTTTATACGCTCTTCTCTACATGTAAGTGAGATTTGTTCTCTTACATCTTTACTTATTAATTATCACTAAATGTTGTTATTATCTGATGAATGTAATTTCCATTATTTTTTATTTCTTCTTCCTTCTAGCTCTTTCTTACTCATTATCGCATATGTTGTTCGTAAATTAGAAAAATCATGATACACTTAAGACATTGTACTTATTGTGACAAAAAAAATCTTCATGGGAATGATCAAGTCCGACTGTAGAGCAATAATTTTATCTACATGCAATTTTTGCCGGAAAGCTGAACCGGTGTTGTGTTCATCCATCATATACATGAAGAAAACGCTAAGGTCATAGCATTATTCTGGAAAAGGTGGTTGTTTAATAAGTAAGAAGATGATAGTCATAAGTTTCTCCCAATTCTCTCACGCTTTTTTAGAGTTCTATATAATTTTATGAGTCCCTCAAAACTATTTTAGGTAAATTAGTCGCTCAAAACTATTTTAGGTTGTGCAATTTGCACTGGATAACACTAGTGTATATATATATATATATATGGGAAAAGGGGGTATGAGCAACTTGCTCATTTAGTAAATAAGCAATTGATGATGTGGCATACATGTGATTGAAAAATTCTTAAAAAGGTTAGTTGTCCAATATATCACATGCATACCACATAATCAATTGCTCATTTACTAAATATATATATATATATATACCACATAATCAATTGCTCATTTACTATATATATATATATATATATATATATATATATATATATATATATATATATATATATATATACACACACACACACACACATTTAACCCATTTCTCTGTTTACTTAACCACATCCATTAAATTAGAATTATTGAATTACCTTTCGGCCCTTACCCATTCATAATTAAATATCTTCTTATTTTTCCCCTTTCTTCATTCTTTTTTCTCCATTCACAAACAAGAGGGGAAGATGCATTGGCTCCAGAAGTATTACTAGATAAAAAAAATTCATGTGCAGGTATATATATATATATATATATATATATATATATATATATATATACACATTTATACATTTAACCCATTTCTCCATTTACTTAACCACATCCATTAAATTAGAATTATTGAATTACCTTTTTGCCCTTACCCTTTCATAATTAAATATCTTCTTATTTTTCCCCTTTCTTCATTCTTTTTTCTCCATTCACAAACAAGAGGGGAAGATACATTGGCTCCAGAAGTATTACTAGATAAAGAAAATTCATGTGCAGGTTTTAATCTACTCTTTCCTTTCTCATGAAATTATTCCATTTTTTATACGCATCTTTGTTCATCAATTTAAAATTGCATAAGTCTCAGTTGTCCTAAATATTTTATAAGTTGTTTCTTTTACTACTGCATCAGTAATTTAGTTTATTTAACTCTTAAAATTAACTACATATCTTATGTCAAACTAAAAAAATGTTTTATGTGCTTATCAAATTTGTTGCAGTTCATAATGAAAAAGAAAATAATATAAAAGAAGGGAATTGAATATTTTTTTGTAAATTTTCCCTTATAACAAATCCTACAAGGACATTGACTTCAATTTACAGGAGTTTATCATCTATGGGTAGCTGATATGGATCTTAATTACTTGTCAAGTAATTATTGTAAAATTGCTAAACTTTTGGATCCTAACTATGCTAGTGGTACCCTAAATGATTTTAAAGATTCTAATGAATGAATCAAAGTCGATCTCGAACTATTCTGTCACAAAAAGTTTCAAAATACTGGCTACATAATTGCATAAAAAAATCTACTTCAGTTCTGGAGAGAGAGAGAGCTATCATATATTTTTGTAAGTAGAAAGTTTCGCGTGCTTGAAGACATGAATGTAATTAGAGAACAAAAAAAAACACAAGATAATATTATCCTCGCGGAAGAAAAAAAATATGTTGTCTTGTTTGGTGTTGTACTTTGTATTTATCCGAATGTTGTTTATATATTTTTTGCATTGTTCTGAAATACAGTCTGCATTAAGTTGCTCATTTCTCTGCAGTTGAATTTTCTTCATTATTCGTGCAACTGGAGGAAGGTTTGAAGAAGGAATTTCCCAATAAGTCTCGTCAGACCTAAAGAGCTTTGTGTAGGCATAAAGCTTAACAACATATACTAATGGAGGCCTCCACTTCGAAAAGTACACACCCATCAATATCTCTAGAACTAGAGAGTTGTTTGTACCTGAATGAACTTTATTCATGGGGCCTCAGACATCTACTGCGACATGTTTGTTATCGTTATTTGGATAATACTCTTATGAAGAGGCTGATTATTAGGCTGTAAATTATGAGATAGCTGAAGGTCAAACCTGATCGACATGTATTTTGTTGTAATTGTATTAGAGTAAGGATCAAGACACTCATCTTATGCAAAGAGATTCAACATTGTTTTTGGCATATTTAAAAAAATCTCATACTCAATTACCGAGTACTAAAATTTATGAGAAGAAGCTTTTAAGAAATTGCATGTGGATTCATCCGTTTCTGTCAGATTTACAGATGAATAGTTTATGAAATTATTCTTTTCTTGTTAGGTCCAAGATTGAATGTCGTAAAGATTCATGACAAGGTACTAGAGGCAGCAAGTGAAATACATCGTAGGTAGAGTGAAATATTTGAAGAGATGGGATGAGTGGGCCTAATTTTTTTGGTTCCCAATTAAAGAAATCATTAGTGAATTACCCCTTGTATTTCTCCGTCAAATTTTCCATAATTTGTTACCATTTACCTGGTATAGGCTATATAATAAAATACTACAAAATCACATTTCAACTCTTGAAATTTGAATATTGGCAGAACAATAAATATAATCTTCTCATGACCGTTGTAAGAGCCAGCAAGGATTTGAGAACTTCAGGAGCCAAAGCATCTTCCCCTCTTATTTGTGAATGAAAAAAAAAAAGAATGAAGAAATGGGAGAATGAAGAAGATATTTAATTATGAAAGGGTAAGGAAAGGTAATTCAATAATTCTAACTTAACGGATGGAATTAAGTTAACGGAGGAATGGATTAAATGTACTTTTTCAAACGCTATAGGGGCATATTGTATTCAGCCCAAACGTTTGTGTGTATGTGTGTGTGTGTGTGTGTGTGTGGGGGGGGGGGGGGGGGGGGGGGGGGGGGGTCTTTGTTTTTTGGCCATATATATCTCTCTAATATTATAATGGGAGAGTTGAGGTTGACACATTTGTAGACAACATGTAATTTATAGACATTCATTCACCCATCTAATCTCAACCATTCATTTTTAAGTGGAAGTTATATTAACCATTCATTTACTCTCAACTGTTGGTAGTTATCCTCAAAGTTCAAATTTATTTACGACATAATTATTTACAAAAGTGTCACTCTATAAAATAAAAGTTTGTGTCACTAGAGGTAATTTGTAAAGAATATATGATGAGTAAATGGAAATCTCAGGTTCAAGAATCAAGATCAGATTACATCGTATTTTTTACTATAAAAAAAAGGGACAATGACCTATTGGCACCTGAAGTTACTACTAATACCCTAAACACACCTAAATTTTTTCTAATACCCCAAAAGTACCCAAAGTTTGATTATTTGGACATGCAGCCCCTTCCGTCTATCTCTCTGTTAAGTTAGTAGAATATTCTGTGTATATTCCACTGAATGGGTTTAGACCCATTAAGATACCCATGAAATGACGAAAATACCCGCACTTCGTTCTTTTTCACCGATCTGTGAAGATTTTCCCCCCTTTCATGGTATTACCTTCCTCCCCTTTCTAAACCCTAACCCCTCAATCCGAAAATTTCTAAATCCGAAATCGATACCCTAAGTACTGTATATCTTTCATCTCTAATCTTCGATTCCTCGTACATCCTCAGTCTCTCCTCTTTTTGTTGTGAGCACCGATGTCGATTACTCATCTGCCTCTAATGTCGAAATCTCATCTGAATTTGAGGAGTGGAGTTGGGTTATTGAAGTAGCATATGTCATTTGACATTATGATATGAGAGGGAAGTGTTTGATTCTGATTTGCAATTTTATCATGAAATATTGTTTAAGTTTTTGCAAATTATTTTGGATTCTTAGTAGGCAATGATGAGTCACAGATAGTAGTCTTGTTTATTTATTTTTCTAATACTTTGTTGCTTGTTCTTGATTGTGGATTGTAATCATACAATATTGATGATCCATAATATTGGTTGGGAATTATCTTGATTGTAGGCATGGGTGAACTGATCATATACTTCATCTTAGGCTTTTGCCTCAGCTGCTTCTCATATTTGGTGTTGATGCGAAACTATTGAAATCATTTTTGCCTATGGACAATGACTAATTGGCACCAAAGTTACTCATGATACCATATACTGATCAGCTGCTGCTGGTTGTTTCTGATATTTGAGTGTTGTTGCTGTGGCTGTTGCTTTTGATATTTAATTTAATGCTGCTGTTGTGGCTGTTGCTTCTTTCTTTTCTTGCGGATGTTTTAAGTGGATTTTGAGATATAGCCCAAAGTTACTCATAATACCCTAACTAGTTGTAGCGCCCCGATTCCCATATAACTGGGAAACCGTGACACATGCCAAGATATTTCCTTCAATTAGTCACGATACACAAAATACTGGAATTTAAAACTTTTTATTCAATACAGAGTTACCCCGCAGTAATTACAAATATCAGTTTGTAATACCAACTGTAGTGCCTGCCCTTTTTCCTTTTTGACTCCAAACTCAATTCTTCCAATTTCTATATCACTTTAACCATAAATTAAGATAGTTGTGTTTCAGGGAAAATTTCGGCAGAGTTTCCCCTGTAATTTCTACCCCGAAACACAAAAAGCTTACGGAATTCTGCTCTAAATTCCGTAGCTCACATCACAGGCAATAATATCACAGGCTCCCCAGGCCAAAATGAGCATCATCACACAGGCAATATATATATATGCTCTGGGGGCCAAACTCATAACGGTTTATCAATTATCAATTAAAAACCATAAATCCTTTTGAAAACGTAGTAAGGTTTTTAAAAAATAATTTATGAAACATACCACAGGGCCCGGTACTCCACAACGAGATGGGTACGGATCAACAACATAGCATACCACCCCACACTATACTCATCATCATCATCCACATACTTATACAGCAAGAATACAATTTAAATCATAAAATGCACTATTCACACAATTAAACCTTAAGCGCCCATGGTAAAATGAAGCTCCGTCCACAGAGTCTACACCTCACCTCTGCACCGCTGAGGACCTGTAACAGTAGGGCCTAGGTAGTCCAGTGACTCCCTAACCCCCCAAACACTAAGGGGTTAGCCATTTCTGGTGTGAGTATAATTTATTAATAAGCAACTAAATTAAACTTATAAGTAAAACAGAATGAACTTACGAATACCAAGATAAACTTGAGCATGTAAATATCATAAATGGAATTTTACATCAGATACTCGCTGCATCACTTCCTGTATGCATATCCACACCTGATCACAAACATACTTAACTTTAATTTGGAAAATTATTTCCAAATTAATTGCTTAAGGCCCATCACCTTACGCCTTATGCAAATATTCCTTTCCAATTTCATATCACATAACATCGCATTCATTCATTCTTACAACACATATCATCACGTCTCGCAATACATCACTTTCACACTCATAATTCGTCTTAAATGGAAAATAAACGTGTATCCTAATTTCCTAGTGTTTGTGTATGCCATGACCTGAGTCTAATGCAACAATACAGAATATAGAACAGATGCACTTAATCTAATGTCAGCAAGATTCTGGATGCACATGCACCCCATACTATATGTGACCCAGGTCAAGCCAACATACTTAGTCCAATGCAAGCGAGATTTTGGAAATGTATGTATCCCATACTACATACTTTCCAAATCAAGCCGTTGTTTCTAAGTTAGGGATTCGAACCCTCGCTATGCAATGCATTCTAATTTGGTCTACTTCCTGTTCCTGATAGTATGACATGGTCGGGTTCAAAGCCGTGACGAACTTAAAGATATACCGCAGTATACCTATAGCATCATATTTCACTGGACCACAGTCCGTACGACTCGTTCGTGTCCACTAGCATATACCTGGATCCTATTTAACAGCCGTGACGAACTTAAAGATATACCGCAGTATACCCATAGCATCGTATTTTCACCGGACCACAGTCCGTACGACCCGTTCGTGTCCACTAGCATATACCTGGATCCCATTTAATAGCCGTGACGAACTTAAAGATATACCGCAGTATACCCATAGCATCGTATTTCACCGGACCGCAGTCCGTACGACCCGTTCGTGTCCACTAGCATATACCTGGATCCCATTCAACAGCCGTGACGAACTTAAAGATATACCGCAGTATACCCATAGCATCGTATTTCACCGGACCACAGTCCGTACGACCCGTTCGTATCCACTAGTATATACCTGGATCCCATTCAACAGCCGTGACGAACTTAAAGATATACCGCAGTATACCTATAGCATCGTATTTCACCGGACCGCAGTCCGTACGACCCGTTCGTGTCCACGATGAGTACTAAGCACAGGAACTTATCTAAGTCCCAAATGAAATGCTAAAACATCATTAAAGCCCGATAGCTTATGATCACCACACTGCAGTATGCAGAGGGTTCCTCATCAATTGTCCGATAAAATAACTCAAGAATTAGCAGTAGCTGTGACCCAAGCTACGCTCATCGGAATTCAACACACTCAGATTTCTAGAAGGGTAGGAAGATCCAAAACAATTCCCTAGTGGGCGACTTCTCTCAATATTTAAGAGCTCAAGTCCCCAATTCACATTTAGATTCATCTCACACCATGAGCTACGACTCTTCCAACATAGCACACAAATTCAATCACTCCTTCAGCAGAGCGTTTACTACCCTTCACCAAACGAACTCTAGAATTTCTAAACTTGAGAATCATCAAATAAACCCATACCAAAAGCTACTCTCAAGGTTCATAGCAAGATCATACCTACACAAATGGTTATGACCCTTTGGACTTCAGTCCAAAGCAATCGGCTTCAGCTCTGTCTTTTCAGACCAGCTGCACTCCACAATTTATTTTGAGGTATCAACCGACCTCGATAATTTATAAAATTTAACCTATAGTTGTGGACACATACAAGAGTGTCCACACAAATCCTTAACTCAAAACATCCATGCTACACTAAGATACAAAAACAGAAATACACAGCCATTCATAATTTAAAGTTTTGACAATGCACCATGTGCGTAAAATAAAAGATATCATACTCACAAATTGTCCCGCAAAGACTCGAAGCGCCATCTCGCCATCCCGCATCCAAAGTCGCCAACATATCATAGTATCAGATTTCAACGCAATTAAGGCTCAAATCATTCAAACCAGTCACGGGAAAATAATAATACTAATTATCTTAATATCACACAGACGTTTTATAAAACATCCGGGATACACATGCGATGCACGTAATAATCTAATGTCTAAGGGATTTTTATTCTCCAAACAATTACTAGAACCATTTCCAATTTATTCTAATGGCTAAACTACAATTTCTACTACCATGCGGAAGATAATTTATATATATAAAATTCTCATTTCCAAACCCAAAACCCTAATTTATTAGCAACTTGTAAAATCTCTAAGAAATTGCTAATTTCTCGTCTCTACCATTTTCAACATCTTCTAATCTCCCTACCATAATACTCTTACTCAAAATAAAGTTACCACACTAAATTTTATACAAAAACAAAATTTAGGGTTTACCTTTTCGAAATCCTTTCGAAAAACGGACTCCGCCACGACGTAGAGAACCCTTCCATTAGTCTACCCCCAAATTTAATTTGGAAACGGTGGAGAAATGGAGTGGATTTGAGGTGGGGAGAAGGGGAGCTGATGGGTTCGGCTTGGTGTCGGCTGGGAAGGAAACAGGAGAAGAAAGAAGGAAATGGAGAAGGAAAAGGTGGGGTGGGTGGGGTTTATAAAATAAAATAATTAAATAGATAGATAAGTAAATAATAGAAAGGGAATATTACATACAAGCCCCCAAGTCCCAATTATATTTCAAATGAACCCCAAAACTCTACTTTAATAATCCAAACAATACAAAATACATTAAAACGATTTTGTAATAATCCGTATAAAATAATTTCATTTTCGAAAATAATAATGATAAAATAAAGTAGACAATATATCTTATATTTCTCGATAAAAATAATTATTATCGGAAAATACATATTTGCGCGAAATTCTCAATTGCGCACACATTTCGATGCAAAATAGCCATATGCTATTTTTCGGGTCGTTACACTAGTTGGCATGGCATTAGAATGCAGCCCTAATAAAACCATTTTTGAGCTGATACCACTTACTTGCCTGATGTTGTGTGTGGATGGAAATCATACAATGCTGGGATGGAAATCATACAATAGCTGCTTCTGAACTAATTTGTGTTTACCTTTTGCTGCTGCTGCTTCTCATACTAGCTGTTGCTGTTGGTTGTTTTTTATTGTGTTCTTGCTGTTGTTTTATCTGATTTTTTGGTGTTGCTGAAGTAGTTGGCATGGCATTAGAATGCAACCCTACTGAAGAGAGTTTTTAATATATTTGAAGAACTCATACTACTTTAGTGGGCAAATTAGATGTGTCCGTGCTGATAATTGTATTCTGAGCCTACTAGTAATTGTTTATTAGTCTGTTCAGCATCATGTTCATACACGTACATGAATAATGTTACTAAACTCCTGTTTTTTTGTGTCGCAGGCAAATGACGAAGATAAATCTGGGTTTACAGAAGACGAAGATAAACAAGAAGCGGATACTACTACTGAAAACGAAGATATTGAAGAAGTAGCAGCTAAATTATGCACAACATTTATCAGTTAGGCTGAGTGCAAGAAGTTGTTTAGCTGGCAAACTAATGTACAAGTAGATTAAGGAAAAATTAATGTAGATTGTAATTTGTTTTATATTGGGTTTATAATATTTGGTTTATCAACAGAGAATTTGGATGTTTTTCGTATTGTAATTGTTCTTTAATATTGCAATAAAATACAAAGATTTAGAATTGTTTCAAGTATTGTTGTCTTCAATCATACATTCAGTTACTTTTTCCGAATTTGTAGAAATTTTTTGGAATGCAAGAGTATTGAAATTTAAGTTGGATCTGCACATTTGAACTGATCATACGTAGTAAAATATACATTTACAACTGACCAGAACTTTAACAGTTCAGTTCAAGCGGTCATACATATAGAGTTCAACTAATCATACACATACACTAATTTGTATGAGTCTTCATTACTACAGTGATACATTTCTGAAAAGTAGTGACACACATCTCAAAATCCACTTAAAACATCCGCAAGAAAACAAAAAAGCAACAGCCACAGCAACAACATCAGTAAATTAAATATCAGAAGCAGCAGATACAGCAACAACACTCAAATATCATAAACAACCAGTAGCAGCTGGTCAGTATGAAAGCAAAATAAATCAAGAAGCAGCTCCAGCAATAGCATTAACTAGAGAAGAAACCAGCATCAATAAGCAACTAGATAATTTCAAAATATGAGCAAATAGAATTTTTAAGCTGTTTCTTATTTATTGATGTTACATACACATACAAAATTTGAGTACACATACAAAACTGCGTACTAACACATACGCATACAAAATTTTCGTACAAATACAAATTTGACGTACACATACACATACAAAATTGACTAACACATTCAAAATTTGTTGCTGAAATAACTTTGCCACATTCAGATTTCACTATAAATATCATATAGATACTGACATAAAAAAAATTGGACATTGAGAGCTGCTGATATACATTTAAGTATCTGATCATACATACTCATATTGACACTTTTCAGTTTTGTGCTGCAGAATTAGATGTGTACAAACAAAAATGGACATTTGCTACTGCTGAATCTGATTTCACATCAGCACCTTTATCAGATTTCATAGCTGTTGCTGTTTTTGAGAAGCATAAGATATCACTCCTTTTGATGAGCTGATACTACTATTACCATTGATGCTGGTTTTTTCTCAAGTTAATGTTGTTGCTAGAGCTGCTTCTTGATTTCTTTTGCTTTAATACTGATCAGCTGCAGTGCTATTGCTGTAGCTGCTTATGATAAAGGCTGAATGTTGTTGCTGGAGCTGTTGCTTCTGATATTTAATTTACTGCTGCTGCTGCTGTGGCTGTTGCTCCTTTGTTTTCTTGCGGATGTTTTAAGTGGATTTTGAGATGTGTGTCACTACTTTTCAGAAATGTATCACTGTACTAATGAAGACTCACTACTTCTTTCAAAGCAGGGGTGCCTTCTTCATTTGCCTATAAATACCCCCATTCATGTTTTCATTGAGCAAAATAGGAAAAAAAAAAAGACAGAAGATGAAGAAAAGAAGAAAAAAAATTGAAATTTCAGTTTTTAGAAAGAATATACCCAGCCTGAGTTCACTTACTGTCTACGTGCTTCTATACATACCCAATTGAAAGAGAGTCTCCATCATTCTTCATAACATTTTTTGCTGGAATATGAAGGGAAAAAAAGTACTAGAAAAGAAGATCAAGATGCAGAAGTAGGGAGACAGATGCATGTCTACGTTAGCGTACAATTGCATGCTGGGTTTCCCTCAATGGGTAGGGAAGAGTGCTGACTCTGCCTCTTTTTATTTTTTGAAAAGTTCTTCTTTTGGGCCTTTCTTTATGAATGCAGAAGTAGCATTTCTCCTCCCTTTATACACATTATTCCCTATTGTTACACAGAGTGCAACAATTCTCTGGCTTAGGACGGAGTAGTGGTGGGTGTCACAATGTATTCATGGTACTTTTCAACTTCTTGGCATGCATACCTCACAATCATGTAACAAATAGTATGAATGTAAGGAGTGTGTGTCAAGAAGTTGTTAAGTACTTTGAATATACGGTTACACCCACTACTACTCCATCCCACGAACTGGAGAATTGCTGACTCTGTGTAATGGTGGTGAACAAAAGTGTATGCAGGGAGGATAACTGCTACTTATACATTTGAAAAGAGGCAGAGTCAGTAGTCCTTCCTACCCGTTGAGAAGAAACCCAGCATGTACTTGTATACTAAATTAATTGCAAATTTTACTCAAGTCTGGTGAAAGTGTCAAAGAATGAGTTTGTAATAGCAATTAACTTTAGTTATGTATGCATTCTATGTATGTTCAATTTACATGTATTTGCTAGTTTCTATTGTATGAAGTAGAAAGCTATTATAATGTGTTCAATATATAATTCTTCATCAACCCCAAATTCCAATCTTAAAGCTAACTGCCCAAATTTCAAACCCAAATTCCAATGCCTAAATTGGAACCCCTGAAAAAAATCAAAAATTCCTAATTCGGAAACGGAAATACAATCCCAAATCCCTACTTCCAACAAATCGGATCCCTAACTCAACCCTGACAACATTGCCGAATTCATTTTCTCCTAATTTGAAGGAAAGAATAATCAACAATCAAGAGTAGTTCTAGAATTATAAGAGAAATTAATCTACAAATAATACATAAACACTACTATACAAGTTCATCAAAAGCAAAGACGGGAGAATCTCCACCTATTCATAGATCTACTGCTTCTGCGCCACCACCGACCACCTGCGGTGCCGCCTACCACCTGCAGCAACGCCACCGTCTGCACCAACGATTGACGCTGGCCCCGTCCAACACCATCACCACTCAAATCCTTCATTTCGAAAGAAAGGGAAGAAGAGAGCAAACATAAGAAGGACAAGAGAGCAGCAGGCAAGGGTAAAACGTAAATTCATGGAACAGATTCAAACGGTGGGTGTCGACAGATCCAATTATGAGTAACTTTGGGTGTGATTGAGGTATTAACGTAACTTCAGGTGTGTATAAGGCATTATGAGTAACTTTGGGTGTCAACTGGTCATTGTCCCTAAAAAAAAATAATTAAAACGTTGATTGCACCGTGCATATTACAATTATATATAATGGGAGAGTTGGGGTTGTCAATTGTAGACAACCTGTAATTTGTACATTCAACCACCTAATCTCAACCACTTATTCTTAAGAGGAAGTTCTATTAACCATCCATTTAGTCAAATGTTATCAGTTACCATAATATCCTCAACAAATTTATTTACGAAATAATTATTTACAAAAGTGTCACTCATATAAAATAGAAGTTGGTACCACTAGGGGTAATATTAAAGAGTATGGTAAGAATTTGAGATGGGTAAAAATTGTTTTTAGGTTCGATACTAGACAACTTCATAGTCTTTACTTATTTTAAAATAATAAAAAAATCTTAAGGCGTGCATCGCACGTGCAGATTGCTAGTATATTATAATGGGAGAAGGCCTTAGTGTCATTTGTAAATCTATCAATGCATGTGACACATGCACATTACTAATATGAAGTAGGTTTTAGATTTGAGTCCTCACTCCATCAATTTTTTTTTAATTTTTTGATTTAAAAAAAAAATATTAAGACGTGTATCGCACGTGAAAATTACTAGTATATATAAACTAAACTAACGGTTACATCTTCATGTTGATACGGGGGAAAGTAGTCTTGCATGAAAGGGTGGAGAGAAGTAGAGAAGATGCATTCACCATTATAACGTAGAGAGTGTAGAGGGTTACCGTTGTACATCTCTATTAGTCTTAAGGATGAATTCATACAAGGCTACCCTACTGAATTGAACTTTCATGAAAAAAAAATAGACTAACAAACCCTAATCCAGTTACATTAAAAAAGTGGCCAATCCACACAAAAAATCTAACATATTGTTCTTAGCCCCCAGTGGCTAAGAATGATTTGGTTTGAAGTTGTGCTCCCCCTCAATGCAGGTTGTGTCAACTCCTTAGCATCTACAACATCCAACTCTTTCTCATTTTGATCTTCTTTCTGCTTTGTTGAGCTGCATTGAATCAAAGAGAGAACCAAAATATTACATTTCTTATAATTGAAGATGGAACACTTACTCTAGCATTGAAAGTCCTAACATTTCTCTCCAACTACAGACTCCAACATACTGCAATGGTGCACAAACTCCAAACATATGAAAGATGTGTTTGTGTAGGTGCAAAACACCAAGAACAGAAACATTCATGTAGGGAATTTGGTAGTGTGTGTATGTGCAGTAAGTTTTGAAAGTGAGGCCACACTTCAATAGCTAGGGGCACTCAAAAAATATATGAAAGACAGATTCAAGGGCACTCAAAAACTGCACACAGGGTCACCCTACCACCCCTTCTTGATAAACATCTCTTTAGTGTTTAGCTTTTCCACAACATGAGCCAGATGAAGCATTTGCATTTCAGAGGTGCAAATTTTTCCAAGCTGCTGCATAGAAAGGAGATCTCGGTCCTCCATTGATGAAGAATTTATATGGCTTGACTGTGAAGGTTGTTGTGGTTGTGAGTTTCCATAATGATACATCCCTCCCTTGTGATGATGAGCTAAGAGATAAAAGTTGCATCAGTTTATTCTTCTCCTCTCTCTGAGCTTCATCAGACAATCTTCTAGTTTCTGGTCTCCATATCCATGTTTCATTCTCCCATCTGCCTTGAGATAGTAGGGTAGCTTTAGGGTTCCAAGCCTTGGAGTGAAGTTTTGGGAAGCTATGTTTGATGTTACTCTCATTTAACCAATTATCATCCCAAAATAGAAGAACCATCCTTCAGCTGCCAATAGACATAATTCATGAACTTCTTTTGCAATTGATAAATTATATTCCAAAAACATAAGAATGTCACTGGTTCATAGAATGAGTTGGTGCCATAGTTTAAATAAAGAGATCTGATGGTAGAAGCATGTAGATTATCTGTGGCTGAGACAATTTTTCACCACCATTTCATGAGTAATGATTGGCTGAATACTTGAAGATCAAGAATCCCTAATCCTCCTTGAGATTTTGGCTTGCACACTTTCTTCCAGTTGATAGCTACAATCCCCCTAGCTTCCTTGTTTGCTCCCACCTACATGAACATACTTATGACCCAATCTATACACTTGATCACCCACATAGGAAGCTCGAAGAAAAAGGAGTAATAGAGTGGTAATGAAGACAGAACATAATTGATCAGTATCAGTCTCCCCCCTTGGATAACATCCTTCATTTCCAACTAAAGAGCCTCATCTCTATTTTATGAATAACAGACATCCATTTCCTATTGTTCAATATACCCTTAGTAAGAAAGAACCCCAAGTATTTCTGTAGACGTTTATCTTAAGCACACCTAAGAATGGACGAGAAAGCTATATGTTTTGCTCTGTATTTGCCAAAATATACAAGTGAGAATTTATTGAAGTTTATAGCCAAACCTAATACTCTGCAAAGATGTGAAGAAGTAGTTTGAGGTAGATAATCTCTTGTTCATCCCCATTAATGAACACCAAAGGTCACATGCAAACTGTAGCACAGAAAGTTGAGAGAGCTTGTAGGATAATGGCTCGATTCTGGTATTTGGTATCTGCAGTGTTCGAAAGTTTCAGAGCTTCAGTCGACTGGATGGAGGAGCAGTCGACTGTCCAGAGAGGAGTTTTTTGAAGACTGAGAATACAGCAGCAGCAGTCGACTGTATGTGGGAGTCAGTCGACTGTCCCGAAGGAATTATCAGTCGACTGGTATGAAGACTAGTCGACTGTCGGCGGGTTTTGGATCCAGAATAGGCCCAATTCGAAAGGCCCAATAGTTTTCCTATAAATACACCCGTTAGGGTTTTGTAAATAGTAACACCTTATTCGGATTTTGCAGCCGTCATCTCTTGTAAAGGCTTTGTTTGCCCATTGGAGAACATAGTAAAGAATCCCAACCGCCCCTTGTGGATGTAGGCATCGTTTTGCCGAACCACGTAAATCTTGTGTTCTTGTGTTGCTTGCTTTTCTGTGTTTTCTCGCTGTTTCTCTCGTTTGATTGTTGGTTTGATTTGTATTCCGCACAACAAGTGGTATCAGAGCTGTTGGTTCGACCTAGAGGGAGATGGCAGGTGATGCAGATGCAACCAAGGATGTTGTGGGATCAAGTTCGTCAAGAACAACGATTCACAATGCAAAATTTGAAGTTGAAAAATTTGATGGGACAAACAATTTCGGGATGTGGCAATGTGAGGTGTTGGATGTTCTTGTTCAACAAGAACAAGATGTTGCTTTGGAAGTAGAAAAACCAAAGGATATGTCCGAAGCAGATTGGAAGAAGTTGAATCGAGTTGCGTGTGGGACTATTCGGCTCTTTATTGCGAAGGCTCAGAAGTACGATTTGATGAGGGATACCATTGCTGCGGTGTTGTGGAAGAAGCTCGAAGACAAATACATGAGGAAAAGTTTGGAGAATCGGCTGTATTTGAAGAAGAGACTTTTTCGCTTCACCTATACGGAAGGTATGTCTATGAATGCTCATGTTGAATCATTTAATAAATTATTGGCTGATTTGTTAAATTTGGATGAGCAAATTAAAGATGAAGATAAAGCCCTAATTCTGTTGAATTCATTACCTGAAAGTTATGATCATTTAGCAACTACTTTATTATATGGAAAAGATACTGTGAAATATGAAGATGTTGCAAATGCTTTGTTGAATAATGAAACTAGGAGAAGGGATAAAATGGTTGATAGAGAAACTTCTGAAGCATTGATTGTAAGGGGCAGGACTGAGACCAGATCTGAGTCCAAATCTGGGAAAAAGGGAAACAAATCTCGTTTCAAATCGAGAGGAGTTTCGAAGGACAGGAAAATACCGGCCAAAGATGAATGTGCTTTCTGTCATGAAAGGGGGCATTGGAAAAAGGATTGTCCTAAGCTACGAAATAAGGGAAATTCGACTGCAAATGTGATTGTTGATAATGTAGATAGTGGCGAGGATTTTTCTTTTGCACTTGCTTCTAGTCCCTCACTTTATCAAGAAGTATGGTTTCTTGATACAGCAGCCTCCTATCATATGTCTTAGAAAAAGAAGTGGTTTACTTCTTTGGAGTATATGGATGGTGGTGTAGTTTTGATGGAAAATGATGCGCCTTGTAAGAAGGTAGGAATCGGGAAGATTGAATTGCTAATGCATGATGGTCTTATTAGGGAGCTTTCAGATGTTTGGTATGTTCCAGATTTGAAGAAGAATTTGATTTTACTTGGTGCTTTGGAGGCCAGTGAATTGAAATTTGCTAGTGAAGGTGGCATTCTGAAGGTGACTAGCGGATCACTCGTGGTGATGAAAGGGCAAAGAAAAATGAACTTGTTTTTCTTACAGGGAAAAACATATTTGGGTCAGGCTGCCAGTGTAACTGAAAGGCCTAAACAGATTGTTCCCGACTCTACTAGGTTGTGGCATATGCGACTCGGGCATGCAGAAGAAAAGGCCTTGCAGGGGCTTGTGAAGCAAGGGTTGCTTAAAGATGCTAAAGGGTGCAAGTTGGAATTTTGTGAACATTGTGTTTTGGGTAAGCAAACTAGGGTGAAATTTGGTACAGCTGTACATCAGACAAAGGGTATCCTCGATTATGTGCACACAGATATTTGGGGCCCTACTCAGACACCTTCTATGAGTGGTAGACACTGGTTTGTTACTTTTGTTGATGATTACTCCAGACGAGTTTGGGTATATACCATAAGCACAAAGATGAAGTTTTGACATTGTTCACAAGTTGGAAGAAGAAAGTTGAAAATCAGACTGGTAGGAAGATTAAGGTTCTGAGGTCAGATAATGGAGGGGAATACAAGAACGATCCGTTTCTGAAATTGTGTGAAGATGAAGGGATCCAGAGGCACTTCACAGTTAGGAAGACTCCACAGCAAAATGGGGTTGCAGAAAGGATGAACAGAACCTTACTTGAGAAGGTGAGATGTATGTTAGCACAGTCTGGATTGAAGAAGACATTTTGGGCAGAAGCTGTTATATATGCAAGCCACATTGTCAACCGTTTACCATCAGCGGCACTTGAAGGCAAAACGCCTATTGAGGTATGGAGTGGTAAACCTGCATCTGATTATAGTTTTTTGCATATATTTGGTTGTCCTGCTTATTTTCATGTAACTGAAACTAAACTTGATGCAAGAGCCAAAAAGGCTATATTTGTTGGTTTTAGTACTGGTGTCAAAGGTTACAGGTTGTGGTGTCCAGAACAAAAGAAGTTAGTAATCAGCAAAGATGTGACTTTTGATGAGACCAGCATGATTAGCTCGGGACAGTCGACTGGTGGTATAGGACAGTCGACTGGTGAGCAGCAGAAGAGTGGGACAGTTCTCCAACAGGTGAGTAGCAGAATCTCGGGACAGTCGACTGATGTACAGGAGCAGTCGACTGGTGGTCTAGAACAGCAGAAGAGTGGGAGCTCGGGACAGTCGACTGTTGGCGATAACCAGTCGACTGGTATGAGAGTTCTCCAACAGGTGGAGTTAGAAAAATTGTCAGTTGAAAATCCTGTTCCTGTCCAAGATGAAGATGATGTGGTTGATACTGAGAATGATGAAGAAGTTCCTATCCAGCAGGTAGAATCAATTGCAGTAAGAAGGCAAAGAAGAGATATCAAACGACCGTCTCGTTTTACAGATACAGTTGCATTTGCTCTTTCCATTGTGGATGATGAAGTTCCCTCCAACTTCAAAGAAGCTACTAGAAGTTCTGAAAATGCAGATTGGAAAGTTGCTATGGATGAAGAGATGAACTCTCTTCATAAGAATAAGACTTGGGATCTAGTGCAACTACCAAAGGGGAAGAAAGCAATTGGTTGCAAGTGGGTGTATACGAAGAAAGAAGGTCCAAAAGGCAGTGTTCGGTTCAAGGCTAGACTAGTTGCAAAGGGGTATGCTCAACAGGAAGGTATAGACTATAATGAAGTGTTCTCTCCAGTTGTGAAGCATCCTTCTATTCGGATTTTGTTAGCATTGGTAGCACAGTTTGATCTTGAATTGACACAGATGGATGTGAAGACTGCGTTCTTACATGGAGATCTAGATGAAGAAATTTATATGTTGCAGCCAGATGGGTTTAAGACAGCTGGGAAGGAAAATTGTGTTTGCAGGTTGAAGAAGTCTCTCTATGGGTTGAAGCAATCTCCAAGGCAGTGGTATTTGAGGTTTGATCAGTTTATGAAAGTGCAGGGGTATTCCAGAAGTGAGTATGATCATTGTGTCTACTTCAGGAAGTTGCAGAATGGTTCTTTTATATAACTGTTATTATATGTGGATGATATGTTGATTGCCTCTAAAAATGCTAAGGAGATTCAAAATTTGAAGAATCAGCTGAGTTCTGAATTCGAGATGAAGGATCTTGGTGAAGCCAAGAAGATACTTGGGATGGAGATAACTAGAGACAGGGCAAAGGGCATAGTAAGTTTGACACAGAAGCAATATCTTTTGAAGGTGCTGAAACGGTTCGGTATAGATGAGAAAACTAAACCAGTCAGTACACCCTTAGCCACTCATTTCAGAATTAATGCTTCTCAGTCTCCAAGTACAGATGAAGAGAGACAGTATATGGCTAATGTACCTTACACTAGTGTGGTTGGCAGTTTGATGTATGCCATGGTTTGTACTCGACCAGACATCTCTCAGGCGGTGAGTATGGTTAGTCGATATATGCATGATCCAGGCAAAGAGCATTGGCAAGCAGCTAAATGGATTTTGAGGTACATAAGTGGCACCACAGATGTGGGTTTGAAGTTTGAAAGGGATGACAATATTAGCAGGTTATTGGTGGGTTATGTTGATTCGGACTATGCAGGTGATCTAGATAAGAGGCGGTCTACTACAGGCTATTTGTTTACTATGGCTAGAGCACCTATAAGTTGGAGGTCAAATTTGCAGTCCACTGTAGCGTTGTCTACTACTGAGGCTGAATACATGGCGGTTACTGAGGCCATGAAGGAAGCCATTTGGATACATGGACTTTTGAAGAGCTTGGGAATTCATCGGGAGAAGGTAGAGGTACACTGTGACAGTCAGAGTGCTATTCATTTAGCGAAGAACCAAGTTCATCATTCGAGGACCAAACATATTGATGTTCGTTATCATTTTGTGCGTGATTTGATAAAGGATGGTGATATTCATTTGGTAAAGATTGGAACAGCTGATAATCCTGCTGATATGTTGACCAAAGTTGTTGGGGCAGCCAAGTTCAAGCATTGCATGAACCTGGCTAATATTTTGCATGTTTGATAATTTGGCATGGGCATTTGGGATAGTGCTTTGCTATTGGTTTGTTTAGTATGTGATATCATACTAAGGTGGAGTTTGGTTTGTTGTTACATTTGGTGATGAGCAGTTGTTTTGGAGTATTTGTGGAGATTGCTTGGGCTACTTGGAAGATTTCACCAAGGTGGAGATTGTTGGATACTTGGAAGATCTCGCCAAAGTGGAGATTGTAGGATAATGGCTCGATTCTGGTATTTGGTATCTGCAGTGTTCGAAAGTTTCAGAGCTTCAGTCGACTGGATGGAGGAGCAGTCGACTGTCCAGAGAGGAGTTTTTTGAAGACTGAGAATACAGCAGCAGCAGTCGACTGTATGTGGGAGTCAGTCGACTGTCCCGAAAGAATTATCAGTCGACTGGTATGAAGACTAGTCGACTGTCGGCGGGTTTTGGATCCAGAATAGGCCCAATTCGAAAGGCCCAATAGTTTTCCTATAAATACACCCGTTAGGGTTTTGTAAATAGTAACACCTTATTCGGATTTTGCAGCCGTCATCTCTTGTAAAGGCTTTGTTTGCCCATTGGAGAATATAGTAAAGAATCCCAACCGCCCCTTGTGGATGTAGGCATCTTTTTGCCGAACCACGTAAATCTTGTGTTCTTGTGTTGCTTGCTTTTCTGTGTTTTCTCGCTGTTTCTCTCGTTTGATTGTTGGTTTGATTTGTATTCCGCACAACAGAGCTGTCCTCTAATATTGAGGGGGGTGAAAATATCTTCTTCCCTTCCTTGCTTGAGCATTTGAGCCACCATAACTACAGCTAGTATGAAGAGTATGTGGGAGAGGGTATCTCCCTGCTTGAGACCTCTCCTGGAAGGAATGGTTTTGCATGTCTCTCCATTTATCAGGATGGATGATTTGGCTAAATGAAGAATCATATGGATCAAGTGACACCTCTTATAACCAAAACCTTTACCTTGCAACAATTATTCTAAGAAGCTCCAACTTAGTGAATCAAAAGCCATTCTAAAATCAATCTTCAACATGCAAATATCAGCCTTCTTCTTAGAACAAAGTTTTACCAATTCATGAGCAAAAAGGAAGCAGCTCAGAGTTATTTCTCCTATCAGAAATAAAGTTTGAGATGTGGATACTAATTCATCCAACAGGGGCCCCCGTTTGTTTACCAAGACTTTGGTGAAGATTTTGAATGAACATTGTAACAAGCTGATGGGTCAGAATTTTGTAACTAAGTTGGCTCCTTTACACTTAGGGATGAGCATAACATATGAATAGTTCATTCTATCCACTGATCCATCTCTGTAATGTATCTCATTGAACAAGGAAAGGAGGTCATACTGAATAATTTCACATGCACTCTGGTAGAAGCTCATTGAAAATCCATCTGGTCCTGATGCTTTGTCATCATTCATGTCAAACACTGCACTTCTGATTTCTTCCAAGGAGAAGGGGGCATCAAGGGCAGATAAGTCTCTTGTGTTAGGATATAAAGACTACCAATCTACTATAAAGGATGATACATTTGCAATACCACAAGAACTCTCAAAATGCTCTTAAAACTTCTGCCTTATCAAGGACTGATCAGTAATAATTTCTTCATCTTGCAATAATGAATAGATGAAATTACTTCTTCTCCTACCATTGGAAATACAATGAAAGAACTTGGTATTTGCATCTCTCTCCTTTAACCAAGTGATTCTTGATCTCTGCCTCCAATATATGTTTTCTGCCATGACTGTATCCACATATGATTCGCTAAGTAAATCTCTTTCCACTTTCTTCGAGTGGTCCAATCCCGGACATCTTGGAGCAGATCCAGTGCATGGATTTTTTCTATGAAGGCCGTCTTCTTGTTGTTTAGATTTCCAAAATGAGTTTGGCTCCACACCTTAAGTCTTCTCTTGAGTAGATGTAGTTTCTCGAAAATCTGTCTACCATACTTCCTTGGCATCTGAAAGTTGTCCACCATTGGTTCGTTATCAACTTGAAGTGAGGATGGGTAAGCCATACTATCTCAAATTTGAAGTAATGAGGTCTCCTTTGAACTGGCAACGTGTCAAGGGCAATGGGGCAGTGATCAAGGCTATCCTGAGAAGAGAAACCTGGATGCAACATGGGAATTGAGTATCTCATTCATGAGAAATTAAGAATTTATCAAGATTGGTCATAGATGGGGTGTCTCTTAGATTGGACCAGGTATATTTTCTACCAGCAAACAACATATGGGTGATATATCTACACTACATATAAAGGGATATACAGAGAGAAAGGTGTGTGTATCCATAATTACATAGTATACATATCGTATAATGTAATAAAAATATGTGTATTATAATAGTATAGTAATTGAATCAATACGGGAATAAAACACAAATATATATAATTCGTACAATAAGTGAATTTTTACATTGAAAGCGCGAATCGTTCATTGAACAATATAAAGTAAAAAAAATAAATAAATTTTAGTGGTCATCATGAAAATTGTAGTGTCAACATAAATTTGTTGAGTTTTAAATATTCCAGTTCATGCTTTGATGATTATTTGTTGACCGGATCTGTTTTCTAAGAGCATCTATAGTCGTTTGCTAAATATCGATAATATAGATATTTGGTTAAAAAACGCGCTGCACTCGTTTGCCAAATATCCATATTATCGATATTTTGCTACAGCCGTTTGCTATAAATGAGAATCGATATAGGATTTATCCATATTTGAGCGTCCCACAAAAAAAAATAATAAAATAAAAAAATTTCGTCGAACGGCACTTCAAGTGCCGTCACTTGATTTTTTATTTTTTTTGAAGTGCCGTCCCTTGATTTTTATTTTTTTTTCAATTAAAAAACCTCCCAAATTCCTCGGACGGCACTTCATGTGCCGTCCGGAGGTTTTTGTAATTTTTATTTATTTTTTTTTGCAATTTTTAAATTTTTTTTGCAATTTCTGAAATGTTGTTGTAATTTTTTGTAATTTTTTCGTAATTTCTCAAATATTTTTGTAATTTTTTATTTACGAAACTTTACAATTATGTCGGACGGCACATGAAGTGTCGTCCAGGGTTCTTTGCAATTTTTTATCTGTTTTTGCAATTTCTGAAATGTTTTTTGTAAATTCTGAAATATTTTTTTAATTTTTTGTAATTTTTTCATAATTTCTGAAATGTTTTTGTAATTTTTTATTTGCATTCCGAGAACAAATTTTTTTCATATGTGTCGGACGGCATTTCGAGTGTCGTCCCTCCTTTCCGCTTTAATTTTTTTGTTTTTTATTCCTCCGACGGCACTTCATGTGTCGTCGCTTCAATAAAGCTAAAAAATAGCTTTCAACTACTGCAGCAAAACTTCGATTCCTATTTCTATTTATCCATATATGTATATTTTTCACTTCAACGACTACAAATGCTCTAATTCGTTATGCAAATAATTTTCTATATAATTTATCTAATATGGTATGACTAGTTACTAATTTGTCAATTTATATATACTTTTTCTTGGATAATTGATAAACAATACAAATATATACAAATATATATATATATATATATATATATATATATATATATATATATATATATATATATATATATATATATATATATATATAGGGTGAAAGGGATATAAGCAACTTGCTCATTTAGTAAATGAGCAATTGATTATGTGGCATGCATGTGCAACATTGGACAACTAACCCTTTTAAGGATTTTCCAATCACATGAATGCCACATATAAAATAAAACACAAAGAAAAGCTATCAAGTGGCTCTCTTTCAATAGTAAGAAAATCAATGGTCCAGATCTAAGCTCCCAAAAGATATCCCCCCCCCCCCCCCCCCAAAAAAGTTTTCCCCAAAAACTCAAATTCAAATCCCCCTAAAACAACTCATTTATTTATTTAATTATTTCTCTCTCTCTCTCTCTCTCTCTCTCCTATTCAGATCAGTTTGCTCCATCTAATCCCCAAACCAGAGAGCTCCAATTTCTCTCTCTCCCTCTCCTAGGATTTTTAAGCCGCAAACTCCAAATTCCTAAAACCATTTTCTTAAAACTTCATTTCCATTCCATTGGCGAAACCTCCATCATCCTCTCAAATGCGAATCTCCAAATCCATTGTCGAACCTCAATCAAGAGGTCATTGCCAATATCTGATCTGCTGTTGATTCCGTATCGGCGACTTCCCTCCACCAAATTGAGCACGAATATCAAGAGACTCCGTATCGGCAACTCCTCTCCACCGAATCGAGAGCCTCTACATGCGATGCGGTGACTCAAATTTCATCTCATTAACCGAATTTTCATTCTAATTTTTAATTTTGTGTGCAGGGGATTACTCGGTTTTTTGCTGACTCAAATTTTGTGTGTGCATGGGATCTAAGTTCAGAGAGATATGATTGTTTTATTTTTGGGTTTAAAAAATTTTAATTTGGTGATTTATTTGATGACTTTTTTATTGGTTTTGATTTAAGGTGTAAGCAAGTGAGAGATGGATTATTTGGTGGCCTCAATTTGGGCTTCCAAATCATTCAACAACCTAAAATAGCTTGACAAATATGCAACATTAATTTCTTTACTACAAGAGAATATACTATCGTGAAGTATTCCCTTCACTAGTTATTAGAAACCATGGATAACATTACATATAAGAACTTTTAGTGTATGTTTGAATATATAGGATTGGAATAACTGGAATTTACCAGTGAAGGGAGCAAACTCTCCATTCAGGAAAGACAACTAAACTAAATTTGTTATTGATCCATTTTGATTTTTTTTATAAATGTACAATAGGGAGACAAAGTGGAGATAAAAGAAATGATTAGCTTGCATTGGAGTTTTGAGAACTACATGTATTACATTTTGGTTGAAATAATAATAAGAGGTATTTCAATTGCAAACTGAGTCTCAAACAAACATATGTTTAGATTATTGGTATTGCAGATGCCTTCACACCTGCACTTGGGTTACCATTGTATTTAGATATGCTCATAATGGTTATGGAATTAGCAGGGCCGGCCGTAGGATTTTGAGGGCCTGAAGCAAACTCTAAAAAAGGGGCCCCACATATACCCAAAAAAAAAAAAATTCGATTCATGTGTTAGAATTTTTTTTTACGTATACTCCACATATACACATTTCCAAAAAAAAAAAAAATCTAAAAACGAGGCCCCCCTTTTATTAAAAAAAAATCGATTCATGTATTAAAAATTTTTTTCACATATACCCCACATATACACATTTCCAAAAATTTTTTCCTTTTTTTTGAAAACGGGGGCCCCTTTTTTGTTTGTGATTTGGGGGCCTGATGCAAATGTTTCACTTGCATCAGGACTGGGCCGGCCCTGGGAATTAGAGTAAGCCCTATAAAACCTATATAACCATGTTCTTGCATAACTATTATAAGTATCTAAAAGTGATGCTGAAGTTAAAAAAATATTATGCAGTGTTTCTAACAAACTATATGCATTCTAGGTAAGTTCAAGCTAATGATCAAGAAGGCGATGGTTGAGCTTCTTCAATTAATTTGCTGGATCTCTAAAACTATTTTATATAATCAAACCAGGTGCACTAGTGCCATAGGCACGTGTCAATGGGCAAATCTAGTGTGCATATACAGACACTAATGAGAAACAATTTTAGATAAGAAAATGAGAAACATTCTTATTGACTACTGTTAGAACTAAGTGGTCCTTTATCAAAGGCTCTAATTAAAGCACTAATAAATTTTAAGAAAATCGGTTTTTTTTAATTTCATTCGTTTAATTTCTATCCCTACAACTAAAAAACATCATTTTTTTTTCTTCTCTTTAACAAAAGTCAGGCTCAAACTCTCTCTCCATTTCCAATATGCATATCCAATCTTCGCCGCCATCCACCGTGCCTCATCCGCCGCCACCTCCTTCTCCTGCACTCTCTGAAACCACCACCACTCCGCCACCCTACTCCATCGCATCCCTCCTCCACTGTCCTACTTTGACCCTGAAAAACAAAAGAAAAAAAAGATTGACAGTAACACAATATACTGATTTTCCCCTAGTTCATCCACTGCCTGTTCAAAAAAAATTTGGGATTAGAGCTACCATCTAATACATATTCCATGGTCAGGGAATTTATTACTTGAGCAGTTACAGCTTACAGGTGATGGTATAATGATATCCAAGCGATGTTCTATCTGTACTCAACCATCGATGGTATTTACTTGAAAGGAATCATATATATGGCTTCTTTTAAATGTAAATGTCAATTTTAAAGGGTAACCATTACTCTGTTTAGTACAAGTGGGTAGCCATTCTCTTGCATTCAACAAGTGATAAAATGAGTTATGATGGTGGATATGCAGCTGAAATTGAACAAAATTTGTATGCTTATTTAGTCGTAATCTTGCATGCGTATTCATCCACTGGCATTCAAAATACTTAGTGCGGAGGAGTGGTGGTGGTTTCGGAGAGTGCGGGAGCAGGAGGCGGCGGCCGATGAGGCGCAGCAGATGGCGGCAAAGAAGGCCATGGTAGCGAAGATTGGATCTGCGATTGGAAATGGAGAGAAAGATAGTGTGACCGTGACTTTTGTTAAGAGAGAGAGAGAGGAAAAAAAAACCAGTTTTTTTAATTATAGGGATAGAAATTGAACTGAATGAAATTAAAAAAACTAGTTTTTTTAAAAGTTATTAGTGCTTTAATTAGAGCCATTGAGCAAGGGTCACTTAGATCTTAACCGTCAATAAAATTGTTTCTCATTTTCTCACATAAGAATGTCTGTCATTGGATCACTCCTATATGTGTGTGTTAATTTTGTATTTGTCCCCCCCCACCCCCCCAAAACCATCGTTCCCCATTCTTTCCGAACAAATATTTGTTTGAAATCTCGCTGAATTATTCTTGAATGTCGGTGTATCAAGTGCGATGTACATTATCTTTTTAAACAAGTTGAAAATTAGTGCTATGATATTTTGTAAAACATTTATTGACTAAAATTTGTTTTAAAATAGTATTCCCTCTGTTCCAAAATATAAGTCGTTTAAGATTTTCACTCTTTTTAAGAAACACCTAGTACCTAGTGTATTAGGAACTAAATATATGTCTCTTAATTGAATATATTAATTAAATTATTAATAGTGTACTTACAAAAATGCCCTCTTGTTTGATTAATATGTTTATTTTTCTAAAATTAAGCTCTCAATAGTTGGTAGTTTGGTTTTTAAAAATAATTAGTGAAAAATTAAGAGTGTAAAAATATAGGCTTACATTTTGGAACCAACATTTTTTTTAAAAAATGACTTAAACCATCTCCAAACATGTTAGTCATCTCTTAATTTTAGCAAAAATAGAAGATTTTGGAGGAAATTTTTATTTTAACGGGACTCGCCAAACCACTTGGCAAAATAGATTTCTTAGATTGACTCGCCAGATCTTGCGAGTTTGTATGCTCGCCAAACTTCCCTTTCGCTCTTTCCGCCAACAGATCGCGAAATTGTGAACAGATCACGAAATCACGATCAGAAGATCGCGAACAGTTTTCTTCTTTTCTGGGCTTGGGATTTTTATATTGGGCCTGGGCTTTTTCCTGGGCTTGGGTTTTATTTTTTTTATTTTATTTTTTTTTCTTTTCGGCTTTAAAATATCTATGGTTTGTCAAAATAGCTAGTATGGTTAGAGTGTTGATTTTTTTTTTTTTTTTTTTTTTTAGCTAGCCAAATTATTCACTTGCTCTTCATTTTGCCTATCCTAGGAGTATCTGTAGTCGTTGGCTATTTAGCCAAAATATTCAAAATTTTGCTCGAAGCGTACTGTAGTCATTGGCTATTTTGTCAAATTTTGACTTTTGGTAAACAGTAGCGAGCTATATTTGGCAGAAGATTTGGCTAAATAGATAAAATAGCCCACTGAAACATTATTTTTTGTCTGTTAATTGGGCAGTATATGATTTACCGTCCAAAATTTTTTTATTAATAAAATAATCGGACGGTAAATAATTTACCGTCCCAAAAAAAAATTAAAAATTAAAAAACTCGGACGGGAAATGATTTCCCGCCCAAAAAAAAATTGGGAAAAAATGAAAAGGGAAATCATTTAGAGTCCTATGTTTGGGGAGGAATTTTTGTATATATTTTTTTTAACGTCACTATCAACTCTTTGAAAGAAAAAAGTTAAAGTTTTTTGTTTTAAATTTAAAAACGTCGGATGAAAAAATAATTTATCGTCCGTCGTATTAAGATTTCGAAAAGCCAAATTTTGACTGAGAACGACTACAGACGAAAGTTATATTCACTATTGGATATATGCCAAATATGCAAAATTTGGCTTCAACAACTACTGATGCTCTAATGAGCCAAAATGGCATGATTGAAGATGCACTTACATTTTAAAAACGAAGAAGTTTATTATTTGCCCATGAAAAAAAAATCTAATTTTCTTTTTAAATATCAACGACTACAGAAAGACAACCTTGCCAGTTATGTTATGTCGACAACCAGACAAAGAGAACATGGATACTTATGACTGATAGGTGATAGGATAGGGCCATTCAAGGCCAAGGTTCGAAACCAAGAGGAAGAATTTTGAAAGATCAACAGGAGTATGGATATCTTACAACTACAATTGACAACGAGAGAGAAGACTTCAGAAGCTCCCAAGTCTTTTGATTTGTTCCTTGCTTTCAGGGATAGACTTTGACAAAGTGAAGTATAAATATTGATTTGATTGATCGTGTTTGAAATAGTGGCAGATAAGACTGGCAAACGTGAGAGAGACTGAAAGGGAATAAAACTTTAAAAAAAAAAGTACTTGGTTTTCCAAATTGTAACCAAAGAATTTAGTAATACTGAGATAAATTACATAAATCAGTTTCATTTAAATACTTACTCGTATTATACACGTGTTTTGCACGTGGGAAATTTTTTTTAGGGGAGAAAATGAAAAGGAAGAAAAAAAATTAACAGCACGTGCATTGCACGGGTTGGATTATGGACTAAGGCCTTCTCCCATTATAGTAGTAGAGATTTAGATGATAATTGACCGAAAATTGGGTACTATTTATAATTTTGAGATTATGAATATGGATAAAGATATATCTAGATGGAAGTAATTTTTTTGTAAGAAATAATGAATAGTATTGGATGGAAAGCTGCTTCTCGTCTGTTTCCTTTGTAGCCAATGAGAGAAGCTCAAGGTCCCACTGAAAGGAGAGGGAGACCACGATATAAATGTGGGAAAATTAACTTGACTATAATAATAATAATTATTATAAGAATGGGATTTTGGGTTATTTATAGGATGAATTTCGGTTAAACATACTGTAATTTATGGCTTTGATAAATTACCATACTGATTTTTTTTTTTTTAATTTTGCCAATAAAACATACTTTTTTTGTTCTTTTTCTTTCTTTTTTTTTTGCATTTTGGGATACTCCATGCATAAAAAATACACAAACGGCAACAAAAAATTACGAAACTTTGCAGGTAGGTCACATTCAACAAACACAAGCTAACTAAACCTGTAAAAGTGAGTTTCAACTCACAGTTTGCGAGACACACCCCAATTGCTGTGGGAATACCGTTTAGTCGAGCAAAAATAATATAAAGTGATATATGGCCGTTTCTCGTAAATCGCGAGTCGAAACTCACTTCACAAGTTGAGTTAGCTTGTCTTTGATGAATTCGATATACTTGCAAAGTTTCGTAATTTTTTTTTTGTCGTTTGTGAAAATTTTCAAGTGCGGAGTATGCCAAAAATATCAAAAAAACTGACTTTAGTAGGGTTAATTGCCAAACAAAATAGTTCAGTATAATTAACTGCAAAACTTGAGTAGGGTTAACTGAAATTTATCCTTATTTATATATGCTCCCATAGGGTGGTTCAGTTACAACTTTTACAACTTGCACATGTAAAATTTGAGTTGCTAGGTAGTATTTCCTATAAGACTTTCTTTTGTTCATTAATAAAAAAAAAGGTTTCTTTTTTTTTATCATGTTATACATATACTTCAATTTAATTGTGAATTTCCAATGAGATCTGAAAATTTTTGGGTATACAAAATTTAATTTTGACGTTAATAGCAGTTTTTAAGGGAATAATGTTACTTGTTCATTTTATATATATATAAAAAGGTGAAGTATAAACCACTAATATAACTTGATTTCATAAGAGATATTCTAGCTTCAGATCAAAAAATAATAAACGACATAGGTCACCTATTTTAGGTGACTAACCCTCATTATGTGTACAATATTTATGAGATATATATACATTGGGAGGTTTTCATTCAGCCCTTTTCCTCAAAAAAAGGATGAAAAAAAAAATCATTCAGCCCTAATAGAAACTAAATAAAAGTCGTATAAAACTTTGAAATTATTTATTCCCACAATTCACTGTAACTAGTTATATTTTATTATCTTATCTTTCAATCAATTTATCTACTTGATTGCAAAACTCCTATAAAATACATGCGCTATGACATTAACTATCTTGACAACGAGAAAGAGAGGGCTCAATTAATGTATAAAGTACATGCGTTGTTACATTATATTGTGTTCCTTTCACTTCAATCTAATCACACAATTAAATTGAAAGATAACAGTACATGTACTTTAATTAATTTGTTATCAATGCAATTTCCACAAGGGCATGTATAGCAGAAAATAAAATTGAGCTAAAATGAGACTGAGCTATAAATTTGTTCATATTTATGAATATGGTTTTTTAAAATAATATATTCATCTATAGCTTCACTAACATTCCTACGACTGTCGGTTTTATTTTCCATCAAAAAAATCCTTCATACAATAAATTTTTGAGGAAAAAAAAAAAAGAAAGAAAACCTTCAAAAAGAATTAAAAAAACCCTACGATGATTATCATGATTTCCTTAAATTTTTTTTTGATAAACCTGAAAATAAACATATACATCCTCCCAGTAGGGTCAAGAATAGCTGATCTAAGTCCATGGTTGCCGGTCACAAGCGGGAATCTGAGCTGTTGTCAGCTAGCTAGCCTTTATGTTTATTAATTTTCTACCTTGTTTGGTTAACAAATAAGCAGAAGCCACATGCATGTACAACTATCAGCCTTAATTATCTTAATTATAACAATCATTCATATAATAATTAACTCACAAGAGATCCCAGTCAACGATCTTTCTTGTCCTTATTATATCATTGTTTTCAACTCTCCCTTCACCAAATCTTCGTTGAAGTTATGAACTAATTGGTTGGCTTAAAAATTATACGAGGAATAGTTGATGGTTGAAGACTAGAAGGGGGTCTACTAAGTTTCTTCGTATTTGCGCAGCCCAGAGAGTCCAACATATCGACTTGCCCACGATTTGTGTGATTAGAATGAGGTGAGAGAAACACAGATTCACACCGTATCATTGGGTTTTGGTGATTAGGTTGCAAGATAGATGCTTGATTAGTCAGGAAGTGACATCAACGACATGCATGTGGGGGTTGGACTTTGACTCCCTTTCGAACCCTAGTTTGGTGTTTTGTTAAACTTTTTCTACGCATTAATGGGCTAAATTATAAGAAGTCTTTATTTTACTAGTCATTTTTGGTATTTGGCAGTGGTTATCCACACAAAAAATCAACTTGATGAAAACGACAATTGAAGTTTATATTGGAGTAAAAAAAAAACAATTACTCTCTCCGTTTCAATATAACAATTATTCTCTGTTTCAAAATAAATATCATTCTAGGTTTTTTTTTTGTTTTGTTTCATATTGTAAATCATTTTAGATTTTTAAAAAAAATGTCTTGTCTTTCTTATATATCCATGAACTAGATTTGCCCGTGAACGTACCTACGGGACGTCTTCGGAATGATACAAAATACGAAAAGCTCTGTAAAGAATAAAAACAACAATTATGTAGCTCAAGTTTGAATAGTATGACAAATAAAAATTCATGTTTCTATTAGTATATGTTGAAAAAATAATTATAAATGGGAGTGTAAAATCTAAAGTCTTAGAACTTTAAGTGTAGAAAATGATGAAATTTAACTGTTGAAGAGATATTTGCTATTTTCAATAAGTAAATGAAAAAAACATAAAAATTCTGAAAATTTACAAACCTGAAATCTTAAAATCTAAATTTCTAAATAAATAAAGAAATAATGGGAGAGAGAGATATATAGGGAGAGAGAGAGAAAGAGAAAAATATGAAAAAGTAGAGAGAAGAGTGAGATAGTAATAAAGTAATGGGTTTTTTTGTTTTGGGGAAAAAATTTTGATTTTGGAGTTTGAAATTTTGAGAGAGAAAATGTGTTTTGTAAGGTTAGATCTAGGCCTTTGATTTTGGGGGAATTGAACGTGAACCACTTGATAGCTTTCTTTGTGTTTGATTATATAGATTAACTTTCTATTAGAATTTCAATTTTACCCTTGTCTTTTTTTTTGTAAGAAAAGAAATAAAAAATTATAAAGAAGGGGTAAATAAGAAATTGTACAATTAATGACTCATTTATGAGCTTCAAAAATCAAGAATATGTAGTATTTTTACTCAATCCTAGATTGTTTTTTAATAATCGTGTAGAAACCTAGAATAACTTATATTTTGAAACGGATGGAGTATATGATATTGGTGATTCAAAAACCTTTTGTGATCTACATATATTATCGGGGCCAGCCCCCACCTTGAGGCATGTGAGGCAGCCGCCTCGGGCCTCCGATTTTTTTACAATTTTAGCGGCTCCCAAATTTGTATTTTTCTTATAAATATAGGTACGTATTTTGAGAGTAAAAAAATTATATAGTAATTAGGGGCCCTAAAAATAATTATTTTGGCATTTTGCCTTCGGCCCCCAGGAACTCAGGGTCGACACTGTATATTATACAAGCTCTATCACCAAAAAATAATAATAATAAATAAATAAATAAAATTGGCATTTTGTACTTAAATCTCTACTATTTTAATGGGAGAGTTTGTCACAAGACAAACTCATTTTATAACCAAACAAACCCGTGCAAATCATGGTAAGATTAAATACAGTAAAAGAACAAATGCATTGTATGTATGCATCAAATTAAACCAACCAAAAACCCTTCATCTCCCCTTCTCTATTCATCTCCCCCTCTCTCAACGCAGCAACCAAAAACCCTATCGTGCCGCCACAATCCCGTCGCGACGCTGTATGCCCTCTTCTCTATTCATCTCCCTCACTCTCTCAACGCAGCAACCAAAAAACCTTCATTTCCCTCTCTCTCTCAACGTTTTCGCGAGCGAACCCTCTCGCACCGTCGTAATCCCGTCGTGGCGACGTAAGCCTACTTCTCTATTCATCTCCCTTTCCCTCTCCCTCTCTTTCTCTATGCCTTCTCCAGCGAAGCCTGCCGCGCTGCTGCAACCCCGTCGACCTGCCGGTTTTCTGCTGCCCTGTACCCAGTGCCGCCCATCGCGCCGCCCTAGAAACCCCTCTCTATAATTTCAAAGTACGGTTTCAAAGCTTTCCCATTTGGTGATGCCCAATTGATAAAGTTCAAATCGTGAGATTTGTAACTTAGGTTTTGGTCCACTGATGCAGAATCAGTTATTATAAGTTAAATTAAGGATGCGCAGTTTAAACGATTAATGCAGTTTTGAGTTGGATTTTACTTGATCAAACCCTTATCATAGAATTGTTTCAAAATCCGAGGGAATACAATGGATACTCAAGAAACACCTGATTGCTCGAATTTGGAAGAAGGATGGAGTAACATCATCTTCTTCTCTTGGATTAGATGACAGTACTCTATTCTCAAATTGGGCTCAAATGTGAAGCATCAATCCCATGGCATGTTTGCCTTACAGCATGCATCACTATATTGCTCACTTTAATGTTAAATATACATGAAACTGGGAGTAACTTTGTATATGATGGGTTTTGAAGTTAAGTTTGTATATGATATGAAACTGGGAGTAAGTTTCCATGAAAGTTTTAAATTGAAATTAATCCCTCATTCTGCTGATTTCTCATCCTCCTTCCTTTGAATTTTAAGCTGAAAAAAGACATACCTGGAATTAACATTTGAGTTAGGTTGGATTCAAAATATTTAACTAACAAATCTTGATGAATATTTTTGTACGAAAATACTAATTGGGCTTGGTCTGAATTGCATCACATGTTAAATTACCTTTGATCCTATTTAAATTGCAGGTGTTCTTAATAATGAACATATGAGCCAAGTAATCCAACTGATAATGTTATGAGTCTGGGATATGGATGGGATGCCAACTAATCAAACTCAACTTCCTAATTTGCAACCTTCTCTGCAGGTTGATTGTTTATTCAAATTTTTGGAACTAATCTTAACTAATCATGTGGCTGTGTAAAAACCTTACTTGATTATGTATTACATATTTCCTATTTCGCATGAATTGATTAGTGTGTCTCATGGTCGAGTTTTGAATGATGATAATGATGATGATCTTTCTGCTACTTTTTCGCAATGAAGCATGAGCACTTTTATATAATGAGAACGAGATTTTGCTCTTATTGTATAAATCATGAATCTCAAAAACACTTTTGCATGAATTTGTAGGTTTATGACATTCAAGGCATGCATTTGTAAGTTTATGATCACATGGCTATATTACTGTAAGTTTGATACTGATTTATCAGGTTTACTAAGAAATCATGTATCTTATTTTGTTTCATGAAAATTCTCATTGTTTCTCCACATGTGCTAGATTATGTTTTAGCTTTCTTCTTCATTTCCTGTAGTTCAGAACACATTCTACCCTTCAGTTTGTTGATCCTATAAACATTAATATGGGTACTAGAGATATTGTACCTAAATGTGATTGTTTGATCCATTTCCTTTTGTGTCGATGTGCAGGACATAGACATCTTTGTGATGATTTT
The DNA here is from genome assembly GCA_017893485.1 of Hemerocallis citrina. Lineage (NCBI taxonomy): Eukaryota > Viridiplantae > Streptophyta > Magnoliopsida > Asparagales > Asphodelaceae > Hemerocallis > Hemerocallis citrina. The sequence continues at coordinate 401,149,531 of CM030359.1, read as the reverse complement.
TTGGAGATGATGTAAGGAAACAGAAAATCAAAAGTTTGTAGAGAAATAGTTTGATTTACAGATCAGAATTTGCTTAGAGTTTACAGGGAGGTTTGTAAATAGTTTAATCCTTTTGTATAACTTTTTCGCTCCTATTGGTGGTTCAGAATTTTTCTTCCTTTTTTTTAATCATTACCTAGAGGAAGATAGGCCAGGAAAAATCATACAGATTTAAACATTAATGTGCTTGATGATTAGTGATGTGGAGTAGAACTTAGATTTAGACTATCTGTTAATGTATGGTGGAAATTTTCTTCTACTATACGTATATGAAAAATTTTAAGTTCAAGACACAAAAAGTGGAATATTTTGATTCTGTGAGAATCAAACTCAGTAACACTTAAATTTATTAGTAATTTACACGTGATGCACATTTTAAGAAATATATAATTTATAAGTAAATAAAGAATATAATATGAGATTTGGAGTTGCATGTGCAATACATGAGTTCCCATAATATAATATGAGAGTTGGAGTTGTACAGATTGGACTGAATTAACGTAAATATGCTTCTATCTTTTTTTATCTTTGTTGCAAACGGACTTACTTATAGAAGATTTTATTTGTTCTCAAAATTTAATCTTTCTTAATAATTTACTATATCTTTTCTTATGATCAATTTATTTAATTTAATAACTATACTTTATATAGACGTGCATCGCACGTGCATTATACTAGTTTATAATAAAGTGAAAGAGGGGGGGAGTACAGAAATTATACGATATAGATGTGCATGGATCATCTTCATAATTTTTTTAGAGTTTGTATATACTTTAATTGTATGTATACTTACTTAGGTTGTGTCATGAATAATATCTTCAAAAATAAGAAAAATAAATTGGTGAAGGATGCGGTGAGGAGGATAGTTGCAAAAATGTGCTTAGATCTTATAGTGCGCTATTAAGTAATGTAGGGGGCCATATCTTCAACTTATAATAATTACGAAACAATGGAAGCATTATCAAGAGCTTATTTTACACTGTCTTTGGAACCATCCATAATTAGTTAACCGAGATCTCGGGATTGTTGATGCTTTTGAGTGATCCAACATACGGTCCCTTTTGTGGGAAGCAGAGCTCAGCTACTTTGCTCGAATTTAAAAATGATATCACAAGAGACAAAACTAGGTACATGTCATACAAGAGTACTAGTATATATGTACAAAAAAGATACCTTATTATTGTATCATAAAGTGGTATCTTATTGTTTTGGCCATCTTATGCATAACCTCCTGGGTTTATACTTTTTACTAACTATAGTTTTGTTTGCAAAAATCATGTTTATACTGAGAGTTAGGGTTGCAATCGAGCCGAGCCAAATCGAATACTTTCATGCTTGAGCTCGGCTCGTTTACGAAACGAGCTCAATTTTAAGCTCGAGCTCGGCTCGTTTACGAAACGAGCTCAGATTTGAGCTCGTGCTCGGCTCGAGCCGAGCTTTGACCGAGCTTTGACCAAGGTTTGACCGAGTTCGAGCCGAATAGATCGCAAATAGCTCGATTCGTTTACAGCCCTACTGAGAGTCCATAAATGTTTAAGATTATGTCATTTTGGATTGAGTGATGCTAATTCGACTCAATATTTTCATACTCATAATATACTCAGAGTGTAAAATAAAGCCCACTAGTAATCAATAATATTGAGATTCACATAGCTCCATATTCTTATATATTGGAGTACATTTTGAGCACAACAACTTGAGTACAAAAAATATTAGCCTACTCAGTTTAAGTACATTTCAAAAATAAGTAAAAGAAGCCCTACATAATTATCTTTAAAGAAAAAGAACCAAAAAAAATGAAGTTTACCGAAAGATCTGCAAATGTCGTTCCGACTCATACCTAATAGGAAGAGAAAATTACTCTGAGGTATCTTATATTTCTCATCTCGTTCAATTGCCCCCATTAGCAATCTTTTATGTAGTAAATCAATAAGAATAGGGTAGCATTTGCGCACTCTTACTCCCAAGGTTCTTCGTCACTAATTACAATTTTAACTAGAAAGAACCTAAATAGATCAATGTATATAAGAAATTATGAGATATAATAACAATATAAATTAGGGTTAATATTCTAAACTAGGGTACTTGAGATATTTATCCTAGATATCAAGATTGGAATACCTAAACTACTATCACAAGCCAGTATTTATAGGATAAATACTGGTTTAGGTACTGGGTTCTCAACCCACTCAACCCACATTCCGATATCCATATAATTAATACGTGTAACACACGTGTTACTCATAGAACAATATTACACATAATATTAATCATATAGTGAGAATATACCTATACATAATACATCCAACATGTATCACAATTTAGTCAAAAGCTCCTCAACAACAAGAAGTTGTAAATGAGCAAAAGGTTTTTTCTTGTTTTTGGATAAAGCTACTAAGTTATACACTCGTGCTCATTTTTCTTCTATAAAAATAAAATAGTTTAAGTGATATTTAAACAGTCGATCTCTTGCTTGCTGGACAATGGACACTAGACCCTTATGAAGATAATTTCTCTTTTTTCCAATATTTCCAAAATTCTCACTTTGTAAGGATATCCTCAAGCCTCAGGGTGTGAAAGTGCAAAATATTAATTACTAAAAAAAATCGCATAAGAAACGAGTTTTTTCCCAAAATGATCTACTTTTGAAAGTTTTTTCCAAACTGATCTACTGTTTAAAAAAATTTCAACTCGCTGTCTCAAAAGGCGAGTTTGGTAAAAATTCCATCGCTTTTTGAGAAAGCGAGTGTGAGGTTTGAGTTTTTTTTTTATTTCTCCTTGACCAAGACTCGTTGTCTCAAAAAGCGAGTGGGTTTTCCCAAATTCGTTTTTTGAGACAGCGAGTATCGTTTGGGGGTTTTAAATACCTCATGCTCGTTTTTTTTCCTCTCCTTATCTCTATTCTTACTATTTCTTATCTCCATTCTTACTCTCTCCTTAACTCCGAAACCAAAAATCCTAGCCTCTCAAAATCGATCTCCTACCCACAAAATCTCCTATAAATCTAAATATATTCACTTAATCTTTCTCAACCCTCTTAACTTCTACTCTCAAAATCCTAAATCCATCTTCCGAAAGATCCTTATTTTGGTCTCTGCAAATTTCTCAACTCCACAGTCACTTTCTCAGAAAGCGATGTTGTTTTGCCTACACTCGTTTTTTCAGAAAGCGACTGTAGGCAAAATCTAATCGATTTATGAGAAATAGACTATTGAGTTTAGAAATTTCCAGAGACCACTTAGGCTCTGGAAATCTCTCAACTCTAAACTCGTTTTCACAGAAAGCGAGGAGGTTTTGCTCAGACACGCTTTCTGAGAAAGCGAGTTTAGGAGAAAAAATTTCAATCCAAGCTGCATATGCAGTCTGCCCTGTACATTCATACATACTCCAACATCTATGAATCCAAATTCATTCACAATCTCTAAACTTCCAATGATTTTGAAACAAATGTGAATGAAATAAATGTGAATTATCATAGTTCAAAATTTTAAAATATGGATCTTTCGAAAAGTGGGTTTAGGGTTTTGAGAGTAGAAGTTGAGAGGGTTGGAAAAGATTAAGTGAATATATTTAGATTTATTGGAGACTTTGTGTGTAGAAGGTCGATTTTGGGAGGCTAGAATTTTGGGTTTCGGAGTTAAAGAGAGAATAAGAATGGAGATAAGAAACAGTAAGAATGGAGATAAGGAGAGGAAAAAAAACGAGCCTGGTGTATTAAAAACCCTATACGACACGCGTTGTCTTAAAAAGCGAGTTTGGAAAAAACTCACTCGCTTTTTGAGACAGAGAGTCTTGGTCAAGGAAAAATAAAAAAACCTCAAACCTCGCACTCGCCGTCTCAAAAAACGGTGGAATTTTTACTAAACTCGCTTTTTGAGACAGCGAGTAGGTCGGTTTGAAAATTTTAATAAAAAAAAGGTCAATTTGAGAAAAACTTTCAAAAAGTAGGTCATTATGAGAAAAATTCAGAAGAAACCAACGGAGTTGTGTGCTTTTAATCACACTAGTAATTTACATATACGATGCACGTTTTAAAATTTTCAAAAAATAAAAATAAAAATTCTGACGTAGGGATGATTTGAACCGAAAATCTTTTTTATATTAATTATGTATGTGCGATGTACATATTGGTAGATTGACAAATGACACTAAGACTTTCTTCCATTATAATATTTGAGATGTGAATTCTTTATTAATCTCCCAAAGTGTAGAAGGAATAAAGATCCGAGAAGCACGCAGTCAGTTGATATAGTCAATCTCACAAGGAAAGGATCTCATGATCTTCATATAAAAAATAATAATAATAAATAAATAATTGAAAAGCTAAGCAGCAACACCCTACTTTCGGTTTCTATCCACCAACTGGACCCGACCCGAGCCATCCACGCTGGTCAAACAAACAGCAAAGAAGAGAGAGAAAAAGATAGATGTGGCCCCACTCTAACTCTCACCATGATTTTTTTCAAAATGATACTTTTTGAAAATAAATATCTAAGAGCATCTACAGCTGAGATTGTTTAGAGCATTGTACAGTAATAGCAAATACAATCGATCGCTGCAGTCGTCATTTGCTATATTGTTTCTCATTTTTTAGAAATAAGCGAGCGACGGTATATGATATACCGTCTCATCGTTTCAAATAAATTAAAAAAAGTTAATTACTTATTAACTATTAAACTATATTAATTAACTAAATTAAATAATATAAAAATAACTAAACCTAATTAATTAACCATCTAAACCTAATTATTACCTAAACCTACCCAAATAAACCCATTGTCTTGGACGGGGATACATTCCCCGTCCGGGGAATCATTCCCCGGCCCACCTTTTCGTTTTTTTTTTTTCTAATCATCCAATCTGGCCGTTCATTTATTAAAAAAAAAAAAAAAAAAAAAAGGAGAGACGGGGTTACATACCCCGGCCGGGGTATGTTTCCCCGTCTGAGGGAATCATAAAAAAAAAAAAATTAAGTGGGGGAGACGAGGTATCATATCCCGGACGGGGAATCATTCCCCTGATTCCCCATCCTTTATAATTTGAGAATCGCTATTCTGTTTCTCATATATGAGAAACGAATATAGCATCTTTGCTATAAAATGGCAAAATGAGAAACGATTGCAGAGGTTCGTTTGCTATAATATGGCAAAATGGCATTTATAGAAAACGACTGTGGATGCTCTTAGAAAATATATAAATGCATATAGCATTTTGTCTTTTTTGCAGTCGTCGAATGGTATTTTATAGCAATTTAATTTAAAATAATAAAAATTTCATATCAGACGGAGTTTGAAGTTGCGACGTAGAAATTTAATTATTTTTTTAATAGGTAGACGGAACTTCACTTTGCGTCCGAAGAGAAAAAAAAACATTTTTGAGCTCAGACGCAACTTCATGTTGCGTCGGAAGAGAAAAAAAAACATTTTTTTAGCTCATACGCAATTTCATGTTGCGTCGGAAAAGAAAAAAAATTATAAAAATGCTCATACGCAACTTCATGTTGCGTCCGACATGTTTTGCAATTTTTTTTTGCTTTATTTATTTTTTTTGAGTTTTTTTATTACGGTTTATTTAAAAAAATTTGAGGGACGGAAAGTGAAGTTGCATCGGAGGAATAAAAAATAATTTTTTTTCGTCGGACGCAAAGTAAAGTTGCATACTGTATAATATGCATTTCTTTCAAATCCACTCTCATTTATAGCAATCTACTGTTGCAAAAAATACAAAAAAATGCATAAATAGCAAACGACTGCAGCGCTTTTTGAGCGGAAATATGCATATTATGTATATTTAGCAAATGACTGTGGATGCTCTAACTGATCCACTTTCGAAACTAATTACCAACCTGACTAATCCGCTGTTTCAAACATCGAGTCTAGTTCAAATAGGGCCGTTGTTCGAAACAGCGAGTTTAGTTTTAGTATTTTGATATTTGGCGAGATTTCCGCACGTGTTGAAGAAATTCCTATAATTAAACTCGTTGTTTCAAACATCGACTCTAACTGAACTAGACAGCTGTTTCAAACAGTGAGTCTAGTTCAAATTGGGTCGTTGTTCAAAACAACAAATTTAGCTTTAATGTTTTAAGATTTGATGAAATTTCTTCAAATGCTGGAGAAATTCCTATAACTAAACTTGCTGTTACGAACATCGATCCGATTTGAATTAGACTCGCTGTTTTAAAAAGCGAGAGAAATTTCTTAAAGTCTCAAAACACTAAAGTTAAACTCGCTGTTATGAACAGTGAGTTTAGCTTTAGTGTTTGTAGACTTGGCAAAATTTCTCCAAGTATTGGAGATATTCTTACTGTAATACCCTGATTTTCATTTATGAAAATTATTACTGTGTATTATTATTTTTGTACGTATTGTGCACGTGCAATTTTGCGGTATAAAATTTTATAATTATTTTCATTACATAAACAAATGAGTATATATATATATATATATATATATATATATATATGTCTTTTCTAATTGTTTTTATTTAAGCCCATTTTTAACAAACATAAGTTTCTTTTATTTTGAGCCCAAATTAATTTATTTTTAAATGTAGGCTAATTTGGCCAATTAAATAAAGGCCCATGAGTTATTCTCTCTTTTTAAATATAACTTGTAATGTAGATTATTTTTATAAAAAATAAAATGTACAACTTTTAAATATGGGGGACTATTGAATGCACGTACATTGCACGTACACGTGCATTGTGCAATCCACCTTGGCCGGTTTTGAATGGGAGGGAAAGGAAAAGAGAAGTGGAGTTTGTGGGAGGTAGTTTTGGGATCATGATTAGTTATTACAACTTCCCCTTAAATCCTAACCATTGGTCCTTAACTTCTAGATTAATCATAGCCCTTTATTTGTCCCAAATTTTAGTATAAATACCTCCCCCCCCCTAGTCTAGTTATTCTTGCACTCTTTATTCTCCAAACCTATAGTAAGAAAATACAATTATTAGTAGTGAGTTATTAGTAGGAAGTGAGAATAAAAGATGGAGAGAGAGGGTTTTGTTGTGCTTGCATTCAAGGAGGCCGGCTACTAGGAAGGCTCGGGTTGCACTTGGGAAGCATCGGTTTGCACTTCAAGGAGGAGGAGGAGCGCTCGTTTGGCAAGCTCGAGAAGGACTCTATCGTTTAGGAGGTGTTGTAAATCTTTCTCTCCAAATAAGGTGGGTTGTTTTTCTATATTTCTAATTAGATACCATGTTAGGGGTGATTGAAATGATAATGCATGAAAGAAACTAATAAGAATACGCTTAATTGGAAAAAGGACTTGCTAGTTGATTAAATTGATTGCTTGACAGATTGCATGTTATCTTGTCATAAATCTTAAGTTGTATGTGAATCGTTTTGTAGTGATGGAAAATATGAATTAGAATTGTTGTTAATGTCAAAACTAAGTACAAAATGCTAGTAGATGAAATTGTTGTTTTGTGTGATTAGATGGACTTTCGTGATATTGCTTAGAATGAACAAATTATAATATGCTTTTGGGCTTAAGAAAGGGGAAAAAATAGGGAATTGATGTAGAAAATTTTAATACAAAGTTGTTTGAAGAATGTCAACATGATTTATGAAAATAGTAGTATGCAATTTAAATTAATTGTATGAGAAATGTATGTTTAATTACTGAAAAAAAATTATTTTAAATTACTGGAGTGTTGAATTATGTTAAAATAGACTTTCTGAAAATTTACAGAAATTTTAGTGAAAGCAAAACTAAAATAAGAACTTTTGAAACATCAAAATATTCTAATGAACAGAGAGTTTAATTAAATGAAATTCGAGTTGTAGTTGAGACAACTTGAGCCTATAGTTCAAGTGGTCGGTGAGCCCTTTGGTGCTACAGTAGCGCGCGCGGGTGTGTGTGTTGAGGTCGCTGGTTCGATACCTGTGTCCACCAGATTTCGAACAGAGAGTATAAAACCCTTTGTCTCCTTTTCATATCGTTGAGCACAGTCGGCCTAGTTGCTAGCGCGTGCGGCTGTCTTCTCTTGGGTCATGGGTTCGATTCTTGGTGCGGCCAGAATATTGTTTTTGGTTAAAAAAAATGATTTTGGGGTTTTTCTTGATGTGTAAAAATTTCGAAAAAATACTATTATTATTCTAAAATCATGTGCGACTTATGAAAATTTATTGAGAGTTATTAGAATGAAATAAAGTGTATTTTGGAAGTAAAAGTGTAATTGGAACTATAGTTTTACACCTGTGTAATTTCATAAAAATGTGTTTTGACGAAGAAATTGAGATAAGTGTTAGAAAAGGAAAATTGAAAGGAAGAAAGTATAAATGTGAAGTTTTATACGAGTTATTCTTATTAAAGAATAATGTGACAATAGTAAGTTTGTGAATATTCACTTTGACTGGATATTTTGTGATATGATTTTAAATGTGAAAATAAATGTTGGTTATGAAATGCATGATGGATAATTGAACTCCATGTATGATTATTGACTCATGAAAAGATTGGAAATCATGTAATTGAAAAAGAGAAATGTTCTTGACTATGACAACTCAGATATGTGAATTTGTGAATTGAAATTCAAAATTAGGGTGTAGGCAAAACTCACGCCGGCAACTGAAAGTGATGAGATATGATAATTGAAATTGAAAGGACCAAGTTTGGGTCAATGTGAAATGAAAGAAATAAGACCGGTATTGGTGAGAGGGCTAACCCTAAGAGATTGATTCTGTTTATGATTTTATTAAATTAAGAATTAGTACATAGTGAAGAGATGATGAAAGTAAGAGAAAAACACAAGTATGAGGGCCTCGAGTCTACGATGTGGATGTGATTCATAGTTTGTCTTCACGATGCGTCGTGACAAGACGTGGGCACTACTCTAGAATTATCGGGATCTTGGCGACGCTTATGGTGTGTTTGGTGACTGCGAGAGGATTGTGTGCCATGAAGTAGGCTGAATTGTCCATAGATAGTCTTCACGATGCGTCGTGACATGACGTGGGATTCCCCTCCAGTATTTCTGTATATGAGCTCGTACTCATAGGACATCTAGGATACTTACCGTAGTTACAGTAGTAAATTAAGTCATGACGAGGGATTGAACCCTACAAGATGAAGAACGATTAAGAGGCTTGCCCTCGGACCTATATAGTATGGGATGCATAGAATCCGAACAAGTGCGCATTAGTGTCATATAATATAAATAACTGTATTAAGGACTACGTGCACAATTACAACACGACATCAATAGGGTATTCCCCTTAGTTTGATATGTGAACAAATTTGTGTTTGTTAAATATGGAAAATCAATTATACTATTTTCAGCATAGAGAGGATGGTCGTGTTTAATATTCGTTGGTTGAATAAACTGACGTACCCACAGTTTTGTATGCAGGGTAAATGACATGATAAAGATTAAAGGAGAACTGATGCTTAGAGATTATTTAAATGTTGTCGTACTTTATATAAATCTTGTAAATTTGCTTCCGCTGTAAAATGTAAAGTGTAAAGATTTCTTGTAACTATGATGTAAAGTAAAAAGTTTTAAATTCCTTATAAAATTGTACGAAAGAAGTGTAAAGATCCTGTGGAATCTCGAATTCAGTTGTATTTTGGAATTCGGGATGTTACACTTACAACTAAAATTGCTGTTTGAAACTATGAGAGCATCCACAATGGTGTTTCTCATATTTGAGAAAATGGCAAAATAGCATATAGCAAAAATCACAATTTGCTGCAGTCGTCATTTGCTATAATTTGAGAAAGACGGAACATCTTGTTTTGTCCAGTTTTTTTTCCAGTTAATTAAGTAATGATTAGATATAAAAATAGTTTAATTAAATAAATTAAATATTATTATATATACTAACCTACCTAAATTAATACACTAACCTAAAGATTAACCTATAATTAATGGGCTAATCTCACCATTTGGGCTGGACGGGACATGTTGTCCCGTCCGAGCCAAAATTGGCTTCAAACGGAACAATATGTCCCGTTTGACGATTTACGGATGATTTTTTTTGTTCAGACGGTACATGTAATGCCTGAGTCGCTGCATCAAGGTCTGAGCCAAATTGAGCGAAGGCAGCCACTTCGCGATATTGTGCCAATTCCAGTTTTGAACTACCGCGAACTTGTTTCGTAGCTTTCAACTGAACGGCAGACCCGACGCGACTGACAGATAAGCCAACGTTAATTGCAGGTCTAATTCCGCGATAAAGGAGCTCTGTTTCCAAACAGATTTATCCATCTGTAATGGGGATCACATTGGTGGGGATATAGGCCTGTACCGTCTGATAATTTTAAAATAAAAAAAAGGGTCAGACGAAACAACATGTTTCGTTGTTTCGTCTGATTCCATTAAAAAAAAATTAAAAATAGGGACGGAACAACTTTTTCTGTCTCCTATAATTTGATTATCGTCAATTCGGTTTTCAAATATGAGAACTGACTATAGCATTTTTGTCAAAATTTGGCAAAATAGCAAACGACTGCATATGCTCATTTCTCATAAAATAAAAAAATGACAAAAATGGCAAACGACAGTGGATGCTCTGAGTGAGTCAATTTAGTAATTAGTTTTAAAAGTGGGTTAGTTTGATATTTATTTTAAAAAAGTGAGTCATTTTGGGGAAAAAATTCCTCTCATCTTATAGTTTTCATGTGGGCTCCAGTCAAAGGAAACGGCATTGACGAGTTCTTCCCTCTTTCCTCCATACGAAATGCGGCGCCCGAATCGGATGCAGTGGTTCATTCGGGTCAACTCTTTCATTACACCCGAAACCTAAAATTAAACCCAATTAGTTTTCGCGTGTGTGAAAGTCTTCTATTTTTGAACCAGGCTTTAGGTAACCACTTAAACTTTAGATCTTTTGCTCATCAGAGAAGAGACTGATTATTAAAACTAATATAATATACGTGCATTTCACGTCTATAAAAGGTAAAGTTATCAAATTAAATGAATATATATCGAATAAGAAAAATAAATAGTTTATATTTGAATGTTTTAATTTGGGCTACACATACGGTGCATATCTATTATTAATGGATATAATTTAGACGTGTATTATATGTGTTTATGTAGTTACAAAGTTAGGATTTGTTTGTTACAAGCCCCAACTCTTCCATTAAAATAGTAGTGATTTGGTGACCATAGCTACCTAATTGGTCTCTTTTTTTCTCCATATTATTGTTCATCATTCCTGTCACATTATTCATGACTAAATACATCTTCATTCTGTTTAATCAAATAAGAAAACAAAAACAAGGAAATTAAATACCCGTCATCTTATGTGAATTCAATAGTTGGTTATATGACACAAGATTTCAAGCACATTAAATGATTTCAAGTACATTAAATATGAGAATTCGTATCCAACTTTTCACTAAACTAAAAAAAAACCGAATGAAAAGGCCGACTTAGTATACATGGTTTATTTTTATAAGTCAATATATGTAATGCATATGTTAATGATGAGATATCTACGCCACCCAGACGAACCAGACCGCTTAAAACCAGACCGAAACCTGATCCATTAGGGTACCTTCCAGCTGGATCCCTGACGCACCACCTGATGTCACCTCCTTTCTTCAAAGGTCATCTTCCCTCTCTCTCTCTCTCGCTATATCCTTTCCTAACCCTTTTTATTGCCAACCCCTCTTACAGCTAAAAAGACTTCTCACTCTTTCTTCTTTCCCTATCGTACCTCACAATTTTGCTGTTCATGGACAAGTGTGGAGGCAATGGTTGTGGGCTCAGCTTAGACACTCCCATTCCAGACTCCCTCTCCTTCTTAGCGCAAAGCTCAAAGCAGTCCACGAGCTCGTCCCGGTCGTTGGATTTCCCATTGAGCCTCAGTGAGATGGACTTCTTCTCCGGTGAGAAGAAGGCGAGTCACGAACTTGTCGGAACTCATCTACATCTCAAGCCACCAGGGCTTGGAATCAAGAAGGAGGACTTGACCGTGAATGTAAGTTTTTTGAAGCAATTCTTTTGAGTGACTGTATATGCTTTATATGGAATTTAGTGTGGTGATGAATTTTCAGAGTCGAAAAGAGAAATCCTTGCTTCTATCTATCATGGAAACCCTAGCTTGCATGTGTACTTTTTATCGTCTCGCATGGCTCCTAAGTGATTAAAAAGAAAGAAAAATTCATCTTTTTTTTTTTTTAAATTTTATTTTATAAGAATAGAGTCAGCATACTCCAGCCAATATCATTTTTGTTTATTTGTAATTAACTTCGTTGCGCATGCATGCGATTGAATTCATTAGAATTTTTGCAAGGATTATGCGGATCTTTATCTTTCCAGTGTTTCGGCCCTAGCTGGCTCTGAAAAAGGAATTAAAGGTAGAAAGATTAAGAAATGGGTCCATCTATTAGATAATAATAATAATAATAATAATAATAATAACTAGCAATAATGTAATGGCTTGATCAATTGACTCATTAATTAAAATCGCTCAAAATTTGAATTATTCATCTCTGTTTGAATTTAATTACCTAGATTGCATATATATGTATAAGATTGAATCCTTTAACTTCTCAACTTTTAGATCTTTCAAACCCTAGGTTTCCTGAGGTCAGAAAAATTGAGAAGTAGATCCATCTGATCATTTAATCTGGTTTTATCATTTTTTTTATGATCACCCCAATTCCAGTGACCTATTATTTTTTAAAGGAAAATTACAAGCAATAATGACTTGAATTGACTCATCAGAATTGCTATCGACTGATAGATCAATGGACTTTTAATTGAATTTCTTCTACAACATCCATTATTATCATCTAATCAGATCTAGTTTTATTTGATTTTTATGCATGTATAGACTGGTCTGCACCTTTTGACTGCAAACACTCGCAGCGACCAGTCAACTGTAGACGATGATTTGTCACCGACGAAGGAGAACAAGGAAGGAAAGAGCGAGGTACGTAATTAATTACTTAATTTCAATTATACTTTGAATCATTTTATTTTTTTGAAATTAAAAGTGGCCCAACAGTTACCTGTTTTATTAATAAATGATTAAAGAAACAACAACATTCAAAATATTACAAACCACGTACAATCTAGATAAGCCATTGTTGGCGATAACATAAACTAAGAAGATACCTACAGTCCAAATACCACTAAAACTACATCCATGATGGAAAGAGACCCTCAAGCATAAACTGGTATGAACACTCCTACTCCTAACGCAATCTGTTTCTGACCCTTGCTTTACCTGCTCACGAGCGGATAAGACTCAAAATTTTGTAGAATTACCGTTAATACTTTGAATCATTTTCTTGCATAAAATAATGAAGTTTGGAATTAACTTATTTGATTATGCTCGATCAGTTATCTGCATTGAAAGTTGAATTGACACGAATGAACGAAGAGAATCAGAGGCTAAGAGGGGTACTAAGCCAGGTGACTAATAACTACAATGCCCTTCAGATGCATCTCGCCGGACTCATGCAACAACGAGCTCAGCACAATGCGAATGGGGTGAGAATTAATTTTTTTTTTTACTTCCAAATTTTGGAGAATTCAGAGCCTGTTTCATCATAGAGAAATAATGACCTGAATGTAAGAGAAGTAAATATCATGACACTCTAAAAACATCAAATGTTATGAAGAAATTATTAAAACTCAGAGAAGATCCTCTAGTACTGTAGTACATAAGGTTCTCAAAAGTTTAATACTTAATCCTCAGTTTTCTTTACTTTCTAGAAATATTAAAAGCTAGATCAACGCATTTATCAAAAATTGGATTTATCCATGAATCTTCCAGAGTGACGGAGGGAAATTAAACGCAATGAAACAAGAACGACAATTCATGGATCTTGGGCCAGCAAGTATGGATATCAATAGCGATGAGGCCTCTCATTCTTCGACTGATGTTGGTAGCTTTAATCGATCAGAATCACCTTCCAACAATACCGAGATGAATATTAATGAGAATTCTAATGTGATTGGAGGGCTTAAGAGAGAAGAGAGCCCTGAAGCAGGATCACAAGGATGGGCACCTAACAAGCAGGCAAAGCTGACCAGTACCAACGACAAGGGGTCAGAACAGGCCCAAGAAGCCACCATGAGAAAAGCTCGGGTCTCAGTTCGGGCTCGTTCAGAAGCTCCTATGGTTAGTGACGTAAAGTTCATCTACCATTCGATCTCAATTTGCTATTTTTCGTATGTATAACTAGCTAGCTAGATTTGTTGCCCACTTGCTTTAATATGCCAACACAGAAATTTTGTCTACAGTACTATAACAAGTGCTTTAGACCGATATATTCGTTCATGTGAATGAGCACACATACAGTTATTTATTTTCTATGAATTAAGTTATAATAGTAAAGATGCACGGTGAATGAGTTCTATTTTGTGGGTTGCAGATTAGTGATGGTTGTCAATGGAGGAAGTATGGACAGAAGATGGCAAAAGGGAACCCTTGCCCACGAGCTTACTACCGATGCACCATGGCTACCGGATGCCCAGTTCGTAAACAAGTAAGTGTCAAAAACAATCTAAATTCAGAAACAAGTTAACCCGTTATATGTGAACGTATATCAAGCAATGTTAGCTTTCTCCTTCATAGGCATTTTTAATTAAGCAACATGGAAATTCTCAATTAACAGGAAGATTAAAATCTTTGAAAGATGAACTTGTGTTCTATGAGCTCACTTTCTATGCTAGTTATGATTGACTAGATTATGTACTTGACCCACCAATAACAAATGTTTTAGCTAGATCATTTTGTAAACCAACTTCTACTAATGCTTGATATGCATGTTGCTAATGTAGAAATGGAAGAGGTTAGGTTCTTTTTCTTTATGTGGTCTTACACAATGAAACCTAGCTACAACTCTATAGAGCAATAGTGGCAGATATATACAACAATCCGCAAGTTCTATCTATTCATATATTGCACACGCATGTTAAAATATGTATATTTAATATGCTAACCAATCACTTTTAATCATTAGGTGCAAAGATGCGCGAATGACCGCACCATACTGACCACCACCTATGAGGGCAACCACAACCATCCTCTTCCTCAAGCCGCCATGGCCTTGGTCTCCACCACCTCCGCAGCTGCCTCCATGCTCCTTTCTGGATCCATGTCCAGCTCTGACAACGTCATGAACGCCAACTTCCTAACTCGTGCCATCCTCCCTTGGGGATCTTCCAGCATGGCCACAATATCCGCATCCGCTCCCTTTCCAACCGTCACTTTGGACCTGACCCAATCTCCGAACCCGCTCCAATTTCCGCCACGCCCACCACAGTTTCTGGGCAACTTCCCTAACCAGCCTAAGTTCTCGGGGATGGAGATGTCACTACCAGATCCTGACAGAGCCAGGTTTGCGCACCCCAACCTGGTTCCACAATCTGCACCCCAAGTGACACCGTCATTGGCAGCTGCAATCACTGCTGATCCAAATTTCACAGCAGCAGTTGCTGCTGCGATCTCGTCGATCATGGGAGGTGGCAATCAGAACGCGAACAGTTGATTCTCTTTTCTGTACCGACACATGCATGGTTTATTTATTCTTATTTTGGTGAGTTACATTGGGGGGGCGGGGTGAAGAAGCTAGCAATATGCATTTCATCATTTTTTGCGGGGATTATATAAGAGTAGGTAAGTTATGTTAGATTAAACCTAATGTGAAAAATATGTAAAATGGTTTATAGATTTCGATGAATGGAGTCTTTTTGTTATAATTTTAGAGGCTGAATTGAAAGAAGAAAAAAAAATCTAAAGTATACTCTATCTGGACAAAACCGCATTAAACTCTCCGTTGAAGTATGTTTTGCGGAAAAAACTTTCCGTTAGGATTAGGGTTTTCGATATTTTTGGACAAAAATCAGAAAGATATATGATATTTTCTAAACCAACTTACAAATTTGAATACTTACAAATCTGAATGAGGTTATCTGATACAAATAGAAAAGTTAGATGTGACTTTTTTAATAAAAAAAATTCAAAATCCTAACTCTAATCCTAACCCTAAGGCAGTGGATGTTTTACAAAATATATTTCATGAGGACTTTTTATGTAAAAAAAATTAATGTGGTTTTCCACATAAATAATATACTTTGTTTTTTTCAAATTTAGACTATTTTTTGAGTATGAAGGTGCATCTGTTCATATGTAAGATGATGATTATTCAATGAGTGCGTACATTTTAATTATGGAGGACAAGCAGAATGCATACAACAATACATATATTTACCTAACTCTGTTGAAATTGATAGTAGCATCTTGCGTATATTAATTTGGAGTAGTTGATTGGTTACTTGCATGGTTGGTTCTCTTGAAAGCTGCTGTGCTTTCATTTTCATCAAGGAAAAACTTGTTGATGGCACCCTTATTTGACCATGACATGAGAATTTCTTTTTCTTTAGAAAATGTTTTATGTTAAATTTCCTGTAAATTATAATGATTTATTAAATTGTTTTCTCCATTCAAACACTCTAATTCTACATTTTCTTAACATATTTCCGTTCAAAAAGTTTAGTTCAATTCATTTATGTAACAGAGTGGATTTTTCAAAGTTGCTGGGATTGAGATTTGTGAGGTTTAAAAAAGTGGGTAAAAAATGTCTAACGGACTAATGAGAAATGATGTCCTCAGTAAGGGGTCTGGAACAACTATTCCATGACATTTAACTAGCGGCGTAGAGGGGTGGGGTCGAAGGAAATCTCCATCCACGTGAAGAACGTGGATACGGTGAGAGATGAGATGGTGAAGAGTGGACCCGTTTGACCCGGAATTCGCTCTGGGCCCACAATGGAGTGGGCCCCACTGCGTTTGGGTTGTGGCTGTGAATTGAGAAATCTGAGAGGAAGAGCATTAGTCTAAAGCTAAATTTTAGGTATTTGGCAAATAACAAATAATAAAAATAGCTTTGATCTGTCGTTGTTGGTCATAATTTGACTTTTTCAATATCCAAATAGAATGAATAGTAAATAATTTTTCGTCTGACTTTAAAAATAAAAAGAATTTTTTTTTTAAAAAACTTTTAAAATGGTTTAAATGATATGAGATAGTGACCTTTCAACGTTAAAAAAAAAACAAAAAGCATCCTTGATCTAGGACGGGAGATAATGTGTGTTCGAGAAGTTTTTGTTTTTTTTAAAAAAATGGAACGGACAGAAAATTATTTCCTGCCTGACCGTTTTAAAAAAAATAATAAATGAAATAAAATTAAGGGACGGGAAATAATCTCTCGTCCGATGAGTACGCGCGAAAAAAAAATCTTTCGGACGAAAAATAATCTTTCGTCCGATCGAACGGACGAAAGATTATCTTTCGTTTGCTATATTTTGGCAATTGTCATTTGGTTTGTCAAATATAACCAACTACTGTAGCAGCGAAACATAATTTTTGGGTATTTGACCAACGACTACAGCGGTCATTTTATCAAAATTTGAAAAATTTGACAAAATGGCCAACGACTACAGATGTTCTAAAAGGTCAGATCGAGGGTAGACCTGCTAAGGATCCGAACCCGATAACCAAAAATTTAAATGCTAGGATGGCTTGCATCCATGATTAATAATTCCCTAAGAATTAAGATCGTACAGATTCAGAAATATTTTGGGATGGACCATATAACCTGGACATGAAGATGGAAGGTTACTTTGTTTCGGAATCAAAGAACAGCCGGTAACGATATAATGATCACGAGATTCACGACTGCAGAGAACGTAGATATGGTATTATATAATTTACATGAAATCTGAGTGAATATTGTTCATGCAATTCAAGATCGAACTTTTATGTAAATAGTTATTATCCTGCCTCTTATTGGCACGATCGTTAGAGTTCTAGCTGGCAGAAGAAGCACATTAATATATAGAGAATTGTAAAAAATAGTACACACACTGCAACACAATGGATTTGGTGGCGTTTTTTCTAAGATTTATCGGCATTTTTAAAATCGCCGGTGCTAATGCCGTCGAAGAAGGCGTCGCAGAAAAGAGGGGGTCTACAACGTTTTTTACGAACGCCAGTATTTCTGTAAGATACACTGGCAGTCGCAAAAATGCCGGTGTATGGCTTATTCTTGACTGCCTTCTTTTTTCCCTATAATCATTCTACACCGGCGTTTTTTACAAACACCGGTGTAGGTATATAAATTTTTAAAAAAAAAAAAAAAACAAAACATGCAGCACTCTTACAATCAAAACCAGAATATGGAGTTCAAATTATTGAATTACAATGAGTGGAAAAGAATACTTTCACTGTCAAATTCAGGTAAAAATGTTACTAACTGAAACGAAACTTATACTTTTATAATACTCATCAGATAACTGTCAATTGAAACCATAACATAAGTTCAAACAGAATTATTTCATCACTAGTCACTCCTCTGTAAATCATAGTATGCAACTTCAGTTACATAATCCATCTTATCATTACTTAAAACCATACGGCAAAGAACAATCTCATTTTCAAACCCATGCAACAAGCATGAACATTACGTTAGAAACTAATACTCATGTAGACATCAATATGATATAATTGTATATAAAGTTTGCATAAAAAATTTCCATCACTAGTCGCTCCTAAAAAAATCATAGTGTGCAACTTCAGATACATGATCATCTCATCTCCAAATTCAGACAAAAAAGCAACCCACTCATCTCCAAATACATAATAATTCCAGTTTACTCTGAATCAAACTAAAACTCAAATGCATCTAACAAAAAATCTCACTCAACTCTGGCTTAGAATAAATTCGAGGTAATGTTAGAGAGGGCGAGAGGAGAAATGCGAGGAGCTAGAGAGGAAGAAAGCAAGAGAGGGGCGAGAGGAGAAAGGGGCGAGAGAGGAGCTAAAGAGGTTCGAGGGCAGTCTACACACAAGGGCGTTCATATCTCAGGAAGGACACAGCCTTCCAACATCCACAGCATACATCCTCTGCAAGCTGAGTCACAGACTGACAGGAACATGGCTAAAAGACGAAGGGAAGATGAGATTCAAAGGAGTGAGTGGAGAAGGGAAGAAGATGGACGGGACTTCGACTCCTCGAATAGATCGAGAGGTCGTTCATCCCACAGAGATCCTCACTCTTCCCAAAGAGGGAAGATGAGTGATCGGCACAGCAGTGTTGATGGTAGAGGAAGGGCCTTGACAAAGACAGCTGGATCAGAGGTGAGGGAAGATGATAGGCTGCATAGAGAGCGTAGGCATTCCTCCTATCTTGACGCAGCCAAGGAGGCAGCGAGGAAGGATTCTCCGGCTAGACCTCCTGCTAGACGAAGCT
Organism: Hemerocallis citrina; assembly: GCA_017893485.1. NCBI lineage: Eukaryota > Viridiplantae > Streptophyta > Magnoliopsida > Asparagales > Asphodelaceae > Hemerocallis > Hemerocallis citrina. The sequence continues at coordinate 401,130,268 of CM030359.1, read as the reverse complement.
CTCCGACCATCACCAAAATAGATGCAGATGGGGAATGGGTTCTAGTTCGCTCTCGTAAATCAACCAAAGCCATTAAGAGGCAGTCAAGGACTGAGTCGGCGTCGGAGGGGGAGGGACAGCGGTACCATAAGTGTGCGCAATGGGGGCACACGTTATCTCATTGTACCCAAGATTGGTTTTGTTATGCTTGCCGCAAATCCGGCCACATCTCACGTGATTTACCACATCTTAGGAAACTCCCAACACCAACACCTCCGTCACCAGCTGCAGGAGGCGGAGCTTCGCTCAACACTCACAGTAGCAGAACTCAGGAAAGCTTCACCGGAGGTAGAGCTATGGTGAAGGCAATTGTTACCCCCACGCCGCTCAAGGCCGAGTTTGAACGGCGCTTTCGTCTGTGCAGCGTAATCAAGGTACAAAGTGGGAACCCACTGGCGGAGGAAATCAAAGGTTTGCTTCAAGCAAATATCACACCAAATGCGACTCTTCAGTGGAGGGTTCAACGTCTGAATACCAGCTCCTTCCTTGTTCACTGTCACGATGAGGAGAGGCTTAACGAAGTTCTCAACATAAAAGGATTGGGCTCCGACAATTTCTACGTTACTTTCTCTCAATGGACACGCAACTTCGGAGCTTTGAACGCGAGTGAGCTTCCGTCTATCTGGATTCGTCTTTTCAACTATCCTCTTCACTGTTGGCTACGTTCGGGATTCCAGAACATCGTTAGAAGTTTTGGCTTTCTGCAGGAGGTGGATAGAGCGACGATCACCAAGGAAAGGAGGGAATTCGCGCGAATTAGAGTGGGTTGCGAGAACTTTTCTGATATACCTTCGATGATTCAAGTGGAGTTCGAAGGGGTGTTTTACGATGTTAAAGTGATAGTCGAGAAGAAGAAGAACGTGTCGTTCGGGAAAGTGTCGATGCGGGAGGACGAGGAGCACTCAGACGACAAGAAAAACTATGGGTTTCAGCGAAGGGGGAGGGGGACGATGACTGTGGTCCGTTCGATCCAGCATCAGCAGATCTTGGCCGTTCATCTGGAGACAAGCCACAACAGCAAATCAGGATTGGGGATCAGTATGGTTCGAATCTCAAGACGAAATTTCAAACAGCAGAAGGACAAGCATGCTTTACGGAGACAGCTAAGGGACAGTCAGTCCATAAGCGGCGCGAGGGGAAGGACCAACAGGTCGAAGGTTATGAGAAGGATGTCAGAGGAGTTAGAATCCAAGGGATTTTGAAAGGGGCGTCGAGCGGGGGTATTGATGCTTTGGAACAGACTTCGAAAGCGGTACCTGAAATAGCGCTGTTGTCAAAGGACGACCTCCAATCTACGATCCAACAGACCATCGAAGCTTTCGTACGACAGGGGGGTTTTGGCGCGCTCATTCGAAAGGAAGAAGGAAGGGCTGTAGATGAGGTGGGCTTCGGAAGTGGGCCTGGGCTGCAAACTGACTTTATTAATGCCCCTCTTGTGGATGAAGGGACTCACGGGCCGCTTATTGCTGACGATGTGATTATGGGCCCAGTCGAAAATAACCACTTAGATGCTGTCGAGATGGTAGATGAATTAGATGAGAATATCTTAGAAGAGAACAGGCAATTGGTTATTCGGAATGGAATTGACGATGGAATCTTAGCTGATCATGTTGAGTCTGACCAGTCCTTACAGCATAGCAACAATGCGTTCGACACGGAGCAGATCAACGGTATGATTGGGGCTTTGGACGGTCTTCATAGCTGTGGAAGCACTTATAATTCGGAGCATGAAAAATGGGCTAGACAGGTTAGAGAATTGGCAGGAGGAGGGTCGGGAGAGAGAGGAGAAGGCAGCGGGGTCAAATCTACTGTGGACTCTCAGCGAAAGAGCGAAAGGCAGTTAGATAAATGGGGATCGAATGGACCAAGAGAAGAAGATTTGATTAGAGCGGCGGCAAAGACTAGAGAGCCAACCTCGGCATGTCAAGGTAACTCTATGGGTCTTTTCTCAGTATTAGATCTTTTAAATGATGATTCTCTTATTTATTTTGCTAGTCTTTACGGTCTAGCCATGGGGTCCAACAGGGAGGAACAATTATTCCATGTGAATATAATTAGAGGGGAAGCTCACGGAAGATAGAATAAGGATGGGTACTTAGGGTTAGAGTTTAGGAGTTAGAGTCTATCGTTTTTAATGTATTACATATTTTGGAATGTTAGGGGGATGAGACAAAAATAAAAAAAGAGGCTTATTAGTGATACTATTATTAGATATAGACCCACAATTTGTGCGTTTCAGGAAACTAGGGTTGAATATCCTAATTTTGTAGAATTTCAAAGTATTAAAGGCATAGGGGCCTTTGAGTGGAGGTTTAAGCCGTCAAGAGGGTACTCAGGGGGTATAGCTATTGGGATTGATCCTACGGTGCTGGAGATCATAGATGAAATTCCCGGAGCTTACTCCATCACGATCACTATCAGAAGACGGGCTGATAGTTGGATTCATACGGTTACTACGGTCTACGGTCCATACGAGTCTGCTCAAAGGAATTTGTTCTGGGACGAACTTAGGAGCATTAGAGGAAGAGCTAAGGGTCCGTGGGTGGTGGGGGGAGACTTCAACATCACAAGATTTCAATTCGAACATCTGGGTAGAGGAGCTCCTAGGGGAGACAGGGATAACTTCAACGCTTTAATAGATGATTTAGAGTTGGTGGAAATGAATCCTCCGAACAGGAGATTTACTTGGTCGAACTTACAAGCAACTCCAATTTTGGCAAAATTAGATAGAATACTAGTCTCCTCTGAATGGGAGGACTATTTTCCTCTAGCGAAGGCTAAAGCGATGATTAGATTCACTTCAGACCATACTCCGCTAGCTCTAGATTGCGGGGAAGGACAGAGAAGGAAATCTCATTAGTTCCGGTTTGAGAAAGCATGGACGCTGTGTGAAGGATCCAAGAGGATTATCGAGGAGAGCTGGAACGCTCCCACCACGACAGACTCGGCAGTGGGTTGTTGGATTCAAAAGATCAGGAGATTAAGAGTTAAATTGAAACAGTGGGCTAGGTCGGAATTTGGACAGAATCGGAGAATCAAAGAGGAAATAGGGGAGAGGATTGAGCAACTAGAAATTCTAGAGGAGGAACGAGATTTAATAGAGGCTGAATGGGAGGAGTTATATAGGAATAGACAAGACATTCTCCATATCGGGAGGTTGGAGGAAAATTATTGGAAGCAACGCTCCAGAATACAGTGGCTGAAGGAAGGAAATGCTTATACCAAATTTTTTCATAAGATGGCCAATGGAAGAAGGCGTAAAAATCACATTTCAGGGCTTAACATGGAAGGAGCATGGTGCAAGAATAAGGATAGAATTAAACAACATCTTCACCAGAAATACAAGGAATTGTTGGGTCAAAGAAGAGAGCATAGATGTTCGATGAACCAAGATATGTGGTTGGATTCAAGGATTAGTGGATCAGACAATATTGAAAGCATGTTCACAGAAAAGGAGGTGCTAGCCGCCATCAACTGTCTGGGATTAGATAAAGCGCCTGGTCCAGATGGATTCCCGCTATTCTTCTACAAGCTTTATTGGAATATCATCAAAGGAGATTTCATGCGTATCGTTGAAGAGTTTTACAAGGGGACACAGATTTAGATCGTCTAAACTACGCGAATATAGTGCTGATCCCCAAGGTTCCTGAGGTTAAAGAGGTCGGGGACTTCAGACCTATTAGTCTTCTCAACGGTTCTTTTAAGATCATAACCAAGGTTTTGGCCAATAGATTAGCTCCACTTTTAAATGACATCATCGAAGAATCACAGAGCGGATTCATCAAGGGTAGAGACATCATGGATAGCGTCGCTTCGGCCCACAAAATTGTCTTCAGAGCACGCAATGACAGAACGGATGGCTTCCTTTTCAAAGTGGACTTTCAAAAGGCTTACGACTCAGTAGAAGGGAACTCGGTGGATGAAGCGCTGCTACTAAAAGGTTTCGGAGAAAGATGGAGGAAGTGGATATCCCAGTGCATCAGAGGAGGGAAATCGTCCCTTATAATTAATGGTTCACAGGGTAAAGAGATCAGATGCAAGAGAGGCCTACGACAAGGGGACCCTCTGTCGTCGATGTTATTCGCAATTGTAGCTGATGGATTGCCGGAGATGATAACTTACGGGAATAAGGAGAGGGCTAACTTCGGCATCGACATCAGGGGTATCTCAAAACATATCTCTATCCTGCAATATGCGGATGATACGCTATTGTTTGGGTCGGCGTCTAAGGAGGACATCATAGCTATGGGGTCGGTCCTGAAGTGCTTTGAGGCTTGGTCTGGAATGAAGGTCAACTTCAACAAAATTTGTGTCATACAACTGAGCGAAGTATGCTCTGTTCACATCTCAACGATCCAACAAATGCTAGGGTGCAATAGGGGAGAATTTCCGTTAGCTTATCTAGGGATACCCATCAGACCGGGTAAGCTCACCAAGGAAGACTGGCAAACGCTTATCGATAGGATCGACAAAAGGCTCGCAGGGTGGAAAGGGAAATCACTTACGTTGGGGGGTAGAATCACTTTGCTTAATGCAGTCATCAACAGCATTCCCATTTACCTAATGTCTATTTACGAACTACCGGCGTGGGTAATTTCCAAGATAGACAAATTAAGAAGGCGTTTCCTTTGGAAAGGAGCATACGAAGGGGAGAAAGGGATCCACCTAGTAAGCTGGGGGAGGATCTACAAAAGGAAGGAATTTGGAGGATTGGGAATCATCAATCTTAGAGACATGAACAAGGCCCTTCTTAGTAAGTGGTGGTGGAAGTTAGCTATACGACGAAATAATTGGTGGTGTAAGTCCCTAACTAACTACAGGACTAGGAAAAAATTCAGGTTTGGGGGGAAAGGCATCCATAGTAGAAAATCATTCTTTTGGAAAGGTGTGTTCAGGACGGGTGAGGTCTATCACGACAACACTATCTGTAGGATCAAAGACGGGGAAAGCACAAGATTTTGGAAAGACAGGTGGTGTGGCAATAATTCCCTTATGAGCCTTTTCCCTGCAGCGGCACATGCAACTCTGAACAATGATACACTAGTGTCGGACGTTTGGAGGAACGACAAGCTAAGATTAGAGGTCAAAGATCACCTGGATCAGGAAGAGCTTAGTCAATTACAGATGGTTAATAACTACATCCATATAGAAGGAAAATACACCCAGCAAATGGAAGACGAGCGATGGTGGACGTTGGAGACAAATTGCAAGTTCTCGGTTTCCTCGTTATACAAAAGGCTGAACGATGGAGGTATTAGAAACGACATCACTAATGTAATTTGGGGTATAAGTGTCCCGTCCAGGGTGAAAGTATTTCTTTGGTTGGTAGAGAATGACGCAATTCTTTCCAGGGTTAATTTGAGGAAGCAGAGAATCGTGGATAATGCGGTGTGTAGCACTTGTATGGTCCACGATGAAGATACGAACCACATCTTATTCAATTATCATAGAGCGACATGGGTCTGGAGGGAAGTGGGTACAAAGTTTGGGGTTTTACGTTGTCCTAGGTCTAGTGCAGAGGTTTGGGTGGATATTAGATCTAACAGGATTAGAAAAGAGAAGAGATTAGCTTGGGACATTTCTGTAGCGTCCATCTTGTGGAACTTATGGCTAGACCGTAACGACGTCTGTTTCAATAGCGTTCGTCATTCACTTTCCTCGTTGTTGCAAAAAATTCACTTATGTTGTTATGAATGGACAGGGCTTAACAGATCCAGAAAGAAGATGCGATCAGGACAGGAGGAGGAGTAGACAGCAAGCAGGGGGACTTCACATATCTGGGAAAGGATCCTCCAGTATTTGGTCTGATGTATTAGATGCTTAGTTAGCTTGATGTATTTTGGTTATTCGACGGAGTGTTCCATCAGGATGAGACGATTTGGTGGTATTCGCCTTCGGGCACTATATGTATTTACTATTCCTGTTTCGTTAATTTCTTTTTAATGAAGCGGTGACTTTAGTCGCCTTTTAATCAAAAAAAAAAAAAAAACTCAAATGCATAATAACCCATCTCCAAAAGCAACTAACCCATCTCCAAATGCATAAGAAAGCAAACTCAAACTGAAGAATGAAAAAAATAGAGACTTCATGGTCCCAATTTTTGTTTTAATCATGATAAGCTTCAAGTATTGAACAGTGAAAAAAATGAAGCACATACTATACAAATAACCCAAACTAAAGACCCCTTTCTTCAATCTAAAACTGTTATAAATATAACCTTCTCTGAATCTTGATATGATTCCATAATCTTTGGCCCATAACTAGTAGAAAATTCAACTTCTTGTTTGTTCAAAAATTAGTTCGCCAGGAGGACAAGCTTATTCACAAGCAGATATAGGGGGTAAATGCATATCCAAAATGACAGAAGCTATTCCAGTCAGGTGTGTGAGATCTATTCCATAAGTCAAGTGGTTCCAATACTTGGCTAGTCACTACAAACGAAAAGGTCTTTATCGGCGCTTTTTTGGGGCTTCACCGGCGTTTATAAACGCCGGTGAATAACCTACCGGCGTTTGGAAAAGCACCACAACAAGCGCCGGTGGAGTGCGTGCCGGGGATTGTTTGGCGGCCTTCACCGGCGCTTTTGACAACGCCGGTGTTGGGGTAATATACCCCGGCGTGTAGAAACTGCCGTTGTACACTTGTTTTAAAATTTATTATTTTTTGGGGGAAAATGTTCCCGGCGTTTTTCACGCCGGGGAAGGTACACTTTTTTTTAAAAAAAATATTTTCCAAAAAAAATATTTTTTTGAAAATAATTTTTAAAAAAATTTTAAAAAAAATGATTTTTTTTTAATATTTCATTCTTCTTTTTTTTAACAATAACTTGTACCTGCCAAGAAATCAGGACCAAAGTTTACAAAATTTTCAGATGATATATCATCATCTGTAGCATTTACACTTGTGTATCCTTTCAAACTACCCCACTCTTTGAAATTGCTTGGTGGTTATTCCCTGCTTCAGAATATGGCCACATGCACAAATCACAAAACCAGCAGAGTACATCTGGAACAGCACTACGAGAAAGGCATCTTAACTGCAACCCAACAGCCTCTAAAATTATCTCACCAAAGGTACCAAATTTCTCTTTCAGATTCGGAAAGAACTTATGGAGGTCAGGATAAACAGCACAGAAAGATTCTTTACCACGAGATTGATCAGAAAGCACTATTTCTTCATTGAATTCAGCATAATGGTTTGTACATGGTTGTAGTAAATCAGATTCCCTCACCTTTTTTTCTGCTATATTATCTACAAATGCCAGTTCATCTGAGAAAATAGTTACCATGTCATCATTGCTGAAATATATTGGTATTACCATGTCATCAGTAGAGGTATTATAATGAATAGAAGATTTGCTGAAATATATTGAATACTACATTGTGAATGCAGTGTTACCATGTCATCAGTAGAGGTTCATCCAAATTGTTTTGAACATTAGCAATGACATTCCAGTTGGTAGTCACGTTAACAGTAGGTCCTGGAAATTGGCCGTTGATTGCCATCACCTGTCAAAACCATCATAGTTATCAGAAGTAAGTAGGGAAGTCAGGGTGGTCTTGAAGAAGATATACTTAGAAGTAGCATTTATAAATCACATCTATAAGAAACTTTATAATCTTTGTATATTCATTAGTGAAAAAAAAACACTTTCACATACCAATCTCACATAAATTAACATCTACCAATGTACGGCATGCAGCAGTTCTGATACACTACTTGTCTCTCAATATTTGTATGTCACATTTCTGAGCTAGCACTCATCCAACAGTTATATTTCCATATGAAGAACTATCCAGATAAGGTACAATTAGCAAGACCCGAAAGAGACAAAATCTGTCTCCGATATATACTGACTTGATCCAACCATTTGATCCAACTTAACAAAAAATTACCATGTGAATTTGTCCAAATGACAGTAGCTTACTGACACAACTTGCAGACAGTTTACTCTAGATAAATGCGATAAACATAATTCAATAACTTAATGACACATACAACTACGTACAATACTGCAAATATACATGACAACTGGACTAACAAAGTACTCGACTGGCATATGCATGTAGTTTGCAAAATATACATGCAGTAGAAACAAAATTAAGTATCGGACACATTCTGTGAAGCCTCTAGCTAGTTATGATGTGCGATTTAGCATATATAACTTGTATGAGTTGTATGTTATTAAAATTAATGATGTATAATAACTTGATATATTAATGAACATAACTTTCTATAGATTTTCATTATTAAACTCAAATTAGAATCCTATAATTGACAAAACAAAGCTATAATTAGAATCCTATAATTAACATAACTTTCTCCTCACATGTTTTGTGAACATGCTTTCCATCTGTGCTCAAGAACTAAGGAAAAGATCCTGTGCATGAAGTGCATGTGCTAATCTATGCCCTTTAATTACAAACATTTTTACCCCTCCATCATTCTATCATCCTGATAAAATTATTGGATATATAACTGGATCATATGACAAGTATAACTAAAATGATCTATAATTTTAGAGTTGTTGCTATTTGCTAGCCAATATAAAGACTATCTGATCAATGTGTATGTTATTAAAATTAATGATGTATAATAACTTGATAAATTAATGAACATAATATTGTGCTCTTTATAGACATTCATATTTTAACCGGAACTCTTTGAAACAACACAAATTTCAGTATCATTTTATATAATATTTAATACTCAAAATCTAGCTAATTGCCCATAATCTAATACTCATTTGATTACTCACTATGCACATTTATACACAAATTAAACCGATCAATCCAATAACGGCATCATCCATCACAAACAACAACATATGCTAAACTTCTCAGAATGTAATTAATCACCTGTTCCATTTCCAATATCTTGCATACTTTTGCTACCATCTCCACTCTCAGTACTTCCCGGAACAACTGTAGTCACAAATTCGGAAGCACGCCACCATGGATGGGCTTCACCATCTCCAGAGTTCGCTCCCTCCGGCCTAAATTTCATTTTCTAAAGCTTAACCTATAATTCAATTGTCTTATGAAACTGCATAATTAAACAAGGATAACAACAATAAGCTAATTATGACATTGAAATTAAACTAAAGATTACAGAACAATAAACTACTGGTTAATATTGATGTTACAGTTAGAGCATATATATAAATCTACAAAATATTCCATGAACTCCTCAAACCCTAAGAATTGGATCGAGGGCCAAATATATATAATTTTTATATAAAAAAATCCATCCCCTAAATGATCAAATAACATTAACTTCAAACCTTACATCAAAATAAAATAGAACAAAACAAAATTCAATCAAAATAACATGCAAATTAATGAACCAACTTTGGACATAGAAAGCAAAACAATCAATGAGACCCATAACAGAATTTTGAGCTCACAATTAGAAGAAGAAGAACAGTCACAAGTGATTCTATCAATTGGAGTGAGATCTAGGGTTTCCTTCTTCGAGGCGGCAATCGCACGGATCAAGCGATGCATGGCAAGGAAGACGCAGCCGGATGACGGGAAAACCGATCGGACTTCGAAAGCGATGGACGCAAACTTTGAGGGAAATTAATGGATCGACGAGATAGAGGATCGCTTTTGAGGAGAGACGATCTATTTTAGGGCTGGTTGATCATGTGGGGAGAGGGGGGGGGGGGGGGCGAGCTTCATGTGGAGGGAGAGAGGGAGAGAGAGAGACAACAAAGAAAGGGGATTTGTGAGGAGAGGCGGCGTGGGTTTTGGGAAAGAAAAACCCCTAGAATGGCTGGTGTTTTCTTTATAAACGCCGGGCTATATTATAATAGCCCGGCGCTTATTAAACGTGCCGGTGTATGTTAACTTTTTAGTTTCTCCACAAAATAACACATTTATACCCCGGCGTTTCCCCAAAACGTCGGGGTATAAATGCCGCTAAATACAGTTTTCGTTGTAGTGAGTGCATGTCCAACGAGTGTCCAATGGTCTTGTATCAGTTATATGTTTGACTTGTGCATAGTTTCATCACGAAAATTTGTTGTTTACTTGTTCTGCATCTATTAAAGCATATCAACTTATAATCTTAATTCTCTATCTTCTGTTTACTGCATCCTCTAACCAATTTGAATGTTTAATTAGGGCCAGCCTAGTAAAATACAGATATCCTATAGCACACAAAAGATTGTAATTAGGATTTAAATGTCATCATTTTTTTAATAATGCAAACCAGTGACGAACAGTATTCTTCATAATAAATCAAGAAAATGAAACTTGAAAAGAGAGCTTGAACTGAGAACATTTCAATGAACTATATCAGTTTGCTAAGCAACAAGATGTAAATGAAAAAAGCAAAAATAACACCACCCTACAATTAAACTCTAATATTTAATAGAACTTCATTTAGTTGCTAGGCCCTATACCAATACAAGACCTACATAAACACCGAAACTTCAGGGTTTCAAATTCCTTGTGATTTGAAATCTAAGGCCTAATCCTTCACTTTACCTCTAAGGCTCATATGTTCATAAGTTATATCTCTCACACCTGACTGGAATAGCTTCTGTTTGTCCATAATCTTTTATTCACAAAAACATAAACTTGTGTCCATAAGAGTTGAAGGAATTGCTCAAGGGCTTGTCTATCTTCATCGAGACTCAAGGCTAAGGATAATTCATCGAGATCTTAAAGCAAGCAATATCTTGCTGGACGGAGCTATATAGCTTCAACAAGAATCAACAAGCTAGCCTAGCCGAAAATCAACAAGAAGAACCAACAAGGAGCTAGCTCAGACTCAAAATGACTCAAATCTAGCCTAGTTACAATCAACAAGATGCTTCAAAATAGAGACTTCAATCCTAAACTCGAAGCCCAAATGCGTTGGAGGAGCACTTGTTTGCGTAATGGGTTTCATCAAAACTCGATGTCGAAGCATTCGAGCCTGGACATCAAGGACTTCGAAGTGATTCAAGCACTTCAACCCAAGCCCCTAGCTCATATCAAATGCTCCAAAAGCTTCAACAGCCCCTAAAATTGAAACCTAGCTACATCCAATCACAGAGTAACACATTGAAACCTAGATCCCATCACATAATAGCATAGTGAAGGAAAAAAAGAGACGAGATTCCATCACAGAATCACATGAGTTCTTGAGCATAGCCCCCAAAACAAAATCAAGAAGTAGAGAGAGATAGGGAGTACCTGAAGGGAAAATCGACGTGGAACCCATTCCGATGGCAGAGGAGTTTTCGAGGAAGGAAAGGAGGCCCAGTGGCGACGCCGCACAAAAAAATTAGGGTTGGGAAAAAAAAAACCAACACGAAATGTAAGGATTTCGCGGTAAGATTAGTGATTTATCCCAGTAAATTCACCGGCATTTTTATTAATAAATGCCGGTCAATGGTAGAGGATTTGTGGGGTATATTGTTGCTTTCTATTCCCCGGCGTGTTTTTATAAAAATGCCGGTGAATATTTATAATTCACCGGCGTTTCGTAGAGGCTGCCGGTGTATAAGTATACAATTTTGAAACCTAATCCTGGTCTTATCCTACCCCGGGGCGATTGGTAAAATGCCGGGGGATATACGCCAGTAAATCCATCATCTGTTGTAGTGACATGGACCAGTTTGATAATAGATCAACGAATAAGACAGTGTTATAGACAAATTAAATTTTGTACAGAAAATTAAGGAAAACGAATTAAATTCCTACTCGAATTTAATTACAATTATACTGTTACAACAACAGTAAAATTCACTATAAAAAAAGAACAAAAGAAAGATATATATCTTCAATTCGAATCTTGATAATTGTGAATTAAGATTAATGTTTCACAAACAGTGTATTTCACTATGGATAAAGCACAGAAAGAAGATACTTTTATCTTCAATTCCGACCTTTAAGATGGTGAACAGACAGACTGAGGCTTGCTGATAAACAATGTCCTTAAGATGTTATTTTCGCCACTACTACGGTGTATACAGATGATTAGGTGATCATCTTCCAAGATACGACAGTCAAAACTTCGTTAACTTTACACTAGAATAACGAAGGCTCGGTTGAGATTGATATGATAACAGTGATTAATTAAGTTAGCACTGATACAGGGTGGTAGGGAACATCTAAATGGGATGTCGATTTGATAATGATCGGTTCCTATTTATAGCCCTCTGCCCAAGCCAGTCACACAACTGTACGAGATACAACTGTCCCGACAGTTGGCAACAGGCAATAATAATAATCTCATGAACAATAATACTTGAAATGAAACAATATAAAATATCCAAATACAATAATCCAACATCTGGAAACAAATAAAAAAATTCGGGACATAAGTCCAATACAATAATAAATTCAATCTCAAATAGTAATAAGTCTCAATACATTAAGTTCGATAAAACAATAAGCAATTAAAAGCATTAAAACTTCAGAATCTTTATTCACCAATTCCAGCAGGCAATTTACTTTCATTACCTGTGAACACTTCATCTAAAAAGAGGAGAAAAATTGTCCTTAGAGCAAGTCATAGAAAACAAGTAGAGAAAGCAAGGAATAATGGAATAACGATATAACAATGAATTCAATGGATCAATAGGAATCAATAACATAGGACAATAGCAATAATCAATATCATGATAAATGATGCAATAGTTGTAAACAATATTCAATGATCAATAACAACACTTGGTCAATATTCGATATCAATAGGAACAATAATGAACCATATGCAATGCCGATGTCGTGTCATTTCTTAAGTCTATTATCATTTTAATCCTAACTAATGCATGTACTATTGCATCCCATTCTACAGGTTTGATGCATACAATCAATGTCGTTTAGACTTAAGTGGAAGATTCTATAGATCATGTACACGATACGATAATATTATTTACAGCAGTGGTGCACAGTGGTTGGCTCAATAACAATAAAATAATACACTATCAATTAGGATAATGTGTCAGTAATCCAACAATAAACCGATAACAATAATATCTGCCAATACACAATATTTTGCTAAACATGGCCTACACTTCTGTGTACAGTCACCATGTCATCAACTACTCCAGGGAATCCCTTAAACCCCGACTTATTAATTATTTTATTAATGCAACAACACGATATGCAAATCTGAGACATGAGATGAACGATGGTAATAATTGGAAAACAATAGGATTATAACAAAAAGTAGGACAATTAGAATGATGACGATAACTCATTTGGATCATGCAATGCAACATACACACTTTGATTCATGCAATACGATGATATAGGGTTAATTAATCTACTAAAAACTGAAAAGTGAAATTCTGGACAGCAAGACTAGTCTGCACAAAAATCTAATTTTTCGTTGTTCTAGAACTCAAAAAATGAATTCATCAGAAATCTGAAAAGTAGAATTCCACACGGTTCCAACGCATATTTAAAGTTCAAAATCCGACAACAGTAGCTAGGTCAAACACAACATTCTTCACAGATTTTATGTTCAGGCAGAAATTCGACATCATGTTATTTTATTTTTAGAATCAGCAAAAACTCGTTGTAAAATTCATTAAAAATATTTGTTAGACTCCTAAACATGTTCAGTAATAATCTGGAAATTTTCAGAGCAATGTTTTATCATTTAATCAGCATTTTAATAGTTTAAAAATGAAACATAGAAGAATCTGAAAATCTGAAAATAAAAACACATTTGTATTAAAACGGGCATAAATTTTACTACACAACTCGGAATTCAGAAATTCAAGACGTTCTGAAAACTAAAATGATAAGCTACAATTCTTATTCAGAAAGTTATGTATTTTAAGATCATTTACTGGGTCGAAAATAGCAGTCAACATACAGCCAGCAAGCAACATACAGGGTTTCGGGTATTTTTCATGAAACAATTTAATTTGACATGATGGGTATCAATTCTATTTCATAATCAGCATGATGGGTATAAAAATATGATAATAAAATTAAGGACACACACATACACTAATTTAACATCAACCAAATATTAAACGATCAAACAACATACAACCTAGCAATTGTTTCTACAATAGGTTAATTGTGTGACAATTATATGAACAACCATATTCTCATTTCTATATGAACACATGAAAGATTCAATCTTGGAGTCAATAAAGGCACGAATTCAAGTAAATTGGGGTTAGCTCGTGTAAACCCTCAATATACCCAACGAAAGAGATGAACAATGTACAATACGATAAACAATAGGATCTACTTGCAAGAGTTTCAACAAAAACTTGAATTTGATTCAATAACAATTCAAGAGGAAAGTGACTTGCCTTTTTAGATGATAATTTCGAATATCAAGAATAACGGGATGAGAATTCCGGGCGACAAAATATGAACGAAGCACACGCAAAAGCACGTGCAAACAATGTGCGAAGAATACCCGGCACATCAAACAGCAAACAACTCCAACACAACCAGCAAAACACCAACTCAGCGGTTCCTCAACACACAGCAAATAGCAGCATCAACCACTCCTACTCCACAAAACACCAAACAGCGAATCGCGGATCCTCTCTACTTAAACAGCAACCACCAAGACCTAATCCAATCCTTTCCTCTCTCCACCAAAACAACATACACCAATCGGAGAGAGACAGAGACAACGAAACAGGATCAGCTGCGGCACTTGCGATCGAGAAGCGATAGCAGCGACGAGAGCGTGGGGCGGTGCCACGGTCGACTGGGGCGACGGTGGAAGATCGACGACGCTCAGGGGAAAATGGCAGCAACGAAACAGGGGACTCGGAGGTGGCAGTATGGCGAGGTGATGGAGGGTTTCTTCAGTGGTTGGATGAGAGGTGACGACGAGGACAAAGTCAACTGGCGTCGACGAGGCGGTGGAAGGCAGCTGACTGAGGGAAGACAACAACGGGGTGTGCATCCCGATGGGTTTAGGCGGGAAAAACAGAGGAGATTAAGGGCAGTTGTGAGGGTGATCGGAGGGAGCAGTCAACCTGGTGGAGGCTGGAGGAGGCGACTGGGGGTGTTTCGGGGTTCAAGGGGTGCAGCGGTGGACTGCGATGGAGTGGGCGAGGTGACTGGCAATGACAGATGAGTCGAAGCCGACGAGGCGGTGGAAGGAAATCTCCATCCACGTGAAGAACGAGGATACGGTGAGAGATGAGATGGTGAAGAGTGGACCTGTTTGACCCGGAATTCGCTCTGGGCCCACAATGGAGTGGGCCCTGGGTTTTTTTTTGATGTGGCTGTGAATTGAGAAATCTGAGAGTAAGAGCATCTGTAGTCTAAAGCTAAATTTTGAGTATTTGACAAATAACAAATAATAAAAATAGCTTTGATTTGTCGTTGTTGGTCAAAATTTGACTTTTTCGATATCCAAATAGAACGGATGGTAAATAATTTTTCGTCTGACTTTAAAAAAAAAGAAAACCTTTAAAAAAAACTTTAAAATGGATTAAATCATATGAGATAGTGACCTTTCAACATTAAAAAAAACAAAAAGCATCCTTGATCTAGGACGGAAGATAATGTGTCGTTTGAGAAGTTTTTTTTTAAAAATGGAACGGACAGAAAATTATTTCCTGTCTGACCGTTTTAAAAAAATAAATAAATAAAATAAAATTAAGGGACGGGGAATAATCTCTCGTCCAATGAGTACGCGAGAAAAAAAATCTCTCGAACGAAAAATAATCTTTCGTCCGATCGAACGGACGAAAGATTATCTTTCGTTTGCTATATTTTGGCAATTGTCATTTGGTTTGTCAAATATAACCGACTACTGTAGCAGCGAAACCCAATTTTTGGGTATTTGGCCAACGACTACGGCGGCCATTTTATCAAAATTTGAAAATTTTGGCAAAATGGCCAACGACTACAGATGCTCTAAAAGATCAGATCGAGGGTAGACCTGCTGAGGATCCGAACCCGATAACCCAAAATTTAAATGCTAGGATGGCTTGCATCCATGATTAATAATTCCCTAAGAATTAATATCGTACAGATTCAAAAATATTTTGGGATGGACCATATAACCTGGACATGAAGATGGAAGGTTACTTTGTTTCGGAATCAAAGAACAGCCGGTAACGATATAATGATCACGAGATTCACGACTGCAGAGAACGTAGATATCGTATTATATAATTGACATGAAATCAGAGTGAAGATTGTTCATGCAATTCAAGATCGAACTTGATGTAAATAGTTATTATCCTGCCTCTTATCGGCACGATCGTTAGAGTTCTAGCCGGCAGAAGAAGCACATTAATATATAGAGAATTGTAAAAAATAGTACACATGGACCAGTTTGATAATGGATCAACGAATAAGACAGTGTTACGTCTTAATTAGACAAATCGAATTTTGTACAGAAAATTAAGGAAAACAAATTAAATTCCTACTCGAATTTAATTACAATTATACTGTTATAACAACAGTAAAATTCACTATCAAAAAAGAATAAAAAAAAAGATATATATCTTCAATTCGAATCTTGATAATTGCGAATTAAGATTACTGTTTCGCAAACAATGTATTTCACTATGAACAAAGCACAGAAAGAATATACTTTTATCTTCAATTCCGACCTTAAAGATAGTGAACAGACTGATTGAAGCTTGCTGATAAACAATGTCCTTAAGATGTTATTTTCTCCACTGCTACGATGTATACAAATGATTAGGCGATCATCTTCCAAGATACGATAGTCAGAACTTCGTTAACTTACACTAGAATAACGAAGGCTCGGTTGAGATGGATATGATAACAGTGATTAATTAAGTTAGCACTGATACAGGGTGGTAGGGAACATCTAAATGGGATGCCGATTTGATCATGATCGGTTCCTATTTATAGCCCTCTGCCCAGGCCGGTTACACAACTGTACGGGATACAACTGTACTGCAGTTTCAAAATAAAAACTGGCAAAAATAAGTTATTGTTTTAAAACAAGCCCAAGCCCAAGCCGGCCGGCCGATCGGAGCGCATGCGTATGTTTCAAACCAAAGCCTATGTAGGGTGTGTTCTCTCTCGGGATAAAATATTCGTACCTCTAAGGGCACAACCCTTAGGCTACAATTTCAACTTATTAACTTGCTTGCTTCTTCACTCTTTTCCGATATGGGACTAACATCACATACTAAGAAAAAAGTCAAAATTTTTATTTGAACATGCTAACTTCGGAGGCGAATATTTCATTCATATGAAATCCGTTTTGGACATGTGAGTTCATCATTTTATACGTCTTGATGAGTAGAATATGATGGAACCGATTTCCAACAATCCCCCACATAAATGATAATTTTCTGTCTCTCACCTCATAAAAAAGTATATATCACAGAGTGCATTTGAAACAATGTTACATCGTGGATAAGTAGATATTTCACTTTGAACCTTCCCTAGTTAAAGTTTATCGAACATACTTGGCTAATCGGTAAAATATTTCACCTTGAACCGTCAGCCATTAGTGTATACCTATCACGCCCCGCTTCCCAAAAATACGGAATACAAGTACATGACATTGGCCCAGCGAATGACTAACGTCACCCATAAGCTGTTTATCCGATCAACTCAACGATATAATCAATAAGAACAAATGCACAGGCAATAATAATAATCTCATGAATAATAATACTTGGAATGAAATAATATAAAATATCCAAATACAATAATCTAACGTCTGGAAATAAATAATAAAATCCGGGACATAAGCCCAATACAATAATAAATCCAATCTCAAATAGTAATAAGTCTCAATACATTAAGTTTGATAAAACAATAAGCAAATAAAACCATTAAAACTTCAGAATCTTTGTTCTCCAATCCCAGTAGGCAATTCTCCTTCATTACCTATGAACACTTCATCTAAAAAGAGGAGAAAAATTATCCTCAGAGCAAGTCATGAACAACAAGTAGAGAAAGTAAGGAATAATGGAATAACGATATAACAATGAATTCAATGGATCAATAGGAATCAATAACATAGGACAATAGCAATAATCAATATCATGATAAACGATGCAATAGTTGTAAACAATGATTCAATAATCGATAACAATATTCAATGATCAATATCAATAACACTTGGCCAATATTCGATATCAATAGGAACAATAATGAACAATATGTAGTGCCGATGTTGTGTCAATTCTTAAGTCTATTATCATTTTAATCCTAACTAATGCATGTACTACGGCATCCCATTCTACAGATTCGATGCATACAATCAATGTCGTTTAGACTTAAGTAGAAGATTTTATAGATCATGTACACGACACGATAACATTATTTGCAGCAGTGGTGCACACTGGTTGGCTCAATAACAATAAAATAATACACGATCAATTGAGAAACTGTGTCAGTAATCCAACAATAAACTGATAACAATAACACTAGCCAACACATAATATTTTGCGAAATATGGCTCACACTTCCGTGTACAATCACTATGTCATCAACTACTCTAGTCAATCCCTTAAACCCCGACTTAATAATTATTTTATTAATGCAACAATATGATATACAAATGTGAGACATGAGATGAGCGATGGTAACAATTTGTTAAACAATAGGATGATAACATGAAGTAGGACAATTAGAATGATGACGATAACTCATTAGGATCATGCAATGCAACATACACACTTCGATTCATGCAATACAATGATATATGATTAATTAATCTACTAAAAACTGAAAAGTGAAATTCTGGACAGCAAGAGTAGTCTGCACATAAATTTAAATTTTTCGTTGTTCCAGAACTCGAAAACTGAATCCGTCAGAAATTCTGAAAACTCGAATTCCACACGGTTCCAACGCATATTTAAAGTTCAAAATCCGACAATAGTAGCTAGGTCAAACACAACATTCTTCACAGATTTTATATTTAGGCAGAAAATCGACATCATGTTATTTTATTTTTAGAATCAGCAAAAACTCATTGTAAAATTCATTAAAAATATTTGTTAGACTCCTAAACATGTTAAGTAACAATTTGAAAATTTTCAGAGCAATGTTTTATCATTTAATCAGCATTTTAACAGTTTAAACATGAAACATATAAGAATCTGAAAAATCTAGAAATAAAAACACAGATGTAGTAAAACAGGCATAACTTTTGCTACACAACTCGAAATTTAGAAATTCAAGACGTTCTAGAAACTAAAAAGATAAGGCTACAATTCTTATTCAGAAAGTTATGTATTTTAAGATCATTTACTGGGTCAAAAATAGCAGTCAACATACAGCTAGCAAGCAATATACAGGGTTTCGAGTATTTTTCATGAAACAATTTAATTAGACATGATGGGTATCAATTCTATTAGTCGATAAACTCATAATCAGCATGATGGGTATGAAAACATGATAATAAAATTAGGAACACACACATACAATAATTTAACATCAACCAAATATCAAATGATCAAACAACATACAACCTAGCTATTGTTTCTACAATAGGTTAATTGTGTGACAATTATTTGAACAACCCTATTCTCAATTCTATATGAACACATGAAAGATTCAATCTTGGAGTCAATAGCGGCAAGAATTCAAGTACATTGGGGTTAGCTCGTATAAACCCTCAATATACCTAACGAAATAGATGAATAATGTACAATACGATAAACAATATAATCTACTTGCAAGAGTTTCAACAAAAACTTAAATTTGATTCAATAAAAATTCAAGAGGAAAGTGACTTGCCTTGTTAGATGATAATTTCGAATATCAAGAATAACGGGATGAGAATCCCGGGCGACGAAACACATACGAAGTACATGCAAAAGCATGTGCAAACAACGTGTTACCGCTAAATTTGGTGTGGGGACAAACAGATAGTATTTGTGGATTCTTGGAAAACTTGAATAGCAAACCTGATACCTGTTCCGCCGGAGTTTGACCGTTGGCTCCCGCCATTCACCTGCAAAAAGTGCGAGACACCGGGGTTGATTCCGGCGACGCACCCTCCGACGCTCAAGTCAGTAATCAGGAATGATTATGAAAGAGCGTAAATTGGCAAAAGATTGATTACCTCTTAATGATGGTGGATGGGGGGTATTTATACTCGCCGTTGGGATCAGATTAGGAATGTAATCCCTGTGATCAGATTAGGAATGTAATTCCTGTGATCAAATTAGGAATGTAATCCCTAATTCCCAGTGAAAGGATAGATGTGAATCAGGGCTGTTGATTAGGACTAATCAGGAACCCTAATTCTATCCTGCTGGACCGGGTTTGCTGCGGTTGAAACCCGTACCCAGTTGAGGTGGATTCGTTCGTGGGTTATTGGATCTTTGGGGAGAAGATCCAGTACCCATTTCAGACCCGTTAGTAGGTGAAATTACCGATTTACCCCTGAGCTTTAAGATTCGTGTCTGATGTGAACGGTCCCGATTTAATCCTATTTTTAGCCATATCACGAGCCCCTCACTTCTGGAGACTGAGTTTTACAGTCTTCGAGAAGTAGTTTTGTTGTTCTAATGGCGTACAAGATTTTATCGGTGTTCTTAAGGGAGCTTGGAATCTTGCTCGGGGTGTAACCGTGTTATTATGGGCTTGTAAGATACCCAAAAATATCCTCAAAATTTTCTGGATTTTTGGTGATTTTTCCAGATTTTTCTGAATTTTTTCTCATTTTTTTGAATTAAATAATTAATTATCGAAAATATTAATTAATTATTTTTTCAGAATTTAAAAATAATTTTTCTGAATTAATAATTATTTTTAGAATTTTTAATTAATTTTTTTATTTTTAAATATTTTTTTGGATTTTTTAAATAATTAAAACAATTAAATAAATAAATAAATTAATTAAATATTACCTGGACACGTGGCACGTTTCTGAGCGTCGATCATGATCAGATGCGCGCGCATCGCAAAGCAGATCACGTTCTGGACACGTGGCGCATTTCTGGACGTCGATCGTGTCGTGACGCGAATTTTGAGACCATTGAACGGATTGTGTGGGTCGGCGGGTTTTTTCTCCAATTACAAGGTCGGTACCTCGGCCGCTCGGCTCGGCACCTCGGCAATTGCAGAAGCTTGGAGATGAAGCCACGTCCGCCACGTGGGAATTTATTTATATATATATATATATATTTTTCTTTCTTTCTCTGCAGCCCTGTTTCTTTCTTTCTTCTCCTTCGAACTCTTCTTCGTCTCTGTTCTTTCTTCCTCTTCTTCCTCTTCTTCGACTCTTCTCTGAATGCCTATTCCCGCCTTCTCCTCCTTTCTCTCGGCTCCCTCTCCTACCTCTTCTCCGTGCTCCGTGGAGCTCGATGGAGTTGGGTACGAAGCTCGTGAAGGCGAAGAGAGTGGAGCTCGGTTGAAGGAGACGAGCTCGGCTATGGGTTCGGCACCGTGGAGAGTTTCGACGTCGGCATTGCTCGAGTTCGGGGCTCATCTAGAGGATAAGCTCAGCAAGTTGACGAAGGGGATAGAGAGGTCGAGCTCAGCACGGAGCTCTTCGGTGAAGGTGGCGAAGAGCGTCGGAGTCGAAGCTCAGACTCTCGCTAGTGAGCCGAGATCGAGCTTTGGAGTCAGCGAGGATGAGCGGCGAACGCGGGGTGCTTTGCCATTGGGCGACTTCGACTGTGGCGAGCTCGACGATTTAGTAGCTCGGGTGAGCTCGGCAGGGCCATGGAGGTGAGCTCGGTGTTGAAGGAAATGGGGTCGACAGTAGGTTCTTCAGTGTGGCTTGAGCACGGAGGTGAGCTGTAACGCCCCCAAATTTTTTTTTTTTGACTCCAAACTCAAATCTTTCAATTTCTATATCACTTTAATCATAAACTAAGAAAGTTATATTTCAGGAAAAATTTGGACAGAGTCTCCCCTGTAAATTTTGCCCCGAAACACAAAAAGCTTACGGAATTCTGCTCAAAATTTCGTAGCTCACAATCCACATAATATTTTCATGGGCTCCCCAGGCCAAAATGAGCAGATACACACAGGCAATATAATATAATGCTCTGGGGGCCAAACTCATAACGGATTATCAAATATCAATTAAAAACTATAAATTTCTTTGAAAAACGAGGTAAATTTTTAGAAAAATCCTTGTAAAACCTACCACAAAGCCCAGTACTCCACAACGATGTGGGTACGGGTCACAAACATACCACATCACCCCACACTATACTCATCGTTATCTTATACATGCTTATACACCCATAATGCAATTTAAATCATAAATTTCACTATTCCTATAACTAAATAATACAAATTTTTAAAATAGAAAGTTATACTACCATTCCACGCCTCACCTCTGCACTGATGAGAACCTGCAACAGTGAGGGATCTAGGGTAGTCCTCAGACTCCCCTAACCTCCAAACATTAAGGGGTTAGCCATTTCTGGTGTGAGTATAGTTATTAATCAAATAACAAATTAAAATAGTATAAAGAAAATAAATTAAACTTACGAATGTCAAATTAAAATAAGGCAACCTGAATCTTGAATACAACAACATCGTCAATACAATGACATATCAACTACTCTGCCAAACCTGCATTCAACTATTTAATTATCCATACTTCCCACATTTCATAATACACTTCACATCAACCTCGTATATATATACATACTTATCTTACATTCACCTAATACGAATATTCATCTTTCCACACTTATCGTTATATCAGCATTTCACTATTTATATTAATATAACTACATGATGTTATTACATCATTTCTCCAACTCTATTTAGCCATGCGTTTCATCTGCTTATATTATGTCCTCAACACACACATTCATCCTGGAAGTTGTGCCGAGGCAGGTAGTTCCCACTATTTCCCCAGAAATAGCAGGCGAGTAGTTCCTCGACACACTTCCAAGGTACACAAACTCATATCACAACATACTTTCTTTAATTACCATTTTCATACCCAATCTCATAATACAGGTATTTATTTTATTGTGTTATAAAAAGTATCACATCATAAACATATGCATCGATTCTCATAATACCACCTTCCTTCATGTCTTATGACTTAATTACCACATCTCATTGCCCATGCGATTTACTCACATTTCATCACATTATTAACACATCATTCATTAGAATACTTATACTCATTGCATCAAAACCATGTTTTATAGCTCATTCACATCTTATTATATCACTTTAGTAATTACTCATTCTTATAAACAATAAATCTTATTATCATTTTCACTTTACTTTATTTCTCATTTTTATCAATCATTACCACTATTACAACAACTCACCCCGCGAATTATGCCAAGGCAGGTAGTTCCCACCATTTCCACAGAAATAGCGGGCAGGTAGTTCCTTGACACAATTCCAAGGTACTACTCACAACAACTGTATTTTACTTTAATGATCACACACATAATACCATTACTTCGTATTATTCATAAGAACACATGTCTCTTCTATTATTATCATTTTAAATTAACTATGCACTGCATTTATCACTTCTTTTCATATACTAACTCATAACTCATTTTCTTTCACATTTACTTCATTCACAACTACTTTCTTTCTCATCCACAATTCACAATTCACTTTTCACTATTTTCTTTCTTTACTATCCCATTTATTATTAACACTTATTTATTCTTTATTCTCAACTCATAATACTCTTCACTATTTCATTTCAGCTTATACCAAACACTTCTCTTTTTCATTCATATTTCATATCATATTCATTTTACCCCAAGTCTATCTCAGAGTACCAATTCTCTCTCAGGTCTACCCTGAGGTATCAACTCTCTCTCCGGTCTATCCGGAGGTATCTACTCTCCCAGGTCCATCCTGGGGAATCAACTCTCTCTCAGGTCATCCCTGAGGTATCTACTCTCTCCGGTCTATCCGGAGGTATCTGCACTCCCAAGGTCCATCCTGGGTTATCAACTCTCTCTCAGGTCATCCCTGAGGTATCTACTCTCTCCGGTCTATCCAGAGGTATCTGCACTCCCAGGTCCATCCTGGGGTATCAACTCTCTCTCAGGTCATCCCTGAGGTATCTACTCTCTCCGGTCTATCCGGAGGTATCTGCACTCCCAGGTCCATCTTGGGGTATCAACTCTCTCTCAGGTCATCCCTGAGGTATCTACTCTCTCCGGTCTATCCGGAGGTATCTGCACTCCCAGGTCCATCCTGGGGTATCAACTCTCTCTCCGGTCTATCCGGAGGTATCTACACTCCCAGGTCCATCCTGGGGTATCATATCTCTCTCAGGTCCCACCTGAGGTATCATATCTCTCTCCGGTCTATCCAGAGGTATCTACACTCCCAGGTCCATCCTGGGATATCATATCTCTCTCCATCTATGCGAAGGTATCTATTCAAGCCAACCGAAATTATTGTTATTAACATTTTCTTTTCATATTAACATCATAACATCTCATCCTTTATTTACTTATTCGCATAAATAATGATCACCAACTCACTTACCCCTTTCAATGCATCACACAAAAGAAATATCACCATAATTAACATAAAAATCATCACATCATAATATTTCACATCACAACTGCACGATATTCTTTATTTTATCATTGCCCCATACGTCATGCGTATATCATACTATTTATTATCTTAATATCACCAGTTTGCATACGCCCAGTATATCAACACATCAAAACATTATATATATAAATACACTCAATACGTTACCATCACCCTGATATTCCAAATCACAACAATTCATAATAACCCGACATCTTATATAAATATAACTTATCCCCGTATATATATATATCACTAATCCATCATCTATAAGTTTATACCAATACCCCAGGACGAGTATTTAATCGTCGTATCGCATATCAACACCAAACACTAATTTTCCTTTACAAATACACCATATTTCGGGATTCGTATCAATCATTCAAATTATACTAAAATTTTCTTGAACAACAAATATATAAATATTTTCATACTCACCTCATAGCCCGGGAAGCCTCGAAGCATCACTTCTCCATCCGGCACCCGAAGCCGTTAACATTTCCTATTATCACGTTTCAAAACAATTAAGGCTCACAATATCCAAATCAACCACAGAAAATAATAACACTATTTCTAATATCACTCAGACGTTTTATCAAACGTCTGGGATGCACACGTGCATCGCACGTAATATTCAAACTCCTACAGAATGTTTTTTCCCAAACAATTACCAAAATCACCCCCAACTTATTATAATAGTTCTACTAAAATTCTACTACTATAAAGAAGATAATTCTCACATATATAGTTTTCTTTTACAAACCCAAAATCCTAATTTATTAGCAACTTAAAAATTCCTCAATAATTTCCCTATTTCTTAACCCTAACATCAAAATAAACTACTAACCAACTTCATATTATATTACTAAGCAAAATAAATTAAAAGCACATAAAAATACACAAATAAATTCAAAGGGGTATACCTCCACTAATTCCTTTCTCTTAATCGACTCCGCCATGAGCTAGAGCACCCTTCCATTAGCCTTTTCCCCAATTTAATTCGAAAACCATGAAGTGGGAGGGTGGATTCGAGCGGGGAAAGAACACGCCGATTGGGTTCGGCTGGTCTCCGCGTGCGATCGGGAAAAGAAGAACAGGAAGGAGGATGAGGGAAAAGGGGTCGGGGTTTCTTTCGACTTGACTGGCGTGCGAACGGAAGGAGGAGAGGGCCGGGGGTGAGGGCTTTTTCTGAGGTCGGGATCGAACCAGGAAGGGGAGAACAAGAAGGAATGGTAAAGGAGAGAGTTAGGGTGTTTTTTTTTGAAAAAGAAAAATAATAAAAAGGAGATAGATAAATAATGTAAATAGAGTATTTGTATAAGCCCCCAAACTCAAATACATTTTAAATAAAACCCAACTCTCTACTTTAATAATACCAACCCTACAAAATATATTAAAACCACTTCATAATAATCTTTCAAAATAATAAAATAAATGAACAATAATTATTCACATAAAATCTCGACTCCTAGCCCCCAATATATCAATAACACCAATCAACCACAAATAGAGTATTTGATCTCGATCGTGGCACGAATCACGAGACAAAAGGCTCAAATTTCGAGAAAATGTTATCTTGTCGTTTTGTGGAGACGTGACGCGATCTGAACCGTTCATCATGTTCTAGCACAAATTTTGAGACAATCTGACAGTGAAACTGGCTCGGCAGTATTTTTCTCCATATGTGGAGGTCGGTACCTCGGCACCTCGGCTCGGTGGCTCGGCCATGGAAGAGCTCGGCCCTGAGAAGAAAGAAGAAGGGGAGGATAGGCATTCGGGTGCTCTCCTCTGCCTTGTTCTTTCGCACAGTGAAGAAGAGGAGAAGTGTTGGGTACTTTTGGCGGGAAGACTGAAGAAGAAGAAGGAGAAGAATGAAGAAGCCAAGAAGGGTATGGGTCGGATCGTAGGTATCGGATCCGACCCCGACCCGTTAGCCTCTTTTTCTTTCTTCCTCTTTATCTGCTTGCTTGTTCGGTGAATCCGAGCACGGATTTTGAGGCACATTTTTTTGCCACCTTGCAGTTTGGTAGATTGGTAGCTCGAATTTCAGATCCGAGCTATGTGGCTCAATCTGGACGGTTGATCACGATCGTGGCTCGAATCACGAGACAAGAGGCTCAAATTTCGAGAAAACATTATCTTATCGTTTTGTGGAGACGTGGCGCAATCTGAGCCGTTCATCATGTTCTAGCACGTTTTTTGGCATGATCCAACGGTGAAACCGGCTTTGCAGAATTTTTTTCCATATGTGGAGGTCGGTACCTCGTCCACTCGGCTCGGTGACTCGGTAGTTCCCCCTCTGCCCATAGTAGCTCGGTATCTCGAGAGGATGGGTCGGAGCTCCGCCTCTGCTCTTCGGCTTGAGAGGATGGGTCGGAGCTCGACGAGGAAGGGGGTCGACATATGGGAGAGGTGAAGAGCTCCGGAGCTCTGCCTCAGTTCTGTTTGGTTTTGGAGATTTTTGAAGAGGAGCTCCACTCCTAGGGGTGGAGAAGAGGTGCTAGGAAGATCCTCGTAAGAGCCATGGGAAGACCCATTCTTTGAAGTGAGTGCAAGGAGCAACTTTAGGGGAGAGTTGTGAGCTCCGAACTCATTGAGAAGAGGTCCGCTTTGGAGGCGAGCGGAGTGAAGATATCGGCTCTAGGAGAGAGCCATCTGGAAGACGAGTTTGAGGAGCAACTCTATGAGAGAGTTTTAGCTCCGAACTCACTGTGAAGATGTCCGCCTTGGAGGTAAGCGAAGTGAAGAGCTCAGCTCTAGGAGAGAGCCATCTGGAAGACGAGTTTGAGGAACAACTCTATGAGAGAGTTTTAGCTCCGAACTCGCTGAGAAGATGTCCGCCTTGGAGGTAAGCAAAGTGAAGAGCTCGGCTCTAGGAGAGAGCTATCTGGAAGACGAGTTTGGGGAGCAACTCTAGGAGAGAGTTGTGAGCTCCGAACTCATCGACAAGAGGTCCGCTTTAGAGGCGAGCGGAGTGAAGAGCTCGGCTCTAAGAGAAAGCCATCTGGAAGACGAGTTTGAGGAGCAACTCTAGGAGGGAGTTGTGAGCTCCGAACTCGTTGAGAAGAGGTCCACCTTGAGGCGAGCGGAGTGAAGAGCTCGGCATTGGGAGAGAGCCATTTTGAAGAAGAGTTTGAGGAGCAACTCTAGGAGAGAGTTGTGAGCTCCGAACTCATTGAGAAGAGGTCCACCTTGGAGGCGAGCAGAGTGAAGAGCTCGGCTCTGGGAGAGAGCCATCTGGAAGATGAGTTTGAGGAGCGACACTAGGAGAGAGTTGTGAGCTCCGAACTCATCGAGAAGAGGTCCGCTTTGGAGGCAAGCGGAGTGAAGAGCTCGGCTCTAAGAGAGAGCCATCCGGAAGATGAGTTTAAGGAGCAACTTTAGGAGAGAGTTGTGCTCCGAACTTGTTGAGGAGAGGCCGCTTTGGAGGCGAGCAGAGTGAAGAGCTCGGCTCTGGGGGAGAGCCATCTGGAAGACGAGTTTGAGGAGAAACTTTAGGAGAGAGTTGTGCTCCGAACTTGTTGAGGAGAGGTCCGCTTTGGAGGCGAGCGGAGTGAAGAGCTCGGCTCTGGGAGAAAGCCATTTGGAAGAAGAGTTTGAGGAGCAACTCTAGGAGAGAGTTGTGAGCTCCGAACTCGTTGAGAAGAGGTCCGCCTTGGAGGCGAGCGGAGTGAAGAGCTCGGCTCTGGGAGAGAGCCATCTGGAAGACGAGTTTGAGGAGCGACACTAGGAGAGAGTTGTGAGCTCCGAACTCG
This sequence comes from Hemerocallis citrina, assembly GCA_017893485.1. NCBI lineage: Eukaryota > Viridiplantae > Streptophyta > Magnoliopsida > Asparagales > Asphodelaceae > Hemerocallis > Hemerocallis citrina. Next base: position 401,102,040 of record CM030359.1, on the reverse strand, counting down.
TCGAGAAGAGGTCCACTTTGGAGGCGAGCGGAGTGAAGAGCTCGGCTCTAAGAGAGAGCCATCCGGAAGACGAGTTTGAGGAGCAACTTTAGGAGAGAGTTGTGCTCCGAACTTGTTGAGGAGAGGTCCGCTTTGGAGGCGAGCGGAGTGAAGAGCTCAGCTCTGGGGGAGCCATCTGGAAGACGAGCTTGAGGAGCAACTCTAGGAGAGAGTTGTGATCTTCGAACTTGTTAAGAAGAGGTCCGCCTTGGAGGTAAGCGGAGTGAAGAGCTCAGCTTTTAGGAGAGCCATCTGGAAGACGAGTTTGAGGAGCAACTCCAGGAGGGAGTTGTGAGCTCCAAACTCATTGAGAAGAGGTCCGCTTTGGAGGCGAGCGGAGTGAAGAGCTTGGCTCTAGGACAGCCATCTGGAAAGTGAGTTTGAGGAGAAACTCTAGGAGAGAGTTGTGAGCTCCGAACTCATTGAGAAGAGGTCCGCTTTGGAGGCGAGCGGAGTAAAAGCTCGGCTCTGGAAGAGAGCCATCTGGAAGAAGAGTTTGAGGAGCAACTCTAGGAGGGAGTTGTGAGCTCCGAACTCGTTGAAAAGAGGTCCGCTTTGGAGGCGAGCGGAGTGAAGAGCTCGGCTCTGGGGGAGAGCCATTTGGAAGACGAGTTTGAGGAGCAACTCTAGGAGGGAGTTGTGAGCTCCGAACTCGTTGAGAAGAGGTCCACCTTGAGGCGAGCGGAGTGAAGAGCTCGGCATTGGGAGAGAGCCATTTTGAAGAAGAGTTTGAGGAGCAACTCTAGGAGAGAGTTGTGAGCTCCGAACTCATTGAGAAGAGGTCCACCTTGGAGGCGAGCAGAGTGAAGAGCTCGGCTCTGGGAGAGAGCCATCTGGAAGATGAGTTTGAGGAGCGACACTAGGAGAGAGTTGTGAGCTCCGAACTCATCGAGAAGAGGTCCGCTTTGGAGGCAAGCGGAGTGAAGAGCTCGGCTCTAAGAGAGAGCCATCCGGAAGATGAGTTTAAGGAGCAACTTTAGGAGAGAGTTGTGCTCCGAACTTGTTGAGGAGAGGCCGCTTTGGAGGCGAGCAGAGTGAAGAGCTCGGCTCTGGGGGAGAGCCATCTGGAAGACGAGTTTGAGGAGAAACTTTAGGAGAGAGTTGTGCTCCGAACTTGTTGAGGAGAGGTCCGCTTTGGAGGCGAGCGGAGTGAAGAGCTCGGCTCTGGGAGAAAGCCATTTGGAAGAAGAGTTTGAGGAGCAACTCTAGGAGAGAGTTGTGAGCTCCGAACTCGTTGAGAAGAGGTCCGCCTTGGAGGCGAGCGGAGTGAAGAGCTCGGCTCTGGGAGAGAGCCATCTGGAAGACGAGTTTGAGGAGCGACACTAGGAGAGAGTTGTGAGCTCCGAACTCGTCGAGAAGAGGTCCACTTTGGAGGCGAGCGGAGTGAAGAGCTCGGCTCTAAGAGAGAGCCATCCGGAAGACGAGTTTGAGGAGCAACTTTAGGAGAGAGTTGTGCTCCGAACTTGTTGAGGAGAGGTCCGCTTTGGAGGCGAGCGGAGTGAAGAGCTCAGCTCTGGGGGAGCCATCTGGAAGACGAGCTTGAGGAGCAACTCTAGGAGAGAGTTGTGATCTTCGAACTTGTTAAGAAGAGGTCCGCCTTGGAGGTAAGCGGAGTGAAGAGCTCAGCTTTTAGGAGAGCCATCTGGAAGACGAGTTTGAGGAGCAACTCCAGGAGGGAGTTGTGAGCTCCAAACTCATTGAGAAGAGGTCCGCTTTGGAGGCGAGCGGAGTGAAGAGCTTGGCTCTAGGACAGCCATCTGGAAAGTGAGTTTGAGGAGAAACTCTAGGAGAGAGTTGTGAGCTCCGAACTCATTGAGAAGAGGTCCGCTTTGGAGGCGAGCGGAGTAAAAGCTCGGCTCTGGAAGAGAGCCATCTGGAAGAAGAGTTTGAGGAGCAACTCTAGGAGGGAGTTGTGAGCTCCGAACTCGTTGAAAAGAGGTCCGCTTTGGAGGCGAGCGGAGTGAAGAGCTCGGCTCTGGGGGAGAGCCATTTGGAAGACGAGTTTGAGGAGCAACTCTAGGAGGGAGTTGTGAGCTCCGATCTCGTTGAGAAGAGGTCCGCTTTGGAGGCGAGCGGAGTGAAGAGCTCGGCTCTGGGGAGAGCCATTTGGAAGACGAGTTTGAGGAGCAACTCTAGGAGAGAGTTGTGAGCTCCGAACTCGCTATTTAAGTGAGAGAATCAACGGTTGTAGGAGCAGTTCCGAATGGCAAACCACTTCTAACTCGCTTAAGAGCGAGTTATCCGAAGCAGAATCGAGCCAAGTGTTGGACTCCGAACTCGTCGTTAGAGGCATTCAACGGCTGCAAGGGCAATTCCGAATGGCAAACCACTTCAGGCTCGCTTAAGAGCGAGCTTGCGAAGTAGAATTGAGCCAAGTGTTGGACTCCGAACCATCGTTAGAGTTATTCAACGGCTGCAGGAGCAATTCCGAATGGCAAACCACTTCTGGCTCGCTTAAGGCGAGCTTGCGAAGTAGAATCGAGCCAAGTGTTGGACTCCGAACCATCGTTAGAGTTATTCAAGGCTGCAGGAGCAATTTCGAATGGCGAACCACTTCTGGCTCGCTTAAGATCAAGCTTGCGAAGTAGAATCGAGCCAAGTGTTGGACTCCGAACCATCGTTAGGGTGATTCAACGGTAGTGGGAGCAATTTCAAATGGTGAACCACTTCTAACTTGCTTAAGAGCAAGTTATTTGAAGCGGAATCGAGCCAAGTGTTGGACTCCGAACTCGTTGTTAAAGGTTAGTAAGTTGCGGGAGAATGGAGATCTTCTCTTGTGACTGGTGCCTCTCCAGCTTGGCGGTCCCTATGTGTGGCTCGGCTTACTAGAGAATGAGTTCTCCGCCGATGATGCTGAGGGGAATCCCTTTGCCCTCTTCAAGTAGGGGACCTTCTGTAGTCTCGGCGATGAGGAGATCGTTCATTTGGACGTTGTTGACGGGAGGCTCCCTCTCGGGCCCGCCTTTCATCCAAACGGTGGCGAAGATCCTCTTCCTTCTGCCGATTGAGGATGGTATTGCGAAGATCAGAAGCTTGGGGATTATGGGATGCCAAAGAATCGGAATAGGGGTTGTGTATTGGGATGCGGTCCTGTTGGAGAGGTTGCTTCTGAGGATTGGGATGCGAGCCCCCCGCACCAGCATTCTGTGGCTCGGTTGGATCCCGGGGGGGTTGAAGATTCTGAGGAGGGGGTTGGTCCTGCTGGAGAGGGTCCTCAGCTTGAGGAGGAAGTTGCCCCTGCTACTGAATGGGTTGGAGGGGGACTTCCTGTTCTGTTGGGGATCAACGGGATTGGGTCCTCGGTTGGACCCTCTGGATCTTACTTTCCTAGGAGGCATGGCTGGAGAAGATCTGACCAACGGGAAGAGGGAAGGCTGCTATTCGTGGTGTTCCCACAGACGGTACCAATCTGTTACCGCTAAATCTGGTATGGAGAAAAACAGATAGTATTTGTGGATTCTTGGAAAACTTGAATAGAAAACCTGATACCTGTTCCGCCGGAGTTTGACCGTTGGCTCCCGCCGTTCACCTGCAAAAAGTGCGAGACACCGGGGTTGATCCCGGCGACGCACCCTCCGACGCTCAAGTCAGTAATCAGGAATGATTATGAAAGAGCGTAAATTGGCAAAAGATTGATTATCTCTTAATGGTGGTGGATGGGGGGTATTTATAGTCGCCGTTGGGATCAGATTAGGAATGTAATCCCTGTGATCATATTAGAAATGTAATCCCTAATTCCCAATAAAAGGATAGATGTGAATCAGGGCTGTTGATTATGACTAATCAGGAACCCTAATTCTATCCTGCTGGACTGGGTTTGCTGCGGTTGAAACCCGCACCCAGTTGAGGTGGATCCGTTCGTGGGTTATTGGATCTTTGGGGAGGAGATCCAGTATCCATTTCAGACCCGTTAGTAGGTAAAATTACTGTTTTACCCCTGAGCTTTAAGATTCGTGTCCGATGTGAATGGTCCCGATTTAATCCTATTTTTAGCCATATCACAACGTGCGAAGAATACCCAGCACACCAAACAGCAAACAACTCCAACACAACCTGCAAAACAACAACTCAGCAATTCCTCAACACACAGCAAACAGCAGCATCGACCACTCCTACTCCACAAAACACCAAACAGCGAATCGCGGATCCTCTCTACCCGAACAACAAACACCAAAACCCAATCCAATCCTTTCCTCTCTCCACCAAAACAGCATACACCAATCGGAGAGAGAGAAAGACAGCAGAACAGGATCAGCGGCAGCGCTCGCAATCGAGGCGATAACAGCGACGAGAGCGTGGGGCAGTGCCGCGATCGATTGGGGCGGCAATGGAAGATCGACGGTGCTCGGGAGAAAATGGCAGCAGCGAAACAAGGGACTCGGAGGTGGCAGTATGGCAAGGCGATGGAGGGTTTCTTCAGTGGTTGGATGAGAGGCGACGACGAGGGGGAAGTCAACTAGCGTCGACGAGGCAGTGGAAGGCAGATGACAGAGGGAAGACAACGACGGGGTGTGCAGCTCGATGGGTTTGGGCAAAAAAATAGAGCAGATGAAGGGCGGCTGTGAGGGTGATCGGAGGGAGCAGTCGACGGGGTGGAGGCTGGAGGAGGCGAATGAGGGTGTTTCGAGGTTCAAGGGGTGCAGCGGTGGGCATCGACGAAGTAGGCGAGGTGACTGGCAATGGTGGATGAGTCGAAGTCGGTCGTGAGAAAGGGCAGAGGATGGCAGTGCTGGTGTTGGGCGCGACGAGAAGAAGGGGAGGTAGGTCGGATGATGTAAGAGGTGGTGAGCTCGACGGGATGGGTCGAAGGCAGTCGACGGTTGGGTTTTCGAAAGAGGCAGAGGAGGGAGGAAGGTGATGGCTGGGGTAGGGTTCAACAGTATAGGGTTTAGGGTTAGGGGTGAATAGGTTAGTATTTATAGGATATTAGGATGGGTTTGGGTAATGGGTATGGATCCAATAAGAAATGGGTTAAAGGGTATGGGTTTAAATCCAATAGGAAATAAAATTTAGGATATTAATAGATTAAATTAGAGTACTTAATACACAAAATATTCGAATAGGATGTATAACACAATTTTATAAGATTCAATAGAAAATAGAATTAATTGAAAGAATAGAATTAGATTAAGAATAGTTTTTCACAAACAATTAGAATAATCATATATTAATAATATACTTTGTTTGTTCTTTAAAATAAAATAATAATTATATAATACCAACAATAATAATAATGGTAATAATAATAACAAGAGTAATAAAATAATCGATCAATTAGAAATAGAAAATAAAGTTGAAATATATCATCATTCGAAATAAATATTATTGTTGATTAGAAAAACACTTTAGTAGAAGGTCCAAAACGAATTTAGCATAAAATAAATTTATAAATAATCAAGATATAGAAAATACATGGAAAATACTTATTGGCGGGAATGTGGGTTACAATACCCAAACAATAAACTCTACACAACATTGTGTCCTTCACATTTTGGCCTCGAACAAATCTCAGTGTCGCATGTGTTTTAGAGAACTCCAGCCTTTTAAAGTTATCATAGAGCCAACCCAGCTCACACTTACATAGGTGACCACATCTATAAAGAGTACCCTACAAAACTCCACTTGTGATTTTCAAGGTATGGACGTCATTAAAAGCATAGCTTAACATTTTAATACTTCTGTAGCTCTGCATTTATTTTGCACCATAAGAATGAGATGGACCGGAGTCCAAATGCATTACTGATTGAGTTACTCATAACTGGTTGTCCTACTGAACCTGGTCAGTGGGATCACCAGTCGCCAGGTTATGTTTCCGTATAAGGTAACTTGTATTGGTTTAGGCTTTTAAGCCCATTCCCCTCGATGCATAGTTAATTTAATCTTTGGATAATCCCTCAGTAAATGGATCCGCTAAGTTATCCTGTGACCTCACAAAGTCAATGGAAATAATTTCATTTGAGAGTAATTGTCGAACAATATTATGGCGTCTACGAATATGTCGCAATTTGCCATTATATACAGAATTGTGTGCTCTACTTAGTGCTGCTTGATTATCGCAATTGATGCAAATGATCGTCATCGGTTTAGGCCAAAATGGAATATCTTCTAAAAAGTGGCGAAGCCATTTAGCTTCTTCATCTGCTTTGTCTAAAGCAATGAACTCAGATTCCATTGTGGATCGAGCAATACACGTTTGTTTAGAAGATTTCCATGACACAGCAGCTCCAACTAGGGTAAAGTCATAACCACTTATGGATTTTGATTCTTCTGAATCCGATATCTAATTTGCATCACTGTATCCTTCAAGAACGGTAGGATATCTACCATAATGCAATGAAAAGTTTGTGGTGTTCTTTAAATATCCAAGTACTCTTAGCAGTGATGCCCAGTGAGCTTTTCCTTGGTTACTAGTGTATCTGCTTAGTTTACTCAATGCATATGGTCTCGTACAGTTCAAGAGATACATTAAACTGCCTATTACACGAGAATACTCCAATTGCAGTATATTCTCACTAGTATTTTTGTATAAAACTACAGATGGTGAAAAAGGATTTGATACTCCTTTAATACCATGTTTCTTAAATCTTTCATGCACTTTTTTCACATAATGTGATTAAGATAATTCAATGCCACTTGGTGTTCTTATTATTTTGATACCCAAAATAACATCTGCCAAACCTAAGTCTTTAATGTCAAAGTGGTTGATTAGCATTTTCTTTACACTTTTAATAACTTCAATGTTATGACCAAGGATTAGCATATCATCCACATATAGGCAAACAATCACACATGATTGTCCTATTTATTTGTGTCACGCCCCGCTTCCCAAAAAGAAATACAGTATACGGATACGCGAAAATGATTTTCACCATTCATGAGCTGTAAGGATCTTTACAACAATACACAGGAATAAACAAGAAATAAAAAGGAAATAATCAACAATACATGCATGAATAAATTAACATAACCAACAAAATTACTTGAAAACAAGAATGCTTAATCTTAAATAAACCAGATCTCAAAATAAGTCATAAGTTCTAGGACAAAATGGCCAATACAAGAACCAAGTAGCAATAAATACAATTTATTCAAAACAGGAAAAATAATTGAAGCGGGAACTCTAGCCAAGCCTAGAACACTTGGTCACTTACTCCCTCGGGCAGCTGATCACCGAAATCTGCAAATTTGACAATTTGCAAGAAAATGAAAAAAGAAACAATACGTCCGTCAATGCAAGTTACGGGCCACATGTAGTGCAGGTAACAAGTACAAAACAGATAAAGAAAATACAGAGTAGCAATAGAAGCAAATATTGAAATATGCATGGAAGGAATGTGACAGAAAAACAAAGCAACTAACTCTAAAACTGAGGAATAGAATTAAGTGACATGAGTAAATAACAGGGTACAGGTAACATATAACAGGTATCAAGTAGCATGCAAGTAGGTAAACAAGTAACAGTTGTCAGGTAAACATGTAACAGGAATGTGCAAGTGATCATGTATTCTCAAGTCTTGTATTTAATCCTAACCAGGTAGCACTTCATGCATCCCAAATTTTACCACATGGTTGATACATTCAAACAAGTTGCATTTAGATTTTGTAGTTGATTATATAGGGTCGTGTACTCAGGTATCAGGTAAACAGGATCATATATCATGTAATCGTATAATCATATAACAGGTAATCAGGTATCAGGTAGGACTTACGGGTCCCCTTCTGAGTACACCTTTCTATAGGAAAGATGTAGTCAGGTAAACAGGTAATCAGGATCATGTATCATGTATTCATGTAACATGTAACAGGTAGGAAATACGGGCCCCCTTCTAAGTACACATTTCTATATATTCCACTACTAGATCTTTCCCTTAACCCCGGCTTGATTACTTGTCATGATTATTAAAGCAGGCATATACGTGCACAAACAGGGCAAGAACAATATGGCAAGAAACAAGGAACAAGCTCAAGTTGGATAGAAGATATGATCAGGTGACAAACAACTTATAATAGTTAGGACAATGAGACTTCCAATTCTGGAAAGTAAGACATTACTGCACCAAACCTGAGATTCCTGTTGCCACAGGAATGCAAATATGAATCTGTCAGAAAATCTTGAATCTAGTCTCTCAGCCGAATCCAGTGCATATACACAAGTCATATAATAACTACAGAAACAGGGTTCAAAACAGTGTTTTACACAGAATTCATGTTCAGCCAGAAATCACAAAGTTTTATTTATAAGCATGAAAATGGTATAAAAACATACTAATTAAATCTAGAAAAAATCTGGAAGGTTCCTTAGAATATCTAGTATCAGCATATAAAATTTCATAAAATTCCATTACAGATAGCATAGTCTATTTAATTTGGAAAACAGAATGATACAGCAAGTTTATAAATCTGAAATTTTAGACACAGTAGTACCAAAACAATGCTAAATCACAAAATACAACTCAAAATTCAAATCCTTCAAAAGGGTTGCAACATAAACATATCGGCTATATTTCATATTCACAAAGTTTAAATCAAAAGTGACTGGAATCAGGTTGAAAATAGAGTTCTTTACTGAACAACATGCAGTTTGTAAATTATATGATTAGCTTCACAAACAAGAAATAAGTTATAAAAATAATTAAACAATTCCACAAAAATTAGGGGTTGATCCCAGAACTTTGCTTTGCACATTAAGTGTTCGATGAAATGCCTATGTAGCGCACAATGTGTTTGGAAAAAAGTTGTTGGAAAACTTTTGCTTAACCAAATCAAATGTATCTATATATGGTATATGTATTAATTTCTGAAACCATAATTTACTACCTCATTTTATTATTAATTTCTAATTTGTGTTTTTGAAATCCTAAAATTTGAATTTAGGAAATAGTACAAGTTGAAGATGGGGATGACTGTGGTATCGGATCCAAGAATGAGATTTGGTAAGGAGGTAGGTGGCGGAGAGTAGGGTGAGGCGAACGGAAAGGTGAAGGGGGATGTTGGAGAAGGGGACGTCGCTGCAGTCGAAGACAGCGGAGACGCGGGAGATAAAGGAGAAGGCATCTGATAGGGTGTGAATTTGGGAGGGGGAGGAGGGAGAGGAGATGGAGGGGAGGGTTGAGATGAAGCGGGTCAAGGCCTGGGTGTTATCGGTCAAGATGTATACAAAGGCTGGGTTGTGAGTATATTTTACATGGTAAATTCCACTAAACTACACACTTGAAGAGTTAATTTCTCTCAATTCTCTCATACTTTAAAGTTTCATATAATTTCATGAGTCCATTAAAATTATTTTAGTCTGTGCAATTTGCACAAGGTAACACTAGTTACTAGTATATTATAATGGAAGAGTTGGGGCAGTCATTTGTAGACCACCTGTAATTTGTAGACATTCATTCAACCATCTAATCTCAACGATTCATTTTTAAGTGGGAGTTATATTAACCACTCATTTACTCAATTGTTGTTAGTTACCATAGTACTCTCAAAGTTCAAATTTATTTACGACATAACTATTTGCGTATTATTATATAAAATAAAAGTTTGTGCCGCTAGGTGTAATTGTAAAAAGTATATGATGGGTAAAAGGATGTCTCAGATCCGATGTCAGATTACGTATTATTATTTACTATATAGAAAAAAATTAATTAGAAAGTGCATCGCATGTGCAAATACTAGTATATTATAATGGGAGAGTTGGGGTTGACATCTATAGACAACCTGTAATTGGGAGACATTCAACCATCTAATTTCAACCACTTATTTTAAGTATAAGTTATATTAACCATCCATTTAGTTAAATGTTGTCTGTTACCATAATATCTTCAGAGTTTAAATTTGTTTACGATATAATTATTTACAAAGTACACTCATATAAAATAAAAGTTGGTACCACTATGGGTAATTCTAAAGAGTATGGTAAGGATTTGAGATGGGTAAAAGAGTTATCAAGTTCGATACTAGACAACGTCATAGTCAAAAAATAAAAATAAAATATAAAATATAAAATATAAAATATAAAATATAAAAAATTCTTAGGGCATGCATCGCACGTGCAGATTCCTAGTATATATAATTGCTTCAATAAGACAACTTTCGATGTCATCTTTTTTCTGGTAAGAGGAAGCAGGGCCGGCCCTGGGCTTGTGTGACCTGTGCGATCGCACAGGGCCCACGATCGTAGAGGGCCCACTAATGAAGAGGTCGCCATTAGATATAATTAATTGAGCGTTTATTCCAATTATAGCACAAGATTGAATTTGTCTAAGTGGTTAAGGTGATAGACTTTAAATTTAATGGTGCAGGTTCGAAACTTGTTGTTGACATTTTTTCCCATATATATATATATGTGTGTGTGTGTGTGTGTGTGTGTGTGTGTGTGGATGCTTAGACAAAACACTTCCTTTCCATTTCTGGTATCCTTTGTAATTTCCACTCTCCATTTCCCTCTACTTATCTTCTATCCAAAAAACCATAAAAAACTCCTTGGCCATTTCTCGAGTTTTAACCTCCACTCTCCTCAGCTTTACTTCCTCATTCTCTTCTCCTCATCGATGGCGCCACTTCTACTCTTCAAACTCCCGAATCAGTATGAGCCTCAAAGCCAGCATCGTCGGCCTCCCCAACGTTGGCAAGTCCACCCTCTTCAATGTCGTCGTTGAGAATGAAAAGGCACAAGCTGTGAATTTTCCTTTCTGTACAATAGAGCCAAATGTTGGGATTGTTGCGGTACCGGATAAGCGATTGGATGTGCTTTCAGAGCTTAGTAAATCTCAGCGGGCCGTTCCGGCTTCTATAGAGTTCGTGGATATTGCTGGGCTTGTGAAAGGAGCTAGTCAAGGAGAGGCTACCTGCGGTTTGCGGTGCTGTTTTTAGGGCCTTGTGGATTTTTTGGGGATTTGTTTCGAGGGGTCAGTTCTTCGGGGCTGATGGTGCTGCTCGCGACTTGCCTCTATGATGCATTTTGATTGGCTGATTGCTTATCGGCCGCTTCTGGGCCTCTACAGGGCCTCTACAATTTTGTGTTTAATTTTCTTTCAGTCTTACTACTTGTAATCTAGTTTGTTCTTATTGTAACCTGGACTGTATATATTGCCTTGTAATTCTTTCATCCTATTTATATATATTTTTGTTGGGGCTGGGGTCTTAGGACCCTATCCGATTATCTAAAATATATATATATATATACACACACACACACACTTTTACATAAAGTTCCTAATGATTTCTGTGTTTCTTTCATCAATTGTTGAGATTATATATATTTACTTTTAGAGAAAGTTTTTTTTAATGATTTCTATTTTTTTGCTTTCGTTAATTATTGAGATTGACTTAATACGTGAAGCTTTTTTTAATCGTGTATTTCATGCTTTGCAAGAATATGAAGATCCTTAACCACATTTATATTATTTCGTCTTAATTGATGATACGACTAATTCAAGATGTCGATTAAGTCGTCCCAAGTTATATATATATATATATATATATATGAATTTTATTCCATTGCAAATGGGTCTGTTTGCACGGACCCGTTGCGAACGGCAATCTCAGCCGTTGGATCTAGATCCAGCGGCTGAGATCTGTGATTTTTTTTTTGGGAAAGTTTGCCTTAGCCCGACGTTGGAAACGACGGGCTAAGGCAAATATTTCCAAAAAAACATAAGTATGAGCCGTTGGATTGATGACGATCTGATCCAACAGCTCAGATTTTCTCCGCCCAAACACCCCCATCTCACTTAAGTTTCGGAGGGGTATATTGGGTATTTGACTCATTATACCCCTTCAGCGCTTAACTCTTTCTCATTCTCACACTTTGTCTCTGTTGATGTCGTTAATGTTTTTTTTTTGTGGAAAAAATGACTTACCCCGCCGTTGTCAATGATGGGTTAAGTGATATATTTTTTAGTTGTTTTTTTAAAACGACGGGCTAAGGCATAGTTTATATGTATGTGTGTATATATATATATATATATATATATATATATATATATATATATATATATTATAAGTCTATCTTCTCTCTCTCACTTTCTCCTTACTCTATCTATCTTCTTCCCCAAACCCAAAAGCAATCCCAAACAAAATTGATCATCTCTCCCTTTCGAAGCACCTCCCGCCACCCCAAAAAACCCTAACCCTAACCCACAACCAAACTCCTCCTCCTCCTCTTCCCACTATCTCACTCCCAATCTCTCCTCCAATCTTTGAACGCAAATTCGGAAGTGGAAACCCTAGTTTGGCGACAACACCTATATTATGAAAATCCGCAGTTGTGGAAGGTAATGACTTAATCCTTTACTTCGTAGTTGAAATTGTTTTTATTTTTTTTGTTAAGTTTTTTTGTGTCTTCTAATTAGTTGAATGGATTAAGGTTATGCGTATTTTGTATATGTAGTAGTTTTTATATATTATTTTTATAATTTTGGAGGGTGGAATTGTACTTGTAGTTGGTTTTGTATGTCCAAAATTTTGATTGAGTTGTATTTATAATTGTCTGATAATAGTAAAACCGCGTAAATGGTTAAAAATATTTTGAAATATTGCGAGTGGGTTGGAATCACAATGCACAAGCTAACGGAATTTGTAAGATTGAGTTTTGACTCAAGGTTTGCAAGTTATGGTCGTGTATCACTTTGTGGTAAAGAAAAACTAAAATAAAGCAGTACACGGCCGTTTCTCGCAAACTCTGAGTTGAAACTCACTTCTACAAGTTTTATTGCCTTGTGTTAGGTGTATTCAACCAATTTACAAAGTTTTAGAATAATTTTAGGCCATTTGTGCGGTTTTCTCACGTTTTGCAACTTGGATATACTAGAAAATCCTATAAACGACCTCCAAAAATTTTGAAACTTTGCAAATGGGTCGGAATCACGACACACAAGCTAAAGGAATCTGTGAGATTGAGTTTCGACATACAGTTTGCAAGTTATGGCCATGTATCGCTTTTGCTGAAAAAAACTAAAATAAAGTGGTACACAGCCGTAACTCGGAAACCGTGAGTCGAAACTCATTTTTACAATTTGCGTTGCATTGTGTTATATGAATTCGACCAAGTTGCAAAGTTTTATGAATTATTGATATCGTTTGTACGGTTTTCTCACGTTTCTCGAACAAAAACAAAAAAAGTTTGAAATATTTTAGTGTGATTACACTAGAAAACCATACAAACCACCTCCAAAAAATACGAAACTTTGCGAGTAAGTTTGACTCACGTAACACAAGTCACGAAAATTTTTTAAAATGATTTTCGACTCACGGTTTGAGAGATACGTATGTGCATCACTTTTGGTGAACAAAAACTAAAATAGAGCGGTACACAGCCGTATCTCACAAACCGTGAATCGAAACTCACTTTTACAAGTTGTGGTGCCTTGTTTTGCGTGAATTCAACCAGTTGCAAAGTTTTATAAATTTTTGATGTTGTTTATGGGGTTTTGTCATGTATCTCGAACAATAATAAAAAAAAGTTATAATTTTTTAGTACGATTACACTAGAAAATGCTACAAACAACCTTCAAAAATTACGAAACTTTGCGAGAAGGTTGGATTCACGTAACACAAGCTACGAACAACTTGTAGTTGTTTTGGCAGAGCAAAATGCTCTTCTATCTCACAACCATCGGGTTGAATAGGTTCCTAGGAGGAAGAACCTAAGCCCGCTGACGGGCAAACTCCTGAAGCCATAATGAGACATTTGCAGCTATTGATGCGTAGAGGCATTTAGACTTTATTTTCCGAAACTACATCCTGAATTGCTTGAATGAAGTTTTTTACAAGCTATATTGTCTGCTTACTACTGCAAAGACTTTATGGAATTCTCTGGCCAAGAAATACAAGACCGAGAATGCTAGCTTGAAGAAATTTATCGTTGATAAATTTATGGACTACAAAATGCTGGACTCCAAGTCTTTCACTGTCCAGATGCAGGAGCTTCAGATCATTATGCATGAGATTAAAGCCGAGGGCCATAAGGTTGGCAAATCTTTCCTAGTGTAAGAAATCATTAGGAAGTTACTACCATCTTGTAAAGACTTCAGATATTACCTTAAGCACAAGAAGAAATAAATATCTTTAGAAGATCTTATTTTCAGGTTAAAAATTGAGGCAGACAACCATGGGACAATCAGGTTCAAAAGTGAGGAGACTAAAGTACACGTTGTGGAGAGCTCTAACAATCGTAAGGGCAACTGTAACAACAACAAGAATAATTCCAAGAAGATGAAAGCTTCGAACCAAGGTTCCAAAAACAAGAAGCCCAACAAGAAATTTAATAGAAACTGTTGGATTTGTAGGAAGCCGGGTCATTCTGACAGAGACTGCCGATTCAAGAAGACTGGCAACACATCAGAAGCAAATGTCACTTAGAACATCACTTCAAGCATAGATGATTTAATTCTTTCAACGGTTTGTTTCTGAGTGCAACCTAGTCCAACATCATGGACAATGGTGGGTAGACACTGATGCTACTCGACATATATATTTTGATATATCTATATTCTCAACTTATCAGAAACTCGATCATGAAGAAAAGCTTTATATAGTTAATTCTGCTGTGTCAATGGTCGAAGGTTGTGGAAAAGTCATTCAGAAGTTCACTTCTGGCAAGAATGTTACACTGAACGATGTGCTTCATGTTCCAGACATCTGCAAAAATCTCATCTCTGGATCTGTGTTGTCGAAGAAAGGTTTTCGGATCGTGATAGAGTCAGACAAGCTGGTACTGACCAAGACTGGGGTCTATTTTGGGAGGGGGTACCTATATGGTGAGTTATTCAAAGATAATGTAGCCGTAGTCGGCAAAATTCCAATGTACTCTGATTCTATGATTAATAAAAGTTCAGTTTTCTATTTACTTGAGTCTGAAATACTTTTATGGCATGATAGATTAGGGCATATAAATTTTCGAAGAATGAAAAAAACTTGCAAATTTAGGTTTAATACCAAAATTTAAAGTTGATGAAAATTACAAGTGTGAGACTTGTGTAGAAGCCAAAATGGTTAAGAAACCATTCAACACAGTGAACAGGAGTACTGAGCCATTATGCTTAGTTCATACTAATTTATGTGATTTTAAGTCCTTACCTACGAGGGGCGGCAAAAAATATTTTATCACGTTTATTGATGATTGCACTCGGTATTACTACGTGCATTTACTAAGTAGTAAAGATGAAGCAATTGCAGCATTCACAAAATATAAGACTGAAGTAGAAAATCAGCTTAACAAAAAGATCAACATTTTAAGGTCTGATCGAGGTGGAGAATATGCATCTCCATTTGCACAATTATGTGCATAGTATGGGATAATCCACCAAACAACAGCCTCATTCCCACCTCAGCAAAATGGAGTTGTAGAAAGGAAAAATAGAACGTTCAAAGAGATGATAAACTTCATACTTATAACTTCTGGTCTACCTACAAATTTGTGAGGGGAAACCTTGTATATGTCTAATCACATACTTACTAGAGTCCCACACAAGAAAACTGAGTCAATTCCATATGAGTTATGGAAAGGAAATTTGCGAAACTACAAATACCTCAAAGTGTGGGGGTGTTTGGCTAAAGTCTCGGTTCCTCTTCCCAAGGGAATCAAACTTAGACAAAAAACTGTAGATTGCTATTTTCTAGGTCATGCTGAAAATAGTAGTGCTTATAGATTTTTAGTCTTCAACTCTGAAGTATGTGATATCAGTTTAAACACAATCATTAAGTCAAGAGATGACATATTTTGTTTCCGCACAAAATAAATAATGGAAACTCTGCTCTCAAAAGAACAAGAGAAGTATCAACTGAGAAACATGATGAAACTTATCATGAAAATGATGAAACCGAACCATGGAGGAGTGTAAGAACTAAAACCTCTAAGTCTTTCGGTCCAGATTTTCTAACATACATATTAGATACTGAACCTCAGACTTTCAAAGAGGCAATCTCGTCCTCAGAGTCTCCCTATTTGAAAGAAGCTATCAATAAAGAGATTGATTCGATTCTAAGCAATCACACTTGGAAATTGGTTGACCTTCCGCAAGAACATAAACCAATTGGATGTAAATGGATTTTCAAACTGAAGATAAAATCAGATGGTTCCATTGACAAATATAAAGCCAGATTAGTGGCTAAAGGGTATCACCAGAATGAGGGCCTAGACTTCTTTAATACCTATTCACCGGTTACGCGGATAACCTCCATAAGAATGCTGATAGCAATACCGTTTATTTATAATCTTGAATCCATCAAATGGATGTAAAGACAGAATTCTTAAATGGAGATCTCGAGGAAGAGATCTACATGGAGCAACCGGAAGAGTTTGTTTCAAGAGCTGAAAATAAAATGTGCAGACTTATTAAATCCCTATATGGACTTAAACAAGCACCAAAACAATGACATAAAAAAATTGATAATGTCATGATGAAAAATGGTTTTCGAATCAATGAATGTGATAAATGTGTTTATTACAAACTGTAACTCCTGTATTCCTCTTTCTTGTATTTTATGTATGTATTTATCTTTCCTGGATATTCCTTCTGATTGTACTCTTTCATTCATCTGAACTGTGTAATTATTTCTTCGTTCTTAATAAAATCCATCTATTTTTTTTTCTCGTCAATTCAGTCATGTGATTTTCAGTCTTCTTGATTCAATTTCTTCTGTCAGTTATTAATCTCTAGATGAATTGTTTAATTCTAATTTATTTGTTTCATGGCCTAATGGTTTATTAATTGACTTCCTACCCTGTTGGATTCAAATTCTAACCCAATCTACCCTATTTAGACCCAAACCCTATAATCTACCCCATTGGATCCTAAAACTGCTATCCAATACCCTCTTTTACCTGGTCTCTCTCAAATCTCTCCCTTATGTTCTCCATATCTACCTAACAAGCAGATCATGTTCCTCATTATCTTCCCTTGATTTCTCAAATCTTAACTTACCAAAAATCCCATTATAACCTAACTAAAATTGTTCTCTTTCCCCTACAGTCATTATCTCCTAATTAATCTCTCTCTCTCTCTCTCTCACCAACTCACCCTCTCTCTCGCCTTCACTGCATCTCGAACCCCCGCCTAGCCCATCGACTGGAGCAGCCACCGTCGCACCACCCATCGCACCTCCCCCCTCTCGACCGCTGCACCGTCCCGATGCCTGTGCCGCCCATGCCAGCAACCCCCTCCTTGGCAAGCTAATGTTCCTATATGCAAACAAATGCTTTTCTTCGAAGGTGCAAATGGAGGTCATGATAAAATTAGATTCACTGAAACCGATGTTAGAAATCTAAGGAGAGACTCGATGGAAGGTATGAAAGGACACGACGGGAAAATGCTAATTAAGTTCTTCGAATCGAAAAAGATGACTGATCCTTTATTTTTTTATGAATACCAATTAGATCCCAAACGGTGATTGTCTCATTATATTTGGGTGGATGGTATCGCTAGGAAGAATCTATAAGTATTTGGGGATATAGTTTGCTTTGGTGCTACCTACAACATGAGTCGTTCTGGAATGTTATTCGTACCATTTGTTGGAGTCAACCATCATTGGCAATCAACATTCTTAGGCTGTGGGTTCATTCTAAATGAGAAGACATCGTCATTTTAGTTGTTCTTTGAAAAGTGGCGAGAAGCAGTGGGACATGATCCGGTCGGCATCGTGACGGATGAGGATCGTGGGATCAATGCTATAGTGAAGAAAGTTTTTCCAAATATTTAGCATAGATATTGCAGTTGGCATATTTTAGATAAGTTACCGCATAAGGTGTGTATGACGAATAATATCGATGAGTTTAGGGTTACTTTAAAGAGTATCATCTATACATCAGAATATAAAACTGATTTTGAAGAGAAGTGAAAATTATTGATTTCGTAATACAAAGTTGAGAATAACAAATGGTTGAACGATAAATTCGAAATTCGTGAGAAATGGGCCCAGTATATGCAAGAGATTCATTTTGGGTCGGCATGTTGAGTACCCAACGGAGCGAGTCTCTGCATTCATCCTTGAAGTAACACACCCATAAGAAGTACTCCTTACATGAATTTGCCGTCATCTTCGACTGAGTCATAGTAAAACAAAGACACGAGGAACTTAAAGAAACTCATCGTAATCGTGAGGAGAGACCAAAATTGAAGACCGAATGGGCTATGGAGGAACAAATGGTGCAAACATATACATTGAAGATTTTCTACAAATTTCAAAAAGAAGTGCAGAAAAGCTTATTATTTATTGTGATTTTCATGGCCGATGTAGACACACCGGATAATGCAGCTTTCTCTATGACGCTCTGTGGAAATTTAGAACCGGGGAGGGTGATTTCATTTTGCAAACACCGTCAAATGGCTAAATGTCCTTGTGGCCTCTATGAATTTGTAGGCATTCCATGCAAATATATTTTGGCAGTTCTTCGGTTCACCAATAACACGGTACTACCGGAGCAATATATTTGTAGACGATGGACCCGGAATCAGTTGAGAAGAAGTTATACATCCGTTCCCAATAATGTTGGCGACAATTTTGCTTCTCGATATTGTAAATTGAGTCAGCACTCAAGACAATTGGTCGATCTTGGTTGTTCTTCTGAAGGAACGTACAAGTACATGCTCGACCACTTGCTTAAGGGCATTGAAGGTGTTTCTCAAATTCAACCCGGGATTAGCACATCGAGAAGGTAGTGCACTACCTGAGAGTGTTGGACACGAACATGCACCAATGGGGGAACCTCAATAATGCACTACAAAGGGAAGGCCTAAAGGGAAGAGATTGAAGTCCACAAGAGAATCGCAAAAAACCAAAAAACCCAGACTGTGCAGGACATGCCTTCGTGTTGTATATCACGATTCAAGAAATTTTCCAGACAATTTGGGTAGGTAATATATCTGTTTTAAGTATATATTAATTTGACTCACTCAAACTTGCTTTGTTCTTGTTTTCTAACTCATTCTTGCCATTGATTTAGCAGGTCGGTACCATATGAAGAAAATCCTAGTGTTGAAGAGAGTGATGATGATGAAGGTGAAGATTCATGCTAAGGTAAATTTCTTATTCTGTATATCATATCTAACTTGAATACCTTCAATAATAATTTCATTTGATGATAAGTCATTTATACATTCTACAAGTGCTATGTTGTAGGTTTTGATTCGAACATGATCGAGCTGAAGAAAGGCATTTCTCTTTCAAGAAATTTTTGTAATCTGAATGTGTATATATGGTCATGTAAATTACTTTATAGAAGTTAGAATGAAATTGCAAATTTGTGTACCAAATTGTTGAATATATGAATGAGATGTATATGTTGTTGCTATAATTTTGGGGTGGATGAGTTTGGTAATGTGAATGAGATGAGTCTATTGTTGCTGTAATTGCTTTGACAATGTACATCTATGCTGAAAGATGTGAAAGTTGTGGTCTTTGTATATCTGAGCAGCTTTCAGATGTTGTGTTCTTTTTTTTCTTTTTTTTCTTTTTTTCCAACCTAACCCGTTATCTCCAATAACGGGTTAGGTTGAATGAAAATTTGTAGAACATTCAATTTCTTCAAATTAGGTTCTGCCAAATTCTTCCAACTTAAACCGCTATTGTCAATGACAGGTTAAGTGTGCTTAACCCGTTATAAACAATTACGATTTAGGTACAATTGTAACGCCCCGAATCCCAAATACACTGAATTCGAGATGTTCTACAGGATCTTTTCACTTTCTTTAGTACAATTTTACAAGGAAATTTAAACTTTTCACTTTACATCAGAGTTACATCATATATTACATTTACATTTGCACAGCAGAAGTAAAATTTACAACATTTGAATAAATATACAACAACATGGTAAAATCTTTATGCATCCATTCCTCTTTAACATGTAATTTATCCTGCATACAAAACTGTGGGTACATCAGTTTATTCAACCGACGATAATTATACATGGCCATCCTCTCTATGCCAGAAACAGTATAACGATTCTCATTTCTTAACAAATCACACACTTGTTCACATTCAAAAATAAAAGAAAATAGGAAAATCTTAATGATGTCGTGTTGTGATTGTGCACTTAATTCTTAATGCAATTATTTAATTTACATGACACTAATGCGCACTTGTTCGGATTCTATGCATCCCATACTACATAGGTCCGAGGGCAAGCCTCTTAATCGTTCTTCAACTTTGTAGGGTTCTATCCCTCGCCATGACTTAATCTACTACTGTAAGTACGGTGAGTGTCCTAGATGATCTATGAGTACAAGCTCGTGTACAGAAAATCTAGAGGGGAACCCCACGCCATGTCTTGACTCATCAAGCATGCATTCTGTGGCAATTTCAGCCTCCTTCATGGCACACGATCCTCTTGCAGTCACCAAACATCCCACAAGCATGACTAGAGTCCGATCATTCTGAGTTGTGCCCACGCCATCTCTTGACGCATCAAGCATGCATTCTGTGGCTCACACACCCGCACCGTAAACCCTAGTTCTCATACTCGTGTTTTTCTCTCACTTTCATCACATCTTCACTATGCACTAATCCTTAGTTTTTATTAGAATCATGAACAAAATCAAAGCTCTAGAGTTAGCCTCTCCACTCAACCGGACTTATTCATTCATTTCAATACATGACCAACCTTGGTCTTTCAAATTCTCATTTCATTTCATTTCCAATGCCGGGGGAGACTTAGCTACTCTTTGGTTTCAATTTCCAATTCACGATTTCCAATTGAGCACTTTCAGCTCATAATTCATTTTAGAGTCTCACAGACTTTCTTATCATGATCTTAGCCTTTCATGTTCATTTAATTCTCAACTCACATCTATGATTCTTTTCATATAAATTCATACAGCCATAAAAGAGTTCATTGACATCAATCATAAAGTTCACAACCTTCAGCAATAATCAAAACTAAAATCTCTGACATATCAAAATCTACTCTGTACAGTCGACTTGGAAGAATACCAGTCGACTCGTACAGTCAATACAAGTTCATCATAAACACTCGGGAGAGTCGACTGCTGCACACGGCCAGTCGGCTGTCCCGCAACTCTTCATGTTCAGAATGTTATCCACGTGACAGTCGACTGTTCATCAGTCGTCTGTCCAGGGATTTTTAACAGTACATTATCAGGTTCAGCTCAGTCGACTTGCTACGTGCATTCAGTCGACTGGACAGATTCATATTTCAAATTAAGGGATTATCTTTCTTACAGTTCTTACATACGCTTGCATCATGATGTTAAATCACAATATACATATGTTCATGTTTCAAAAACACAAAACTTCTTACTGTTCAGTAACATCGCAACATGGAATTTCAAGTTACTAACATTATCTTTTCTTCGAGGAAATATTTTAAACATGCATTCACACTTATTCATAACTTTCATGCAGAGATAAAACATGATTCTCAATTACACTAGGACAATCACAATGAAAACATATCTTATTTCATGGAATTTCAGGCATACTCATAGTTTAATCAATGCATCAGTCGACTACCCCGAACATCAGTCGACTGTACCAGTCATTCTCAGTTTTATTAATTATCCCCTAATTCTTTTTCCACATGCCCATGTCTACTTAGCCATGTACATCATGAAGGATATAAGTTTAGCCTTACTACTTCATTTTAATAATACACATATATGTTATGAAACTTCTAACAAACATGTAACAGATGTCTCGTACCAGTCGACTTATCCTTACGGCAGTCGACTGTACCGACCCAATTCGTCATTGTTTGTAGTGTCATTATTTCACTAATTGTCTTCCACAATTATTATCATAATATATTCGAGCAATTCTAGTACGTGTGGATATACTTCTCATAAGCAATAGCAACAATCATCATAATCATAGCATAATTTCTACACTAGAAGTCCTGAGAAACACCCACCTTATTTGACGAAATAATCGAAATCCAGCCAAAAGCTCCTTAATATAGTGAACGACTCCTCGCTCCTTGCTCCTTGCTCCACACCGAAGTCTTCAGAATGCTACTCGGCCTCCACAGAAAAGCACACACACAACTCACAAAATACCTCTCTTTACAATAATAATCTCATAAAACAAATCTTAGTGTCAGGAATAATAGATGAGAGGGGGGGTATTTATACAGCAAGGGGAGTGAGATGAAAGGCTAGGATTCATTAGATGGTTATAGGATCAAAGGCTAGGATTGACTAAGGGGGTGTAAAAACTACCCACACCCTACAAAACTACCCACAACTCCACCCACTACTTCACCCAATCCGGCCAACCAAAGGGGTGTGCTCTACACGTGTATGCAACATGCACGTGTATGCACAAATCACCCTACAAGAAATTGTACATCAATATAACAAGTCCTTTAAAGGGAATGTTACACATACAAGTTATAGGAAAAATAAGAAAAGATTAAACTCATGGGCTTAAATTAATTGAGCCAAGAAAACGTATTTTTAGAAGTAAATACATAAATTAACATTTGGGCTTTAGGGAAAAATACTTTATAAAGCAATGCTCTTACTCATCATGAAAGTGAATAATAGCCAACAATATTACACATGCACACCATATATAAAAATAAATAATCTTTCATATATTCAAAAATCAGGGTATTACATCACTCCCTCCTTAGAATAGTTCCGTCCCCGGAACTACAGTCAAGAGCGAGAAAAACCAAAATACAACACAACACAAGAACAAAAGAATACAATGACACAATCAAGCAAAAAGCTCAGGATAGTCCTTCAACATCCTCTCCTCATATTCCCATGTAGCCTCTTCCACCAATTGGTTTCTCCAGACTACCTTGACCATCGGTATTGTCTTATTCCTCAAGACTTTCTTCCTACGGTCAACAATCTCGACAGGAGACTCGATGTAGTTCAGATCCAACTGCAAACCTTCCGGCACTTCAGGAAAATGATGACTCGGATCTGGAATATAACCTCTTAGCATAGACACATGGAAGACATTGTGCACCTGAGACAACTCTTCCGGTAACTCAAGCCGGTAAGCAGTTTTTGTTGATTCTTGATTTTGATGATCACAACACAGTGCAACATGTGTTTATATTATACAGCTAACAATGCAGTGTTCATATCAAAAGACAATTCTAGCTGAACAAATGCACAAGCTTTCAAGGATACAGCTCAAGACAAGGATCAAGACTTTACTCAAAACAAGGATCAAAGATTCAACTCAAGACCCAAAGCTCAAATGTGTTATATTGTTGTGTCTTGTAAACATTGTAATGTACTTCCCTGTTGAGTCTTTAGTCTGATGTAAAGCCTTGTCAACACACACACACACACTTAACAATTTCATATTGTGTGTCTCTAAAAAACCCCTCAAAATAAGTCAAAACAGTTTGAAGAATTTTAGCTTTTAAGTACCAGTCGACTTAAGCCTATGCCAGTCGACTGATAAGTACGAAACTGTTTAAAATTATTCAAACTCTGATCAGTCGACTCATATGGCAACCCAGTCGACTGATCGAGAGCTTTTTGACCGTTTTCTGATTTTCAAAAACGAACTTTTTCAAATTCAAACGGTTTGATCCGTTGGTTGACAGTTATGTAACTGCTTTCCAACGTTCAGAAGTACAAAACTCTTTATATAGAGTTTCTTCTCAAACAGAAACACTTACTTGACTTACTTGATTTTCTGACATAAACACCCGAGTACTCTTGAGAAAAATTTAAGTGATTTTCTGTGAAGAACAAAGCCTTCAAGTTCACATACTTTGGTTCTCTACACTCAGTCCAGTATAGCATTGAATTCGCTTTGGACTGAGTATAGAAGTCAACCTAATTCTTTAGCCACGTGCATCAACACATACAACAAGGCTATAGGTTGATTGTAAAATTCCTCTTGTACTCTTGCTCTCGGTTGGAGAGTGTTTTTGACTCTTGGTTGTAGAGTCGGTGTCTTTTCACTCTTGGTTGAAGAGTGGGTCTGCTTTCTCTGGTTGAGAGAAAGGACTACGGGTTAGACAAGGTTGTTGTCTTGAACGCCGTAGGGTATTCTTGTATTTATTTTTCAAGAATAGTGGAAATCTCAAGTGGGTTGCTTGGGGACTGGATGTAGGTCGGGAGGACCGAACCAGGATATATCTTGTGTACTCTGTGATTGGTTGTCTTGTTTTTGCACTTACTTTTATTTATTGAAGTTCTGCAAATCTAGTCTGTACAGTCGACTCAGCTTCGTATTAGTCGACTGATCAGTCTTGTATCTGTTACTCTTTGTTTCTTCAGTCGCCTGGCTTATCTATTAGTCGACTGAACCGAGTTATTATATTTTCTTTGTTTGATATTATCAGTCGACTGTCTTTCAGATAAGTCGACTGCATCGAGAGATTAAGTTTCTTTTAATTTGGCTATATCAGTCGACTGGTTCCCAACTAGGTCGACTGTGCCGAGAAAAATAATTTTATTCCGCAATTTATTTTCATTAACACTATTCACCCCCCCCTCTAGTGTTTGTTGCTTAGCCTACAGGATCCAACAGTTTTCCCGATCCTTTTCAATATCTTGTACGGGCCTATAAACCTCGGGGCTAACTTCCCGCCTTTGCCAAATCGAACCACACCTTTACTGGGCGATACTTTTAAAAAGACGAAGTTACCAACCTCAAACTCGAGGTCCCTTCTCCGGTTGTCTGCATAGCTTTTCTGCCTGCTCTGAGCTTCCACCAACCTTTTCCTGATCAGAACAATCTTCTCAGAAGTTTGTTGTACAAACTCAGGACCAAACAACTGACGCTCCCCAACTTCATACCAACAAACAGGAGTCCTGCACTTCCTGCCATACAAAGCTTCGTACGGCACCATCCCGATGCTAGCCTGAAAACTGTTGTTGTAGGCAAACTCTACCAAAGGTAAATGCCTTTCCCAACTGCCTCCAAAGTCTAGTATACAACACCGAAGCATGTCCTCAAGAATACGATTGACTCTCTCGGTCTACCCATCGGTTTGCGGATGAAAAGCAGTGCTGAAATCCGTCTTGGTACCCAAAGCTGTCTGAAGACTCCTCCAGAAATACGAAGTAAACCGCGCATCTCGATCAGTCACAATAGTTCAGGGAACATCATGAAGTCGGACAATCTCACCAACATACGTCTCAGATAACTTGTCCATCGAAGCAGTGAGTTTCATTGCCAAAAAGTGAGCGGACTTGGTAAGTCGATCGACTATAACCCAAATCGCATCATTGCCTTTAGGACTCTTAGGCATTCCCGTGATGAAATCCATACTGATGTTATCCCACTTCCATTCCGGAATAGGTAACGGCTGTAATAGACCTCCGGGTCTCTAATTTTCGGCTTTGACTTGCTGACAAACCTCACACTTCGCAACAAATTCAGCCACATCCCGCTTCAAACCTGACCACCAGAAATGCTGTTTGATGTCTTTGTACATCTTAGTACTTCCAGGATGTACCGACAAAAGAGTAGCATGCGCCTCCTGAAGAATACTCTCCTTCAGGTCCACCTGATTTGGAACACACAGCCTATCTCCGAACCACAGCACTCCATCCCTGATTTGAAATCCGGGCAACCTGCCAGCGCCAACCTGCTCCTTCAACTCCAAGATATCAGCATCAACCTCCTGACTTGCAATGATCCTTGCATTCAAAGTAGGCTGAAGCCTCAACTGAGCCAAAGATGCTCCCAATCCTTGCAAGACAACTTCCATACCTGCTCGGTCCAACTCCTCAATCAGATGCTTCTGAGTTATAATCAAACTGGCCAAACTGCTCTTGCGACTAAGTGCATCAGCAACAACATTAGTTTTTCCAGGATGATACTTGATCTCAGGTCGCATATCTTCGAGCACTTCCAACCATCTCCGCTGCCTCAGGTTCAGATCCCTCTGCTGATATATATAATTCAAGCTCTTGTGGTCTGTGTACATATTCAACTTCTCACCGTACACGTAGTGTCTCCATTGCTTCAAAGCAAAGATAATCGCAGCCAACTCTAGATCATGAGTCGGGTAATTCTTCTCATGTGGTCGTAGTTGCCTAGACCCATAAGCGATTACTCTTCCTTCTTGCATTAAGACACAACCAAGCCCACGATGTGAAGCATCGCTATAAACATCATACTCAACACCTACTCTAGGCAATGCCAAAATCGATGCAGTAGTTAGCTTCTCTTTCAACTCCTGAAAGCTCGCCTCACATTGCTCAGTCCACTTGAAGCTCACATTCTTCTTGGTCAGTCCAGTAAGCGGTACGGCTATCTGAGCATAACCTTGAATGAATCTCCTGTAGTATCCAGTCATCCCAAGAAAACTTCTGACTTCCTTCACTGTAGTAGGCCTAGCCCAATCTCTCACTGCCTCTATCTTCTGAGGGTCAGTTGCCACTCCCTCCTTAGAAAGGATGTGACCTAGGAATGCCACTTCAGATTTTCAGAAATTACACTTAGATAACTTGGCATACAACTTCTGCTCTTCCAGCTTCTGCAAAACTGCTGCCAGATGCTCGGTGTGCTCCGCCTCTGACTTGGAGTACACGAGAATATCGTCGATAAACACCACGACGAAAGAATCAATAAATGGCCTCAGAACTCTGTTCATCAAATCTATGAAGATTGCAGGTGCATTCGTCACTCCGAATGGCATAACTAGGAATTCGTAATGCCCATGCCGAGTTCTAAATGCAGTTTTATGCACATCTTCAGCTTTCACTCGCACTTGGTGATATCCTGATCGAAGATCTATTTTGGAGAATACAGCTGCTCCTTGTAGACGATCGAACAAATCATCAATTCGAGGAATCGGATACTTATTCTGAACAGTGACCTTATTCAGCTCTCGGTAATCGATGCACATTCTCATCGATCCATCCTTCTTCTTTACCAAAAGCATTGGTGCTCCCAAGGTGACGCACTAGGTTGAATAAAGCCTTTCTCCAACAGTTCCTCAATCTGCCGTTTCACCTCATCCTGTTCCACTGGAGCCATCCTATACGGTGCCTTAGAAATGGGTGCACTTCCCGATTGAACAGTGATGCTGAACTCTACATCACGATGCGGGGGTAGCCCAGGAAAGTCTTCCAAGAACACAGTCGGATAGTCCCGAACCACAGGAATCCCTTGCACTTCCATAGGAGTCTTTTCCTTGCGGATAGTTGCCACCAGCTTAGAACACTTCTGCTTCCCTTGGAAAATGACTTCAGGTCCACCTGGAGCCTTCACTGTTACTGTCTTGGTCTTGCACTCGATGCTTGCACTGTACACCGACATCCAATCAATGCCAATGATAACATCGACTCCCAAGATAGTCAGCTCGATCAGATCAATGCCAAAGACTCGATCCCCAATCACAATCTCGCAATCAGCGTAATACCGATCAGTGGTCAAAGTTTCCCCTGATGGAGTAGCTACTGCTAAGATCTTGCCTGGAAAAATCTTCGGTCCCACTCCCAACACTTTAGCAAATCTAGGAGACACAAATGTATGAGAGGATCCAGTATCGAACAATACAACAGCTTTCATTCCATTAAGATAAAGTTCTCCTGTTACATAATTCACACCATTACATAACAGTTTCACAATATGAACGGGAAGAAGAAATGACAAAAACCACACTAAACATCAGCCCTCGTACCAGAGATGACCTGATCTGCTTCCTCAGCATCAGCCTCTGTCAAAGCAAATACTCGTCCTGATTGGTACGGCCTCTTTTCAGACTGCTGCATTGGTGCATTGCGATTACTGTTCCGTGGCTTGGAGCATTGAGACATGAAATGTCCCGTCTCACCACAGTTAAAGCAAGTCACCGCAGGAGGTCTCACCACATTGTTCCCGGGCCCTCCAGCTACACTGATAGCGTTCGCCCATGTCGGTTTGAACCTCTGTGCAGATGGTTACCCCTTGAAACTCTCCGAATGTGCAGGCCTCTTCCCGGACTGCCAGTTGTTCCTCTGGTTCTGAACAACATGGAACTGCTCCATATCCGCTTCCGTCGCAGCTGCCCTTTTCACCAACTTATCAAATCGCCTGATACCAAGAGGTATCATCCGGGATCTTAAGCTTGGCCTCAGTCCATGCTCGAACTTACGAGCCTTCTTCGCCTCATCCATCACCAGTTCAGGTGTATACCTAGAGAGCTGAGTAAACTTAGTCTCGTACTCCCTCACTGACATGCTGCCTTGCTGTAGCGACAGAAACTCCATAGCCTTCTTCTCCTGAACATCGGAGGGAAAATAATGACTGCGGAATTCTTCCAGGAATTCCTCCCAGCCAAGCACTATACCTCCCATGGTCCTCTTCATGGATTGCCACCAAACTGCCGCGTCCTTCTCGAACTGCAAAGTCGCCAATTTGACCTTGCTGCCCTCCGGTGTCTCCAACACCTCGAAGATTGTCTCCATTTGCCGAATCCAGTTGTCAGCCACATCTGGGTCTGACTTTCCCTCGAATACAGGTGGTTTCATTCTCTTGAATGATTCCACTAGCTTAATCGCCTCGGGCACTGGATTCACCGGCCCCCTTCCTTGGTTCATAGCCACTGCATTAAGCGTCTGGTAGACTCTTGCAAGTTCGGTCTCCAGATCCAAACCTTCCCCATTCCTAGCTCTCCTTCTCGACATATTCTGATGCAAAAGATCCATTAAATTCGAAGTATAAGACAAGAATTTAAATCAACTTGCATTTTATTGAATTCCAAAGTTTATACATTCGAATTAAAAATATTTCTTAACATCAGAATGGAAAAATAGAAGCTATAACAATCTAACTCCTACGGTTCCTCTTCGCTGCTCGAAGTTCTTCCCGTAGTTTATCAACCTCATCCTTCAACACGTCTGTCAGGTTCTTTCTCTTCTCAAGTTTCCATACCCGGTGACTGAGAATAGAAAAATCGTCCTTTCGCTTCGCCAGTTGATCTTCCAATACTCCAACTCTATCTCGCAGGGTCTCCACCTGCCTCCGAAAAGAAGCCACAGTACTACTCAGAACTGGTCCCTCTTCTTCATCAGAAGAAGAATCATCAGACGAGTCTGGGGGTAGGGTAATCTCTCGAGATTCAGGCCACTCCTCATCATCAGAATCTGCTTGCCCAGGGTGGTACTCATCCTCAGAATCTGCCTGTCCAGGATGGTACTCTTCCTCAATGATATGCCAGTCGTCGTCTCCAGCAGGGTCAAAGTGATCAGCCATCTTAGAATAGAGAGGAAGAAGCATAAGTCATAGAGCAACACAAATGTAAGTCACTTACATTTAAATCTCCAAACTCAAACACACACTCTAATGTCCACTTTTAGGGTGTCGTCCCTTATAAATTTGTACAAGTGTAGAAAGCGTAGAAAGCGTGGCTCTGATACCACTCTGTAATGCCCCGAATCCCAAATACACTGAATTCGAGATGTTCTACAGGATCTTTTCGCTTTCTTTAATACAATTTTACAAGGAAATTTAAACTTTTCACTTTACATCAGAGTTACATCATATATTACATTTACATTTGCACAGCGGAAGTAAAATTTACAACATTTGAATAAATATACAACAACATGGTAAAATCTTTATGCATCCATTCCTCTTTAACATGTAATTTATCCTGCATACAAAACTGTAGGTACATCAGTTTATTCAACCGACGATAATTATACATGGCCATCCTCTCTATGCCAGAAACAGTATAACGATTCTCATTTCTTAACAAATCACACACTTGTTCACATTCAAAAATAAAAGAAAAGAGGAAAATCTTAATGATGTCGTATTGTGATTGTGCACTTAATCCTTAATGCAATTATTTAATTTACATGACACTAATGCGCACTTGTTCGGATTCTATGCATCCCATACTACATAGGTCCGAGGGCAAGCCTCTTAATCGTTCTTCAATTTTGTAGGGTTCTATCCCTCGCCATGACTTAATCTACTACCGTAAGTACAGTGAGTGTCCTAGATGATCTATGAGTACAAGCTCGTGTACAGAAAACCTGGAGGGGAACCCCACGCCATGTCTTGACTCATCAAGCATGCATTCTATGGCAATTTCAGCCTCCTTCATGGCACACGATCCTCTTGCAGTCACCAAACATCCCACAAGCGTGACTAGAGTCCGATCATTCTGATTTGTGCCCACGCCATGTCTTGACGCATCAAACATGCATTCTGTGGCTCACACACCCGCACCGTAAACCCTAGTTCTCATACTCGTGTTTTTCTCTCACTTTCATCACATCTTCACTATGCACTAATCCTTAGTTTTTATTAGAATCATGAACAAAATCAAAGCTCTATAGTTAGCCTCTCCACTCAACCGGACTTATTCATTCATTTCAATACATGACCAACTTTGGTCTTTCAAATTCTCATTTCATTTCATTTCCAATGCCGGGGGAGACTTAGCTACTCTTTGGTTTCAATTTCCAATTCATGATTTCCAATTGAGCACTTTCAGCTCATAATTCATTTTAGAGTCTCACAGACTTTCTTATCATGATCTTAGCCTTTCATGTTCATTTAATTCTCAACTCACATCTATGATTCTTTTCATATAAATTCATACAACCATAAAAGAGTTCATTGACATCAATCATAAAGTTCACAACTTTCAGCAATAATCAAAACTGAAATCTCTGACATATCAAAATCTACTCTGTACAGTCGACTTGGAAGAATACCAGTCGACTCGTACAGTCAATACAAGTTCATCATAAACACTCGGGAGAGTCAACTGCTGCACACGGCCAGTCGGCTGTCTCGCAACTCTTCATATTCAAAATGTTATCCACGTGACAGTCGACTGTTCATCAGTCGTCTGTCCTGGGATTTTTAACAGTACATTATCAGGTTCAGCTCAGTCGACTTGCTACGTGCATTCAGTCGACTGGACAGATTCATATTTCAAATTAAGGTATTATCTTTCTTACAGTTCTTACATACGCTTGCATCATGATGTTAAATCACAATATACATATGTTCATGTTTCAAAAACACAAAACTTCTTACTGTTCAGTAACATCGCAACATGGAATTTCAAGTTACTAACATTATCTTTTCTTCGAGGAAATATTTTAAACATGCATTCACACTTATTCATAACTTTCGTGCAGAGATAAAACATGATTCTCAATTACACTAGGACAATCACAATGAAAACATATCTTATTTCATGGAATTTCAGGCATACTCATAGTTTAATCAATGCATCGGTTGACTACTCCGAACATCAGTCGACTGTACCAGTCATTCTCAGTTTTATTAATTATCCCCTAATTCTTTTTCCACATGCCAATGTCTACTTAGCCATGTACATCATGAAGGATATAAGTTTAGCCTTACTACTTCATTTTAATAATACACATATATGTCATGAAACTTCTAACAAACATGTAACAGATGTCTCGTACCAGTCGACTTATCCTTACGACAGTCGACTGTACCGACCCAATTCGTCATTGTTTGTAGTGTCATTATTTCACTAATTGTCTTCCACAATTATTATCATAATATATTCGAGCAATTCTAGTACGTGTGGATATATTTCTCATAAGCAATAGCAACAATCATCATAATCATAGCATAATTTCTACACTAGAAGTCCTGAGAAACACCCACCTTATTTGACGAAATAATCGAAATCCAGCCAAAAGCTCCTTAATATAGTGAATGACTCCTCGCTCCTTGCTCCTTGCTACACACCGTAGTCTTCAGAATGCTACTCGGCCTCCACAGAAAAGCACACACACAACTCACAAAATACCTCTCTTTACAATAATAATCTCATAAAACAAATCTTAGTGTCAGGAATAATAGATGAGAGGGGGGGGGGGTATTTATACAGCAAGGGGAGTGAGATGAAAGGCTAGGATTCATTAGATGGTTATAGGATCAAAGGCTAGGATTGACTAGGGGGTTGTAAAAACTACCCACACCCTACAAAACTACCCACAACTCCACCCACTACTTCACCCAAATCCGGCCAACCAAAGGGGTGTGCTCTACACGTGTATGCAACATGCACGTGTATGCACAAATCACCCTACAAGAAATTGTACATCAATATAACAAGTCCTTTAAAGGGAATGTTACACATACAAGTTATAGAAAAAATAAGAAAAGATTAAACTCATGGGCTTAAATTAATTGGGCCAAGAAAAAGTATTTTTAGAAGTAAATACATAAATTAACATTTGGGCTTTAGGGAAAAATACTTTATAAAGCAATGCTCTTACTCATCATGAAAGTGAATAATAGCCAACAATATTACACATGCACACTATATATAAAAATAAATAATCTTTCATATATTCAAAAATCAGGGTATTACAACAATAACTTTTGCAGTCTATATGCTCTTGAGAAGATTAAGTTCTGCCAAAGTTATTCAACATAACCCGTTGTTGGCGATGACGGGTTAGGATCACGTAACTCGTTATCACCAATAACGGGTTAAATTGGTTGACTTTTCTAGTTTATTTGCCATTTTCTTTGGATGGAAAATTAGTGCTGCCAAAACAGCTTCGGCTTCACTTTTAGCCTCCTCTATGGCTTGATCTATTAGATCTGGATCATGATCTTCTAGAATATCTTTGACGATTTCATCCTCAACGTTATCTTTCTCTTTATCCAACGACACCTCCAAGTCGATACCGAGAAAATCACAAACAACTTCGACTCATTCAAAGTATATTTTCCCCGACACGATGACCCCATCTATTGGAAGCCCAGTAATCAATGCTACATTTTGGTGAGTGACGGTCATCTCTCCTACCAGTAGGTGAAATGTGTGGGTCTCCAGCCTCCATCGCTCGAAAAGAGCTATAATTAGAGGACGATCAAGTTTCACATCTCCCATAAATCGAGATCCGTAGAAACCGGCTTCAACAAAGTACGGAGCGATACGGGGGTCCATGGAAAGAACCGCGTGCTTCTGGAAGTTACACTTCTTTGCGGACCCATTCCACTTAGCTTCGGATCTGTGTATGGATTGAAACGCAAGTATGCTTGAGTCCAACTATCTAGGAGGTGTAAGGCCAAGCGAAGACGACGGACCGGCCTCGACTGATGAAGATTGACGGCCACCAACCTACACGAACAAATACAAATCTTGTAATTATTGATACAATGTTACATATTCGTATTTAAAACTAATAATAATAATCAATCTTACCTCTGTAAATGGTGTGCCACTAGCGCTACCAGAAGGGGTTCTCGGTTGTCTCGTTCTAACCATTTATCTATCAACCAAAAATATAAGGTTAATTAATAAGTGATACATTCATCTCTCTATCATCAATAAATAAAGCGAAAATGTGGAAAAAATATACAAATGGCAACAAAAAATAACAATACTTTCCAAGTGGGTCGAGCTTACCTAATACAAGCTAACACAACT
The DNA here is from genome assembly GCA_017893485.1 of Hemerocallis citrina. Taxonomy (NCBI): domain Eukaryota; kingdom Viridiplantae; phylum Streptophyta; class Magnoliopsida; order Asparagales; family Asphodelaceae; genus Hemerocallis; species Hemerocallis citrina. The sequence goes on along the minus strand of CM030359.1, from coordinate 401,068,691 downwards.
TATAAAAGTGAGTTTTGACTCGCGGTTCGCGAGATAATGACGTGTATCACTTTATTGGTTTTTGTTGATCAAAATTAATACACGGCCGTACCTCGCAAACCGTGATTCAAAAAATACTTCTCCATGTTGGATTGGCTTGTGTGGGGTGAGTCCGACCAACTTGCAAAGTTTTGTAAATTTTGGATACCATTTGTGCGGTTTTCTAGACTAATTGTACTTAAATTTTTTGAAGTTAGAATTGTCGTTGTTCGAGATACGTGAGAAAACCACACAAACGGTATCAAAATTCTCAAAAATTTTACGAGTTGTTCTTACTCACGTAACACAAGTCAACGCAACTTCTAGAGTTGAGTTTTACCTCGCGGTTTGCGAGATACGGCCGTGTATCGCTTTCTTTTCATTTATCATGACCAAAATCAATATTCGGCCGTATCTCGAAAATTGTGAGTCGAAACTCATCTCCACAAATTGTGTTGGTTTTTGTGGTGTGAGTCCATACTACCAACAAAGTTCAAGAATTTTTGGATGTCGTTTGTGTGGTTTTTTATGATTTCGTATACAAAATATCAAAAATTAGTTGTTTAGGTTGTAAAATTAAGCGAAAACGAGATAAATAACACAAATGATATTTAAAAAATCCGAAACTTTGCGAGTTGGTCGGACACACCAAACACAAGCCAGAACAACTTGTACAAGTTATTTTCGACTCACGGTTTGCAAGATATGGCCGAGTATAGCTTAATTTCAAGAATATCCAAATAAAAGCGACGCACGAGCATATCTCACGAACCGTGAGTCGAAAATCACTTCTACAAGTTGCGGTGGCTTTTGTTACGTGAGTCTAACTTACTTGCAAAGTTTGGTAATTTTTGGAGGTTGTTTGTAGGAGTTTCTAGTGTAACCGTATTAAAAAAATGCTAACTTTATTTCTTCTTGTTCGAGAAATGTGAAAAAACCCACCAACTGCATCAAGAATTTATAAAAAATTTCAACTTGGTCAAATTCACGTAACACGAGGCACCTCAACTTGTATAAGTGAGTTTAGACTCACGGTTTCGAGATACGGCCATGTACCGCTTAATTTGGGATCTTGTTCACCAAAAGTTATATACGGGCATATCTCTCGAACTGTGAGTCGAAAATCACTTCTACAAGTTGTGATGTCTTTTGTTACGTGAGTCCAACCTACTTGCACAGTTTTATAATTTTTGGAGGTCGTTTGTAGGTTTTCTAGTGTAACCGTACTAAAAGAAAAATAACTTTATTTTTTCTTATTAGAGAAACGTGACAAAACCTCACAAACGGCATCAAGAATTTATAAAACTTTTCAACTTGGTCTAATTCACGTAACACAAGCCACCCTAACTTGTAGAAGTGAGTTTAGACTCACGGTTTGCAAGATACGGTCGTGTACCGCTTAATTTGGGTTCTTGTTCACCAAAAGCGATACACAAGCGTATCTCTCGAACTATGAGTCTAAAATCACTTCTATAAGTTGCGGTAACTTGTGTTATGTGATTCAAACATACTAGCATAGTTTCGTAATTTTTGGAGGTCATGTGTATGGTTTTATAGTGTAACCGTACTAAAAAATTCTCACTTTATTTCTTCGTGTTTAAGAAACATGACAAACCCCCAGAAACGGCATCAAGAATTTATAAAACTTTGCAACTTGATCGAATTCGCGTAACACAAATCACCCCAACATGTAGAAGTGAGTTTAGACTCACGGTTTGCGGCATACGGCCGTGTACCGCTTTATTTGGATTCTTGTTCACCAAAAGAGATACACGAGCACATCTCTCGAACCATGAGTCGAAAATCACTTCTATAAGTTTGTGACAGCTTGTGTTACGTCAGTCCAACCTATTCGCAAAGTTTCGTAATTTTTGAAGGTCGTTTGTAGGGTTTTCTAGTGTAACCGTACGAAATAAATTTTAACTTTATTTCTTCTTGTTCGAGAAACGTGACAAAACCCCACAAAAGGCATCAAGAATTTATAAAACATTGCAAGTTGATTGAATTCATATTACACAATGCAACACAAATTGTACAAGTTAGTTTCAACTCACGGTTTGCGAGATACGGTCGTGTACCGCTTTATTTGGGTTTTATTAGACAAAAGACATACTTGGCCGTATCTTGCAAACTGTAAGTTGAAACTCACTGCTACAAGTTTCGTTAGCTTGTGTGTTATGATTCCGACCCACTCCCAGAGTTTGGAAATTTTTTTAAGGTTTTAGCGGATTTACTAATAGCGAATACTTATAAATTTGACTAAATCTACAAATTCTACGAGCGAACAACAACAACTACGACAAAAATTCTACCGTCTAAAATCATGAAAATACTACGTACAAACTACTACATCTACAAAATTATGCATCACAATAATCAATTCAATTAATTAGAAAGCGACATGAAACCCATTAAAAACGACATAAATATATAACTACAAGGCCAGGGATTAAGTCATTACCATGCACAACTACGAAATTCCCAAATGTTGGTATTGTCAAAGAACTAGGGTTTCCACTTCCCAATGTGCGTTCGAAGATTGGAGGAGTGCGGGTTTCGAAGATTGAATGAGAAATTGGGAGTGAGAGAGAGAGAGATTGAATAGAGGAGCAGCAGCAGCGGTCGTAGATTGAGTGGGAGATTGGGAGATAGTTAGGATTAGGATTTTGCGAAGTGCATCGGGAGATGGAGAGAGGGAGAACGGTTTGAGAGTTAGTGAGAGAGTGAAGTGAGAGAGGAGTCACCGGAGTTAGAGGGGGTCGGATTAGGATTGGGTTTCGTTGCTTCAGATCGGAGAAGAAGAGTTATATAGAATGGAGAGAGTGAGAGAGATAACATACAGTTCAAAAAAAAGAAGATATTTTGCCTTAGCCAGTCATTGCCAACGACGGGCTAAGTTATAAATTTAAAATATATATATATAACTTAGCCCGTCGTTGGGAAGAACGGGCTAAGGCAAAATATTCACACAAAAAAAGGCGAACGGATCTCAGCCGCTGGATCTAGATCCAACGATTGAAATTGTCGTTCGCAACGAGTCCATGCAAACAGACCCGTTTGTAATTGAATAAACCTCTTTATATATATATATATATATATATATATATATATATATATATATATATATATATATAAAGTAAAATTAGTATTAGAATTTTTAAGATATAGAGGGCCCATTTTATTCTTTCCACGCAAGACCCTATAAATCTCAGGACCGGCCCTGAGATGAAGCTATAGGGAAGTTTCGAGTTGATGCATACCACAAGTTGAACCATGCATGCATGCGTGAATTGGAGTCACTACAACGACGAAGGCATAGAGAATCCAGGACCCCTGCAGTGTACTCATCCCGATTCCAACCTTATATTGAGAAATGCTACACATGCATTAGTTTCTACTGGTATCGGGTCTGGTCCTCTGCTACCTGGATCCAGACTTGCGAGAATCGGGTCCGGATTCGGGTCTAGGTATGCGTCCTAGTTAAAAATACCTACCGATCAGATCCAGTAATGGAGAATAAATATTTGCACGTAAGTATTTTTTCACCCTATACCCTACGGTTCCAACAATTTTTGCACTTAAGTACATGAACAAATATTATATTTACATATCTATCTTCAACAATAGCTATTTTAATAGGTTTTTGTCCGAGTCTGGATCGGGTCTATTCTGAGCGGACCCATATAGATCAGGTCAGTTCGGGTCCAATGCCGGGTCCGGATTGGGTCTGGGTCGGATCCAGATATCGAATTTTTGTATTATTCATAGTTTCTACCCGAATCATATATTGAACTTGTCTTTTAGTGATCATTAGATTCATTCCTCACTAAAAAAAAAAAATGAAAAAAATTGTCCAATAACCATTAAATCACAAGTCCAATATATGTTGGAGTAAAAACCTGCTGCATTTCTCCCTTATATTTGATACTATATATGTGAATGATCTGAGTCATCTGACAGTCAATCAATATCACTTGGGTTGGCTTTTTTAGCGGGGAAAAAAGGAAGATGATCGAGAATAATTGATGGGCTGAGAAAAAAATATAGAACTTTAGACCAACAAGGATGGATCCTTTTTTTTTTCTTTTATAAGCAAAAAATGGGGGAAATTACAATTAGTTTCGTTGTACGCCACTTACGCATCAGCCTCATTTAAATTAGCAAGCTCTGCATCATTATTTAAAACAATAATAAAATTTTTACTTGAGGTCACAAAAGTTGTTCTCACGATAAATATATATATATATGCTTTATAGAAGAAACTCCGAGCTCATCAAGTAATTTGAGCATGATGGGTTAGATCTACACCCGTTCTCTGCACAACTTGATTCACAACAATCTGTGAATCATCGATCCTCAATACAGAATGACCCATCATGCACAACTTGATGGAGCTTTTTTTTGGTAAGCAACAAGGATGAGCTAGATGACAGAGAAGGCCGACAACTATTGTTTCTATGATATCTGTAAAAGGGCCCACAGTTATTGGATAAAGGGGCCGAGCTTTAGGGGCCATAGTCTGAAACCATAATATTAGCTTAAGGATAAATAAATGTTGGGCCCAATCAATCTCCGGTCCAAATTATGCAATGAAAATGTTTGCTTGCTTAAGTGTGAATTACTTGTCCAGTTTCTTAATACGTAATGAACCTTTTTAGGCTGTTTTTAGAATGGATTTAAGTCTTTCAAAAAGCTAGAGCATTGGTGGGTTAATTTTTAAATTTATAGTTTTTTCAATTTTGAATTGTTTGGGAACCGATCTGCAGTTGAGATTTCGTCCCAAAAGTTGAGATAGCTAATGTTATCTGTGCTCCACTAAACCTAAAATTATGGAGTTTAGTTCAACTTGACTGACTTGTCCAACACCCCAAAAGAAATAGAGATATTTTTTTAAGTGGAGATTGAGGTGTGATAACTAAAGTTAGCAAACTTTTACTTTCACTTATAAATATACTTTAGTTAACCTTTTTTTTGATATATCGGATAGAGCCAAATGGCTCAGCCATCAAAAAATATATTAATCAATAAAAACAGTATAGTTACAAACAAAATCACAATGATTTTACAAGCTGTAAAATTGAAAGAAGAATACAACAAAGAAATCAAAAAAAGGCTGCGTAGCACGCAAATAAGAGATCTGCGATACAAAAGTAGAACAACACCGAAAAGGGTGACAGCGCCATAAGCCAGGATAACTATGCATCAAAAGGAGCACCCTGTCTCACCCAAGTGAAGTGCAAGCTCCCGCAAAGACTCACTTCCGCAAGGCAAAAGGAATTGCCACGAGCATGAAGTGAGGTCCCGAAGCACAGACAACTCGACGAAATGAGCGAAAAAAGTGTATCAGAACCAAGAGACTAGCCATTAAATGGAAGGCAACAGGGTGACAGCACCATACTCACACGGAGGCACCAATCTCCACCTACACCGAAAAGCAAAGAAAGAAAACGCCCAAAAATCGAAGCAAAAGTAGCAAATAAAGATGGTGCTAAATAAGGTCAGCGATCCTGACAATACAGATAGGACAACAATCACACGCCACAAAATAGCTAAAGGATAGGCTAACTGAGCAGAAATCGACTCAGCAGCCCAAGAGAACTCTAGCAGCACTAAAATGATAATCCTGACTACCTACACCGAGGATGGCGTAGAGAAGCCAAAACTCAACTGTGCACAAGATGACGAGTCGACACAGAAGCTGCTTTTCTAGCAAGAATACGAGCACTCACACGAATCTGCAAGTTATTGAAGACTTTTTTATTGTATTTCTGCTTAGCGAGGGAAGGGACGACCTTCACCAATGAGAACGAAATTGCAGCAGGATCAGACATGCTAGCTTCATCTTTGTTGAGTACTCAAGGTCACCAACTCCAATCTCAAGCACATCTTTTTAACAATAATACAATTAACTAGTGAAAATAACAGGGAAGGTATATTGTTGAGTACTCAAGGTCACATACTTAACAATTTTGTACATCAAGTCGTGAGACTTCAAATAATATATTAAAGTGAACATACCAATATTATTCATGCATTAGGTCGAGTGAGATTTGCGTCCGACCAGCTTAATCCGAAAAAGAGGAATTTCATTTATGCTTTTCTAATTTTTCCTAAACGTACAACCCACTTAACCCCCCCGTCAAAATTCCAAATGCCTAAAATTTGCCAACAAATTAAATCGGTCTCCTATATTTTCTTTATAGAAAATGCTGTCTTAGAAAATATTATTTTTTTATATAAGATACTTCTTAAAAATATTTGCTGAAAGATGACAATTGTCAAAGTATTTGTGCTCGTGGACTCAACAATTAAACGCGTCATTTCCAACGGTGAGTTTAGTTGTTTCATGCTCGTTGTTGGGATACAGCGAGTTTAGTGCTAATTTTTTTTGAGCAACTTGTTGTTTTCCAACGGCGAGTTCAGTTTAAAATTTTCAATGAAGACTCGTCATTTCAAACAACGAGGACTTTTATTCTAGACTCGTTGTTGGGAATAACGAGTTTAGTTCAAAATTTTGAAAGAAGACTCGTCGTTCCCAATGGCGATGACATTTATACAAGACTCGCTATTGGGAACGGCGAGGATGTAGGAAATTTCACAAAGAGTGAAACATTCTGTTGGACTTGGTAAATTTTTGAGAAAAAAAACTCCATATAAATTTTTTTGAACTAAACTTGCCGTTCCCAACAGCGAATCTAGTGTAAATGTCCTCACCGTTGGGAATAACGAGTCTTCATCAAATTTTTTGAACTAAACTCATTGTTCAGAACAGCGAGTCTAGTATAAATGTCATCGCCGTTGGAAACAACGAGTCTTCATTGAAATTTTTTCAACTGAACTCGCCATTGGGAACGACGAGTTTCTCAAAAAAATTAACACTAAGCTCGCCATGTCCCAACAGCGAGTATAAAACAACTAAACTCGCCGTTGTGAATAGCGAGTTTAGTTGTTGAGTCCACAAACGCAAATAAATTGACAACTGTCCTATAAGTGCAAATATTTTCAAAAAGTGGCATATAAATTAAAAAAATCTAGAAAATAATTATCTTTAACTCAAAATTTGATCTCGAAATTTTGTACAAGTTTTACATCTTATTTTGGGAAATAGAATTAAGTTATGACTAGTAATTTACACGTTCGATGCATGTCTTAATAAATATTTTTTTAAACATAAAAAATTCGACGTAGGCTAGCCTTCAACCTGGGACCGTCTTCATATATTAGTTATGCATGCGCAATACACGAAAGTTGGTATGTTTACAATAACAACTCCAACTCTCTCATTATAATATTAGGAGCATTTGGTATGCGGATTGGAGAATTCCTTAGAATTAGCAGATTCTCGGGAATGTGAGGATATGAATCATGATTCTCAGGAATGTTGCAATACTGCATTTTGTACAACACATTGTATTACATGAAATATTTTATTACTGTTTTTTGTATAGACCAGTTCATTCACATCAATCCTTCGCTATAGTAGACATTACCGAAAATACCATTTTGGCTTTTGTTTTACAAAAAACCAATATAACTGGTATCTACGTTAGTAATCAATGCATATGCGTGACACGTGCAAAACCAATACTCATATATATCTTATAAAACTAATTACAATAATAAATGGATGACTCAAAAAGTTACATTGTGAATCTAATACATAACAAAAAAAAATAAAAATAAAATGCAAGTAGTACAAACACATGATCTTAGACAGTTGATTATAAATATTAATAAAATATATTATTTATGACTTTGTAGACAAAGATTGCCCCATCATTTTTTATGAATAATGGTGGATACTATTGTTTAATTGATACATTTATATTGAAATATATATTTTATTTATTTAATTATGTTCAGTTTGCAATTGGACGTTCCCCTTTATATATAAAATAGTAATCTGCACATGCGATGCACGTTTTAATTAATTTTTTTTTATATATAGTAAATGATAATAAGACGTAATTTGGTCTCGAACTTGAGACGTCCCTTTACTCATCACATACTTTTACAAATTACCTATAGTGGCATAAACTTTTATTTAATATGAGTGACACTTTTGTAAATAATTATGTCGTAAATAAATTTGAACTTTGAGTGTATTATGGTAACTAACAACAGTTGAGTAAATGAATGGTTAATATATCTCCCACTTAAAAATGAATGATTGAGATTAAATGGTTAAATAAATGTCTACAAATTACAGGTTGTCTATGACAACCCCAACTCTCCCATTATAATATTAGACTAGTAACTGCACGTGCGATGCACGTTCTAATTTTTTAAAATATAGTAAATAATAAGATACTCTTTACAAATTATTCCTAGTGGCACAAACTTTTATTTTATATGAGTGACATTTATGTAAATAATTATGTCGTAAATAAATTTGAACTTTAAGGATATTATGGTAACTAACAACAGTTGAGTAAATGAACGGTTAATATAACTCCCACTTAAAAATGAATTGTTGAGATTAGATGTTTGAATGAATGTCTACAAATTACAGGTTGTCTACAAATGACAACCTCAACTCTCCTATTATAATATCAGAGATTAGATTAAATATATGCACAACTCCCACATTTATAAGGGAGAGTATCAAATTTGTTGGAGAGAACATAAAGAGGCAATATGATAAATCAGAAAGATTCTAAAAAAATTGTACGGTGTTTTATTGACGTAATAATCTAAGTTATTTTTTATGTAGAGGAATTCACAAATCTCACAATTTTAAAGAGGAATGTATACTTTTTTTAACAAATGATTTTGATTCTGTTGGAAATTTAGGAATTATTTCAAAACTATAAACATATCTTACCAAACCAGATAATCCAGAAATAATCATATATTTTATTGTATATTACAGCTTACCAAATACCCCTAGATAATTGAAAGTTCGGAGAGTTTAATTTTTTTTAAGGAGAGTAGTGCACTGTAAAAGAAAAAATCGAAGGAAAATGCCAAAAATCAAGAGGCTCAAAATGGTTTCACCCAAGAAATCTTTATTACAATCTTCACCGCTTCCAATTCCCATTCATGCACTTCCTTTTGAGTTCCACCATTAATAATGCATGCTTCAGTGCTTCTTCCATCTTGCCCATCTTCTCAAACACTCACAAAATGGAAACCTAGTTCACACATTCATCACTCTTTTCCCAAAATACCCCTCAAAATCTCACTACCCAACCCCTCATTCCTCCATTCAAACCTCTCTTCAAAAATACCCTTCTCTCATCTCACCCCCAATGCTTCAGGTATTCCCTTCAAACCCCAAATCATCAAAACCCATATGGGTTTTGACGACATTGGGTTCTTGAACTAGTTTGAGCACAAGGTGTTTGTTTGAATTCCTGAAAGTGATTTTGTGACTGTTTTTGCAGTTGGTAGTGCGGAGTACGCTGTAGAGCCTGCGACTAATGTGAAATTCCCTAAGGAGTTGACTGTTCTGGGTTGTTTAGGTTCGTTGGCTTTATTGGGCACAGGTGTTATTCTCATTTTCGATGTTTATTTATAATGCTTTAGATTGTTTAGGTGTTAAACTTCGTGTTACTTACATAAGTGGAATGTACTTATTTAAACATTTTTGACATGTTAATAGTAAATTGCACTTTAGTTATGACTATGAATGGATTGGTTGTAGTCATGGGATCTTAGAGAGATTTCTTGTGTATCCAAACAAGCCCTTAATTTTTGCGGATGATATGTAAAAGTTGTCTCTCTCAAATTATTATGAGAGGAGCAGCAATATATTTATAGTTAAATTTGTTACAAATTTGTTACAGCATAGTCACAACTGAATAGATAAGGATCTAAACAAATTAAGAAGGATTAGATCAGAATATACAGCATATTGGAGATTTGTTATGATTTGGTGGTGGGATTGTTTTGCTGAGATGATGACTGTCTAACATGCCCTTTCAAGCTGATGGAGGCTTGACGAACTGAAAGCTTGGATCGAAGGAAATTAAAACGATGGGATGAGAGTCCCTTGATGAATACATCTGCCACATGATCAGTCGAAGAAATGAATCTGACTTGGATGTCACTAGAGGAAACTCGTTCCAGTATAAAATGAAAATCAATTTCTATTTGCTTTGACGAGCGTGAAAATTTGGATTGGCAGTGAGATAAATTGCAGAGATAATGTCACACCATAGAATAGGTGGTTGATGCAAATGAATCCCAAGCTCCTTAAGAACTAGAACGAGCAACCGTACGTTGAATCTTGGAACTCCAAAATAGAAGAATGTGTCAAAGAAACACACTAAATCCACAAACAGAGCGCCTGCCATCTAGATTACCAGTTCTATCAACATCCAAGTAAGCATGTAAGGCAGCAGAAGGAGATCTAAAGTATTGTATACCATAGTTAATTGTGTGCTTTAAGTAACGAAGTATACGTTTGACAGCTTGCCAATATGTTGAGGTGGGCTTATGCATATACTGACAAACCTGATTAACCGAATAGGAATCATCAGGCCGCGTGAGAGTAAGATACTGCAATCCCCCGACAATACTAATAGCAATAGTTTTGAGCCACCAATAACAGGAGTAGTCAGTGGTATGGATTCCAACATCTTTACTTTGTGAAGCAAACATAAATGTATTTAGATTGAGTAAGGTGAAGACTTGCTTTGATCTAGTGCACCTCAATGCCTAGAAAATAATTGAGAACACCCAAATCTTTAATGGAGAACTCATTTCGAAGTGCTACAATCACCTTGTCAATAGGTGCATGAGAAGTGTTTGTAAGATTATGTTGTCGACATGAACTAACAAAAATAATTGGAAGCCAGCACCATGCATAATAAACAATGAGGAATCGACTTGAGATGGATGAAAACCGAATTGAAGTAAGAAAGAACTTAGTCGCTGGAACCAAGTTCGGGGTGCTTGCTTGAGACCATACAAAGATTCACGAAGAAGACAAACATGATTAGGTATATCGGGGTCAACAAATCCCGGTGGATGCTTCATGAAAACCTTTCGATCGAGCATATCGTGAAGGAATGCATTTTTAACATCAAGTTGTCGAATTGGCCAGCTGCGAGATAATGCAAGAACTGTTCGAATGGTGACTGGCTTAATAACAGGGCTAAATGTTTCCCTATAGTCAATTCCAGCTTGTTGATTGAATCCCTTAGCGACAAGGCGAGTCTTGTAACGATCAATACTTCCATCATATTTTTGTTTTATACACACCCATTTGCAGCCTATGACATGATGCTTAGTGGTTGGAGGAACAAGGATTCAAGTCTCATTGCTTATTAAGGCATGATACTCTTTTGACATATGTTCTCTGAATTTTGAGGATTTGGATGCTTGAGAAAAGCATGTTGTCTCACTCTCGTTGTTCACTATGAACAGGGCCGACCCGGCCCTATAATAGAGGCAAGAGAGGCAGCTGCCTCGGGCCTCCGATTTTTGTGCATCTTTAGCGGGGCCCCAAATTTTTTTAGGCCTTTACAAAAATCACATTCATTAATGGGCCGGCCCACAGATTAAGAAATTGAAGAAAAAGTAGATCATTGGATCATTAATGGATATGGGTCATCTGACCCGATCACCCGAACCCGTTCTCCAAATCCAATCACCCAAACCAGCAATCTGCTTTCCATATTCCCTAAATTCCTAAATTTGCTAAACTCCATTTCCTGCCTCCTTAGTCCTGCCGACCTGCATTTGAAACTCATCTCCAACTCCATCACCATCGACCTCATTGACAGCCTCAACCACCAACCTGACCTCCATTTAAAACCCTTCTTCATCCTCCATACAAACACGAACCCGACTCCAAACTCCAAACCCGAGCCTCTGCTTTGTAGCTGATGACACTGTTGTTACCACACGTTGCTGTTGCTATTGTTGTCATGTAGTTGTGACGCCAAGAAGCTATTTCTTTGCCTTTTTTTAAACAAATTTTTTTTGCCAATTTTTTTTTGCCATCTGGATTACCAGCCTAATCAACATCAAAGTAAGCTTGTAAGGCAACAGAAGGTGAACTAAAGAACTGTAATACCATAGTTGATTGTGTGCTTTAAGTAACGAAGTAAACGTTTGACAGCTTGCCAATATGTTGAGGTGGGCTTATGCATATATTGACAAACCTGATTAACCGAATAGGAATTATCAGGCCGCGTGAGAGTAAGATACTGCAATCCCTCGACAATACTAATATCGATAGTTTTGAGCCACCAATAATAGGAGTAGTCATTGGTTTGGAGCAAATCATAAATGTATTTAGATTAAGGAGAAGACCTACTTTGTTGCTTTGTTCCAGTGCACGGCCTAGAAAATAATTGAGAACACCCAAATCTTTAATGGAGAACTCATTTCGAATTGATACAATCAACTTGTTAATAGGTGCATGAGAAGTGCATGTAAGATTTTTGTCGTCGACATAAACTAACAAAAATAATTGGAAGCCAACACCATGCATAATAAACAGTGAGGAATTGGCTTGAGATGGATGAAAACAAATTGAAGTAAAAAAGAACTTAGTCGCTGGAACCAAGTTCGTGATGCTTGCTTGAGACCATACAATGATTGACGGAGAAGACAAACATGATTAGGTCTATTGGGGTCAACAAATCCCGGTGGTTGCTTCATGAAAACCTCTTGATCGAGCATACCATGAAGAAATGCATTTTTAACATCAAGTTTTCGAATTGGCCAGTTGCAAGATAATGCAAGAACTGTTTGAATGGTGATCGTATGGAGATAATAATAGAATTAGATAGCTCTTACCATATTAAAATTGATAAAATTAGAGCTCTGATACGATAAAGAGAGTGATAGTAGATAGAACATTATGGCATATTTCATTCATTGCATCAAGTTGAATTTATAGACATACATCTTCTATTCCACCTTTAATCCAGAAGGTTGATAATTTAAAATAGGGAGAAGAAAGGTTGAGTCTTTTGGTTGTAGGAATTGTTGAGTGTAGGAATTCTTAGGACATCTTTATGATGCCCACGTAAGATAGAGCACCGTGAGGTGATTCCAATCTTGTTCACCAATTGCTGGAAGCGAGCGCAGGAAAGTGGTTTTGTGAGCGCATCAGTGAGTTGATCAGTAGAGGAAACATGGGTGACACGAAGAGAATCCCTTTGATCTTGTTCCCGAATGAAGTGATATTCAAGAGCAACATGTTTCATGCGAGAATAAAAAACTGGATTTGAGCATAGATTTGTTGCACCATTATTGTCACAGTAGATAACTGGTTGCTAAGGTAGAAAAACATGAAGCTCGGTAAGTAGAGAACAAATCCAGCGAATGTCAGCAGCTGTGGTAGCAATAGCTCGGTATTTAGCCTCGGAGAAGATCGGGCCATCGTCCTTTGTTTCTTTGAACTCCATGAAATTGGATTATGATTTATGACCAATGTAGATGAGATAAGCACCTGTGGATGTAAAGTTATCTTTGTTGCCAGCCCAGTCTGCATCCGAAAATGCATGAAGTTACAGTGGGGAGTTTCGGTAGATAACAACCCTGTGATCAATAATACCACAAAGGATACCGGAGTAGATGCTTTGCTGCATTTCAATGATCAGTCTTGGGGCAATGCATGAATTGGGATAGCTTGTTGACAGTGTAAGCAATGTCTGGACGTGTGAGTAATAAGTATTAAAGACTGCCAACAACAGCTCGGTATTCAATCGGATCATATAGGGATGAGTTAGAGTGAAGAGTAAGAATTGGAGTAGTGGCAAGTGGTGTAGACACTGTCTTTGCATCGAACATGTGAGTGCGAGTAAGGAGATCATGTATATATTGCCGTTGAGAAAGAAAGATGCCTGCAGATATGGGATGACTTCAACTCCAAGAAAATATGAAAATGGGCCAAAATCCTTGAGGGAGAGAATCGGTTGGAGAGAACATGAATGAACTTTTGTACTGCTGCATCATTGTTACCTGTGATAATTATGTCATCAACGTAGACCAAGAGATATATAATGATGCTGGAAGCATTGTTAACAAATAGGGATGTGCTGGCATGAAAGTTAGTGAAGTCGGATGTGATAAGAAATTGACGTAGCTCATGGTACCATACACGAGGGGCTTGTTTGAGATCGTATATTGCTTTGTGCAGTTTACATATATGTTGAGGATGATCGTTGTCAATGAATCATTGTGGTTGCACCATAATGACGTCTTCAGAAAGAGAGCCTTGAAGAAAAACATTATTGATGTCAAGTTCTCGCAGTGACTAAACACAAGTGACGGCAAGAGAGAGAACAAGTCGTAATGTTGTTGGTTTAACCACAGGACCGAATGTGTCATGATAGTCAGCACCCGGGCGTTGATGGAACCCTTTAGCAACTAAACGTGCTTTGTACCTGTCAAACAAACCATCAGATAAACGTTTAGTTCGAAAAATTCACTTGCAATCGACTATATTTTGGGTTAGATTGAATGGAACAAGGTCTTATGTTCCGTTCCGAACAAGAGCATGATACTCCTCAGACATGGCCTGACGTCATTTGGGATCCTTGATGGCCTGGGTCACTGTAGAACGTTCAAGATCAGGGTTGGTGGAGATTTGTGCAGTGAGATTGAATTTTTGGATTGGTTTGTAGATATTATTTTTGGATCGAGTAACTATACCTTAATGTGGATGAGTAATAGGTGTCGGGTCTGGGGGGGTGTGGTGATTGGGTTACAGGTGAGTTGAGTTCAAAATGTGGGTTTTGGGGTGATTGTTGGGTGTCGCTGTGTGGTGAAGGTTGAGCGACGGTGTTGGGTCGCGGGTTTGGTGGGAGAGGGGTATTTCTGGAGGGGAGAGTGATGGTGGGGGGGTATGATTATGGAGGCTGGAGTAGAATCCTCTTGAGGGGGAGGTTCGAGAGTGATAGATGGCGTGATGGTGGCCGAAGACGATTACTCAGAAGGAAACCAGACGGAGGATGTGGAAGAGGAAGGACGAGGTAGATTGGGGTGTTTTGAAGGGCATAATCAACTCGACGAATTTAACATGACGAGATATGTAGAGACGTGAGGTTATGGGATCAAAACAAAGATATGCACTCTGGGTGGAGGAATAACCAAGAAAGACACAAGGGACGAAACAGGGAGATAACTTGTGAGATGAATATGGACGCAACCAAGGGTAGCATAAACAACCAAAACTCCGAAGTTTGGAGTAGTTGGAATTTGTGCCAAATAGCTTTGCATACGGTGATAGAAGTTGGAGTGTGGGAGTGGGTAGACGATTAATGAGATAAACAGTAGTGGAGAATGCATATGACCAGTAGGACAAAGGCATGGAAGCATGGGAGAGAAGAGATAAGCCTGTTTCAACATTATAACGATGACGATGTTCAGAATACCCATTGTGCTCTAGAGTGTGGAGGTAAAGTTAAGTGAGATATCCCACTAGAACTTAGGTAGGTTGAAAGTGCATGATATTCTCCCCCATTGTCAGAATAAAACGTGATGACTTTTCGGTTGAAATAGTTCTCCCCAAGTGATTTAAAGCGAACAAAAACTTCATGGACATCAGATTTTCTTTTAAGAGGATAAAACCATATGTATTTTGTAAAATGATCAAAAAAATAACATAATATTTGAAATCATCAATGAAATGGATGGGAGAGGTCCACATCAGAAAATATTATTTAAAGTGGAGAAGTTGAAATAAGAGTGAAAATGGAGAAAGGTAACTTGTGACTTCTATTGCATTGACATGCATTGTAGTTGAAATTTAGAGATGACGGACTTATGACTTCTAATTGAAAACCAGAGACAATATACCTAAATATTGACAGTGACGGATGACCTAAGCGATGATGCTACTCGGACGAAGTGGTCTTGAGAATGGAAAAAGCTTCCAGTGGAAGAGATTTGATAGAACTAACCGGTCATTCATACACGCCATCCTTAGTCTAACCTTAGTAAAGTGTTGCCCCCAAGCGAAGATCTTTCACAAGAAAAGAAGAGGGTAAGAATTCAATGGATGTATTGTTAGATTTGCAAAATTGGGAAAAAGAAATAAGGTTTTTTTTTGGACTGGGGAATAATCAGAAAGGAAAAGGGGGAAAAAAATCCCGTGGGCTTGGGCTAGTGGGTTTTGGTTTTACTTGGACTTTAATAAATTTGTTTTGTTTTGTTTGTATTTTTTGCTTGTGGGCTTGGGCTTTAATAAATAAAATCAAGCTAACCCACTTCTCACAACCCAGATCTCTCTCTCTCTCTCTCTGTGACATTAAATGGAACCGAAGAACCCCCCCCCCCCCCGCCCCTCCCAAAAAAAGTAAGGAGATTTGGAGAAGACGGAGGTGGTCGACGGCAGCAAATAGATGGCGGGTGTCAACTGTGAGACAACGGCGGGCGACGGTGGTGGCATCGACCGGCGGCGACAAAAGGTTTTTTTTTGGATGTGTATGCTGGAATTTGTTTGGGATGTGTTGTTGGATTTGGATTTGGATTTTGTTTTGGATTTGATTTTGTTGGGGATTTGATTTGGATTTGGGTTTGGATTCTTCAAATGGGATTCAGGGGTTTTCAAAAGGAAGAAGGAGATGGAGGTTTAGGATCTAGGCTCTGATACCATAGGGAGATAATTATAGAATTAGATAGCTCTTACCATATTGAAATTGATAAAATTAGAGCTCTGATACCATAAAGAGAGTGATAGTAGATAGAAAATTATGGCATATTTCATTCATTGCATCAAGTTGAATTTATAGACATACATCTTATAATCCACCTCTTATCCAGAAGGTTGATAATTTAAAATAGGGAGATGAAAGGTTGAGTCTTTTGAGTGTAGGAATTGTTGAGTTTAGGAAATAGTTTAGAATAGGGAGATGAAGGTTGAGTCTTTTGAGTGTAGGAA
The DNA here is from genome assembly GCA_017893485.1 of Hemerocallis citrina. Classification (NCBI taxonomy): domain Eukaryota; kingdom Viridiplantae; phylum Streptophyta; class Magnoliopsida; order Asparagales; family Asphodelaceae; genus Hemerocallis; species Hemerocallis citrina. The sequence goes on along the minus strand of CM030359.1, from coordinate 401,051,827 downwards.
TTGTTAAGTGTAGGAATTGTTAAGACATATCTTGATCAGACCGGCTTAATAACATGGCTTTTGAGTGTAGGAATTGTTAAGTGTAGGAATTGTTAAGACATATCTTGATCAGACCGGCTTAATAACATGGCTAAATGTTTATCCAAAGTCATTTCCAGCTTGTTGATTGAATCCCTTAGCGACAAGGCGAGCCTTGTAACGATCAATACTGTCATCATATTTCATTCATTGCATCAAGTTGAATTTATAGACATACATCTTCTAATCCAGAAGGTTGATAATTTAAAATAGGGAGATGAAAGGTTGAGTCTTTTGAGTGTAGGAATTGTTAAGACATATCTTTATCAGACCAGTTTAATAACATGGCTAAATGTTTTTCCAAAGTTAATTCCAGCTTGTTGATTGAATCCCTTATCCACAAGGCGAGCCTTGTAATGATCAATATTGTCATCAGTTTTTTGTTTTATCCTATACACCCATTTGCAGCCTATGACATGATGCTTGGAGGTTGGAGGAACAAGGATTCAAGTCTCATTGCTTATCAAGGCATGATACTCTTCTGACATAGCTTCTCTCCATTTTGGGGATTTGGATGCTTGACAGAAGCATGTTGAGATAGGGCTGTAAATCGGACCGGACGGGATCGAACAACCATGTGTTCAAGCTCGGACCAAAATCTATTCGGACGGGCTTATGTCGGGCTCGGTCCAGGTTGGACAAATTTTTATAGTCCAGACTCAGTTCGGTAAAACATCGAACCGCAATAATACTCGGACGGACTTATGTCCAGCTTGAGCTCGGTAAAGTATCGAACCTAATAATTTGTTCAAGTTTCGGTTCGTATAACATTTCGGACGGTCTATAGTCGGGCCATTTCTCGAGCCAGACTTGGAGGGATGACCGACCGTCCTGTTGATTTTACACCCCTATGTTGAGATAGGCATTATTTACATCAGGCACATTTGAGATAGGCATTATAGTGGATGATGTTGTTGGTAATTGGCTTGGTGCATCTGGATCAACACTTGAATTAGCATGTGATGCAACACTAGCCAAGGAGGCATGAGTAATATTGTCACTATGTGGAGCTTCAGCAACATTTGGACATGATCTGTGAACACAACTAATATTTAACTAATATTTGTATCAGTAGTATGTGCAATAGAAGATGGTGGCTGCCTAGAAATGGGAAAGAGTAGAAACATGGGTTGTGTGGATTTGCTAGGTGGATTTAAAGGGGAGGGAGTGAAGAAGGGAAAATCATTTTCATTGAAAACGACATCATGACAAATAAACATATGTCCAGACTCCAGACTCAGGATGAAAGCAACAATATCCATGATATCTAGAAGGATAACCAAGGAAGATGCACGGAAGAGAGTGAAAATACAGTTTATATGGACGTAATCACGGATGGCGATGATACCCGAATACCTTAAGCAAAGAGTAGCTTGAGGGTGTTTTGATTAGAAATTGAAGATGAGAGGTGTCGTTGAGACTTTTGGTTGGAAGTCTATTGATAATGTAGACAGCTGAATCAAAGGCAACGTCCCAAAATTGCATCGAGACACTAAATTGAGCTAATAAAGTGAGACCGACATCAACAATATGTTGGTGTTTGTGTTCGGCAGCACCATTTTGTTGATCAGAGTGAGGATAGGATAGTCGATGACCATTACCATTAGCATGCAATTCAGATTGAAAAGCTTTTGATGTAAACTCACCAGCTCCATCAGAATGAATAATTTTTATACGAATACCACAAATATTTTCAACATGTTTACGAAAACGGATAAAAATTTCCAATGCTTCTGAACGATTTTTCATAGGGTAGAACCATGTGAATTTAGAATAATCATCCAAAAAGTGAATGTAATATTTATATCCAGAAGTTGAATGAATAGGTGTTGGACCCTAAATGTCAATAAAAATTATTTTTAATGGAACCGATGCAACATTAAGAGATGAGTAATAAAGAAGCTTTCTACTTTTTCCAAATTGACAAGCAGAACAAATTGAGGAATTTTTATTCAAAGGAAAATATTTGTTACATAGAGCTTTATTGACGATGGACATGGTTGCATGACCTAGGCGACGATGCCACACCGAAGATGACTCGACAAGCGGAAGAAGCAACAAACGCAGATGAAGTTGATGAAGCAATGAATTGATAAGAGTCCCATTTTTAACTGGTCATTGAAGGAGCATTTTCCCAGTCCGGAGATCCTTCACAAAAAAACAGGTTGAATGAAACTCATAGTAGCATAAATTGTCTCTAGTGAACTGAGAAACAGATAATAAATTACGAGATAAAGTTGGAACATGCAAGACATTATGAAGATGAAGGGGATGAATATTGGATGAAAGAGTAGAAGATCCAATGTATCGGATATGCAAACACGATCCATCACCTATAGACACATGCTATGGTCCAAGATATTCAGTTGGTTGAGTTAAATTGGTAGCATTAGGAGTCATATGATGAGAAGCTCCAGAGTTTGGAAGCCAACTAGTCGCAGTTGCAGTATTAGCTTGAGGTTGAGGAGGTGGTTGATAAGCTTGGTTGAATCGGCTGTAGCAAACAAGGGCCACATGACCCTTTCGACCACAAACTTGACAAAACATATGCGGACCTCGAAGAGCATTTTTTGCTGGAGAGGAGATCCACGACTTGGACGAGATTTGTTAGCAAAATCTCGTTGTTGAGGTGCTGTTGGAACAACCATGCTTAGAGTAGACGAGTTTGGCCTAGAACGGCCGTACTACTTGTTGGCAATGTGGGTAACTGGAAGAATATTGGTTTCAGATGAAGACAAAAGCTGTACCTATTGGCTCAACAAGATAGCATGCAGATCTTCAATACTAAGCGGAGGGCCACCCCTAGTTTTGACAGCCGTGGTAATGTCAGAGTATTCTGGACCAAGACCACGAAGTAAAAAATGTAGGTAGTCATTTGATTGAATGAGACAACCAATCGCCTAAAGTTGATCAGCAATTGTCTTGGTAGCTTCTAAGTATTCAGTGATTGAGCAAGACCCCTTTTTAAGAGTTTGAACTTGATCCCGAAGTGTGATAGAGCTGCTTAGCTTTGGGAAGCAAAGGTCTGTTCGAGAGAGTCCCAGACATGTTTGGATGTAGGAAAGCCGACTCCTTGAGCAATAGTGGTATCAGAGAGTGTATTGAGAAGCCAGCCGAGAGCAAGCTGATCTTCAGTCACCCAGTTTTCGAAGTCTGGATTTGGGGAGACGGTGGTTGTGCCATCAGATGTCACAGAGAGAGTCTCAGGAGGGCATTTGTTCTGACCGGATACACGGCTCCATAATTTGTTTGCTCGAAGGAAAGGCTGAACACGCTCCTTCCAGAACAAAAGGTTTGTGCCACCAAGGCGAGCAGTGAGTGTGGGAAGGGTTGAGGAAGTTATGTGAATGGAAATGAGAAGGGAAGCAGATGACACGAGCAGAGTTGGAAGAAGCCATGAGCACAGTATCGTTTGAGGCTGATACCATGTAAAAGCTCTCTCTCTCAAATTATTATGGGGGAGCAGCAATATATTTATAGCTAAATCTGTTACAAAATTGTTTGTTACACTGAATAGATAATGATCTAAACAAATTAGGAAGGATTAGATAAGACTATACAACAGATTGGAGGCCTGTTATGATTTGGTGGTGGCATTGTTTTGCTGAGATGATGACTGGCTAACAACTGTCACGTCAATGTGTTCTCTTATTAGTTTAGCTTGCTGATTGGGGGGCCCCCCCCCCCCCCCCCCCCCCCCTTCTTTTTTTGAACAAGGCCGTAGCCACACACACTCACGCTTACCCTATTTATATATGTATGTATGTATCAATTGGGAATTTATGGTGCAAGCGGGATTCGAACTCCCAACTACACCTTGAGATGTGCAATATGGTAAGCTTTGCAAATTGTTGAAGCTGAAGATGAACATATATGAAGACATGCATTGTGTAATCTATATAACAATTTGGATGGCTGGTCATAGCTGTAAGAGTAATTTTAAGGACAATACCTCATTTTCTGTCATAGTAAGAAGTATTCATTCAGCTATAATGTTTCATTCAAGATTTAGATTTTAGATTACAAGTGGAACAAACTGGCTGGTATTTGTGCACAGACACTGTGAAACTCATCTCTAATCCCTAATCTCTAACCTCTTATCTATAACTTCAAAGTTGGATTGTGGTTGTGTGAATTGCAGACAACAATATGGTGATCCTATTAAATCTGAACCAGACAATAACCGTTGTTCTGCTAATCAGATCCACCCCAGTTGTTATCTTGGGCCATAGCGTGAACTTGCTAAATTATTAAATTTTTAAATAAGCCTCTCCCTCTATGTTAATTAGTCTCAATTAAATTTAGATGTTCAATTTAGAGGCAGAAAAAACCATGGAGGAAAATACAAGAGTTGGAGGTTGAAGGAGGATGGGTTTAATGATGGTGGTGGCAACAATGGCGTCCATGCGAAACGAAGGAAAGGAAGGGGAGAGGGTGGAAGGGGAAGAAGAGGATCAAATACATATTTAATGGTGTTTGTCAGTCGTCTCCCCTCATCAGGCAAAAACAAAGTTCAATAGGGCTCGGTGAGAAAAAGTGGAAGTGTGGAGTGTTATATGACCTTAGTCAAAAATATGGGAGTTCAGTGAAATTTAGCTCAATTATGTTAACCATTCTCCAAACTATGTTTTTTTCTCAGTTGAAGGGGCAGTATAAATACAAAAAAATGTTGATCAAGGAACAATCTCTCAACTACTATATTATGAGGTAGTAGATATGCAAATGATAGGGTTATAAGTGATGACTCATTTTTTCTAATGATGTTTGTGTAACTTTCCATGGAATTTCTAAAACACTTATGAGGATGTTGTCACTATAAAGTTGAAGTGGTTACAACTAATTGATTCATATAACAAGTACATGGTTGAGGACAAGGTTCTAAATGATGTTGGTCTCGTGTCGGCCTCACAATTTTCATGTCGGATAGGATATACCGGAAGATATATCAGGCTATCTAGTAATTTCGGGTTGTTATGTAGGATAGAAAAATAGATCCTAAATATGATCTAAATACATTTAGATACATTACATTTTCAGATATGTCATATAAATAACACAAATAATAAGAGACTAAGTGAATTAATGCAGCACGCAGTACACATACTTTAGATGGATAAATGGGTTTTGGGTTTGATTTGATACAAACCTATTATAAAAACCAACATATGCGACACATTATAGGGATATTTCAGCCAAAATATCACCCGACACCCAATATTATTACGCCAACACATTCCCATAAACGACATCAACCGTATATATGCATATTTTGTGTAGGCAGTCCAAAAAGCCCACATATCAGTCATTTCGGCCTACATTTATAACCTTGATTGAAGATGACTGCATTGCTGCATTTTGTGGCCGATTGGTGGATTACCCTAGAACAAGAGGACAGTCATCAAGTTCCTTGTGTAATGTTCTTAAGTCTGTTAATAGAATCTGTGATCAGAAACAATCGATCTTCTTTTGTTTCATTGTAGCATTCACGAATCTGGTTGTTGCCAAGAGCGCTAGAATTAGATATTTCTTTTCTGGAGGTTTTTGAGATTTCACATTTCATAGTATAGTCATTTATATGCATGTGTCGTCTCCATTGCAGAAAATAGGCAAGACTGAGGTGTTATTGTAACAGGTTGAAGAATTATTACATGCTTAATTTGATTTTTTTTTCCTTTCTTTCTTTCCTTTTTTATTTGTTGCATGTTACAGAGAAAAGGTATTTGAAATAATCGGCGTGAAGGTCTATGCTGCATGATTCTATAGCAAATCTTCTGTAACTGAAGGCATAGACTCCTGGAAAGGGAAATCAGCTCCTCAGATTCTAGAAGACTCCTCACTTTTCAGCTCAATTTTCATGGTAAATCAATAGGAACATGATTTTTATGCCTTGAAATAAAATGCCCCCCCCCCCCCCCCCCGATTTACTTCTTTATCCTACAGCTCCCTTGGAGGAATCTTAAAAATAATCTAGTTAGAGATGTCGATGGCAAGACCTTTTGGAATGTCTTAAATGATGTTATTTCTCCGAGGATCAAAGAACTCACTAGTGTTGATGAATATGCACTATCAACTTTTCGTAACACCTTCCAAGACCGTGAGCTTAAGAAAGGGACACTTATACTTTTGACTTGGGTGGAACCGTCCAAGATGCTGGTAAGCTGAATTGAATTCACCTTTTGATTCTATATCTGGATCATGGTTGAAAAATATGTTACCTTGTCTAGTATCGGCCTTGTAATTTTGGTATCAATTTCTGACTTTCTGTGTTCTTGGACAAATCAGGGTATCTTATGGTGTGTCGAATATTTTGTATTAGTTTAGTTTAAGAAATTAATATTGAAGGAAACATTCAATCCACTTTTTAAAAAATTTATTAATATTAGACCATAGTTGTTATATTTGTGCTTATCTTCCAATTTCATTTTCATAACATATGTTTCTATAAACATCACTTTATGAATTTAAGTTGTACAAATTGTGCACTTTGTAAATATTAAGAATATACTGCATATTTACTTAAACAATTGGCACTTTGTAAATATTTACTTGAACAATTTTCTGCTGTGCTTTCTTGATTCAATTCTCTTGCTTTCATTCAAGTTAACACCATCTGTTGTCTGTTGAAGCTAAATCATAACAATGTGGTATTGTCTTGAATTTTGATTGCTTGCAACTGGAATGTTTGTAGTTTTCTTTCCTGGCTATCGACTGGTCATTTTGGATCTTTTTTTACTGACTAGTGAGTGATTAGGAATTTTATCAGAGCATTTTTCCTGATTTAAGACCGATGTCAAGGTCAATGAGAGCTAGACCGAAGAGCTTTGACGGCTCAACCAAAAAGGGTATGATTTATCTATATAATAAAACACAAAGAAAGCTATCAAGTGGCTCTCCTTTAATTCCCTCAAAAATCAAAGGTCCAGATCTATTCTCACAAAACATATTTTTTCCCCAAAAGTTTCCCTCCAAAACTCAAATTCAAATCCACCACTCAAAACAACTCATATATTTATTTAATTTTTCTCTCTCTCTCTTTCCCTCTCTTTTCTATTTAAAAAATTAAGAAAATAAAATTTTTTAAAATTTTTTAAAAATAAAAAAAATAACAAACTAAAAAAATTAAAAATTTAAAAACTTTAAAAATAATTCCAAAAAAAATAAAATCATATAATATGTTTTTGGCCAATTCCTCAAAAGTTTCTCATATAATATGTTTGCTACTTCAATTAATTTGTTGGACCTCCAAAACTATTTCATATGATCAAACAAGGTGCACCATTTCGAAGACGTGCCGTAGACACGTGTCAACGGGCAAACGTAGTCTTTCGATAAAGTCTGTGCAGATATACTAGTATTATTATATGCGGAATGAACAGGGGAGGGATTGCCATCTGTAAAGTTTGAAGGGTTCAGTAGTCATTCTCATCCATCAATCATAACTATGATGAACTGTTGAGATTGATTTTCCTGCCTTGTCAATATTCTCATTCTCACCCTCGTCTCTCAATCTGACACCACCATAGCCTCGAAGACTCCGGCGAAGAGCTCTTCGCTGGTAGGATGCGCAGCCAATATCAAACCTAGATCCAAGAAATGATAAAGAACCCAAAAACAAACAAAGATAAATCTTCTAATGTTCTCCTTTTCTTTTCTGAGTTTTCAGTATTTGATGAGAAACGATGAAGAAAAAATTTTGACATTATTTTAGAAATTATTCACTTTAAACACTTAAAACTTGTGGAAAATATATGTTCATTTCATAACATGATCACTAACAAAGAAGAGAAAGAAACCACTTTTTAATCCAAACTATAACTACAACAGTAATATCTCAAATTAATAAAAATCAGGAAATATAATGAAAGGAAGTCAGTGTTCATTTGTAAATATCTCGTTGTTGGCTTGATTTGGACCTTCAATTCAATTCCTAGTTGAACGAAAAAATGGAGAGTAATAGAGAAACTGATTTTGCAATTGTTGGGAGGCATTTAATGGGATCTGAAAGTGAGGTTGAGCCATTGAGAAGAGGTTCAATATCGTCTTTAACTCGAGTTGAAAGCTGGAAAAATGAGATGAGTAGGAAGGCAAGAAGATAACCTCACATTCAGCCTTAGCAATGGAGGAAGAGAACACAAGATGAAGAAGATGTTAGAGATTATGAGAGATTATAACAATAGAAATTAGGGTTAATATCCTAGACTAAGGTGCTTGAGATATTTACCTTAGATATCAAAATTGAAATACCTAGACTACTATCACAAGCCAGTATTTATAAGATAAAAACTGGTTTGGGTACTAGGTTCTCAACTCGCGTTCCGATATCCATACAACTAATACGTGTAACACACGTGTTACCCATAGAATAATATTACACATAATATTATTCATATAGTGAGAATATACATATATATTCAACAATCTCCTTCTATATTCTCAATATATAAACTTACTGGATTATCTCATCAGTTCAATATGAAGCTAACTGGCTAATATCAGTCTTTAAATAGAAGAAATGCATCACTCAATGTACAGTTCATAAGGACTAAATCAATTATAAATCCGAATAGTTCAAAAAGACTAAACCAAAATAATTAAACAGTTCTCAAACCATCCCACAACAGAATAGTTCACAATGACTACACCAACTGGAGAAATCTATCATAGTTTTAAAATCAAACAAAGCAAATAAACTTCAAGAACAAAGTAAGAGTTTTAAGCTCAATGAACACAAGAGTGTTAAACTCAACAGAAGTTTTATAAAGCAAGTGACATATTTATTCTCGAGAGAAATAAACCAAAACTATATCCTTGCAAACTGCTTTATGTTTACTCATCCATTTTGAGCAAATCATTATTTTGAAATCTATATTGACAGATTCAACTCCTTCATTTTTGCTAGCTTATTAAAAACAAGAATATCAAGAGACACATCTCTAAGAATTCTAGCGAATTTCATAAAGTATCTAGTTCCACTAAAGAACTTAGTATAATTCAACGATAACTTAGCAAAATGTAACGCAAGCATCACAATCAAGTCTCTTTAACAAAATAAAGAACAAGAACTATTATAGTTTCTATACAAGAACTATACTATGTTTCATATTGGAATGATAGAACAGTCAATTCAATTATGGTTAATTCTGAATCATCAAAATTGGAATGAAACAAGAATCCATAAAAGAGATATGTCATCAAAATTAGAATGATATAACGACATTCTAAACATCAGAAACACATCGACAAGTTTTCACACTTTCTTTTGGAATAATAAGATGATTCTATGTAAATTATGAAAATATATAGCATCATCAAAATTGGAATGAAATTATATATTGACAAAATTTACATTGAAGTTTTCAAATTATCTAAAGCATGTCAATTGCCTAAAATTAATGTTTAAGTTTGAACTTCTCTATGGCTACAATTGGATTCTAAATCTCAAAACAACTTGAATGTTAAAGCTTTTGACTCAATGGCTTTTAACTCCATTCCCCCACAGTTTTGATAATTAGATCACTTTCAAGTCTCTTAGTAAGAGCATTACCCATATTTTGTCTCAATTGCACTATATTCATGAGAAAATTTAACTAGGCTTTTTTTCAGCCTTAATATACTCCTCTGACTATTATAGAGTGAGTTATGAGGTACAGTGCATTGTAGCTTGATAGTCGCATAACAGAATTAGAGAGTTACTTAAACTTCTTAATGAATGACTAGCAACAAATTCTTCCATCCACTCAGTCTTTTCCCCTGCAGAGGATAACACATAAATGTCTGATTTCATGGATGATAGCATAGTGCCTATTTGCCTTTTAATTTTCATAACATTTCTATTCCTCCTAGTGTAAACACATATCCACTAGTTATCGACATTCACTAAATTCTTAGTATCATAGTGCATCAGATCAGCCATTCATTCGAAGAATGACTAGAGTAACACAAAAAAAACTCTTGAGTACCACTCAGGTATCTCATTAGCCTCTAAAGAGCACTCAAATGTGTATGGAATTATTAGTGAATCTGCAGATCATACCTACCTCAAAGGATATGTCTATTCTAGTGCAGATCTTTGTATACATGAGACTTTCAATTCCTTTTGAATGATCTGTCTATCTCATAGTTGCACCATCATTATGTGTCAACCTTTTATCATAATCATATGGTGTTTCAAAACACACTTTCAATCACAATATCCCCACTTTTGAAACACATTTTGATTTGATGAGTTTGACTAAGGGTTATCCCTTGCCAACCGAAACTCACCCTTATACCTATGGTGTCCACAATACCTAGGTGTTTTATGCTGAATTCTTTGGATAACACAATTTTAACTTCATTTATAATAGAGATGTCACTTCCAATAATAAGCTTGTCAACATCACAAGTAAATAATAGCCATTATATTTGACACGCCATAAAGTAAAGGCACCGATCTGAATTACTTGATTCATATACTAGGCTCTTTAAGAAATTTGTCAAATTATTTATTCGTCGGCTATACACGTTTTAAGTACATACAATGATTTTACTAAATTATAAATTTTGTTCACTGAACATATTAGTTCAAAATTTTCCAGTACAAAATTGTTCAGTACAAAACATCAAGTACAAAATTTTTAGTACAAAACTGTTTAGATATCCTTTCTGAATAACAAAATTTTCAATAGATGTAAAGGTAAGAAGAATACTTATTGTAGCAATATGACAAACATGTGAGTAGACATCAAATAAATCTACCCCATTTTTCTCAGTCAATCTGTTAGCTACTAAAATGCATTAAAATTGCTATTGTACATCAAAATTAAGTTTCTTCTACAAAACCCCACTAACTTACTATAGTTTTAGCCTATTTCGGCAGATCAACTAATTTAAAGTATTATTGTATGACACAAATTCATCTCATTGTCTACTAAAGACTCTTCTTGGCTCATTTGCTATTGAAGTTTTAAGTGTCAGTAAGGCTGGTTCTTGATTCCAACTGTGAATCATTGACCATGTCTATAGAACTAGATCATTTCATACATTTATCTTTGATGAACACATCCTCAAAGCACTCTGCAAGTCTAGATTCTTCTAACACAAATTAGATAGATCAAATAGCTGTCCACAGAACTACATCTAGTACTTTCTAAACACACAAATATTTGTTGTAGGTCATACTTTAGGCCTTCTAGGATCATGTACTCTAACAAATGTATCACAACACAAATTTTCACTTTAACAAAATTATTTGTGTTTTCATGCCATGATCTACAAGGTGTATTCAATTTAGAGTGTAGTAACACATTAGGGATATGATTAACAATACAACATCACTCATAATTACACAAGACAAACAACGGTCAATATTATAGAATTCAACATTTCACTAAGTGTTTGTATCTAACTTTTATCACTACCGTTTGACTGTTGTAAGTAGAGTGGAGTACAGATTATGCCTTATGCAAACTTCTCTAAATCATTGAAACATATTCACTACCTCTATCAAATCTGAACCCTTGATTTTTAGCATTTAACTATATTTTTAATTCATTAAGAATTACAAGTACTTCATTCTTCATATATATGACAAACTTATACTAATCATCTACAAAAGCGATTAAATACTTCCGACCAACAATATCTCGTCTAGTCACAATGCTACTGAGATCACAAATATCAGAATGTACTCATAGACACCATATAAAATGATTTTCTAGTGATCATAATCTGAAGTTCAATCTTCACATTTGTCATAACTTAATGAAGTGTCATTTAGCAGTGTTGTAAGTTTTAACAAAAACCAACAATTTAATATATAGTTCTCATATCCTACCCAATTATGTATGTTCAAGGACTATACACAATTAGAACTATTATTATTAATTGTCTCATTTGTTAAACTTAACTTATACATGCGATTGTTAATATATGTACATTATAAGAGTTAATACAAAGTTACTCTTCCGAATTTAACAAAACTATTTGCTTTATCTAGTGATTCTAACAATGTCTACTTGTTCAAACATATTGAGCGAAGAGTTGTTTCTTTTATTCGTTCTTCATAATCTTCATAATGCTAAATGAGATAATGACTAACATATTATAATTCAACTTTGCACACACAGTACAATGAACGAGAAAGAACAAAACGTAACTAATAGAGTCATATCGTACATTAAGAGATGCTCTCTCCTAAGTTACAGACATTTGTTATGCATCTTATACAATTTTTTTAAAAATTATTAGAGAAGAAAATATATAATCTCACACAAACTGCAAACAATGGATTTTTCAAAATATCTATACACATAGTATGATAAAGCACTTAACAACCTTAAACATGCTAGTTTTCAAGGCGAGAATAACTATAATCTAAAAATCTCAATCTTGTGATCAAACGCACAAAACGTTAATACATTCATCACATGAAAATATTAAGATTAGAGTAGATCATACCGATATTTCAAGTTAGAAGTGTTTTTCAAATTCGATGGAGAAGCTTGCGTAGTGCAGACTTATTATAATATGATGCAAATTCATCGTCTCCGATACACACAATTTGTAAGTAACTTTGAAGTTCCTACATTCATCAAATTGTTAAAGATTAGCCAATTAAACAAATTATTAGCACTATCTAATTCACAACAATTTAATTGTAGATTCAATTTTATAGTCAAAGCCTATAATTTATCAAAATAAATATTTGATGCATAGCACGTAGTGTGAGACCCCGTATTTCCGTATAATAGTATATGGAAGGAATAGTATATAGTATATATATATATATATATATATATATATATATATATATATATATATATATATATATATATATATACTAGGTTTGCCCGTTGACACGTGCCTACGGCACGTCTTCTAAACGGTGCACCTTATTTAATCATATAAAATAGTTTTGGAGGTCGAGCAAATTAATTGAAGTAGCAAACATATTATATGAGAAACTTTTGGGGTCCAACAAAAAAACATATTATATTTTAATTTTTTTGAACTATTTTTAAAGCTTTTAAATTTTTAATTTTTTTAGTTTTTAAATTTTTTATTTAATTTTTTTTTTAAAAAATTTTATTTTTTCTTAATTTTTTGAATAGAAGAGGGAGGGAGAGAGAGAGAAAAAAAAAATAGATAAATATAGGAGTTGTTTTGGGTGAGGGATTTGAATTTGAGTTTTGGAGGGAACTTTTGGGGGAAAATATGTTTTGTGAGGTTAGATCTTGGCCTTTGATTTTTGAGGGGATTGAAGGAGAACCACTTGATAGCTTTCTTTGTGTTTTATTATATAGATATATAGTAGTAGAAAGAAAGAAATAATGGAAAGAAAGAAGATGACGTGGCATGGATGGAAAGAAAGAAAGTGAAAGGTATTAAATGTGGGACTATAGAAGATCCTATAGGGCTTGGAGGATGTGATGGGCTTAGAAGATGATCTATGGGGCTAGATGGGAATTAATGAATGAAAGAAGATGGAATGGTATTATGTGTGTGCTGGTGGGTTCTTTGACCGGGATTGACTAAAGGGGATTAAATCCCACATCGGCCATGAAATAGGGAAATAAGAGAGATATATTAGGTTTCCCAAGTGATAAAGGTACCCAACGGGTATACCCACTTTTTGATGGTGCCTGTGGTGGGCGTGGCTAGAATTTAATTAATTGTGTGCGTACGGACTGAGTGCGGGGCGTTACACGTAGCCAAAGCAGTTATTCAGATTTGTATTTAATTAAACAATGCTTAATACGATTTTGAACTTTAGCACTTAGCAACAAATTCAAACAAATAATTAAATAACAATTTAAATTTGGTGAATAACTTATCTTTAATTTAGATTTGATCCAGTCCAAACATATTTGGATCTAGTTCAAACAACATTCTCACTGCCCACACTATTTTCAACAACTACATCCACATATCTTATTGTGCTTTCACTTTCCAATTGTTCAATTCAGAATCATCAAATATTTCTAGTTTCGGAATCTTTTACACACGATTAAGTTTTTCCATCTTATAGGAATAAACAGTAAATTCCAAAATCTAGAGGGTTTTTTTGAACAATTACTACTAATGTAATTACAGTAAAATGAAGGGTTTTTCTGTAAAACTACATAATAAACAATAATACATAAAATTAAATTAAATACAGCAGCACAAATCTTAAAGTTTAGAGTGGACCGTATCTTGATAAGAATCAAGGAAAATTGGAGGGTTAGATCTGAATTGGAAGTACACTGCAGTAGATCCAGTCTTCTCCCCAAATACGGAATACAAAACAATACCCAATGGATTGTCTCCACGGGTTAGATCCAGATCTGATTCCTTTTGGTTGGATCTGGATCTGATCCAACAGTCCAAACACCAAACAGCAAATCTCCAACCAATAGAGCAGCTGTTGGACTGGATCTGAATCTGAATCTGCTCCAACAGTCCAAACACCAAACAGCAATCTCCAACCAATAGAGCAGCTGCTGGACTGGATCTGAATCTGGATCTGCTCCAACCACCTGAACACCAAACACCAAAAATGTCCAATCAAAAAATTGGATCTGAGTTGTCCACAACCTGATCTCTCCTTGCACTTGGGAAGAAGGAGGCTCGGGGTCGGGCCAGCGGCTTGCTGCGCCTGTGGCCTGTGGCCTGCGCCTGCGCCTGTGGCGGCGTCGGCGACTGCGGCGCCGGCGAGGGTTGACGGCGCCGACGAGTTGAATCCGACGGATGATCAATTCCAATAATTTCTCTCTTAATCTCAAAATTAAAATTAAAATATCTCAAGATTGTTAGAGATTATGAGAGATTATAACAATATAAATTATGGTTAATATCCTAGACTAAGTTGTCTGAGATATTTACCCTATGTATCAAAATTGGAATACCTAGACCACTATCACAAGCCAGTATTTATAAGATAAAAAGTGGTTTGGGTACTGGGTTCTCAACCCACTCAACCAGCATTTCGATATGTATACAATTAGTACATGTAACACACGTGTTATCTATAGAATAATATTACACTATATTATTCATATAGTGAGAATATACCTATATATCCAACAGAAGATGGGATGAAATGAAGAAGATGAGAAGAAGAACATTTTCTTTTCTCTTTTTTCTTTTTCATTGTAGCCGTCCATCTTGTAGGGGATTCGAAACCCCGTTACCTACAGATCTGAAAGATTTTTAAACTTATTCAGTTTACACGTGGCATTTTGTTATTAATTCCGCAATTTTTTTTTGATATATCGATAGACTTATTAATTCCGCATTGAAAGCATTTTTTTATGTGCTCGGATAAAATTCCTACCCCTGATGACTAGTATTGCATCTATTGCCTTCCGTATACTTTGATACATGGTACATATATTTATTCTCACTTCAGAATTCGATCATTCTTCTCTAGTCTGCAAGTGATGATATATTGGGTTGCTTTTTGTCATCTTGTCTATTTTAAATTTTTAATAATCATAATACGCAAATCATATTCTATGTTTCCTTTTTATCTTCCCACTTCGTTTTCTTATATTTTCTTGCCCCACTATTTCCCCATTTCCTCATCAAGTGCCACTTATGAGTGTATCGTGCGAGTACCTTCGACATGGAGTTGAATGTGTTAAAGATTTTTAACTATAAAGATTAAACCGTGGACAAACCTAATGCATGATAAACGAATCTAATACACAGGGGCGGAGCTATGTGGGCCCCAAAATTTTGAAAAGCCCTTTAAATTTTTTGAAATTTTTTTAAAAAACCTCCTAAATCTATTAAATTTTATTATTTGGCCCCTTTAAAAAATATGAAAAATACCTATAAATTTATATATAGTTATAGAATTTTTTCTTCGCCCCCTGAAAATTTTGTTCTGGCTTCGCCCTGCTAATACATACCTGTAGGTGACTTTTTAGTGAAATTACTTTGCATACCTCTACGTATTTTAGCAAAGTAATTTCGTATTACTTTGCATAACTTTTTAGTGTTGGTAAAGCTATAATAAATTAGCTCAAAATTTGTAAAGTTGTTTACGTATTTTTTGTGTATATATAAGAGCAATATGATATGTTTTAAATATCGGATATCGATATCGTTTCAGAAGATAAACTTTCATATCGGATACCGGATATTGGTGATGTATCGGTGATATTTAAACAATATTGAATTAACATCTCGGATGAAAATATGTATTATAATTTTGATTTAGATGAACTTTACAAATTATATATTACAAATACAAGCAATCTGATGCAAGCAATAATAGTTATAGCCAAAATATATAATTGCCTACATGAAATCTAATACATAAAAGAAAGTGTTGGAATTGAGTATACATGTAAAACACTTTTCTTGTTGACAACAATGTCTTATGGCATCGAAAGCAAATTTGAGGAAGAGGAAGTGCTATATGCTATCAAGAGTTTAGGGGAGGATAAGGCGCCGAGGTCGGATGGATTTCCAATTTTCTTTTACACTCTTTACTGGAGCATCATTAGAAAGGACTTCATGAGCATTGTTCAGGATTTTAATGAGGGGGACGCGGAATTAGAAAGACTAAACTACGCGAATATCGTTCTCATCCCCAAGAAGCATGAGGTTAAAGAAGTTGGCGATCCGAGACCTATCAGTCTCCTCAATGGCTCCTTTAAGATCATAACCAAAGTCTTGGCCAATAGATTAGGCCCTCATTTGAAGGATATCGTTGGGGATTCACAGAGTGGCTTTATTAAAGGAAGAGATATTATGGATAGTGTCGCCTCGGCTCATGAGATTGTTTTCAGAAGTGGCATAGAAAAAACAGATGGTTTCCTTTTTAAAGTGGATTTTCAAAAGGCATATGACTCGGTAGAATGGAACGCTATGGACGAGGCCTTGCTACTGAAAGGATTCGGGGAAAGGTGGAGGAAATGGAATTATCAGTGCATTAGAGGAGGTAAATCGTTCCTTATCGTTAATGGGGCACAGGGAAAAGAAATCAGATGCAAGAGAGGTCTCAGGTAAGGAGATCCTTTGTCATCACTATTATTTGCAATTGTAGCAGATGGGCTCGCAGAGATGATAGCAAACGGCAAAAAGGAAAGCTCTAACTTCGGCATAAAAATCAAGGGATTCGCAGATCCTATTTCAATTCTTCAATACGCTGATGATATTTTATTGTTTAGATCAGCATCGACACACGATATCATTGCTATGGGAACAGTATTGAATTGTGTTGAGGCATGGTCTGGCATGAAGGTCAACTTCAATAAGAGCTGTGTCATTCAGCTTAGTAACAATTGTTCCATAGCCCCCACAGCGATTCAACAGATGCTTGGATGCAATAAGGGTGAGTTCCCGCTTGTTTATTTAGGGATTCCGATCAGGCCTGGGAAACTCAATAGGGAGGACTGGCAACCATTTATTGATAGGATCGAAAAAAGATTAGCTGGCTGGAAGGGGAAATCTTTAACATTGGGGGGCAGGATCACTTTGCTCAATTCCGTCATCAACAGCATCCCGATCTATCTCATTTCTATTTACGAACTACCGGTATGGGTAATTCAAAAGATAGACAAATGTAGGAGGCGTTTTCTTTGGAAAGGAGCTAATGAGGGAGGTAAAGGGATTCATCTCATCAATTGGGGAAGGGTTTGCAAAAGGAAAGAGTTTGGTAGATTGGGGATCATTAATCTTAGGGATATGAACAAAGCTCTGCTCAGTAAGTGGTGGTGGAAGTTGGCTAATCGACGAAATAATTGGTGGTGCAAGTCTCTTACTAATTATCGGGCTAGGAAGAGGTTCAGATTTGGGGGGAAGGGAGTTCACAGTAGGAAGTCGTTCTTATGGAAAGGGGTGTACAAGACGGGTGACGTTTATCATAGCAACACTATTTGTAGGGTTAAGATTGGCAAGAATACAAGGTTCTGGAAAGAAAAATGGTGCGGTGATAACTCACTTATGGGATTGTTTCCCTTCGCTGCAAAGGCAGTGCTCAACAATGACACCCTTGTGAGCGATGTTTGGAAGAACAATAATTTGAGATTGGAAGTCAAGGGTTTCCTTGATCAGGAAACTATTCTCCAACTTCAACTGGTAAACAATTTCATTCGTATAGAGGGCAAGTTCACGCAACAGTCGGAAGATGAGAGACTGTGGACTTTGGAGGTGAGTCACAAGTTCTCGGTCTCCTCCCTTTACAGATGGCTGAATGATGGAGGATTAAGAAGCCAGGTCGCGGATATCATATGGGGTGCCTGCGTACCTTCCAAAGTTAAAGTTTTTCTTTGGCTGGTGGATAACGATGCGATTTTTTCGAAGGCTAATTTGATGAAGCTGGGAATTTTGGATAACGCAATTTGCAATAGATGTCTAAATCATGAAGAAGATACGAACCACATTATTTTCAAGTGCCATAGAGCTAGATGGGTTTGGGAGAAAGTGGGTCATACGTACGGGGTTTTACAGTGTCCAGATACTACTTCAGATATCTGGGGGGACTTTAGATTGAATAGGATTAGAAAGGAAGTAAGATTAAAGTGGGATATTATTGTTGCTTCAATTATGTGGAACCTCTAGCTAGATCGAAACGACTTTTGTTTCAATAACATTATTCATAGATTATCTTCTCTGATGCACAAAATTCAATTATGTCGTTATGAATGGACAGAACTGCTCAAAACCAGGAAGAAGATGCGACTGGGAGAGGAGGAGGAGTAGCTATCGGACAGTAGGGGGAGCTACCGATCAGCAATTGGGACAGCTCAGACTTTGGTTTACAATGGTTACTCGACTCGATGTATCTCTATTTTGATGTATTTTGCTTCCAGCTTAGATTGATGTTTTCTGCTTAGGAGTTCTTGGATGTCTATCGCCTTCGGGTAATCTATGTAACTTTATTTCTGTTTCGTTAATATCTTTTTAATGAAGCGATGACTTTGTCATCTTTTAAATATAAAAAAAAATGTCTTATGGCCCAACGGTTAAAGTTTTGAGTTCACATGAGGTTGGGGGTTCAATTAATTAATTAATTAATTAATTAATTAATTAATTATATATATATATATATATATATATATATATATATATATATATATATATATATATATATATATATGACCAGGCCAGGCCTTAGGGCCTTGAGGTCTCTTGATAAAAAAAAGATTTTCTGTTTTTAATTTTTGAAATTTCAAATTTCAAACAGATAAAAAACATTTTTTCAATTAATAATATATCTGTTTCGAGAATTTAAGGAGCTTTATGTTATAGTCGTTACAAGAATTAAAGGATCTTTATGATATATTGATATAGCCGTTTTTTGATTAAATGCATATACAGTTTTATTCCTACATAGTTACAAGTTATAAAAAGGACTCATTTTTGGGGAAAAGAGAATAACAAAAAAAACAATCAGTCATTCTCTTCAAATCTATTTTGAGCAGTTATTGCCTTGGTTTTGGTGGTGGAAGTTGGTACATGCTGCTATTGAAGAATTGGCAGCACTGTAGACAGAAGCTCATTGTATTCCAGGAGAAGTGTTTGGTGATCAATGATTTATTTACAGAATCGGCCAAATAGCTTCTTAAAGAATGCGCAACTCACGCCTCGAGCCACTTTTCACTTTCTTCCTGTAGTAGATCAACTCTAGAGCCATTCTCATAAGGTTCATTTGGTGCACTCAAGTTTAACCCAAAATTTGTTAAACAATTTTAAGAAGCTATTTTCCGTAATCTATAATGGCTCTTGTTTCTGACCGCAAGTATGAAACCAACAAAACCGAGAAATTTGTTGGCCTGAACTTCAAGCGATGGAAGAACAAAATGTTTTTCTATCTGTCGCTGAAGGAAGTTGCCTATGTCCTTACCACCGACTGCCCTATAATGCCTAACCCAAAACCTGTTGATGTCCATGAAAATGAATATATCTTAGATGACATATCAGAATGGAAGGATGTCGATTTTAAATGTAGAAACTTTATCTTGAATGGGCTATCCGACGAACTGTATGACTATTACTTACAGTCCGATACGGCTAGATCTGTTTGGGAAGCTCTGCAAAACAAATATGATACCGAAGAGGCTGGCTCGAAGAAATTTGCAGCCAGTCATTATCTCAAATACACCATGGTCGACGACAAGCTGGTAACTATTCAATCACACGAGTTACAGCACATTGCTCATGAGATCATTTCAGAGGGAATACCCCTCGATGAGCAATTTCAAGTAGCTGTGATGATTGACAAGTTACCACCTGGTTGGAAAGACTACAAGAATATCCTGCGACACAAATCCAAGGAACTAACCATGGAGAATTTGATAACTAGGCTTAGAGTTGAGGAGGAATCCAGAAAATAAGACTAGAAAGAAGAAGTCATGCTTCTTCAATAGAACAAAGCGAAGGTCCATTTGAAACCAAAGAACAAGTCTTTCAAGAAGAATGCTAGTCGGAAGTTCAATTCGAACTTTCGTCAGAATGGTCAGAATGGACGTCAGAATCCGAATAAGGGAAATAACTAGCAAGCCCAAACCAACAACAATGGAACAGATCCTATCGAGTGTTGGAAGTGTCATCGCTTCGGACATATCGCTAGGAAATGCCGATCGCGTACGCCTGCACCACAGGCAAATGCTTTTGAAGGGCCTTTAGTGGCTATGATCACTGAGATCAACATGGTCGGTGTAACCAAAGGGTGGTAGGCTGATACGGGCGCTACTAAGCATGTTTGCTATGAGCGTAGCTGGTTCAAAACTTATAAGGAGACTGAAGGTCAGAAAGTGCAACTTAGTGATTCACACTGTATCAATGTGATGGGCACTAGAGAGGTGGACTTGGAGTTTAACTCTGGCAGGACTGTAACCGTCAAGGATGTCTTGCACACCCCTGATATGAGGAAGAACATGATTTTTGGATACCTTCTCAACATGGCTGAGTTTCATCAGAGCATCAGATCCGATCAGTATGTTATAACTAAAAATGATATTTTTGTGGGAAAGGGATTTGCTTGTAATGGGATATTTAAACTCAGTATTGAAATGAATAAGAACAATGCTTCTGTTTACTCCTTGTCTTCATTTAATTTATAGCACTCTGGACTATGTCATGTTAACAAGAAATTGGTAAATAATATGAGTAAACTTGACATGATATCAAAAGTTAACTTAAATGAATTTGAGAAATGCAGCTTCTGTAGTCAAGCTAAGATAATTAAAATTTCACATAAAAGTGTAGCTATAGAAACAAAAATTCTAGACTTGGTACATTCTGATATATGTGAGATGGATGGAACTTTAACTAGAAATGGTAAAAGATATTTCATTACGTTTATTGATGATCATTCAAATTATACTCATGTTTATCTTATGACACATAAGAGTGAAGCAATTAACATGTTTAGAACTTATGTAACTGAAGTGCAAAATCAATTTGAAAGAAATATTAAGAGATTTCGTAGTGATAGAGGTACTGAATATGATTCCAATGAATTCAAACAATTATATGCATTATTAGGAATTATTCACGAGACTATTGTACCTTATTCACCTGAATCTAATGGAAAAGCTGAAAGAAAGAATAGAACTCTTACTGAATTGGTAGTTGCTTCGCTTATTAGTTCAGGTGGACCCAAATCTCTATGGGGTGAAGCTCTTTTATCTGTATGTCATGTTTTAAATAGAATTCTGCATCTATGTTCTGATACTTCACCATATGAATTATGGAGAAGTAGAAAGCCTAATATTGATTATTTTAGAGTTTGGGGTTGTTTAGCATATGTCAGGAAACCTGACCCTAAAAGAATCAAACTTGCAAGTAGAGCATATGAATGTGTTTTTATTGGTTATGCAGATAACAGTAAGGCTTCCAGATTTTTAGACTTAAATAATAATGTGATTATTGAATTTTAGATGCTGATTTTTATGAGTATAAATTTCCTTACTTATTGAGGAACAGTGGGGGTAGGAGTGGGGGTTCACAACCCTCTACTTCCTCTAGCATACCTCAAACTAGTACACATTTTAATATTGATATAGATTCTGAGCCTCGTTCTAGAACTGCTAGAACTGCTAAAGATTTTGGTGATGACTATATTGTATATGCTTTAGAATCTGACCCTAGTTCTATCAATGAGACCTTAACCTCACCCGATGCCGATTTGTGGCAAGAAGCCATAAATGACGAGATGGATTCACTAACCTCTAATGGTACTTGGGAGGTAGTGGACTTACCTCGCGGTAGTTGTACTATAGGATGCAAATGGATTCTTAAGAGAAAACTAAAACCAGATGGTTCTATTGAAAAATTTAAAGCTAGACTAGTAACTAAAGGATATGTACAAAAGGAAAATATAGATTTCTTTGACACTTACTCTCCTGTGATTCGTGTGACTACCATTAGAGTTTTATTACCTAATTCTGATGTGCATAATTTGTTGATTCACTAGATGAATGTTAAAACAGCTTTCCTTAATGGAAAACTTGAAAAGGAACTTTATATGGATCAGCCTGAAGGTTTTGTGATTCCAGGACAGGAACACAAAGTCTGCAAGCTGAATAAGACTTTATATGGTCTTAAGCAAGCTCCTAAACAGTGACATGACAAAATTGATCAATTATTACTCTCAAATGGTTTTTCTATTAATAATGTTGATAAATGCATTTATTATAAAGCATCCAGTGATAGTTGCATTATGCTTTGTCTATATGTAAATGATTTACTCATTTGTGGTTCTTCGCTTGAATTGATTTTAGAGACTAAAACTATGCTTAGTCAAAATTTTGATATGAAGGACCTAGGTGAGGCCAATGTTATTTTATCATGAAAATCACACGTACTGAGACTAGTATTACTCTTGATCAATCTCATTACATTAAGAAGATCTTGAAGAAATACAATTATTTTGATCGTAGACCTGCATGTACACCCAGTGACCTTCATGTTAAACTTTTGAAAAATTCTGGTGTTGCAGTTAGACAAAAAGAATATGCTAGTATTATTGGTAGCCTTCGCTACGCTACTGACTGCACTAGACCTGACATTGCATATGTTGTAGGGATATTATGTAGATTTACGAGTTGTCCTAGTTCTAAGCATTGGAATGCTATTGACAGAGTCATGAGGTACTTGAAAAAGACCATGAACTTAGGACTACATTATGAGAGGTTTCCCGCTGTCCTTGAGGGATTCAGCGATGCAGATTGGAATTCATTTTCAGATGATTCCAAGGCCACAAGTGGATACATTTTTAGTATCGCTGGTGATGCTGTTTCTTGGAGGTCCATGAAACAGACTATTTTAACTTACTCTACTATGAAGTCTGAGTTAGTTGCCCTAGCTACGGCTAGTGAGGAGGCAAGTTGGTTGAGGAACCTCTTGTCTTACATTCCTTCATGGAGTAGGCTTATACTTCCGATCTTAATCTACTCAAATAGTACTACTGCCATAGCTAAAGTACAAAATGCTTACTATAACAGTAAGATATTAGCGATTCGTCGCAAGCACAGTACGGTTAAAGAGCTCCTCACGTCTGGTGCTGTTCCTGTGGATTTTGTTAGATCAGATAGTGACCTTGCAAATTCCTTTTGACGAAAGGATTATCTCGGGACAAAGTTTGAAACACATCGATAAGGATGGGACTAAAGCCCATTTAGGATCACAATTGGTGGGAATCCAACCTATACGACTGTAGATCCCAAGACATAGGTTCAATGGGAAAAATAAGTCATACTGTGGTTGGAATCATGCAACCAAGGAGTTTACCACTCCTTAGTCCATCCTGATGTGTATGTGCATGATGTCTTGTAGCGTTAGTAAGGATGAGCTTAGCTCTTAATGAGCTCTATATCGAATGAGAGGAGTGCCTAGCTACAAGAGCACTCTTGATAGACTTACCGGGGTGATTGTGAAGTGTGGCCGCTTTTATGAGGATGTGGCTGATTCTCTAAAACATTCACCTAACTGGGATAAGCACAAGGCCAGAATGTGCTGGCATTTAGAACCTGCACCTGGTAGAATCACATGTGGTTTTTCTTCACTATGTAAAAACGGGTAATGAGTTCAAGACTTAAGATCGCTCATTATTCTTGCATTTTGGGGATTGTCCACTATGTAAGGTTCAAGTCATCGGACACCTTACTTATGCACGGTTCTATACTTTTGAAAAACCGCATCTTTTCAAATCAGTGTTTTAAATATATAAGTGGGAGATTGTTGGAATTGAGTATACATTCAAAACACTTCTCTTGTTGACAATAATGTCTTATGGCCCAACGGTTAAAGTTTTGAGTTCACATGAGGTTGGGGGTTCAATTATATATATATATATATATATATATATATATATATATATATATATATATATATATATATATGATTGGACCGGGCCTTAGGGCCTTGGGGTCTCTTGAAAAAAAAATCTGTTTTTAAATTTTGAAATTTCGAATTTCAAACAGATCAAAAACGTTTTTTCAATTAATAATATATCTGTTTCAAGAATTAAAGGAGCTTTATGTTATAGCCTTTACAAGAATTAAAGGATCTTTATGATATATTGATATAGCCTTTTTTGATTAAATGCATATACAGTTTTATTCCTACCTGGTTACAAGTTATAAAAAAGACTCATTTTGGGGAAAAAGGTAACAAAAAAAAACAATCAGTCATTCTCTTCTTCAAATCTATTTTGAGCAGTTTTTGACTTGGTTTTGGTGGTGCAAGTTGGTACGTGCTGCTATTGGAGCATCGGTAGCACTATAGATAGAAGCTCGTTGTATTCCGGGAGAAGTGTTTGGTGATCAACGATTCATCTCTAGAATCAGCCAAATAGCTTCTTAAAGAAAGTGCAACCCACGCCTCGAGCCGCTTTTCACTTTCTTCCTGTAGCAGATCAACTCTAGAGCCATTCTCATAAGGTTCATTTGGTGCACTCATGTTTAACCCAATTTTTTTTTAACAGAAAGATATCTGCATATTAAATATATGAAGACAAGAAAAGGAATTTTTCGAAAGAAAATTTAAATACAAATTAAAAAGACTCTTTGTTCACTCCATATAGTAATCTACTCATGCTACTTTAAAGTAATATTTTTATTTATTTATTTGCTAACCTTGCACATGCTAATTTATTATTATAATTTGTTTATACACTCATAGAAGTAATTAGTTTAATCAAAAAATGATATAGTAAACATAAAATAAAATTTGTAATTTTGAAGAGAAAGAGTCAATGGAATTTGGATGAATATGATGTATTTTTTTTGTCATATCTCCATCATAATCAGTTTTAGTTTCTTTCTCTAATCTATAATATAATTACAAACCCCCAATATTGTCTATCATTATTAGAGATCAAGAGTGAATCTTTTATTCGCATGTTCAATAAATGAAAACCCCCGATCTTCTTTGTGTGTTTACACAATAAACAACAAAGAGATGAGTGATGGTATGGTAAAATTTTGGGAGAGGAAGCGATAAGGATGAAAGATGATAAGGTATTTTAGCTAAATAATTTCACCTCTGTCTCTCTTTT
The DNA here is from genome assembly GCA_017893485.1 of Hemerocallis citrina. Lineage (NCBI taxonomy): Eukaryota > Viridiplantae > Streptophyta > Magnoliopsida > Asparagales > Asphodelaceae > Hemerocallis > Hemerocallis citrina. The sequence goes on along the minus strand of CM030359.1, from coordinate 401,026,272 downwards.
TATACGATGGGTTAGGGTTGGGGTTTGAACCCAAACTCAAAGGTCTATGAACATTTTTCTTTTATAACACCAGATATTAAATCGGGTAGATACATTTCAGACATCTATTTATATAACGGACGAAATGTTTCAAACACTGGTTTTGGTAACATTAGCCTGTACAGAACAATATAATGGCCGGTATAACAGTCGATATAATGGTTGTAACTGGTGATACGTAAAACACTTTATGAGAGTCTTAAAGAGAGCCCAAAGTTCCCCTAAAGATGGGAGGACTCGATATGGTGGGGACATCCTAAGAACGATCCAAACTGTTCATCATGTTCTAAATAGCTAAACATAATCTAAGTATGTGAAACCAAGTCATTTAAAATTTGAACTTGGGAAAGTGATGACAGCAATTATATTAAACTGTCATGCGAGAGAAATCATCAATAAACGTAACAAAATAACGATATTTATTAAACGTGGAAAAATCAATAGGTCCTCAAACATCAGAATGCACTAAATCAAATAATTGTTCACTACGTTTATTGACGCATTTTGGGTAGGGTATTCGATGATATTCACCTAACTCACAATACTTACAAGATAACTGAAAATAATACTCACAACCGGAAAATAATTGCTTGTCGGAGGCTGCAGTAGGGCAGTGATTAAGTAAGCAGTCTATGGATACGGCTTAGGTACTGTTCTTTTTTTTTCCTCTTACAAGAGGTTACCTCTTATAAGAGATTTACAGTAAGAGCCTCTTTTTGAGGTGTTCTTTTTATATAAAAATAACCTCTTATAAGAACCTCTTATAAGAGATTTCTGTTCTTTTTTCACCTCTTACAGGAGCTTATATTACCCAAAAGTCTATATTACCCCAAAGTATAAAAATAGTGAGATGAAGGACAAGAAAAGATATATAGTTTACTGTTTAATGGCAAGTTAAATTCACAAATCAGTGTAAATCATCAATTATAATTCCGGGTTACTATAAACTTTTAATTAGTATGAAAAGTAGTATGTATAAATATAAATAATAATAATTTGTTTCAAAGAAGTTGGATTAAAAAAATTTAAGGTCAATGGGCTAATATAAATTCTCCCTTAGCTGTAAATAAATTTTTAAAAAAAAATAAAAAAAAAATTTGAAAAAAGAAAAAAAAAACTAACCGGCTGCAGGATTTGGACATTGTGGTATCATAACAGGACAAATCAACTAGCCACAACTCATGTAATGTACTTACTGGACGTAAATATATATATCTTTAAATAAATCAGTGTTTCGACAGCATTCCTAACATAATTGTTCGAGATTGTGAAGAATGAATTCCCACACTTTTTCTAGGATAGCATATTACAGTCAACTACGTATATGATTATACTTTTTCTAGGATAGCATATTCCGGGCTACTATAGACTAATATATAAACTAGTTTAATTAGTAACAATTATAATATAGACGTTGGGGTAATATAGACTTTTTAAGTGATAGAAGTCTTATAAGAATTTGAAAGAGGCTACTAGAAGTCTTTTAGGCTTATAAGATATTTTGAGAAAAATGTCTTATAAGAGGTAAAAAAAGAACACTAAAAAAAACTCTTGTAAGAGGGGGACGGGACCACCTCTTACAAGAGGTAAATCTCTTATTAGAGGAGAAAAAGAACACTACCTTAGGGTTTGTTTGGTTGTAAATGTACTTAGAATTCCACACATTTTATTAACTCAGTATGCAAATTTTATGTTTGTTAGCAGGTAACTAAGAGCGAAATCTATCATAGCATAGTTGGAGGAATTTTTTCATGTTAGGTTGGCCCTGAAAAGAAAGTTGATATTCACAATTTTTATCATAAAAAAAGAGCGTGGAGAACCTTATGTATTCACTAAATTTATATTTAAAAAAACTCACTAAATGTTACTTTTTTGTCTTTGATACTAAGCGATTAATTTAGAAAATGAATTAATACTGAAATTTGAAATTTAAACAGGTTTCAAGGCCAGCCTTATTCCAGGGATCCATGACAAGGTGGGCTTACTCATACCCTCGAACAATTCAGTGCCTCGCTGCAGCTAGATAGATATGCACAGGAAGTGCAGGGTGGAGTACCTAACTTGCTTGTGCTCATCCTCTCCATCACCGTCACACTCGTCCTCGTTGCTTTCACTGCAATCAAAAGTAGAGACATCTTGCCCTGCCCTGCGACGACTACTGCCAAGGACAAGGACAACAATCAGAACCACTACCAATCCTCCACAAGAATGATCATATGTTGATATGTAAGGGACATTTTTTGTACTCACTAGTATACATTACTAATATGAATGACAATTGATATTCGTATAAAGGAATTTTGTTTTTGACATAACTTCAGTTTTAGATCTCAAGATGATTTCAACTGATATGTCTATTCTTTGAAGCATGAAATGTAAGTACCATACTTCCATTGATATTATTGTCTCTTGCTCTAGTTGGAACGATTAGGCATTAAGCTAGAAAGCACCAGGGTAAATGTAAGTATGAAAATGACTTGGTCGCATTGAAAAGAAGAGGTAGTTCAGGTTCAATGAAATAACTAATAGAGCATATTCAAAATTGTCAAGGTTGATGTCAAAGAAGTCATATTTGAAAAAAATTCAGCAACAATGGCTCCGCATCAGTTGGATGATAATTTCAATCAAACATTTTCAGGCTTTCAAATAAAATTTCCAACACATTATGTTCCATGACATTACAAGCATTTCATGAAAGAAGGGGTCTCACTGCAAATATCTCAATATGCTTATTTATTCGTGAAGTAGAAGAAAGATGCATGTTTCTTGCCTCCAATTTACCCCCGAACAGAAATCAGTAGCTACTATTATACAAAAATTAAGAAAGGAATAAAAAGATCGATGAATGTAACTCTTGGGTCGGAGAGGACGGGTTCGAATCCATATTTCAACCTCTAATGCTGGCAGCTGATGAAGTTCTGTCGTGGCTGGAAAAACTGAACAAGAAGGGGTTTACTGCACCCTGCAAAAATTTGATAGAATTTCATCAGAGAAATCATGTTAGGTATAGGCAATTTACTAATAGTTTTTCATAATTATATTCAGCTAGTTAGGTATAGGCATATTGTACATGCATAATATGCTATCACTGGGATGCAACTTGGACATACTACCTCACTTCCAAGAACAAGTTTACTAACAGCGTCCATAATCTATTACTACACACACTCAATAAGAAATCTGTGATTGTCTAGTTGGACGCATCTAACCTTGCCTTAATGAACACAAAGCAGTATTAGAAAAGCTAGACTATTTTTTCAACGTGTTATGCACATATTTGTATTCACCATTTATCTAGTCCTTCAGAATGGGCCAACAATGAGATGAATAATAAGATACATGAATGAATTTTTCTCTACGCATCTGGTGTAGAAAGAATCCAATTTTTCTACACTAACAAATAATTTGTTGAGGCCAAACATAAGGTATGATGCCCTTGAGATGAAAAAGACATGAAGATTGAGTTCATTTAAGCATTCGGGGCAAGAAGAATCAATCTTTAATTTACGCTAACTAAACCGAGATAGAAACTTGCAATCCTCTTATTACGTCTGGTAAGTTCCTACAATTTCTGTCTAATTTCGCATTTAAATTTCTCGATCACTACTTTTGGGTCAAAATTGATTCTAGGGTTTTGACTGACTCACTCCATCTCCGTAGTAATCTGTAAGCTATAGTAGTAGTGGTTGAGAATATCACATTGAGTATATTGGGAGGGTGATATTGCCTTTTACATGCTTATGAGAAAATTCAATAAACTCCTGTGCTCTCCCCCTTTCTTGAGCTCTTAGATCCGTCATTTTGAGGCATCCGTTCCTCACTCCTTTAAAGTTGTTCCTTTCGTCTTCTTCTACAAACCCTTTTCGTTTCATTGTTGCTCTCACATTTTTGGCGTTCCGTCCTCCTCCCTTCTTTGCGGTAGTACTCGTCCTCTTCGCCCTTCCTGTTCATCGCCGGGTGAAGGATCTGTGGCTACTCTCTTAGCCGCCACTGCATCCCTTGTCCGTTAGCGCTTCGCTTCGCTCAATCGGTAGGCGATCTTTCTCAGGTTTGGTGAGCTTTTACTAATCGCTAGTAGTCATTCTCAGAAGGTATAGTTTCCTAAGCACTGTAAGTCTCCCTTCTACTTGTCTCTGTTAAGTTTATTTTGATATTTTTGAGTGATTTGGTTTTTGCGTCGTGCCCTTTTCATTAGCACGGCTTTTTATTTTATCTTTTTGAAGGTCTTCTTCTCCACCCCCCCGTTTGCTCAAGTGAGACTTAGGTTTCTCACTTGGGTGCTTTCTCCTAATTGAGTGTGAGGTGTTGTTGCTGTGGCACCGGCCTCATCCTTCTTAGGGTTTTTCTCCCTTCTTCTCTCTTCTTTGGGAAGCGACTCCCTTTAGGAGTATCTCCTCTCAGTAATACTCGAACGTGAGCTTATTTTCCCCACTCTTCGTCGTCTTCTTTCGACGTTGATGCTTCTTTGACCCTGGTTAATCACAGGGTCTTCTCCTGTCATCTTCCCCCTCTCTCTCAGTCTCTTTTCTTGGTGGGCTGGCCCAATTGTGGTCCATGGACCTTTCGTGGGTGGAAGTAGTTAAAAATAAAAAAATAAAAAATGTCATTGGCTCTGATTTTCCCCGTTTTGGGCTTGGGGTCCCGGCCCTACATCAGCCCAAGTGCGCGAAGCTTCCCTTTGCCTCTTCATCTTCTTTCTCCCGTCTTTCCACTCTATCCTCTCCATCTCTCTCATCCAATTCTAGCTCTTTTTTTCGTAGGCGATCGCCGGTCTGTTTCCGTTTTTTCTCCCTTCAATACACAGCTTTCTGCTTTGTTATCTGGCTTGCCGGCCTGCCCTCAGTCTGTATGGTGGGAAAGAACTAGCTGCTCTTGCCAGGCCATTTGAAGCTCTATTGCCCAAACAAGATGAAGTGTCTATTCTGCAATAAATCAGGTCATGCGAAGCACCATTGCTTCGCTCTTCAAAAGATACTAGGACTTCCTTTGGGTGCGCCTATTTCAGACCAAATCCTTAAAGCAGTGGACCTCTCTTCTCTTCGTAATCAACAGACTCCTTCAAAGCAGTGGACCTCTCTTCTCTTCGTAATCAACAGACTCCTTCAAAGCCCCCTAAATCGCAAAAGTACTCATCGTCTCCTTCCCCACTGCTTCCCACCCCCTCTTCTGAGCGGCGTTCATCCAAGAGCCCTCCTCCCCCTCCTGCTTCTTCAGCACAGTCTCCTCGCTCAGCCAAGCAACCAGTCACTCAGGTATTTATTCCCAAAGCTGAGTTGACCGATCGTTTGGCATATTTTGGTACCTACGGGGCTATTTCTTTCTCTGGTGGTTCGGTTCCCTTTTATACATTGAACTCCTTTCTTAGTAACTACTGCAATGTCTCTGATTGGGACTGGGTGCTATACAACTGTTCGAATGGGGACATGGTCATTCATTGCCCTTCCCCTAAGATTTTGGAAGATCTTATTGCTAATCAATCTCTTACTATTGGCACCATCTCCCTAGCGGTGCGGCAGTGGGTGCGGATTCCTTCTTCTTCCCTAAGGCGAGGATCCCTTGACACCAAAGTTTCCCTTGTTGGACTCCCTCCATTTTGCGATTCTCTCCGTCTGGTTGGAGATATGGCTAAGTGTGTCGGTGAAGTCGTTAGCATCACATCTAAGGCCAGGTTGGCTTCAGGTAGCCTGCAGATTGAGGCGACATTTCGCTGCCCTTCCTCTCCTCCACGTATAGTAGCATTCTGTCTTACTGATGGTATTTCATCTTTTTCGGTCTCGGTGCATTACCATGACTCCTGCACTGGCAGTATGCTCCCTCCCACCCCTCTTTCTGAGACCAAGTCTCAGGCTTTTGGCTCTGAGCTCTCCACTCAATTTCACCCCGGTGGCTCCTCTTCTGCTAACCCCAAGGGTCCTAAGGCGAAATTGGGTGGATTGAGTGTTACTCGCAGCAAGTTGCCTGCTCCCAACAAGCCTTTAGCCCCTCCATCCATTCCTAAAATCTCCCCCTCCAAGTCTCCCAACCTGGTTTGGATTAATCCGGAGCATCATGCTACGAAAAGTACCGCCAGCGCTTCTAAGCCGGTTCTTCCTCTTCCCTCTAAAGACTCGCAAACTATCTTTTCTAAACCCGCTGCTGAGGTTGTCTCTCCTCCCCCATCTGTTAAGGATAAGAATGTTTCTTCTCATTGGCCTGCTTGGGAAGTCAACCCGAACTTTGCATCGGATTGGGAGCAATTTCAACAGCTAGCGCATTTCCCTACTCCGAAGAAGTCGGACCCAGCTTTCTCTCCCTCTAATCTCAAGCAGTCTTCATCCCTTAAAGATTCTAGTTGGATCGAGCAGGATTCTCTTTTATCAGAAGAGGAAGCAGAGCTGTCCCGAGCTCAGGCTAATAAGGTAATTGTTCCTCCTTTTCTCAAGCATTGTTCAGTTTTTCCTTACTTTACTGCGTTCTGTATTTTTAAACTGTTCCAATTGGGTTTCTTTTCTAAAGAGTATTCTGCATTACTTAGTGTACGGCCCAGTATTAGAGTGTTTCCGTTTGGGAAGCCTCTTCGTGTCTGGACTCCTACTTCTCTTAAGGCAAAAGGCCGAGATTATCTAGTTTCTTCTCTCCCCTCGCCCTTAACGCCTGTCAATTGTACTCCTACATTTCCTGTGGAGTCAATTCTGGTTTCTCTATCCTCCTCTTGTGCTTCTCCTCCGGGGGTTTCTTCCGCCCAATTTTCTCCTTACCAGGAACAGGAAGTCCCTTTTTCTTGTAATGAGAATTCCTTCCGGAAGCCTCAACGATTCATTAGATCCAGTGCACGCCTTAAAGCTAAAAGAATTATTCGAACCGGTCTTACCTCATCTCCTGCTTCTGCTAGCCCTATCAGTGGTAATCAGCAGCAGCTTCTACCCCCTCTCCTTTCACTGATTTCGTTAGATCAGTTAGGATCCATTTACTTCCCCATTTTTGAATCACTATCCAATTCCGAGCTTGCGGCTTCGGCACAGAACCTAGGTTTTCTGATAGACCCTTCAGACTCTCTCCGTATCCTTTCCCTTAGGACGAAAGAAGTTTCTAGAGTCAAGGAGCATAGGTTTCTTAATGATTAGCATTTCATGGAACATCCGTGGCCTGAATTGTCCTTCTAAGCAAAGGGCGGTTTTCGATTTAATTTCTTCATCTCGTTGCGACCTGATTTCTATCCAAGAATCCAAACTGGAATCCCCCTCCCACCCGATCTTGCGATCCTTAGGTGGATCCACTATCTCTAAATGGATCTCACTGGATGCGGTTGGCTCCAGGGGAGGAATCCTTTTTGGATTCAAGGAAGCTTTTTTTCTCTAATAACTGTTCAACGCTTGAATTTTTTTCTAATTGTTCAAATCCAATGGACTACTCTCAATTGTCCGCTTACCGTGATTTCCGTGTATGGCCCTTCTTCTGCTGATAGGCGAGCATTATTCTGGAACGAATTCCTCTCGTTACAGCAGTTCACTAGCGGACTCTGTTTCTTTTGCGGGGATTTTAATGTCACTCGCTTTTCTCATGAAAGATCGAACCTGGTTGTATCTAACTCTCAATCCAGCCTTTTCAATGATTGCATTCGTGACCTTCAATTATCGGATTTATCTATATCCGGAAGGTCTTTTACCTGGTCCAACCAACACGACCACCCTACTCTTGCGAAACTGGACCGTTTCCTGGTCTCGCATAATTGGATGGCGCGTTTCCACCAGTCTTTTGTTCAGGCTCTCCCCAATCCATCTTCTGATCATACACCGATTGCGCTCCATTCCAATTTCCACTTTAAGTATCACCACAAATTCTGTTTTGAAAAACTCTGGTTGCAGGACCAGCTTTTCGTCAACCTGATCTCAGAATGTCTTGCTGTTGTTTCCGGTTCATCCGGACTGGGCAACATCCTCCTTAAGCTTCATGCCATCAAGCATGGTTGCAAAATCTGGCGTTCTGAGAGACAGGCTAATACCAATTTCCTTAAAAACTTTCTTCAATCTATTGAGTCCATAGATAAGCTGGAAGAGTTAGGTCCCTTATCTGAATCTTATCGGTCGGAAAGACAATCTTGTAAGCAAGATTATGCGGACATCCTCCGTCTAGACCATATTAAATGGGCTCAAAGGGCCCGGGTCAACTGGATGAAGGAGGGCGACGCGAACACTGCTTTTTTTCATAACTTCGCCTCCTATAGACAACGTTGCAATCGGATTTCTTCTCTATCTGTTCAGGGAATGGACCTCACTTCAGATGAGGCTATTCACCGGGAATTTCTTTCTTTCTATAAAAACTTGATTGGCTCGCAGAAACCCCGCTCTATTGAGCTCGATTGGGCTCACCTTTATGGTCCCCAATCGTACAATCTTTCCTCGCTCGAAGCTCCCTTCACTCTTGAAGAGATTTAAGTCGGCGGTGTTTGCGCTAAAAAGCGACTCCGCCCCAGGACCCGATGGGTTCCCTGCTTTCTTCTTTCAAAAATTCTGGGATTTGCTTAAGTCCGATCTCCTCAAAATGTTTCAAGATCTTCACCAGGGTTGCTTTTCTTTCGACAGGATTAACTACGCTCACATTGTACTCATTCCCAAAATTGCGGGAGCTCATCTGGTCTCTGAGTTCAGACCTATTAGCCTCATCAACACCTCTTTCAAAATCATCATGAAAGTCATTAAGCTCGATCATCTCGCCTATGATCGACTCAGCCCAATCGGGCTTCATCAAAGATCGTTTCATTCTTGACAGTGTTGCTTCGGCTCAGGAAATCATTTCCCACTGTCACAGATCCCACACGGAGGGAATTCTTCTCAAGCTCGATTTTCAAAAAGCCTACGATAATGTGAATTGGGATTTCCTTTTGGATATCCTGACTTATAGAGGTTTTGGTCCCAAATGGATCGCCTAGATCAAATCCAGTTTATTCGCTGGGACCTCTTCTATTTTCCTCAACGGTACAGAAGGACACAAGTTCAAGATTAGATGTGGCCTCCGTCAAGGGGATCCTCTCTCATCGCTACTATTTTCTCTGGTAGTCGATGTCTTTAGCAAGCTGCTTCGGAATGCTTGGAATTCGCACATGATTGAAGGTCTCGACAGCTCCCCTTTTTTGAAGGAGTGCTCAACCTTCAATTCGCGGATGACACGATTATTTTTACCAAACCTACCACCCACTCTCTTCGTAACCTTAAACTTCTTCTTTATTGTTTTGAAATGGCTTCCGGATTATCAATCAACTTCCAAAAATCCTCTGTCCTCTGGCTGGGTGGATCTCCCAACCATCAAGTGGAAGTCTCCAATTTCTTTAACTGCCCCGTTGCGTCCTTTCCTATCCTTTACTTAGGCATTCCCCTTCGCTGGAAAAAGTTGCATAGGTCTGATTGGTTTCCCCTTATTGATAAAGTTGAGGCAAGGCTTAATGTTTGGTCAGGCAAATCTTTGTCTAGAGGTGGTAGATTGACCCTAACTCTGTGATTTCCGCCTAGCCTCTTTATCTTATGTCTTTTTATTATTTACCCTCCTGGGTGATCAAAAGAATAGATCAAATCAGGAGTATTTTTTTCTGGACTGGGACTTCCTCTTTTAAACCAGGATCTCACCTGTGTCAGTGGAAATTGGTTTGTACTTCTAAGGAGGAAGGAGGTCTAGGTGTTCTGGACCTTCGTAATCATAACATCGCTTTACTTGGTAAATGGTTATGGAAACTCCATAATTTCGATCATTTACCTTGGTTTCGATGCATCAAAGATTATCGGTCTATCTCTGCTAAGTGGTGGGAGTTTCCCGAGATTGTTAATTCTCACGCCTCTTCTTTCTAGAAGGGTTCTGGAAAGCATCCCCCGCTTTTCATTGCAGTATTTATCGTACCTGCTATGATGGTTCTAGAGCTAAATTTTGGACTGAACTATGGATCGGCAATTCCACTTTAGCTACTGCTTTCCCTTCTCTCTATCGTTTGGCGGCATTCCCATCAGCTTCTATAGAGGACTCTTTTAGCTGGATCGGCAGTACTCGTAATTGGTGTATACCATTTACGATAGATCTTCCACAATCATTGTCCGAGATGTTTAATGATCTCATTGCTTTACTCAATAACTATGCTTGGAGGCCTACTGAGGGCATTGCTTGGCGTTGGTCGCCAACAGGCACCTTTTCGGTCAAATCTTTTTATGGCTTCCTAAACTCGAGAGGAGTTCTATCTCCGATAGCTAAATTCTTCTGGGACTCGTGGGCTCCCCTCAAAGTGAAAATCACATCTTGGCTGGCTTTTAATAACAAGTTGCTCACCGTTGATGTGCTAAATAGAAGAAATTTAGCCTGGGGACAGCTTTGCTCCCTGTGCGTTCAGCACTCAGAGGATGTTGATCATCTTTTTGTTCAATGTCCTATCATCATTCCGTTATGGAAGATTTGCTCTCTAGCGTGGGGTACGGGATCCTTACCCCCTGTGTTAGCCTCTGTTTGGTCTGCTAAGCCTTCGAACTTCTCTTTTCGAAGTGCTTGGATCTTGTCGGTTCATACCCTCATTTGGATCATTTGGAAAGGGAGGAATACCAGAGTATTTCGGCACCGCGTTTCTTCTATATCCGCGATGATTGATGATTTTTTATTACTTTACAATCTTTGGGCATCGGGATTGAAACCCAAAGACAACGCCTCAATTGCTTTTCAAAGATTAGTTGATGCAGTACATTGTCTTCGCACTCTTCATGCTTTATAATTTTCCTTTCCTTTACTAGTGAGCTTACCTTTTCTCTTCTTCTCCTTTTCATATTTGCAGGTTTAATTTTCTCCCTAGGGGAGCTTCTGACTTTAAGTTGCGATCTCTGCTGTTTCTTTTCGACTGAAGCTTACTTTTGGTGTCGGTTGGGGTTTTTGTGATGCTGATGCCTTCTCCATCTATGGGCTGTGATCCCCAGATGTTTGTTTCTGTCCTTTTGATGCTATGGGCATCGTTTTTTTGTAGACTTTGCTTTTATTGTTTTCTTTTTATCTAGTCTGTGGATGGTTCTTTGGGTTAAGGCTTTGGCCTGATGTTCTCTTTAACTGATCATCTTTTCGCTGGGTGTGATGTGTGACTAGCAGCCTCTTATGGCTGCGTTTGTTGTGCTTATTGGCCTTGCTATCTCCTTTCTAAGCATTTGGTTTGCTCTCATTGTTGCTTCTGGAGTAGTTGTTACTGATTAGCTGTTTTAATTCATTTACTTTCGGTGGAGGGGTTTACTAGCCTGTGGATAGCTTGATTTCTTCGTTTCACTTTTCTCTTATTTGGCCGGCGAATTATTTATGGTTATGTTTCAGTCTGAGGTTTTTTCTTTTCTTTTTCGTCTGATTATCCGGGTGTGAAAAGTGGTATGCTTTCTCCTTTTGGTGTGTTTGAGGGGCTGACTGGTTTTGCCCACTTGATGCTATCCTTTTGCGCTGTCTCGAGTTTGCCTTCCTCGTATCATGGTTGGGACTGTCTGTTTAAGGTGCTTTCAGCTACCCAAACAGTGGTGGTCTTCAGTGGTGATCTGCAGTTGAGGTTGCTTTCAGCATCCAAGTTGTGGTGTTCCTCTGTGGCAGTTGACGAGGAAGCTCGGGTCTTGGTTCGGTTGGTCTCCTCGTGCCGTCGAGCTCCCATTTCGCTTGCTTGTGTTTCTGTTCCAGCTGGGTTGGAGAGGCCCTTGCTTCGGAGCGCTTCTTATTTTCAAATCTCTACTGTTTTTTTTATGTAATTCTTGTCTTTATCTCTGTAATCTGCTTCCATTTTACGGCTTGTAAAATTTACATTTTGATTAGTTTTAATATATTTTTGATCTGATGGCTGGGGTTGTAAGACCCTATCCGATTCATTAAAAAAAAATAATAATGTGTGCAGAAACAAGCGTTTTATACGTTCCAACATCCTTTCTAGCAATGCTTTCTCAAGATCTCTAACCAATTGGGAGGCAAGAATATAATGATATTTCCATACACCTAATTATATGGGCCTAAGCAGCTACAGCCTCCCTCCAAAAAAGTTTTTTTCTGCTCATCTCAGCTCATACAGTTTAGCACTGTTGGAATGAAAGTTCAGAATATGTCTATTTCTTCTGCTCATCATTTTCTTGGTTTTGCATTGTTCTAATAGCATTACATGTTCTATATCCGACTCAGTGTATACTTGTCGGATTTTCCAGTAAAAAGAATCCTGAAATTTAAACGGTAGTTTAGATAAATAGAGACATATCATAAAGTCTTGTGCTGGCTGTTAACTACCTAACGCAACCCTCCTCCTTACCCGTTTTGTGACCGGAGTCCCAAGCCAGGAATCCGGCCACAAACCGGGTAAGGATGAGGGTTGCGTTAGGCAGTTGACAGTCAGCACAAAATTTTGTCAATCTTATGAACATGAATCCTAATAATATACACGCAAATGCTAGGGCATTTCCTGAAAGCGATGCGTTGTGCCTGCCTCTGAGTGCTTGAAAAATGTGCAAGAAGCGTCGCACAGGTGCCCGGGTGCGGTGAAAAATGGGCAAGAGTTCTTGCACCAATCCAGACATGTGCGGGTAAAGAAGCTAGTCCGGAAAAATAGGATTAGGTTAGCGACTTGGAATATAGGAACATTGATAGAAAAATACATAGAACTAGTAGATACCATGATTAGAAGGAATATTAATATAGCTTGTTTACAATAAATAAAATGGGTAGGGGAGAAAGCTAAAGAGATAGATAGTTTTAAATTATATTATGGCTAAATTTTTATATAAAAAAAACAAAGAACTTTGAGCCATTTAAGAAAAACTGCACTATGTTTTTTTTTAAAAAAACCACACAAAACTTTAGTTCAAAAAAAAACACGCACTGACAGAGTTAGGGTTAGGGTTAGGATTAGTTCAGGGGGTTTATTTAAACATCTGATTAGTCAAGTGATGTTTTTTTAAACAAAAATGAAAAATGAATGTGGTTTTTTTAAATTTAGCCTAACAGAAACCTAACTCAGTTAAAGTGAGTTTTTTAAACTATAGTTTTGTGCGGCTTTTTTATTAAAAAACAAAACATAGTGCGGTTTTTTTAAAATGGCCCAAAGTTCAGTGAGGTTTTTAAATATAGCCTTATATTGTAAGGGTAAATTAGAAATAGAAATGGAGCTGAAATTTTATTAGATAAAAAATTCAAAAGATATATAGTAAGTGTTAATAGGAAAGGGAATAAAATAATACAAATTAAGTTTGTATTAAAGGAATACATAATTAATATCATTAGTGCTTATGCACCCCAAGATTAAATGCACAAGCTAAAAATAAATTTTGGAAAGATATGGATGAGATAATTTACAGGAGGAGTTTTCAATGGACATGTCGGAGTAGATAACATGGGATATGAGAGGGCGCATGAAGGACATGGATTTAGAATTAAGAACGATGGTGGAAATGCTCTATTAGATTTTGCGGCTTCGTATGATCTTATACTAGCAAACACTTATTTTAGGAAGAGGGGAAAACATTTGATAACATTTAAAAGTACAGCAAATAGGAGTCAGATTGATTTTTCATCACTAGAAAGATGGATCGCTTGACATCTAAAGATTGTAGAGTTATACCAGGAGAGTGTTTAACCTCACAACATAGATTAATGGTATTAGATGTTAAGATTGGAAACACATATGTACAAGGAATGAGATTAGGAACCCAAGAATTAGGTGGTGGAACTTGAAGGAAGATAAACTAGAAGTTTTAAGAGATAAAGTCATTAAAAGAGCATCATGAAAATGGGAAGGGGAGACAAATATAATGTGGACTAAAATAGCTACGTACATAAGAGAAATTTCAAAGAAGGTACTCAGAGAATCTAAAGGTAAAGGGTTACTAAATAAAGAAACATGGTGGTGGCAAGAAGAAGTCCAAAATATTGTGAGGAAAAAAAGATCAACCTTCAAAATATGGCAAAAGAATAGAATTGAAGAGGATTTGGGGAGATATAAGACCGTTAGAAAAGAAATTAAAAAAGTAGTAAGACATGCCAAAAGAAAAAACTTATAATGATATATAGACAAAATTAGAAACAAAAGAAAGAAAATATAACATTTATCAGTTTGCTAAAACAAAGGAATAGAAAAACAAAAGATCTGGATACAATTAAGTGTATTAAGAGCAAGGATTCAAGAGACTTAGTAAAAGATGAGAAAATTAAGGAAAGAGGGTGAAATTACTTTGAGAAGTTATTAAATGAAAAGGTTGTGGGCAACTTAAATATAGAGGACTCGAGGGAGAGTCGAGAGCATATGTTTTTTCGTAGAATTAGGACCTTGGAGGTTCGAAATGCTCTGGAAAGGATGAAAATAGGAAAAGCTTGGAAGTGTCTTGGGAATGTAGGAGTGGATTGGGTAACAAAATTATTTAATAAAATTTTGAGGACTAAGATGTCCAATGAATGGAGAAAGAGTATTTTAGTACCTATATATAAAAATAAAGAAGATATACAAAGTTGCTCAAACTACCAAGGAATTAAATTAAAGAGTCATACGATAAAAAATTGGGATAGAGATCAAACATAGATTGAGACTAGAAACTACAGTGTCTGAGAATCAGTTTGGATTTATGCCTGGGAGGTCAACAATGCAAGCAATTTATGTACTGAGGACTTATGGAAAAATATAGGGAGAATAAGTAAGATCTACATATGATTTTTATAGATCTAGAAAAACCATATGATAAAATTCCTAGAGACATAGTATGGTGGGTGTTAAATAATAAAAGAGTAACTATTCAGTATATTGAGGTAATTAAGGATATGTATGGAGGGGCAAGACCACAATTAGAACAACCATAGGAGAGACCAGCGATTTTTCCATTACAATAGGTTTACACCAAGGTTCGGCTTTAAGCCCCTACCTTTTTACTTTGGTTATGGATGAATTGACGCGATGAATACAAGATGAGGTGCCTTGGTGTATGCTTTTTGCCGATGGCATCGTCTTAGTGGACGAGACTAGAGCAGGAGTCAATACTAAATTAGAATTGTGGAGAGAAACTTTGGAAGTTAGAGGCTTTAGAATAAGCAGAACTAAAAAAGAGTATATGGAGTGTAATTTTAGTGATATTCTGAATACAACTGAGGAAGTAGTGAAGCTTGATGGCCAAGAGAGACCGTTTCTGATATTTAGGCTCGATTATACAAAGGGATGGGGAGATTTGTGAAGATGTTATACAAGGATCCAAGTAGGATGGCTTAAGTGGAGAAGTGTCAGTGGTATTTTGTGTGACAAACGTATACCTTTGAAGTTGAAGGAAAATTTTTATAGAACAGCTGTTAGATCAGCAATGATGTATGGAGCAAAGTTTTGGGCAACAAAGAAACAACATGTCCAAACAAAGAGTGTAGAGGAGATGAGGATGCTAAGATGGATGTGTTGTAAAACAAGGATAGAATTAGAAACGAGCATATATGAGACATGCTAAAGGTAGCTCCAATCCGAGATAAGTTAAAAGAGAATCGCCTCAAGTGGTTTGGACATGTCACACGTAGATCTAGTAGTGCTCCCGTTAGAAAAATTGATTTGATAAGTATTAAGGGTAGAGTTAGGGGTAGAGGAAGACCTAAACTAACTTGGGTGGAAACGGTGAAAAAAGATATGATAGCTTGTGACCTTATAGAAGATATTATGCTAAACCGAGCAGAATGGAAAACCATAATTCATGTAGCCGACCCCAACTAGTTGGGAAAAAGACGTTGTTGTTGTTGTTGTTGTTGTTGTTGTTGTTGTATATATAGAGACATATCATCATTAATAAGTAATTGTCAAAATTTTGTAATGATTAATGATATACAAGAAATGTTCAGGTAATTGTTTATCTGTATACCTTCTTCGGCTACAAAACCATGCAACAACTCTATTAATTGTATTGAGTTGTATTGTATTATATATTATTAGCGCATGCAATGCACTTGTTTTTCCAACATCATGCCAGTCATTAGGAGCCTCATTTATTTCCATAATGCATAATAGTTGTCATCAATTTACAATGCTGTGTAAAATTACTATAACAATCAAATATGAAAACATTGAAAAGCAAGTGCAATTCGCATCATAAAGGCCACATCCCAACTCTCCACTTATATAGTAATGATAAAAAGATATTATGTATGTTTTGTGGCATGCATATGGTTTTCCTTGATATATATGTGTGCTTGTGTGTCTATCTATGTTGTACTAGTATTGGGTAGTAATATCAACCATGATATCAAATCTCAGCCAATATTGAGATGCATTGGCCGAGTTAGATTGGAAATTTGCCTATGATACTTCTAGAATGTCCAATGTTAGCAATAAATGGCAGCCAATAGCCGATACCAACACCCAGTTTTAAGACCATGGTATTGACACAGATCAGTATAAACTTAATATCTCTCGAGCAAGAGAAGATTCAAGCCTAGACGATTTTGATCAGAAAAGTGATGACAGCAATTATATATATATATATATATATAAAGAGAGAGAGAGAGAGAGAGAGAGAGCAATGCTCCATTGCAAATGGGTATGCAAACCACTAAAGTCATTGTTGGAAACAACGGCTTAGGTTAATACTCCATTGCAAACGGATATCATGCAAACAGGTATGCAAACCACTAAAGCCGTTGTTCCAAATATAACCTAAGCCATTGTTCCGAACAACGGCTTCAGTAGTTTGCAATGGAACATTGCATATATATATATATATATATATATATATATATATATATGGGGGAAAGGGGTATGAGCAACTTGCTCATTTAGTAAATAAGCAATTGATGATGTGGCATACATGTGATTGGACAATCTTTATAAGGGTTAGTTGTCCAATGTATCACATGCATGCCACATAATCAATTGCTCATTTACTAAATGAGCAAGTTGCTCATGTCCTTTTTACCCTATATATATATATATATATATATATATATATATATATATATAGGGAAGTCTTCCGTTGTGCACCATAGGTGGTGCACACGGTGTGTACACACGGCCTTCCCGCCTTCGCATCGATGATCCGAACCGTTCACATTGATCTACATATCTAAATTAGT
The DNA here is from genome assembly GCA_017893485.1 of Hemerocallis citrina. NCBI lineage: Eukaryota > Viridiplantae > Streptophyta > Magnoliopsida > Asparagales > Asphodelaceae > Hemerocallis > Hemerocallis citrina. The sequence goes on along the minus strand of CM030359.1, from coordinate 401,009,199 downwards.
CTAAATATGTAAAATCAAAACATTTGAAATTTATTTGCCCATCCATTGAGTGTTACAAAATTATATTCCTGAAAATCAATGTTTTTTATAGTCACATAATGGATGGGCAAATGAATTTCAAATGATTTGATTTTACACATTTAGACTAATTTAGATGTGTAGATCAATGTGAACGGTTCGGATCGTCGATACGAAGGCGGGAAGGCCGAGTGCACACGAGTGCACACGGAGGAGTGGTGCACAATGGAAGATTTTCATATATATATACACGTGGTGCACAATGGAAGATTTTCCTCTATATCTATATAATAAAACACAAAGAAAGCTATCAAGTGGCTCACATTCAATTTCCCCCAAAATCAAAGGGCCAGATCTAACCTCACAAAACATATCCCCCCCCAAAAGTTTCCCTCCAAAACTCAAATTCAAATCCCCCAAAACAACTCATTTATTTATCTCTCTCTTTCTCTCTCTCTCTCTCTCTCTCTCTCTCTCTCTAATGTTTCCCCTCAAAATACAAATTCAAATCCCCAAAACAACTCATTCATTTATCTCTCTCTCTCTAAATTTATTCATCTATCTATCTATATGTATACATGGAAACATGGACTTTTATTTACAACTAATTATTGCCATACTATTCAAACTTCAGCTATATAATTGTTGATTTACTGTTTACAAAACTTTTCATATGTTGTATCGTTCTGAAGACGTGCCGTAGGCACGGGCAAATCTAGTATATATAATATATATATATATATGGGTAAAAGGGATATGAGCAACTTGCTCATTTAATAAATGAGCAATTTATTATGTGGCATGCATGAGATACATTGGACAACTAATCCTTTAAGGATTTTCCAATCACATGTATGCCACATCATCAATTGCTTATTTACTAAATGAGCAAGTTGCTCATATCCCTTTTTCCCTATATATATATATATATATATATATATATATATATATATATTGAGTGAGAGAGAGATCCACTAATCACTATGATCCTCCTCGAAGATTTCGACCTCAAAACCTCCCAAGTGGAATTTTATGTTAGGGGTCAAATTAAAAATCTTACCATATACATATGATATATTGTATTTAAATAGACTACATAGAATAATCCATATTATTTGAACTTCTCTAGCTTATCCATCAAGACCATACAAAATGAACTGTGCGAAAGAGCATGATGAACAAAACCATTGTTTGGAGAGAATATGTTTTAATCTATGGCAGAGAAAGCTACAAGGGCCCTTATTTGTTCTTATAAACAGGTCTGAAATTCAATCTTGGACAAAAACACATCAGTCATGATGACACTCAAAAGGAAGATGCACATTTACACATGAAGGGTCCTATATTTGGCTCTCGCTAAGCTACAATGCCATCTCAATATCCTTTAAGAATTCTGAAGGCTTGTGGAAGAAACTTAAGGCTTTCCCACATGACAAGTCTCTTTTGAATTGACTTTATCTCAAGAAGAAACATAATCAACTCTCAATTTTCGGGGTTAGTCCTAAAGATGACCATCTCAACACTTTCAATCATTCCATTTCTCAACTCTTCTCTATAGAGGAAGTTACCAAAGATGACGATCAAACCTTGTTTTTTCTAATCTCAACCATGGTCTTATAATCATCCTGTGGTCCTTGTCTACACTAACGATAGCATCACTCTTGAATATAAAACGATGACCATGTTCTCTCACGAGACGCAAGGTAATAAACAAGAATGCTTATGAGAGTAGCCTCTCAGCTCTTAATTGCTGGAAAGTTAATTTTGGCAAGGCTTACAAAGTCAAAGGGTAACATAACATATCTTTCTACCAACATCGAACTATTGTGGAGCATTTCACCTACAACTGAAGTCTACAATTTTTAAATCAATCAGAACCTGTTCAAGGGATGATCTTGTACATGCGGCCACTTCATCATGCCACCAAAGAATTATTGATGAGAGTTTAGGCATAAGAGATGCCCTAGATTTACATCTCTTTCACAAGCAAATTTTGATACACAGTCCAAAGTTAATCTAGGAAAACCTATATGAGAAGATTAAAGACCAATGGCAATTGGCAACTGTGAAAGTTCTCGACAAAGTGGAGATTTGTTGGTACGTATATGGTTTGAACGCCCATACATAGATCCTATGATGCAACCATTTGAAAGAAAATTTAAGACTGAAGATTAAATGAATTGAAATAGAGTCCCAGAACAGCCGGGCATTAGACTGTAGAGGATTCGCTCTTGGAGATCTATGGTTGACCTCGTCGCACTATCAAGGGAAGATCTCCAAGAGCGAAAAATCTAATTAAATATGGGGCTATAGAAACACTATAAATAAGCTGGTACGTTCTGCTTAAGATGTCCAGGATATTTGATACAAATTATCTTGACACTCTCGTAATTTAGGACCCTCCTTACTTCTATAATCATTTTCAATCTTTTATAGCTGCCATATGTGTTAATTGAAGAACACGTTACGGAGGAAAATTTTGTAATAGGCGATCGAGAAAGCTCTATCTTTTCAAGACCTTTAGTTTATTCTCGTTTAAGATTTAAAGATAACATTCTCTTCCAGAATTGACATGGTGTTCTACAGCCTAAATGATTCTATGATATTGTGCTCTAATGATAAAATTTTCCACTAAGAGAATACAGACTTCTGCTGTGCCACCCTTAACAACCACTAATTACAATCATTGCATTATTGTAATGAAGGTCTTATTATATAAATAGATAAGAAACAAAAGGAATATTAAGGGGAGAAATAAGGCATTAACTTGATAACAAGGCTTGATGAATAAAACCCAAAAAAAAAAAAAAAAAGCCCCACTGCAATTTCAAATGAGATAATGTCACACCAACCGGAACATGTCATAGATGGCCATTTGGAACAAGTGGTCAATTCTCTGTGGAATATAAGCATATGACTATATGAGCAATCATCATGGAAACATGAACTCTTTTACACTTCTTTTCAAGAGTACAAACGTAAAACACTTGCACCGAAAATTCTAACGAGATATAAACATGATATAATGGAAGTATCGAACTACATGGTCAAATTTAAAAGCAGACTCGGCAAAAGAGAAATACAGAGATCGATGAGTATTTTTCACCTTAAATCATCCTCGAGAGCTCTTAAATACATCAAGCAATCCACAACAATTCCACAACGATGCACAGCGCTCTAATAGAGTCGAAGAAGCATCACCATCCTGCACACAAAACCCATCCAATTCCAAGCCTATTACAACAATCCATCAATAACAAAAAAACAAATAAACTCAAAAAGGACAACAAATATCGATAAAACCTCCCAAATTCGCACACCTCAGTCATGTCAACCGTAGTCATCTCAATCATCGTCCCCATATTCGGCACCCCTTCACCTACTTCTTCAACATCGTCACTCTCATAGACAAGAGAACTTGTCGGAACCGAATCTTGAGCCTCCTCACCAGCTTCTAACAGCTGCTCACTCACCGGATCCATTGACTCCTCTCCACTCAACTTCTTCTCCTCCACAATCTCACCAACACACTCATCTTCCCCCAAATTGCTCCCACCCACTTCCTCTTTCCCCTCCACAAACTCGACATCCAAATCTTTAACTTCATAGATGGGTACCTCGAGAGTCTCAACTACAACTTCCTTTTCCTTTTCAACCAAATGGGCATCATCATTAACTTCAGAGCTAGCAACCTCTTCTTCTGTATGCAACTCCTTGTCATTATTGGGTCTATCCATCTCAGACCCTTGTTTCAATTCGTTGTCTAGATTAATGGGTCAGAATCAAATTGACTAAAAAACAACTAAGCTTTAAAAAAAAAAAATTGAAGGAAAGAGAAAGTAGACCTTTGGGACTAGAAGGGGATTGAGGGGATGGGGAGATGCCCAGCTCCTCCTCTTCCCTTTTCTTGGCAGCAAGCTTTTCTTTTTTCCTCTTCTTAGGACCTGAAGGCATTATGATGGGTTGGTTTCTTGATTGATGGATGGGTTTTTTTTTTTTGCTTTTTTTTGCTTTTTTTTTTTTTTTTTGGCTTTTTGACTTCGTGTGGTCCTATTGGGTTTGTGAAGCCAAATGAGAGCCAGATAGAATATGTGCAAAAGATAGAGGAGGAACAAGAGAGAGGAGATGGACCTGGAATGGGAAAGAGAAAAATGAAAGAGGGAGGGTTTTTGTTTTTGTCTCTGTTGTGTTTATTTTACAGTTTTACAATGTGTTTACTGTTTGTTTTCTGTGAAGTGGGAGATGAAAGGATTCTGTTTATTGTGTTTACTGTTTAACTTTGTTTACTGTGAAGTGGGAGATGAAAGGATTCAGTTTCTAGGGGAGCCCGGGAGTAGGAGGGAGAGGACAGAGAAGGGAAGGTTACTAATGGGTGGGGTTTAAGCTTGGACCCGACCTGGTCCCTGACCCAGGCCCAACCATTAGCACTGTTATCGAGTTGGGTCGGGTCGAGTAAAGGGGTACCCATACCCTATCCTATGGGCTATGGCAATGGGTCCGGTTTTTCATCTGGGTCTACTCATTTTTTTCAAGTCCGATTCGTGTTGGATTTCGGGTACCCTACGGGTTTAATGATATATGATAATAATTTTATTCTTCAATTTTTGTTGAAATATTCAATGTTTGTTAAAGATTTCAATATTTGAATTTATAAAAAATAAATCACTCTAGAGGACCACATACATTAGCCATACAGTGAAAGTAAAATTAAATAGTATGTAAATAAACATAGGTCAGTTGATTCTACCAAATGAAGAGCATGAGATCCAAATTGTGGTTATATAATAAAAAAAATTGCATACTCGTTATTAAGTTATATGGACATTGTTGCGGTTTGTTTTTGGGAGGAGTGTGGATGCACCAGGTGTGAGTTCTACTCGATTTGTATTGGTGGAAGGATGCGGCACAGGATAGTACGCCCGAACCTCGACGAGAGGGGCGTGAGGGGGTTTTGAGGCAGAGGCCGGAAGGTCAGCTCGGTAGTTGAGCCTCGGCTCGGATCCCAGAGTCTCGTGTACCTGCACTCGGCCTAGGAACACCAGGGGTTGGTCCCGGTGGCAGGCCCTCCGACGGTCTAGTTAGTTTTTGAAGTAGAGCAACAGTAACTAGGGTTTTAGAAGGGGAAAGATTGATTACCTTTAAAGGTGGGAGAGGGCTTGGTATTTATATACAAACTTAACCGGGTCTGGACCCGTTTGGGGGCCGGATCTAGATCCGGTCGCCTGTGGGCCTGACGTGGCAGGAGGCCCAGGTGGTTTTGGGGCTGACGTGGCAGAACCCCAGGTGGTTTAGGGCTGACGTGGCAGGAGCCCTAGGTGGTTTTAGGGCTGAGGTGGCAGTTCATGTGATGCGGTGTTTTCGAGGGGATCGGATGGCCTAGGAAGTGCTAGGTCATTTTTCCCCCATATCACAAGTCACAAGCCCCCCACTCCTGTAGGGATGCGTGAGCTAGCCGTGGAGGAGTAATTTTGGTCGTGGAGAAAGAGCGGAGGAAGTTTTCTGGAGGCCCTCGGGATCGTCTTCGAGGCTGGGTGAGACTCGGAGGCCGAAGGCCGGCCCTGGTCCTTGGGATGAGGCATCGAGGTACGTGCTGGGTCGATCTTGGCCTCAGAATATCGAGGTGAAGGCCAGATGTCGTTGTGCTTTCGTGAGAAAGCAACCCTGGTACTCGGCCTGACCTCAGACTGACGAGGGTTTAAGGGTCGGCAAGGGCAATGGCGAGCGGATGGGGTTTCGTGAGAAAGCAACTCTGGTGCTCGGCCTGACCTCGGACTGACGAGGGTTTAAGGATCGGCAAGGGCAATGGTGAGCCGTTGTGCTTTCGTGAGAAAGCTACCCTGGTGCTCGGTCTGAGCTCGGACTGACGAGGGTTTAAGGGTCGGCAAGGGCGATGGCGAGTCATTGCACTTTCGTGAGAAAGCTGCCCTAGGGCTCGGACTGATGAGGGTTTAAGGGTCGGCAAAGGCGATGGCGAGCCGTTGTGCTTTCATGAGAAAGCTACCCTGGTGCTCGGCCTGACCTCGGATTGACGATGATTTAAGGGTCGGCAAGGGCGATGGCGAGCCGTTGTGCTTTCGTGAGAAAGCTGACCTGGTGCTCGGCCTGACCTCGGACTGACGAGGGTTTAAGGGTCGGCAAGGGCAATGGCGAGCTATTGTGCTTTCATGAAAAAGCTGCTCTGGTGCTCGGCCTGACCTCGGACTGTCGAGGGTTTAAGGGTCGGCAAGGGCGATGGCGAGCCGTTGTGCTTTCATGAGAAAGCTACCTTGGTGCTCGGCCTGACCTCGGACTGACGAGGGTTTAAGGGTCGGCAAGGACGATGGCGAGCCGTTGTGCTTTCGTGAGAAAGCTACCCTGGTGCTCGGCCTGACCTCGGACTGATGAGGGTTTAAAGGTCGGCAAGGGCGATGGCGAGCCATTGTGCTTTCGTGAGAAAGCTGCCCTGGTGTTCGGCCTGACCTCGGACTGACGAGGGTTTAAGGGTCGGCAAGGGCGATGGCGAGCCGTTGTGCTTTCGTGAGAAAGCTGCCTTGGTATTCGGCCTGACCTCGGACTGACGAGGGTTTAAGGGTTGGCAAGGGCAATGGCGAGCCGTTGTGCTTTCTTGAGAAAGCTACCCTGGTGCTCGGTCTGACCTCGGATTGACGAGGGTTTAAGGGTCGGCAAGGACGATGGCGAGCCGTTGTGCTTTCGTGAGAAAGCTACCCTGGTGCTCGGCCTGACCTCGGACTGACGAGGGTTTAAGGGTCGACAAGGGCGATGGCGAGCCGGTGGGCTTTCGTGAGAAAGCTGCCCTGGTGCTCGGCCTGACCTCGGACTGACGAGGGTTTAAGGGTCGGCAAGGGCGATGGCGAGCCGGTGGGCTTTCGTGAGAAAGCAACCCTGGTACTCGGCCTGACCTCGGACTGACGAGGGTTTAGGGGTCGGTAAGGGCGCTGGCGAGCCGGTGGGCTTTCGTGAGAAAGCAACCCTGGTGCTCGGCTTGACCTCGGACTGACGAGGGTTTAAGGGTCGGCAAAGGCGATGGGCTTCTGTGAGAAGAGTCGGCTCCGAATTGACTACAGTCTTATGGGGCATTAATGGCGTTTCGGGATTCGTGCGACGTTTCGGCTCCCCATGGGTATTTAATGATGTTCCCGAATTAATGCGCGGCATTTCGGTTATCAAGGTTGAAGGCGGCATGGCGCTTGGTCTCCCGTCGTTTGGCCTTCCAGAGATCATAATGGTAGGCTTGGGGGAGGCTATAAATACCCCCCTCCCCCGCTGCTTTTGCATCAGAAGAACGTACTGTTAGCCGATCGGTTATAAGAGGTGTCTGCCATAGGCGGACGCCTAATCACTTGAATATTTTAACTCTGGGAGCCTCGGATATGTGGTTGCACTGTCGTCCCTGTCTTCTTTTGGGTATGCGGCCCTGGAGGTCGCCTGCCTGAAGGAGTCGGAGACGGGAGGCGTAATGACCGAAGTCCTGGTCCAGGGGAGAGGAGTCTCGGATAGGTGGTACTCCTGCCATCTCGGTCTTCCGTCGGGTATACGGCTCTGAGAGCTGTCTGTCCGAGAGAGACCGGGATGGGAGGCATGCCGACCCAATTCCGCCGTCAGGGAAGCTCGTCCGCTATTGCCGGTATTTTTGGGATATCGATCTGAGCCCATGGATTGGTCCAGGTCGGTATACCAAGAAATACTAGGCTCGGCTGACGTAGGTTCGAGACCGAGAGCCGAGGATGGTGGTTCTCTTCCCGCCCTTGAAAAGTTTGGGGTTTCGGCTTTCGAGGCCATAAACCCCGAGTTATTCGCTGGTGAGAGGGAGACCGACCGAGCCCCGGAGCTCGGGGCGCTCGCCGAAGGGGAGCGCCTTAAAACTTCAAGTAAACTTTTGTTGTGGAGTAGTGGGGCGCAGGACCTGCAAGGGCCAGGATCCTGTTCGGAGCCGATGTCCAGTGTCCGAACCGATGGCTCGTGTTCGGCGACGGTTGGGGGGGAACCGAAGGGTTGCCAACCGCCCGTCGTGGTGACGTCACTGGCGCGAGTTTCTAGAAGCAGTTGTCACGATTTTCTAGGAGCAGTTGCGCGCAAATCTAGGAACAGTTATTGCGAAAATCGAGGAGTCTCCTTTAGCTCTATAAATACCCCCCCCCTTTTTTTCATTCTGCACTTTCACTTCCTCTTTCTAGAAAACGGTCTTCAGCACCTCTCTCTCTAGTTTACCGCGCTCGCTCGTCTCGCCGAGGCCGATCAGGTTAGTTGTCGCTTTTCTTCTTTAATATGTCTAGGGCTCATTCCAGCTCCTCGGCTTCGACCTCGAGGGGGGAGGACGACCCCCTCACGGGCCTCGCCGACTCGATGTCCTGGGAGGAGGACACTAGGGTGTATGACGTGAAGCCCCTCCGTGTCAGGAAGCCGTTCGTTGTGCAGAGTAGCGACTCCAAGGAGGAGGGTAGTGACAGTTCGGATGAGGTGGAGATACCGGACCTAGTGTCGGAGGAGGAAGGTAGTGACAGTGGGGGAGATGGAGAGGCTGGAGTGTCAGAGGTTCAGAAGAAGGGTATGGGGGGGAAATCCACGGTTCGGAGGCAGAGCAGGGGCGCTAGCTCTTCTTCGATGGTGACAGTCCTCGAGCCCCTGGCCACCCCTTCCCCGGAGAGGGCCAAGAAGAAGAGGAAGCTGAGAAAGAAATGGATGATGCCAAGCAGTCCGGATAGGACGACCCCCGTCCGTAATTTGGCAACTGGGTTTTCGGCACAGCCGAGGTCGATTAGGCAGTACCCGGACGATCTCTTAGACAAAATCCTGTACAGGGTACAGCCGTCTTCGCCGAGTCACCAGAAAATAAAGATGGACGCGACACCGTCGATCATGGAGGCGGGTGATCTAGAGGTTATCCATTCGGCCTTCCACATTGGATCAAGCTATGAGCTGATGCTGCTGAGCCCAGATCTCCGTCCCACCGACCCTCTGTCGGAGTGGTACTGCATCTTCCCCGCCAACACGTTCGGCTCTGGGCTACGGTTGCCGATCCATCCGTTTATCCGGGAAGTACTCAATTGGGCGTCCCTCGCCCCGATGCAATACGGGCCGAACTTGTGGAAACAGATGGTGTGCTTCAAGCTACTTTGCGAAGAGAGGAAGCTGCCGCTGAGGCTGAACGTGTTTCGTGAGATGCTGGGGATCAGCTCGTCTGGGGAGTTCGAGGGCATCTTCTACATCTCTCCTCGGGGCAGGGGGAAGGTAGTCCATGGCCACCCGGACTCAATCAAGGAGTGGAAGAGGAAGTATTTTGTGATCCGGAGCAAAAAACCTTGGGACATACCTACTCGGTGGAAATTCTATAAGCCGAACTTCAAGGCGCCAAGGCCAAAGGACCTTTCTGCCAAAGAGTGGGGGTATGTCGAGCGCCTCTAGAAGGGGAACAACATCAGTTGGCCGAAGGTGACAGAGGGTCACCTGGCTAGTGTCGGACTGAGCCCAGCCACGTCTAGAATGTAGTCGTTTCATTTTTCTTGTTTTTGTATTCTTTTGCGCTCATTGTTCTTAATGGGTCGTCTTGCAGGTATGGACCCAGAATCAATCAAGGCTAGGAGGATCGCTCTGAAGAAGCAGAGGGTCGAGGAGGGTGGCCAAGGGAAGAGGACGAGGGAGTCCTCGTAGGTCGTCTCCGAGGCCCCTGTCGAACCGAGGACGAAGAAGGTGCGCCCGGATGCGGGGAAGGAGGTGCTCACCCAGTCGAGCCCTGGTGCGGCCAAGGTGGCCGACCGTGCCAAGGGGAAGGTCCCTCCGCTCTGGGCTGATGCGAGGGAGATTATGGGCGAGGAGATGATGCAGCCGTGGGCCCCAGATTGGTCGATCTGAAGGGGGGACAGCTTGACAGAAGGGCCCATCGCCATCGAGGTGGCGAAGAAGCTGGCGACTCCCCAGGATCGTCAGAGTATGAGCAACGACACCCTGGAGGTGGCTTACATGCGACTAGCGCAAGCGAACGTGCTGGTAAGATCTGCCAACCCCTTTTCCCTTGTAATTCTTTATATGAAGTGATTCTTCTTCCGAACCGCCTTCGGTGCTGCAGGCTTGTCTAGAGGGGGCCCAAGTGATGAGGCTCCACGAGAAGGCCTTGGAGCAAGAGCAGAAGCGGGAGGATAAGTACCAGCGGGAGATGAAGGAGATGAAGATCGAGCTCGAGGGCTCCCACAAGAGGGAGCAGGAGATGAAGGCCGAGTTTGCCACTATGGAGAGTGACTGCGTTAAGAAGGTGGGCATGCTGAGGAAGAAGTTTGCCAAGGAGAAAGAGGTGATGACGACGAAGGCCCAGGATCTGATAATCGAGGCCCAGAACGAGTTCTACGAGAAGGCCCTTAGTCACGTGAGGCACTTCTATCCGACCCTTGATCTGACCGACTTCGATTATGACATGGTCATCGATCCGCCCCCGAAGACTCCAGAAGGAGGTGAGTAGGAAGAACCGGTCGTCGGCTCGGCCGCAGACCCACCCCGAGACCCGGCTGATCCAGAAGTGGGGAACTAGGTTGCTTGCCTCCTTATTTTTGTTTTCCCCTTCTTCTTTAATGTATTTGCCAACCGTAGACTGACCACCGCATTTTTGTATGACGAATTTGATTTATAAAAAGGATTTTTTGTTTGGCCAGGTGTTTTGACTTCGACCGTTTATTTTGGCGAAGGTTAGCTTCGCCGAACGAACTTTTTGGATCATTTTGTCGAAGTGTTTTGAGTGATGGTTGGTTTCCTTTTAGGTAACGGCTCTTCCTTCCGAGACAAACCCTCATCGCTCCAATGTGGCCTGGCTCTGGAACAAGATCAAGGTCCTTGAGTCTACGTTGGTCCGTTACCGCGAGGGGGCTCGTGATCAGGACGCCACATTTCACTACTATCGGGATAAGTCCGAGGCCCTGAGTGCGGAGGCGACCAGGCTGAAGAGGGCAATGGTGGATCGAGACCTAGGTAGCGCCGGTCTCGGGCATACCATGTCGAGTGCGTCGGTGCAGCGGCCCTCATCTGAGAGGCTCCTTCGCGATGACATAGTGGAGAAGGAGATGGAGATACATCGTTACAAGACGATGTTGGGCATGTCCGGGATAAGGACGGGATCTTCCTCGGGAGGCCATCGAGCGGAGGGAGTCCCCGCGGTGCTGCTGTTGCTGGAGCATACCCGGCCAGCCGATGCCCAGAGCTCCGTGGCCGGCGTGTCGACCTTAGCCGACCCCAAGGGGCATCCTGACGAGGAGAGGGGTCCTAGCCGCTGGGTCGGAGTAGGCTTACCCCGCGTTGGGCCTGAGGGGCCCTGAGAAGTTTCTTAATTTTTTCTCTTTTAGCTGAGTGGAGTGGTTTGTAACGTACTTTGTTCTTCTGAGGGTGTTTTAACTAATAAAAGAGTGTGAATAAGGAGTTTCGTTTCTCTCTTCGCTCTTGCCAATTGTCTTTCGGATGACTGTGAAGGAATTGAGGGTCGGCGCCCGGTGCTGCGACTTGGGCACCGTAGCTTGAGAAAGCTACCCCTGTGCTCGGCGTAGGGTCGGAGCTACCGAGATGTTGGGGGTCGGCACCTAGTGCGTTCACTTGGGTACCGTAGCTTAAGAAAGCTACCCCAATGTTCGGCGCAGGGTCGGACCTACCGAGATGTTGGGGGTCGGCACACGCTGCGGCAACCGGGGTATCGTAGCTTGAAAAAGCTACCCCTGTGCTCGGCGTAGGGTGAGAGCTACCGAGACATTTAAAGTTTAACAAAAAAAGTCTTTTAATACATGGAGAGAGGCGCTAATGGCCTTTTACACAAGGAAGGTTACAAAAGTGTTATTTACATGAATCAAGTAAAAACCCCTACTTCTGTCCTTCTAGAAATTTCATCAGGTGTTCGGCGTTCCAGGGTCTTTTGACCGCCCAACCCTCCATGTCTGCGAGTCGGTACGTTCCGGGTCGAATGACCTCGGCTACCTTGTAGGGACCTTCCCAGTTGGGGGCCAGCTTCCACTTTCTTGTGGGGTCGGAGACGGACAATTTGCTTAGCACAAGGTCTCCGGCCTTGATGTCAGTGGGGCGTACTTTCTTGTTGTAAAACCTCTAAATTCGCTGTTGGTAGATGCTTCTGCGGACGGAGGACTTCTCTCTGACCTCGGCAATGAGGTCCAGGTTGGCCCTTAGGCCGGATGAGTTATCGGCTTCATCGAAGGCCATGATTCTGGGGGAAGGGAGACCGATCTCGACCGGGATCACCGCCTCCGTCCCGTAGGTTAAATTGAACGGTGTTTCTCCCGTAGGGATCTTCTTTGTAGTTTGGTGTGCCCATAGTACGCTGGGAAGCTCTTCTACCCACTGTCCCATGGGGGAACTATCAAGGCGTTTCTTAAGGCCGTCGAGTATTTGTCGGTTCACGTTCTTTGCCTGGCCGTTAGACTGAGGATGACATATGGCGGAGAAGCGTTGCTGGACGCCGATGTCTTCGTAAAATCTTCAGAAGTTTTGGCTCGCGAATTGGGTCCCGTTGTCTGTGATAAGGACCTGAGGAATCCCGAACCGGCAAATGATGTTTTTCCAGAAGAATTATTGGGTTTGTCACTCAGTGATGGTGGACATAGGCTCGGCCTCGAGCCATTTTGTGAAATAATCGATGGAGACTATCAGGAACTTCCTCTACCCAGTTGCTACGGGAAAGGGACCAGCCAAGTCCATGCCCCACATGGCGAAGGGCGTCGGGCTGGCCAGCGATCGAAGGTTGGCTTGAGGATGTCTCTTGATTGGGGAAAATCTTTGGCATGGGTCGCACCTCTTGACTAGGTCTTGGGAGTCTTGTAGCATTGTTGGCCAATAATACCCCTGATTCAGGGCCTTCTGAGCGAGTGACCTGCTCCCCATATAGCATCTGCTGATCCCCCTCATGAAGTTATTTTAGTGCGTAGCTGGCTTCATCACTGGCGAGGCAGCGGAGGTATGGTTTCCCGTCCTCCAGTGTGTACGAGCGTTTGAAGATGACGCCGTTGATCATGACGAACCTTTCAGCTCGGATCTTGATCCTCCTTGCCTCGGCCCGGTCTTCAGGGAGCTCGGCGCTGAGTAAGAATTTTCGAATGGGGGTGGTCCAGTCGTCTGGACCGGTTCCGTCATTAACACACATTGCCTCTTGTTCTTGTACATCGATGCTCGGCTTTAGGAGGACTTCGATGAGTACTGTTCGGTCGAGACCCTCGAAGGAGGAAGAGGCGAGCTTTGATAAGGCGTCCGCCTAGGCATTTTGCTCCCTCGGAACCCTAAGGACCGTGGAACAGCCGAAGGACGATAGGAGCCGTCGAACTACGGCCAAGTACCGGATCATTCGGTCGTCACGGACCTCATATTCTCTGGTGATCTGATTGACCACGAGCTGAGAATCACTGAAGGCTTGGACCTGTTTTGTGCTAGCCTGGCGCACCAAGGTCAGTCCGGCAATCATGGCCTCGTATTCCACCTCGTTGTTGGAGGCCGGGAAGTTGAGGCGGAGAGAGTACTGAAGGAGGAATTGGTCGGGGCCCCGAAGGATGATCCCGGCACTGCTTCTGAATTTACAGGAGGATCCGTCGACGTAGACCTCCCAGGTCGGATTCGAGTCTTGGATGTTAGGTTGTTCAGAAATGGTGCATTCAGTAATGAACTCTGCCAGGGCTTGTCCCTTGATCGCCATCCTCGGCTGGTAGCCGATGTCATACTGGCTCAGCTCTATCGACCACTTGACTAAGCGACCGGAGTTCTCTGGCTTGTGGAGGACGGTCTTCAATGGCTGATCGGTCAATACTTGGATAGAGTGAGCCTGGAAGTAAGGGCGGAGCTTACGGGCGGCCATGACCAGGGCATAGGCCACTTTCTCTATCCTTGCGTATCTTGTCTCGGCGGGGAGTAGGACCTTGCTCACATAGTATAACGGTTTCTGAACTTCGTCGTCTTCCCGGACGAGGACCGCGCTGAGTGCGCTATTCGTGGCGGATAGGTAGAGCCAGAGTGGTTTGCCCGGCTCGGGCTTGCTGAGGAGAGGAGGGTTGGAGAGGTGCTGCTTTAGCTGCTCGAAAGCCTCTTGTTGGGGGACGCCCCATTCGAAGCCCCCTTCCACGCAGAGCTTTGAAGAAGGGGAGAGACTTTTCCCCTGATTTGGAGAGGAAACGGCCGATGGCCGCCAATTTTCCCGTAAGCCTCTAAACTTTCTTAACATTCCAGGGAGGGGCCATATCTATTATGGCCTGGATCTTCTCCGGGTTCGCCTCGATGCCGTGCTAGCTGACGATGAACCCGAGGAATTTTCCGGAGGAGACGCCGAATGCGCACTTGGCGGGGTTGAGCCTCATGTTATGAGTTCGAAGGATACCGAAGGCTTCTTCAAGGTCGGCGACGTGGTCCAGCCCCTTCCGGCTCTTGACGAGCATGTCGTCGACATAAACCTCCATGTTGCGACCGGTTAGGTCTTTGAAAATTTGGTTGACGAGCCGTTGGTAGGTGGCTCCGGCGTTCTTCAGCCCGAAGGGCATAACACGGTAGCAAAAGAGGCCCTGATCGGTAACAAAAGATATTTTTGCGATGTCCGGCGGGAACATCCGGATCTGATTGTAGCTGAAAAATGCGTCCATGAAGGACAGGAGCTCGTGACCCGAGGGCCCGTCGATCAAGGCATCGATGCTGGGGAGAGGGAAAGGATCTTTGGGGCATGCCTTGTTTAGGTCCATGAAGTCTATACAGATCCTCCAACTCCTGCTCGCCTTTTTTACCATGACGACGTTGGCCAACCACTCGGCGTAGCTGACTTCCTGAATGAATCGGGCGGACAAAAGCTTGTCTACCTCCATTTTTACCACTTGCTGCCTTTTCGGAGCAAACTTGCGCCTCTTCTGGACAACCGGTTTCGAGCTAGAGATGATGCTCAGCCTGTGCATGATCAGGTCTTCGGATATTCCGGGCATATCGGATGGCTTCCAGGCGAAGAGGTCGATGTTGCGGCGGACGCAGCTGACTATGTCCGTCTTTAGATCTTCGGTGAGGCAGCGGCTCACTCGGAACCACTTCGATTCGTCTGCTGTCCCGAACGAGACTTCCTCTAGCTCGTCGGCCGGCTCGGGGTCGGATTGGCACCTCTCAGGCTAGAGCTCGACGACGTCGAGGGGAAAGACACCCCCTCCTATGGCGGTCATGTAGCAGGACCGCGCAGCCTCTTGGTTACCTCGGACAACACCGACCCCCTGTTTGGTGGGAAATTTTAACTTCAAGTGGTAGGCAGACGACACGGCCTGAAGGGAGCACACCCCGGGTCGGCCGAGAATAGCGTTGTATGCTGCCTTGACGTTCACTACCATGAAGTCCATTGATTCGGTTCATCTGAAGGGAGCCGAACCCGCGGTGACATCGAGGGTCATGATTCCTTCTATCACAACTGGGATGCCGAAAAATCCATGCAGGGTGTACCCGGCTAGCTTGAGCTTGTCCCTGGACAGTTTGAGGTTCTCGAAGGCTTCGAGGAAGAGGATGTTTACCGAGCTGCCATTGTCGACGAGGATCCGGCGAACTTCAAAATTTGCCATGTCGAGACTTATGATGAGAGCATCACAATAGGGGAGATGGACACCCTCCAGGTCCTCTCCTGAGAAAGAGACAAGGAGTAGCTGTGTCCGGGGCGAAGGGAGGTCTTGGACGGCGTTCACCTCTCGGATGAATGCTTTTCGGGAAGTATTAGACTCCCCTCCAATGGGCCCTCCGTGGACACAATGTAAAATGGCCTGTCCCTCGGCCCCCTCAGGCTCGGGATCCCACTCGGGATGTCAGTTCGGCATACGGGCAGGAGGCGAAGGCCTCCGATTCCTCGTATCCTTCCGATCCCCCTGGTTCTCTCTTGTGAACTCGCGAAGGTACCCTCGTGAGATGAAAGCCTCGATTTCGTCCTTCAGGGCCCGACACTGGTTGGTTTCGTGCCCGTGATCCCGATGGAATCGACAGTAGAAGCCTTGTCTCGCTTCTTGTTGTTGCTCGGTCGAGGGGGTAGTCGGACGAGGCCCTTGTCCTCTATTTCTAGGAGGATGGCGGACACGTTCTGTGTCAAGGGTGTGTACCTTTCGAAGTGAGGGGCCGGAGGTACCCTCTTCATGCCGACCCCCTCCTTTGCCATTTTTCTTGCAGGCTCGATTTTGTCGATCTTGCGCTTGCCTTTCCCTGCGGCTTCCTTAGCGCTTTCTGGGTTTAAAGCTTCTTCTGCCCGTATGTACTTCCCGACCCGGTTGAGCATGTCGGGAAAGTCTAGGGGGGGGCTTCTTGGCCAAGGAGACCTTCAGCTGACTGTGCCGGACATTGTGCCGAAAGGCAGCCGAGGCGACCCCGGCGTCGAGGGAGGAGACCGACCTTGCCTCGGTGGTGAACCTCCTGACGAAGTCACGGAGTGACTCTCTCTCTCTCTGTTGGAGATCTAGCAAGGATGCGCTCGTCTTCTCGGCCTTCCTGCTGGTTATGAAGTGGGCCAAGAAGTTGGCCTCCAGCTGGTCGAACGAGAAGATCGAGCCTGGGGGGAGTTTGGAGGACCACTCCCGAGCCAGACCTCGTAGTGTAACGGGGAATGCGCGGCACAGTAGGGGATCCGAAGCGCTATGAATCATCATGAGGGTCTTGAAACCCTCCATGTCATCAGCAGGATCACCCTCGCCGTTATAGATCTCGAATTGTGGAGGCCAAAAGTTTCGGGGGACCTCCGCTTCTAGGATGGCAGGCGAGAAAGGCGGTCGGGACGGCCTGCGGCCTAGACCGGGGTTCGGGTTGCCGTCCTCGAGGTGGTCGAGGCAATTCTCCATCTCCAGGAGGCATCGGAGTACCTCGTCTGTACGTTCTGGGGGAGGGGTCGGGTCACGAGTGTGGCTCCTCCCCTCGCTCGCCTGACGGGATTGGTTGAACGTCTTAGCCCTAGGTGCTCCGTGAATGGCCTCCATGATTTCGTCCCGGAAGCTATGGAATTCGGCCCTTGTGATCGAGCCGTGGTCGATCGGGTCCTGCCGGGGCGACGATCTTCAGCCGATGCGGCTGAGTGCCGATGCCCGTCCTTCGGGCGCCTGTCTGGAATGGTTCGGGGCTGAGTTGGAAGCGGTCCCTCCCCTAGCCTGACTGGCCCTTCGGTTCTGGATGACCCGACAAAGGTCGGGCGCGACTGGATGAGGAGCGCCTTGTTGGTGTCCGAAGTTCGTCCCCAGATTATTCGATTCGTGTACGCCGTCGAGGGCATCCTGAAGAGGAGGCCTGTTCGGACGGAGGATGGAGGTAACCGCTCTCCTGGGCTTGGGAGCCATTGGAGCGTGGTTCGAGGGGAGACCGTTGGTGATGGCGAGGTTCGGGCTGACGTCCGTACCGAGCGAGGTTCCCACAGATGTGCCAACCTGATGCGGTTTGTTTTTGGGAGGAGTGTGGATGCACCGGGTGTGAGTTCTACTCGATTTGTATTGGTGGAAGGATGCGGCACGGGACGGTACGCCCGAACCTCGACGAGAGGGGCGTGAGGGGGTTTTGAGGCAGAGGCCGGAAGGTCGGCTCGGTAGTTGAGGCTCGGCTCGGATCCCAGAGTCTCGTGTACCTGCACTCGGCATAGGAACCGGGGGTTGGTCCCGGTGGCAGGCCCTCCGACAGTCTAGTTAGTTCCTGAAGTAGAGCAACAGTAACTAGGGTTTTAGAGGGAAAAAGATTAATTACCTTTAAAGGTGGGAGAGGGTCTGATATTTATAAATAAACTTAACCGGGTCTGGACCCGGTCGCCCGTGGGCCTGACGTGGCAGGAGGCCCAGGTGGTTTTGGAGCTGACGTGGCAGAACCCCATGTGGTTTAGAGCTGACGTGGCAGGAGCCCCACGTGGTTTTAGGGCTGAGGTGGCAGATCATGTGATGCGGTGTTTTCGAGGGGATCAGATGGCCTAGGAAGTGCCAGGACATTTTCCCCCCATATCAGACATATTTAAAAAATTAAACACATACAAGTACTAATATACTTGACATATAGGCATCTTTGGTAGCAGAAAGGGATTCAGCCAAGGGTTATTCACTTCGTTTGGGGGGGGGGGGGGGGGGGGGGGGGGGCTTTAACCAATTCACTGGTGATTAATGATGCAAGGAGCAGGACTAGTGGTGGAGCAAACCGGCACTCGCAGTGTCCACTTTGTATGACTGAAGTTGAAACTCCTTCCACCTCCTAATACATTGTGTTGTTAGAACATTTGTAGGTGTTAGGAGTTAAATTTTAGGTATTTGACACATAGGAATAGAAAAAATGAGTTTGAGATGTTGAACCCAAATTTTGTGTTTTAATTTAAAAAAAAATGAACGGACAAGGAATGATTTCTCGTCCGATATTTTTCGTTTTATTTTTAAAATTAAAAAACAACGGACGGCGAATCATTTCCCATCCGTCGTATTTTTTAAAAAAATATAAAAAATTTAAATCTTAATTAATTCCTGTTAAATTAATCCAAATTAATTCTTAATTTTTAATTAAAAACCATTTAAACCTAATTTAACCCATAGAAATAATTATAGGGTAGTTGTATAAGAATTTATAAGTGAGAATTGTATGGGACCGGGCTTCATCTCCCGTCCCAGCTCATTTCATTTTTTTTTAAAATGGAACGAACTGGAAATTATTTCCTGTCCGACCATTTCTTAATTTATTTTTTTTTTTAAATCAAGGACGGGGAATCATCTCTCGTCTGAGAATTACGCGATTTTTGGGACGATGGGGGAAAATAAAAATAAAAAAATCAGGCGACGAAAGATGATTTTTCTTACAACCGAACGGACGAAAAATCATCTTTCGTCGGCTATTTCTTCCAAATAGCTATTTCGTCTGCTATTGCCGCTAAATCTGGTGTGGGGGCAAACAGATAGTATTTGTGGATTCGTGGAAAACTTGGATAGCAAACCTGAAACTTGTTCTGCCGGAGTTTGACTGTTGACTCCCGCCGTTCACCTGCAAAAAGTGCGAGACACCGGGGTTGATCCCGGCGACGCACCCTCCGACGCTCAAATCAATAACCAGAGATGATTAAGAAAGAGCGTAAATTGGCAAAAGATTGATTACCTCTTAATGGAGATGGATGGGGGGCATTTATAGGCGCCTTGGGGATCAAATTAGGAATGTAATCCCCGTGATCTGATAAGGAATATAATCCCTGTAAACAGATTAGGAATGTAATCCCTAATTCCCAGCGAAAAGATAGATGTGAATCAGGGTCGTTGATTAGGATTAATCAGAAACCCTAATTCTATCTTTTCAGGACCGGGTTTGTTGCGGGTTGAAACCAGCACCCAGTTGAGGTGGATCCGTTCGCGGGTTAGTGGGTTTCCCAGAAGGAGACCAGTACTCGCTTCAGACCCATTGGTAGGTGAAATTACCGTTTTACCCCCGGACTTCAAGATTCGTGTCCGATTTGGACGGTTCCGATTAAACCCCATTTTTAGCCATATCATCTGCTAAATTTGGCAGACCACTATTCATCTAAAATCCAAATTTTTTGTTTATGGCCAACGACTGCAGCACCAACATTTTCATTTTTTGAAAATTTTGGCAAATTAGCCAAGACTACTGATGCTCTTGCTAGAACTGCTTGGTCTCTAGCGAGACTTGATCACTTAATTTATGATAAGGATACATTTAGAGATGTGGTATTGAAGCTACTAGATAGCAAAGACTTTGATGAAAATACCTTTAATTATGGACCTTTGGTTATGGGGCATATATGGAAGAAACGGTGCAACTTTGTCTTCTCAAAGCGAGTACTCAAGGCTGAAGAGGTGATCCGCGATCGCAGAATCTTTTGCTGTAATAGGCCACTTTTTAAAAATATTTGCAATTATAGGCCAGTTTCAAAACTATTAGCGTTTGTGGGCTACTTTGTGTCACGTCAGCAGTGGCCGCTATTCTCATTAACGACATCTTCATTTTGAAAATCGCTAATGGGAATAGCGGTCTATGTTTTAAAATATTTTAAGTTTTTTGTTTGTTGTCGCTATTCTCACTAGCGATCAGAGTATATATAAGGTCTTTAATGAGATTAACGATCACAAATGAATGTATTAAGACACTTAGCGATTTCTATAGAGTTTTGCTCTTTTGGAAAAAAAAAATTAAAACTGTGGTCGTTATTGGGAACAGCGACCTTAGTATACTTTGATCGTTATTTACAATAGTGAACTCAGTAGGAAACTCAATCTCCTTATTTTTTGTAAAATTTACAAAATAGTAACACAACTAAGGCCTCTATTCGGAATAGGTACCTTTGTACAATAAAGACCTCTATTCCGAATAGCGACCTTTGTACAACTAAGGTTGCTATTCTGAATAGTGACCTCAGTTTCAAAAATAAATTGATTGTTATTTTTTCAGAGAGCAAAAGCTATCTAGATTTTGCTAAGTTTTATAATATAGTTTATTAAAGGTCGCTAATCTCATTAGCGACTTCATATATGCTTTGGTCACTAATAGGAATAGCGACAACAAATAAAAAATTCAAAATATTTTAAAACATAGACCGCTCCCATTAGTGACTTTTAAAATGAAGAAGTCGCTAATGAGAATAGTGACCGTTGCTGACGTGGCACAAAGTAGCCTACGAGCGCTAATAGTTTCGAAACTGGCCTATAATCGCTAATATTTTCAAAAAATGGCCTATTACGGCAAAAAAATTCACTATTGCATTGGTTAGGTAGTCAACCTTGTGGACGACCTCCCCGGGATTTCGGGGTTGTTTATTAATCACTTATTAATGAAACAGAGTGACATTATTCCACCTTTTCCTAAAAAAAAAAAAAAAAAAAAAACCTTGTGGACGACCTGTTCGTGAAAATGCCGAAGATAATGTTGCAACGGGTAATCCACATGAAAGGTGGACTTGTCCCATCGCAGGGTCATTGAAGATCGATGTTGATGGAAATGGAAAGATGGCTGCTGCATGATTATTTGAGATCATCTAGGAAAGATTCAATGGCTGTGAGTGAATCGAGCAGAGGGGGATGATCTTAAACTTGTAGAGGCATGTGCAGCTCGAGTTAGGATCCTATTGGAACGTAGGGTAGAGATGTTATGGATCGAATACTGATCAATCGTGCTTTTTGGTGCTTTCAGACTCATGTTCTTGCCCACCATGTACATTTTTGGGTTCAGGTTCAGTACTGGCTCGGGCCTAATGGACTTAAGGTTCCGACTTCAATTATTTAACCATTTTTTGGTAATATTGGTTTACTAATTTTATTTTTGAACATATTGTTTTGTTGAGGTAGGTATTGTCTATGTTCAATAAAGATTATGTTGAGCCTTTTGCTTTGCAATAGAAAAACAAAAATAACATTGAAACGAAGGAACCAAAATATAACAATACAAAAAAAATGTAAAGGGTTAAATAGCAAATATTCATCTTCCTTCCTAGAAATCCAAAGAACAATGCTACACCCACAACATTTTCTACAACTAGAGGTATTACGGGCCCTAGGAACAAGTGACTACCCCAGTGAATATAAGGATTTGTGGATTGGCCCCAAATTCGCCTCGGTTCGCCATGAAATGAAGGATGCGTGGTACATTGCCATTGCGGCAACTACATGGGTGTTATGGCTAGATAGAATCAATTTCTATTTTCGTGCTTCATATAATAATATTTCTGGTAACCTTACTCATATCATGCATCTTATTTCCTTTTGGGCTACAGCTACTGCCACAGGAGCGAGAGGGAGGATTGCCAGAGTCTTCCAGGTGGAGGAATTTGATGACGAGGAGGTAGAGTTTGGGCTGACTCTGGACTGAGAGGGAGGCACCATCCATACCCATCAAAGTCTCACCAGCTGCAGTATCTGCTAATTTGTATTTTGACTACTGTACTTTTGTACTTTTGTTGGTTTGATGTATGGAGACTTAGACCCACCCCCCAGGGTTTTGTTGGGGGTTTATATTTTATTTTCCGTACTGTACTTTATTTCCTGCACTGCTCTTTTGTATCGCTCTCGGTACACCAGGGTGTTTTATTAATTTCTTATTAATGAAACAGGATGGCGTTATTCCAGCTTTCACCTAAAAAAAACACATTTTCTACAACTTTCCTATTTACAATCTTAGGTGGCACAATACTATTTGAGGTTGTTGTAGAGCAGGTTGTAGAAATCACTAACAGTATTGTGCCACCTAAGAGTTTTCCCAACCCAGGTCTGCAACAAATATTAAAATTTCACATTAATTCCTCTCAATTCAATATTTCCATATTAGCAACTTGGTCAACTAAAAAAATGATAAAAGAAACGACCAATTTCAGACTTAAGTGCAATGTTATAAAAATTCTGACCCATTAAACAAATGGATGTCAAAACCGCCTTTCTAAATGGGGATTTAGAAGAAGAAATATATATGAAACAACCTGAGGGCTATGTAGTTCCTAGACAGGAAAACACGGTGTGCAGACTTGTAAAATCATTGTACGGATTGAAACAAGCTCCAAAGCAGTGGCATGCAAAATTTGACAATGTTATGATGTCAAATGGTTTCAAAATAAATGAATGTGATAAGTGTATCTACATCAAAGATACTCCAAATGGATACATTCTGGTGTGTCTGTATGTAGATGACATCTCATTATTGGTAGCAATAATGATAATATCAAACAAACTAAGAAGATGCTTAGTGGTCAATTTGATATGAAAGATTTGGAAGTTGCAAATGTCATACTAGGAATCAAAGTTTTCAGGACATCTGAGGGAATTACTTGTCTCAAGCTCATTACGCTGAGAAGGTACTTGAAAGATTCAAGAATTACTCAAATAGGATTGCCAAAAGTCCTGTGGATCACAATCTTCACTTGTCCAAAAACACGGGTGACAGCATATCACAATTGGAATATGCACGTGTATTTGGTAGTCGATGTACTTAACAAATTGTACAAGACCGGACTTGGTGCATTCAGTAAATGTACTGAGCCTCTACACAAGTAATCCAGGATGAAGTCACTAAAAAGGAATAACTAGAGTATTGAACTACTTGCAACATACTCAGAGTTATGGACTGCATTACACCATATATCCAACAGTACTGGAAGGCTACAGTGATGCCAACTGGATATTGGACTCCAAGAACTCAAAATCCACTAGTGGGTATGTCTTCACTCTTAATGGTGCAGCTGTGTCATGGAAATCCTCTAAACAAACGTTATTGGCCAGATCCACCATGGAATCTGAGTTAATTGCTTTAGACAAAGCGACAGAGGAAGCAGAATGGCTTCAGAACTTTTTAGAGGATATTTCTATGTGGAAAAACCGGTATCTGCTATATGTGTACACTGTGACAACCAATCAGCTATAGCAAGGGCACTGAGTTGTATGTATAATGGTAAGTCTCATCATATCAGAAGACGATACAAAACCATTAGACAATTACTCTCAAATGGAATAATCTCTATAGAATATATAAAATCGACTGACAACCTAGCGGATCCATTTACTAAAGGTTTGTCACGAGAACAGGTTGTCAGATCATCAAGAGGAATGGGTTTAAAGCCTATGACGAAAGAGGATACTTGATGAAAACCCTACCTAGGTGACTGGAGATCCCAAGATTTATGTTTAAGAGGACAACTAAATCTTGTTGAATCGATGTGAGCACTGAGAGATTAAAATCGCGTACCCATTCTTGGGATGATAAACAGTGCTACCTGCAAGGGGTTTGTAATACCCCAGATTTTTAAATAATTCTTTTAAAGATCAATAAATGAATTAAAATGATTTTTGGTGATTTAATAAATATTTTCCTGAAAATTTACCTTTTCACACGTGTAAAATACGTGCAAATGTTTTCTTGGAAAGTTCAAAATCAAAAATATTTTTTGATAAACTCATTATTTATTATTATATATTATTTGTGAATTTTTTGGATTTTTCTGATAATTATTTGACCTATTTGCAAATTTTACAAAAAGAATGACTTTTGTGCAAAATTACCACTTGAAGTAAAAACTCCAGATTTTTGGATTTTTGGGCTGGGCGTGATGTCTAGTCAACTCAGATGTAAGGAGTTTACTTTTTTTTAATATTAAATTTGGTTTATTTTGCAAGTTTTGATAAAGAATGGTCTTTTTACAAATTTACCACTTATAGGGGGCAAAAATGCAATTTTTGTTGTCTGGGTTTCCAAACAGTGCCGGCTAATACAAGGGGGCTATCTTTGAATTTTTTTAAACTCAATTAAGTTGGTTTTATTCAATTTCCTAGTATAAGGATTTATATATGTAAAGGTATATTTAAAAGAGATATTTAGCAAATCTATTCAAAAATCCTAGATACATCAAATCCCGGCCTATATAGGGTGAGGTGTAGCCGTCTCTTGTTGCATAACATAAAGGGATTTTCTATTATTATTTTCTTGGAGTTTTAAAGCGAGAATCTTGGTTTTCTTGCAAAATGAGGGATTTTTCTTATTCTTTATTATCTTCGGTTGATTTTTCAATAAGATGAGTAACTTGTGTTTGTTTTCTTTTTGTACTAATCTTGTGTATGTGATGATCTATCTATTAGGAAGCATGTTAGTTGATTGTATGAAGATATAATGGATTTCAATGAGTAGATGAATTAAAAGTTGAATCTTTTCTTGAAACTAAACTATTGATGACCAAAACCTAATTTGATGACTTGTGATTGTTAGAGAACCTAATAAGATCATGGGTATGTTACATTCCTTCATAAATTACTTTTTTGAAATGTTATATTGAGCTGTATGGTGAGCTAATGCAAAAAAATTGAATAAAACCTAACCTACTGTTGAGTATGTATGTATATACACTGTATGATAAATTTTGGTGTGCAACTTTATTACTCATATGTCGTAAGTGCTTATACCCATGAGTAAGTTGCTTTGTACCATGTTCTTGTTAATATTATTGTCTATAACAAGTCATATGTTGTAAAGGTACACAAAGTAAGCATAGTAGGGTTCTTCACTGTGTGAATATGCAAATATGCCCTTTTATTGGATTTTGATGAGCTAAACTTGATTAATACATGTCATAATTGCATAGTATTCATGAGATAACTGATGTGGGTTGTGGGGCATGTTTATGATCAGTTGTAAGGGAGTTTTGAATGAAAAAGAATCGAATTTCAAAGGTTGGGGATGAGTATCAGTTTTCGAGTCTGAAGGTGTTTGGCCAAAACTTGGTCTTTGTGATTTCATGAAGTTTTCGATAGATCTTTGAGTTGTTTTGAAAAATGAGTTGATTTGAAATCTTGTGCTACTCTTGTTTGATGGATTTAAAGCTTTACCTGATGTAGATACACCCATACACACACATGCACATTTACATTCACTGTTTTGAAGGTTTGTGATTTTGATGAAAAATTTGGTTGGATTTCAATTGTTTGACACTGAGTTGAATTTAGACATTATACTACCTATATATATATATATATATATATATATATATATATATATATATATATATATATATATATATATATATATATATATATATATTGGACTCTTAAGGCTTAACTAACACACAAATACACTCCTATACACATTTTCCCTTATACATATATAACTGTTTTGAAGATTTTTTTATGAATTTTGATGGGTTTGGCAAATATGAGGACTGAGATGATGGAATTGCTTGTGCTTAAACTTGATAATCACATATAATGAAACTTGAGGGGAATTTTAGACTCAATATAGGGTATGCTGATTTGCAGGTTATTGTTCATACCTGCATATGAATATATACATATATAGAGTTAATCACATCAGAGTAGTATACTGATGCTCTTAAAAGTCCTAGTATACCCTATTTATCACCAAGGAAAAACTAGTCCTATGTTTTCAATCAATTAGTAAGTTGTGTGGGTTTGTTGAGTATCAGTTTCCTTTTGTTTACCGCAGATTACTACTACTGCACTGATGTGCATGTGCACACATTCATCTTCACTTATTCATCCAGTGTCTTGGTAGTTTCTTGTGACAGCATAGGGACCATCTTCGATATAGACACATATGCTTCCATTTCAATAAAAGACCAGCTTCTATATATATATGCATACCTGCATATGGCTCATCCTTTACAACCTGCATTCACTTCAGTCCAATAAAAGACCAATTGCAATGTATACTGCATATGCTTAAACTCATATAAAGATCACTTTCCTATAACCTGCATATTGCTTATAGTTATATTTCTATATCTTGCATATAGTTTAAATTTCTATATCCTGCATAAAGTTCAAACTCCTATATCTGCATATGTACATTTCAAGTCAGTAAAGAAATCATATACACATATGCACACTTCTATCAGTAAAGAGATTATATACATATCCTGCATTTATTCTTCAACTCAGTAAAGAGGGATTTCTATATATATCATATATATATGTACACAGTTACTTCATATGAGAAAAAAGATTTCTTTTGATACCATATATATATATATATATATATATATATATATATATATATATATATATATATATATATATATATATATATATATATATATATATATCATATACAAACAATATGAATGAATGAATTTCTCTGAGTAGGTTAACAATGAAATGAAATGAAATGATTAAAATGAAAGATTTATTTTGTGTTGATGGTTGAGTTGTGAGTCTCTAGAGGGTGTGTGGGACCCTAGATACCGGTAGTTGAGATTTTGTGGTTTGGCCAGTTGTGGCTTTGTTATTGATCAGTTGAGTTAAGTCCGGTAGGGTACACCAACTCTAAGAGATTCGAAATTAATTAAATAACTTAAAAAGATATGGACAGGCACTAGATGGTGATATGATGAAATGAGAACATGGGTTATGGACCTCAGTATGGCTTGCGGTGTAAGATAATCCCCAAAATTATCGAAGTGTGAGTGAAATAGTCTCCGAAATTACCTGCGACGTGGGATTGATCTCCGAAATTATCGGGGTCGAGGCAACGCTCATGGGGTATTCGTGTGATGAGGCGTCATAGCTTGCGGTGTGTGGTATTCTCGAAGATTCCCAGGTGTGAGTGAAATAGTCTCCGGAATTATCTGTGAATAGAGATTGACCTCCGAAATTATCGCGGCGTGGGCACAGATAGAGATTGACCTCCAAAATTATCGGGGCGTGGGCTAATTTTCACAGTTTATCTATATCTCATAGTAGTCATCGTAGTATGATTAATTGCATGGAGAGGGATTAAACTCTATCAAGTGGAGAGCGTTAAGGGCTTGCACCGGATCTATGTAGAGTGGGATGCATAGAATCCGACAAGTATGCATTAGAGAGTCAGCATATAGCATTAGTGTTTTCTTGACTTGGTTTTATGCATGTTGTTTTCCTGTTTTTCTATACTTGACACTTAGCTTAGTTTCACTTGATGTTTTCATGTATTATTTATTGTTATTTCTTATTTCTTTTATTCTTCCTGTTAATACATGTTGTTTATGACTTTATCCTTTATGTTTTATTTATGTTGTGTTTATTTTTATGTCACTCACACCGTTATGGCTGACCCCTGTAGTTTTGGGAGTTAGGGTTATCTCTAGCCTCATGTTTTACAGGTAGGTGCCTTTAGCTTGGGATTTGGATGCTTGGGGTAGAATGATTTATGGCTTATGTAAATTGTAAAGAATGTCTTGTAAAGAAAGAAAATGTAATTCAAGGTGTTTTATTTTCCGCTGTGCTTTGTAAACAATTGATGTAATAAAAAGTTTTAATTTTTCCCTGTATCTGGTTACTATGTTTATTATTACATTGAAGTTGATTCTTGAATTATGCTACGTATTTCTGAGATATTATATTGGAAATCTGAGGCGCTACATGGTTAGGATAAGCTTGGCTTTTAATGATTCCCACAGCTTTGAAATAAAAGTGCGGTATGGCAGGATACTCTTTATGGGCAATAATCTTGTAAGTGTGAAATGGGGCTGTTTCTAGGAGAATGAAGTGATGCTATATTCTCCAAGTTCACTCACGATTAACTAGGGTTGTTCAAAGCCAAAATGAACACAACAAGATAACCTAGTTCTGTGAGGAGATGAAACTGTGTGATAGTTATTGTCTAGGTTCACATCAAAACCCGGGTAGTTCAAGACATCATGTTCACTACCTGGTCAAGTGAATCCGATGGCTACTCACTAGGGGTGGTTCAAAGTTGAAAAATTACTATCATTCCTGATGCAGTGACTTTCTGATTGTACTCTCAGAGTCTTTTATGTCGTGTCTTTTTCTGTCATGTCTTTTTCTGACGTGTCTGGATTGCATAGTCTGGTAATTTCCACTCATGTGGGGGATTGTTGGAAATATTTTGGGCAGATTTTCCGGGCCTAATTTCGGTGGGTTCCGACCACTGGCAGTGCCGGAAAGTGATTGGACTGTGTTCATCTCGTCGAGTATTATTCCGTAATGTACTCGTTTGTCAAAAACGGATTCCGTATGAATGAGAAATGTTGGTCCAAAGTTGGGTACTCGAAATGTACTAACTTGGGAATTTGGAGAAATTGGATAGTCCCACATTGAAAGTTGAGAAAGATTTCTCTAGTATATAAGCTAAAGAAATGGACTAAAGAGTGTACCACTAACGTGTAGTGGAGAGAGGACCTAGCCAAAGCTATAAACACACGCACGCACGCGCGCCCGGCCCCGGCTTCGGGCTTTGATTTGGTTTTGGTTTTGGTTTGGTTTGGTTTTGGCCAGCCTAAACTATTTTTTGCCCCGCTCCGAAACTGATGCCTTAACTCTTTTGTGCCATTACTCTACTGTTACAGAGCAATGGATCAGTTACGCCTCTAATCTCCTATAAAATTTAGTCATTATGGTCAGTCATTTACACTGTTTTATTTTTTATCTCTTCACCTTTTTCTTTTGTGTTTGTCTGAGAGTGCAACACAGGTGCTGGTTCGCTGGTGTCTCTGAAGCTTGGGTGCTGCTCTTCAGAGAAGGTAATACAGTTGTATCCTCGGAGGCTATTCGTCAAGAACCGTCACACTACGGGGCAAATTTTGCTTTAAGGACAGAGATTTTAATCTCAACTCTGTGTAAGTTTTGTCTGGTTTGCAATTTATTACCTGTAACTTATCTTCTTCACAAAAATTATTAGAAACAATTTACTTTATGAAATTCAAGTTCTAACAATCTCCCTTTTGTAAAATTTTACTGCTACATTTCAATCTTATTTTGCTTGATGTTTAAGGCTGATCAAAATGGTAAATGTCTGGACTAGGTCTTGTATGGATATATATTACTTCAAAGAAGTATTGTCAGCTATTCTTTCTTCTTTTTTCCCTTCTAAGTCAAGTCAATTGTCATTGTCGATTTTGAGCTTTAAAGCTTCTCTTATCTTATGCTATTGAGTGTTTTTTTTTGAAGGAAAATGTGGAGTATGGCCACCCTGTTTCATTAATAAGGAGTTAATAAAACAAACTCAAAGTACTGAGCAAAGTACAAGGTCCTACAACACATAAAAGAAAACATACTACCTCCCTAACATAGGGGAGGGACAAAAGTGATAGAACAATACATCATACATTCATCAGAAGTACAACACAACATCTAAACTCCCCCCAACAAAACCCTGGGGTGGTGGGGATCAATAAGCAGTAGAGGGTTGTACTAGCATAGTCGCCTCGTCTCTCAATGTAACGTCGACCCAATCTCCACTTCATCGTCGTCATACTCCTCTACCTGGAACACACTGGTGATCCTCCCTCAGAGACCTGTAGCAGCGGCACTAGCCCAAAAAGATATAAGATGCATAATGTGAGTTAAATTATAAGAAACACTATTATTAGTCCCTCGAAAGTAACAACTATTCCTATCTAGCCAAAGTACCCAGGTAGTAGCGGCGATAGTGATAAACCAGGCTTCTCTCATAGAGTGTCTCTCAGTGGCGAACTTGGAGCCTACCCACAGCTCCTCATACATGTCGAGGTATTCGAAAGTACCCAGGGCATTTAGTACCTCTACGAGGACCGCTTTGCTCCTGGGACATTCCATAAACATGTGGTCTCGGGTCTCGGTCGCTGCATTGCAGAACCCACATGCAGAATCAATGTTCATTTGGCATTTAGCTAGATTCTCTATAGTCAGAATTGCGTTGTTCAAAACGAGCCAAATGAATATTTTAATTTTCAGCGGAGTTTTTGCCTTCTAGATAATACTTGCCCATTTCGGACGGCAGCCCCGGAAATGAATGCGGTTATAAAGGGAGCGCACAGTGAATGTGTCCTTCTTTTTAGGACCCCAAGACTTCCAGTTTGGCCCCTGAGAGCATCTATTTCCCGAGTTGGCAATATGGGCTTGTAGCTCACTGAGCCTGAGTATACCGTCCGAATCCAGAGGCTGTTTAAAGACCGATTTCCAAGTCTTTATTTTTCATGCTCCTGCCACCGTGTAGTGCGGTTGTGACGCTCGTAGGTACAGATCAGGAAACAGATCTTTAAGTGTGTGATCACCACACCACTTATTCCAACAAAATCTGGTAAGTCTGCCATTTCCAATATAAGATGTTACACAGCTCTTGAAAGGTTCATAGGCTTTAGCATTACCTCTCCAGAACCGGATACCCGTGGGCCCATCCTGAAGCCCAGATTTCTCGTCTCGTTCCCATGCAAGTATGTCTGAATGAAATCCTGCCATCCCTCTTCGTTGAGGTGGAAGATTTTCCACCACCACTTACCCAGAAGAGCGAGATTCATGTCTCAAAGATCAATGATGCCGAGACCTCCGTGTATCTTCTTCATGCACGCATTTTCCTATCTGATGAGGTGATAGCCTCTACTATTAGGGTTTGCCCCTTTCCATAAAAATCGTTTTCGGATTTTATCAATTCTCTGAATTACCCATCGTGGCATTTCGAAAAAGGATAGGTAATATGTTGGTAGGTTCGAGAGTACTGCATTGATGAGCGTGACTCTTCCACCTAGGGATAAAGTCTTACCTTTCCATTCCGCTAAACGATTCTCCACCCGGTCAATGATGGGTAACCAGTCCGCCTTCTTGAGCTTACCGGGTCTCAAAGGAAGTCTCAGGTAGTTAATGTGGAAATTTTGGACGGAACAATTTAAGTTCGTAGCATGCTCATGTGCCTCCTCCGGGGTTAAAGATATGGGGATAAGAGCATTTTTGTGGAAGTTAACCCTAAGGCCTGACCAAGCTTCAAAGCTGTAAAGGATTCCTTTGAAAACCGTAGTCTGCCCAATGTTTCCATTTCCAAACAAGAGAGTGTTATCTGCATACTGTAGGATTGAGCATCCAGGACGGTTGACTCCACTGGCTACCGACGCGATCCATCCTGCCCTTCTGCAGTTATCCATCATTAACCGCAAAATGTTTGCCACTATAGTGAACAGAAGAGGGGAGAGAGGATCTCCCTGTCTAAGGCCCCGTTTACACGAAAAGGGAGGACCCGCTACCCCATTTACCATGATAGCGGTCCTGCTGGTGGAGAGGCACGTGTTGATCCATCTAATCCACCGCTCCCCAAATCCTCTTCCAACCAATGCTTCCAAGAGACTCTCCCATTCAACAGAGTCGTAAGCCTTCTCGAAGTCCAGCTTCAGTAAGTAGCTCTTAGAGTTTGACCTATGGCAGTGATGGATAGTTTCTTCAGCAGTGGCTATACAGTCTTGAATGCATTGACCCTTAATAAACCCCGTTTGCTCGCAGCTAACGAGCCTACCAATAACCTTTCTCAATCTATTAGCGAGTGTCTTGGTAATAATCTTGACATAGCAGTTAAGAAGGCTAATTGGGCGGAAGTCCTCCACCCTCAGAGACTCAACTTTCTTGGGGATCAACACAACCTCAGCATAATTAATTCTCCCAAACTTAAGCTTATGATTATAAAATTCAACAAATAAGTTAATAAGGTCATCTTTGATTTTCTCCTAAAAGGTCTGGTAGAAAAGGATTGGGAATCCATTCAGTCCAGGGGCTTTCTTTTTGCCAAGTTGCGTCACAGCCTCCCAAATCTCCCCTCCTGAAAAGGGAGCTTCCAAGGAGAGGAGATCCAGGTCAGGGTCGACTGCGGGTACATTCCAGAACTCATGGTCTAGGGGGGCTCTCAAATCTGCCTTTCGACCAAACAGGTGCTTGAAGTGAGCTTGGAATGCTAATCTGATAGCATCGTCATTTTGTAGCACTCCCGAGTCAGTTTGGATCGAAGGAATAAGGTTGGATCTACGTCGGGCACTGGCAACCCGGTGAAAGAAAACTGTATTCACGTCTCCCTCTTTGAGCCACGAAATCCTGGACCGTTGTTGCCACTTGATTTCCGCCAGCCTGTAAAGCTGGGCAATGTCTTCTCTGAGTTGCAGTAACTTGTTCCGCTCTTCTTGTTGTAAATCTTTTGTCTCTTCCACTTTTTCAAGCTCCTCAATTCCTTCCAAAATGGAGTCTTTTGTTCTCCAGATCAATACAAATCTAGACCGGTTCCACTTCCTAAGCTTAGTCCGCAGTCTTCTAATTTTTTCACACCAGATTGCCGACGCTTCTGTCCCTCTAGTAGGGCCAGCCCAGTTCTCGTTGACCATGTGGTGGAAGCCTTGAACTTCCAGCCACGCTTTCTCAAATCTAAACTTGGGTGGTTTCCTGGGTTGAGCATCCCCTGTAGATAGGATGATCGGAACATGGTCCTATGTGAGTTTAGGGAGAGACTTAGTCCAGGAGAGTGGAAACTTGTCCTCCCAATCCGATGAGACCATAATCCTATCTAGCTTAGCCAAAATAGGCGTCGCTTGCATGTTTGACAATGTGTAAAGTCTACCAGTGATGGGAATGTCAACCAGTTCTAGATCCGCAATGACCTCGTTAAACGCTTCCCTATCAGAGTCACTGGAGTCTCTACCTCTGTGTTCGGAGGCGAACCTGGTGATATTGAAATCACCCCCCACCACCCACGGGTGCGGCCATTGAGAGTGAATCAATCGTAATTCAGCCCAGAATGCCCTCCTGGAAGAAGCCGTGTGTGGACCATACACGACCGTGAATGTGTGGGTTCACAAATCGGTTTTACGTTGGAGCTTGACCGATATGGAGAATTGTCCGTGGTACTCATCTAGGCAGTAAAAAAAATTTGGGTTAAAACATAGTGTTATACCCCCAGAGGCCCCATCAGAGGGGCGGAATTTCCACTTAGAGATTCGGTTTCCTCCCAGTCTGCTGAGTCTAGAAATATGAGCCAGCTTGGTCTCCTGCAGACCAACTATGTTGCCTTTAGATTTGGCGATGACATCTTTAACCATTTTCCATTTGCCCCTCCTACCCAGACCTCTAACGTTCCAGAAGAGAAAATCCATTAAAGGGGATTTAACGTTGGACCATGACTTGGTTCGTTAACCGAACCCGATATACGATTAACTCTGTCACTCTCCCATCCCCTAATCTTATTAAGAAGAAAAGCATTACGATCAGTATCGCTCACCACTAAACCACAGGTTTTGGCTAGACAAAATATCTCAGAATCAGATATGAAATTAAAAATAGAAGGTAGGAAGGAACGCGTACCTTCGTCGCTATTCTTAGCAGATTTGCGGCTGCAGCAATTTCAAAGTAGTCATCCAAGAACTCTTCTATAGCCCTTTTTGCAACTTTCTGAACTCTAATCCCTTTTTTTGAGCGGCCAGAGACAAGTGCAGTCAATTGCGAGGTAGGGTAAGCTATTGAGTGTTATCTGCCAGTCTTATTTTTGTGGAAGGAATTCCTTTATTACCATGGAACTGCAAGTTTGCGCGTAAGTGTTAAAGCAGATCGAGACTTGGACTTGGATTTTGAGTATTAGCTAACTTCTAATACACATTCCCTTCTACAGTCCCTTCTACACACCCAAGGAAATCCTAATTAGCACTCTGGTATTAATTAGAACTAATTCATTGAATTTTATTGCAGACTCAGAACCCAATGAAATTACTTACAGGTAGTTAAACCTAAAATAGATTATATTGGATATAATTGGAATTTGATTTGATTACGGAGTTATATTTTAGCTGGGCAGTGCTGATTAGGATTAGAGTATAGAAGAGTGTGTTGATAGCATTATTATCAAAAAATAAATTTAAATAAAAATTAATTAAGAAATATGTAGCTTTCAGTATTTTTGTGTGTGTGTGTGTAAATATAGCTTTTAGTATTGATTTTGGGAGATATCTTTCAAGATTTGAATATGTAATTTTTGTAAAGTTAATTATTTACAAATTCGATGAATGAAGCAAGAGGTTGGGATACAAGGTTCTATTAAATTTCATTGATTTTCTGTATGTAGTTTTTTTTTTCACTAAATAAGATTGAAACAACTATTATTTTCCTAAATATTTTGTTCATTGTTTTGTTTGTCAAGGTTGTAGTCATACATCCAGCCAGCACGTACATTTACACTTATCCCATAAGAGCATCTCCAACGGCTAGCTAAAATGAAAAGATATAGTCATATTTGGAGAGTCACACTCATTTTGCATCTCCAACGGTTAGGCATAATGACTAGACATTTTGCCTAGCCATGAACATGAAGAGACAAAATAGAAAACATGAGGCAAAATATAGAGGAAGAAGCATGGTTGAAGATGAAGCAAAATGGCTAGCCAAATTCACTAGGCAAAAATACTATTTGAACAATTTGGCTAGCTATTTTAGCTAGTATGGTTGGAGAAGCTCTAATTGAGAAATATGAAGCATACATTTGAATCCCTGATCTCTTGCTCACTAAGGAAGAGTCTTACCATTAGGGAACCTGCCTAAATATTTTTGCTATTATTTACTCTCATGGTAAGTAGAATTTTGTTAATGCTTTTTGCCGTAAATGTTGTGAAACCATGTAAATGAGATGTGTTTAGAAGAGATTTAGGAAATAATTAAAGTTTCTTAATTTAGTAAATGATATGTGATTAGATGTGACATACAGCATATTTTCAGAATTTAGTGAATGAGATGATTATAAGTGATTTAGGAAAGAATTTAGAGCATATTTTCTTTATTTAGAGCATCCACAGTCGTTTGCTATATATGCTATTTTTTCATATTATAGCAAACGAACAGCAAACAAGCGCTGCAATCGTTTCTCATTTTGCCATTTTTTGGCAAACGTTCTATTCTCATTTCTCAAATATGAGAAACGAAATGAACTTTCTCAAATTATAAAGGACGGGGTATGATACCCCGTCTCTCCGATTTAATAATTTTTTAATCGATTCAGACGGACGATCATATCCCGTCTCAATAATTTTCAATTTTTTTTTAAAAAAAATAGGTCGGACGGGGATACATACCCCGAACGGGGTATGATACCCCGTCTCTACCATTAACAAATAATTTTTTTTAAAAAAAAGTCCTCAGACGGGGAATGATACCCCGTCCGGGGTATCACACCCCGTCCCTCCCTATTAGTTGCTCTGCTCTGCTTTCTCTCTATTTCTTTGCCTCTTTCAACCTTTGCTTCCAGGCATGGGTTTCTCCTCCCTTGTTCCACATACCCAAATAAAAACAACACTCACAATAGTCACAAACAAAGCAAAGAAACCCCATTTCTCTTCTTTCTCTAAGCTCTCAAAAGGCCCATATTTTGATATCTTTTTGAGGTAGATACAGAGAAGCAGGGTGAGCGAGTGAGTGAGTGAGAAAGCCAATTGTCAAATGGGTTCTTCTCAGATTGATCTAAGACCCAAGAATTCCCAAGATCTGATCAGTCTCAACTGACCCTTTTGATATCTCTTCTTGAATCTTGCTTGCTTTTCCAATCCCCTATTTCTTTGTTTCTCCTCTTTGTTTGGTAATGGATCGAGATCGAAAACACTCCTGCAAGTTCTGCTTCAAAAGCTTCAGCAATGGCAAGGCTCTTGGAGGTCACATGAGGTCTCACGTGCCCACCAACTCATCGAAAGCCGATGCAGCGAAGAGAAAGATTACTGGGTTTGGATCTGTTGGTTATGGGCTGAGAGAGAACCCTAAGAAGACATGGAGGTTGTCTGATTCAACCACCATTTTCGATGAGAAGCTTTTCCATTTTTTTTTTGTTGAGAGACGGGGAATGATTCCCCATCCCGCCTTTTTAAAATTAAAAAAAGAGGGACGGGATATCATATCCCGTTTCTAGTCCAAATGAGAAAAATATAGCAAAGCACGACTGCACGATACGCATCCAATTGCTATTACTGTAGCTGCCATTTTATAACAAATGAGAAAAACGACTGTGGATGCTCTTAGTAGACACATTCTAACTTTCCTATGATACATGTAAATGCTTGAACCTTTGGTTGTCAAATCTCTCTAAATCAAACTAGTATTACCCTCTGCAAATTGCACATACTAAAATAATTTTGAGGAACTTAGATGGCGCTCGGTACAAGGATTTTTTTTGGTTTCCAGGAATCATAGGATTTCTGATTCCTGGGATTTTATAAAACATGTTTGGTAGATCTTAAACATCTCTGGAAATGTTTGTTGGAAACTTAATTTTCTATATTTGGTTGAGCTACATATTTTCTGGAAATTTTAATCTTATTATCCAAAATACTCCTCTCATCCTCAAATAACAAAACAAACTATTTGGTGAAATACCTGAGTAAAAAAATGATGCAAATCTGAAGAGCCAGGTCACCTCAGGAGTCGTTGTTTGCCGTTTGGTACATGTCCAACTCAATCCATTGGTTCCAAACCAATTTGTCATAACCGGTGAAACATCGTGTAACTGAATTCATTGGTACCAAAACCAATTTGTCGTACCAACCGGTAATGAAACTGTAATGTATCGAAACCAACATGAAATGAAGCCATCA
Source organism: Hemerocallis citrina (assembly GCA_017893485.1). Taxonomy (NCBI): domain Eukaryota; kingdom Viridiplantae; phylum Streptophyta; class Magnoliopsida; order Asparagales; family Asphodelaceae; genus Hemerocallis; species Hemerocallis citrina. The sequence goes on along the minus strand of CM030359.1, from coordinate 400,972,439 downwards.
TTACCACAATTAAGATTCAAGCCATTCTAAGTATCATTTTTTTGGTCAGTCATGGGTTGTGTTTGGCAGCCTTAAGACTGGTTAAGCTATCAAACATAATGAGCTTGAGGAAGCCTTAAAATGTGTTCCTCCAGAAACAAAAACCAAGGTAGGCAACAGCTTAGTTTTGACCTAAACCCACTGTAATCCAACTTAAAATTTACTCAAAACTCGCACAAACATATTCTTGTAATTCTGTGTGAATTTGAAAATTATTGAAACAGAGACAGCAGGTGAATTTGCAAATGTTGCGGTAATAGGCTGTTGTCTCAAAAGACAGAAGAAATAGCAGGTACACAACTATCAATCTTACGTGGATGTATACAGCAGACGCATATCTCTTTGCAGTGGCGGAGCCAGACGATTCAAAATGGGGGTCCCAAATTTTTTTTCCCCTGGTATCGACATAATTGAGTTTTTAATAAGAGGTGGATTAGACTTGGGGGTCCCAAATTTTTTTTAACTGGGGGGGCCAAATAAAAATTTTGGTCTATATTAGGGGGTTTTACAAAATTTTTGGTCTATATTAGGGAGTTTTACAAAATTTTTGGGGTCCCAAATGTCCCCCCTCCCTCCTTCCTCCCTCCGCCACTGTCTCTTTGCTCCTTTGACAGCATAACAATTTCTCCATTGACAGTAACCAGGTTTGATCGAAAATATAAAGAGCCAGGTTTAAGGGTTTTTTATTTTAGGGGCAAAATTATAATTTTAAAGAAATAACATTTTTCCAAGCATAAGAATCCCCCCCATGGAAAAATTTTTGTGAGAATTGTGTCAAAAAAATTTCCTAGGAATGTTAGTTTTCTGGGAATTTGAATTTAAAAATTAGCATACCAAACATGGAAAACTAAATTCCCAAGTTAAGATGCCCAAGAAACAAAAAAAATCCTTTTACCAAACGCCCCCGTATAGAACTCTAAAAAATTGAGAGAATTGGGAGAAATTACATCTTTAAAAGTATAATTAGTGAATTTTAACCTAAAAAATAAGCACACATGCCGGTCTTTGTGTACATCTTGACTGGTAATACCTAGACCTTGACCCACCTCATCTTTACTCTCCCCTCCCTCCCCTCTCCCTCCCAAATCCTTTCCATACTCTTCCAAATGTAGATATTTGGAAGCACAAGGCAAAGTGAACTTTGGCAACAAAAATCACAAAGTTCATTTTAAAAATAGAAATATGTACGCCCATCAACATACCAAGCAATTTTTAAGATATATTACTTAAAATTTTGAAATGTAATATATAATGCATGCTTAGAGGCAAAATAATTTTTAAAAATCCTGCTGCGGGGATAAAGCGCTAAAAAAGATAACGGTACAACCCATTTAAAGTAGTCTTTTAGTCTGCCATCTTGGATACTTTGTAAGTGCTCTTAATGACAAATACCAAGAGTCTCCCATCAATCTCATTTTAAGAAGCATTTTTCGTAATAGGTGCATGCACAGACGAACATCAACCAATGTTAACTACCGAACACATCTCTATAAAAATTTTCGGCTGATTTGCAAGTAACACATGCATGAAGGGCTCTTCCCTATTGAATTTTAGCTACTTATCCATACATACAATAGAATTTTAGCTACTTATCCATACATACAATAAGTAACTACTATGAAAATTAATGAATAATTCTTCATAGTGTGAAAGAAACTATCAAAATCTTTATTGTTATATTACTCAAAATTTTGAATGTGTGTCTATCAACTTGAGATGTGTAGCTACACACACACAAATTGTCCATCCTTTTCATCTCATTTGTAGTTGTCATCACAAATCCACAACAATTATTATGCACCTATAATTCGGGAAGGGAAAGTAAACTATATACATTGTACGAGCTAATAATCTCGAACTCACCTTAGCTTTTCGAATGATCTTGACTACGAAAGTCTGCCTCTTATACACCCCTTTCATCGCCATCGCAAAACATGTACTCCCAAAATGGCTCATCCCAACCTCCTTCCCTAGCTCATATTTCTTCCCTAAATTTCTCCTTAACCCAAACCTCTTATCCACCTCCTGTAATGCCCTGATTTTTCATTTAATGAAAAATTATTTTATTTTGCACGTAGTGTGCATGTGCAATATTTTGGTTGAATTAAATGTTATGATTATTTTTATTATGATATGTGTGTTTTAATTATTTGTTTTACAAAGCCTTCTTTCAATTAGACAAAAAGCCTTTTTCTTAAAGCCCAAAATTTAATTCATTTATTTTATTTTAAAATTATTATTTTGGGCCCATAAACTAAAGCCAATGAGTTAATTTATTTTTAAATACAACTTGTAATGTAGAATACAATTCAAAGTTTATTTTTATATAAAATTTAATGTACAATTTTTAGACCTAGTTGCTTGCACGTGCATTGCACGTACACGTGCAAAATGCACATGTTGAGTAGGCCGGATTGCATCTTTTGGAGGGAATGAGAAAATTTTGAGTGGGATCATGGTGGAGTGGTTACTTGATCATGGATAGTTAGTGTAACTCCTCCTTAGATCTAAGCCATTTGTTCCTAACTCCCACTTCAATCTTAGCCATCCATTTCCCTAGATTTTTAGTATAAATACCTCCCCTAGCCTAGTAATTCTTGTGCTAATTAATCCCTCCAACCTATAGTCTAAAATACAATTACCTAGTAGTTAGTAAGTGAGTTAAAGATTGAGAGTTTGTGTGGGGATTGTGCTTGCATCATCAAGAAGGGGAGAGGCCGGCTACCATCAAGGAGCTCTCGGTTGGTGTGCTTGGAGGCTTGTGTGCGCGTCGACAAAGAGGAGGATCACTCTCGTTTGCAAGGACATTCGTTTAGGAGTTGCTAGTTGTTTCTCTCTCCAACTAAGGTGGGAAATTTTTTTATATTTCTAAATAGGAATACATGCTAGATTGGAATGGAAAAATGATGCATGAAAAAGATTAATAAGAGTACACATTTAATTGGAGGATTGATCTATAAATTGATTGGAATGTGGGTGTGCAATTGTATGTGATTTGATTAGTAAAGTCTAAATTTTGTGTGAATTAATTATGGCCATGGATTGTTGAAGAAAGTTTCATTTTTTTACTTCATGAATTATAGACACAAAAGTTAGTAGATTAACAATGCTACATTATGTGTTTAATTGAATCTTTGTGTTGCATTGAAATGAATGGATTAAGATATAAAATTTGTATGCTTAGTAAATGATTAAAAATAGGAAATTAATATGGAGATTGCTAATAAAGAGGTTTGAGATATTAATTGTTAAGAAATGTCGAAAAAGAAAGAAATGTGGTAGTGATAGTTTACAATTCGAATTAATTGCATGAAAAATATGTTTTAATTGTTGAAAAAAATTATTTTTCATACTGGGGTATAATTTATGATGATATTAGTCAATCTGGACATTTACAGTAGAATTTTATATTAAAAAAAAAGTGAAATGAGAGATTGTTGAACACCGAAATATTTACTAAACAGAGAGGATAAACCTAACTAGACCACGGGTTGAAATATGACAACTTGAGCGCAAGTAGCCAGATGGCTAGGGCGCGCGGCTGTGTTCTCTTGAGTTGCTGGTTCGAATCCCCTTAGCACCATACTGTTTATATTTTTTTTAAAAGGCATAAATACTACAACCGAGAGTATTTAAAGCTCTCAACCCCCCTTTATATCAATTGGCACACGTGGCCTAGTGGCCAAAGTGTGCGGCTTGCTTCTTGGTGGTTGCTGGTTCGAATCTGGGCTCGGCCAATATTAAAACTTTTGGGGAAATTTTATTTTTTTGTGTTTTCGATGATTGAAAAATTATGAAAAAAATATGGTTATTATTCTAAAAATATATGGGACTTATGAAAAATAATTTGGAAATTATTTACATAAAATAAAACATGATTTGAGAATAAATGTGTAAATAGAACTATGGTTCTACATCTACATTTCTATGAAAATTATATCTTGCAAAAAGAACTTGAAATGAAGGATTAGAAAATTAATATGGCAAAGAAAGAAATTATCTTATGTGATGTGATGTAAATTATTCTTATTTGAGAATAGTGTGGAAATTATGAAGTGTAAATGTCTACCTTTGATTGAATAATTAGTGATGTGGATTTTGTATGTAAAAATAATATTTCATGAGATACATGATGAATAGTTGAATTTCATGTTTAATTGTGGACTATGGAACAATTTAGAAATCATGATTGGAAAAGAGAAATTCTTTTGAGTATGATAACTCAACATGTGAACTTATGAGTTGAAACACTCAACTTTAGAATTTGTGAATGGGAATTGAAACAAAAGAGTAGCTAAGTCTCCCCCGGCAATTGGAAAGAAATGAAATGAAATTTGAAATGAAAGACCAAGGTTGGTTACGTTTGAATAAATGAATAAGTCCGGTTTAGTAGAGAGGCTAACTCTAGTGCTTTGATTTTGTTCATGATTCTATTTCATTAGAACTAAGGATTAGTTACATAGTGAAGAGGTGATGAAAGTAAGAGAAAAACATTGAGTATGAGGACCATTGGGTAGCGGCGAGAGCGTATCCTAGGATGTCCCATGATGAGTCATGATAGGGCGTGGATACTGCTCCAGAGTACCGTCCCGGTGACGACGCTCATGGGATGTTTGAAGACTACGGGTGGTGTCATGTCTATGGTAGGAGCTGAATTTCCACAGGATGCCTGCATGATGAGTCATGTGTCAGTGCGTTGGGATTCCCTCCAGGGCGCCTAGACATGAGTTCGTAGGTCAGAAAACATCTAGGATACTTACCGTAGTTACAGTAGTAGATTAAGTCATGGCGAGGGATTGAACCCTACAAAGATGAAGAATGATTAAGGGCTTGCCCTCGGACCTATGTAGTATGGGATGCATAGAATCCGAACAAGTGCGCATTAGTGTCATATAATATAAATAAGTGCATTAAGGACTAAGTGCACAATCACAACACGACATCAATAGGGTAGTCCCTTTAGTTTGATATGTGACAAGTTTGTGTTTGCTAAATATGAAAAATAAGTTATACTATTTCCGGCATAGAGAGGATGGCCGTGTATAATGTTCGTCGGTTGAATAAACTGACATACCCAAAGTCTTATATGCAGGTAAGTGACATGATAAAGATTAAAGAGGAACAGATGCTTAAAGATTATTCAATGTTGTTGTACATTCATTTAAATATTGTAATTTTACTTCCGCTGTGCAGTGTAAATTGTAATGAATTTATGTAAACTCTGATGTAAAGTGAAAAGTTCAAATTTCCTTGTAAAATTGTACTAAATGAAGTGGAAAGATCCTGTAGAACTCTCGAATTCAGTTGTATTTGGGATTTGGGGCGTTACACCTCCCTCCTCCTCCCCCCTTTCCCAGCCCCCCCCCCCCACCACCACCACCACCTTCCCCATCTCCCCTTCCTCCATCTCCTTCGCCGCTGCCTTCCTCCCATACCAGAGATGGCGAGGATAACCCCACCCCTGCCCATGCCGCTGTCGTCATTAGGTTGGCCGTGCACGACCCTACCGCACGGAATGGGCTTAACCAGATGGTACCCGGTGTGGCGTAGGTGGCAGAGGTTGGGGGGTGGCAGAGGTGGTGGAGTAGGCAAAGAAATCTAGGTTTATGTAGGAGAGCATGCAGCGTGCGGCGTAAGTGAGCGGCGAGAAGTGTGAGGAAGCAGATAGCAGCGGCTGGGGGTGGGTGCGGCGTGGGTTAGGAGAGATTTGGATTTTAGGAGTGAGAGACGAAGAGATCGGGTGAGAGTAGGGGTGGGCATAAGTCGGTATCCGACCTAATATAGATCATCCACCACCGATCCAAAGAATATCTGTTTTTTAATTTTCTCATCAACAACCAATCTGAGCCTTAATTGGATCGGTTTCCGTCCAAACCGATTAAGCTCGGTTTGGATTGAATTGGATGGTCGGCTTGGCGTGCAACTTTTTACCTCCAACATCATTTACAATTTCGTTAAAATTTAAAAGATCAACTTCAATCAAACTTAAGAAACAACCTGCTATTTGTTGTTCAGAAATGAATTTAAAATGAAGATTCATAAAACCACACTAATGAATTTTACACTAATTGTTTGAGATGATGAGGTTTAAATGGGTGAAATACACTGTTTTTTCACCTGCATACTTCTGTAATCTTAGTTTATTCTCATAAAAGAAACACTAATAACCATAGTTAATTGAATTTCAGGTACAATGAAAAAGATTTAGAAAATAATTTATGCTTGACTTGATTAAAGTAACTATTAAATGTTGTTGGATATATAGGTATATTCTCACTATATGAATAATATTATGTGTAATATTATTCTATGGGTAACACATGTGTTACACGTACAAATTGTATGGATATCGGACCGCAGGTTAAGTGGGTTGAGAACCCAGTACCCAAACCAGTACTTATCCTATAAATACTGGCTTGTGATATTAGTCTAGGTATTCCAATATTGATACCTAGGGTAAATATCTCAAGCACCTTAGTCTATGATATTAACCCTGATTTATTCTCATGTTATTATCTCTCATAATCTCTAACAATCTTGAGATAACAACCACTATAATTTTATGAGCTTAATTAAAAGAGAGATCGATGATGGGTCAGTTCGTCAGAATCCGACCACCGCTGCCGCTCGCCGTCGTCCATATCCGCCGGCACAGCCGCATGCCACCGTTGCACCCACTACAAGCGACTGCCCCTGCCGCAACCCCTTCTCCATAAATCTTCACATGAGACCAAATCAGGGTAGAATCAGATCCATATCTAATTTCTCTATTGGATGAAGATTGGTGTTTCGTGTTCGGGGACAGGAGGGGATCACCACTGCCGTTCTGATATGATCCAGATCCTTCAATTCCGATTGGCTATTTGATTGCGGTTTGGTTCTCGAGATGCTGGATCAGATTCAGATTTGTGTGACAGATCCAAGCTGTTCTATTGGTAGGAGATCTGTTGTTTGGTGTTTGGGATGTTGGACCAAATCCAGACTGATCTAGTAGAACTGATCCAAATCGACACGTGGAGCTAAACTGCTGGTTGTGCTTGCTGTTGTGTGTTCGGCTCTAGTATTACATCAGTTTTGGGCATTTGGCTTATTGATTCAGATCCAACTCATATACACTTAATTCTCATCAAGATTCAGTCCACTCTAAACTTAAAGATCTGTGCTGTTTTATTTGATTTAATTTTCTGTTTATTATTTATTACGCAATTTTAAAGAAAAAAATCCTTCTTTTTACTGAAATTACGTATGTAGTAATTATTCAAAATGAACCCTCTATTGTTGGAATTTATTGTTTATTCCTTAGAGATGGAAAAACATAATTTTCCGTACGAGGTTCCTAAATTAGAGGGATTCAGTAGTACTGAATTTAATAGTTATAAGAGGAAAGCACAATAAGAGATGTGGATGTAATTGCTGGAAATAGTACAGATGGAGAGAATGTTATTTTGACTAGATCCAACTATGATTGACTAGATCAGATCTAAATTAAAGATAATTTCTTTACCTCCATATAGATTTTAATTATTTGTTGTTGCTAAGTGCTAAAGTTTTAAACTGTGTTAATAATTGTTTAATTAAATACAAGTTGAACAACTGTTTTGGCTATGTGCTAAGGATCAAATATTTATTTTGACAAGTTAAATTATAAGTTTTGACTACAAAATTGTATCTCCAATTAAATTGTTCTTAGAATTAAATAGAGCTAATATTTCGTTTAATTGACTAATCTTTAACAATTTGATGAATGTAGGAACTTCAAAGTTACCTGCAAATTGTGTGTGTTGGCATCACGATAGATAAGTCGGCACTGCGTAGGTTTTTCCATCAATTTTGAAAAATACTTCTAACTTGAATTGCTGGTATGATGTACTCTAATTCTTTTTCAGTATTTTCATGTGATGAATATGTTAACGTTTCGTGCGTTTGATCATATGATTGGGAGTTTTAGATCATACTTATTCTCATTTTGAAACTAGCATGTTTAAGATTGTTTAGTGTGCTTTGTCATACTATGTGTATAGACATATTGGGTAAATCTATCATCTCCAGTTTGTGTGAGATCGAATATTTGCTTCTCTAATAAAAATTGATGTATAAAATCTATGACAAATGTCTGTAACTTAGGTGAGAGCATCTTGTAATGCAGGATATGCCGCCATTAGTTACGCTTTGTTCTTTCTTATTTATTGTACTATGTGTGTAAAATTGAATTACAAAATATTAGTCATTATCTCGTTTAACATTTCGAAGATGATGAAGAATGAATATTGGAAAGAACTCTTCGCTCAATGTATTTGAGCAACTGGATATTGTTAGAACCACGAGAGAAAGCAAAAAATTTTGTGAAATGTAATAGAGTAATTTTGTATTAACTCCTATTTTATTATTATTATTTCAATGTGCATAATATAGTCTATTGCGTGTGTAAGTTGTGTTTAACAAACGAAGTAACTGATAATAGTTGTTCTCATTTGTTTATTCTTTGAATACGACATAATAGGCTAGGACATGTGAACTATATATATTGTTTTTTTTTAAACTCGTAACTCTGCTAAATGACACCTCATTAAATATGACAATTGGAAAATTTGTGCTCAGATTATGATCACTGGAAAACCATTTAGTATGGTCTCTAGGAGTACACAATTTCTTGAGTCAATACATTCGAATATTTGTGATCTCAGTAATTTTGTGACTATATGAGTTAATGATTGGTCAGAAGTATTTAGTTACTCTTGGAGATGATTATTGAATGTTTGTCATATATATGGAGGATGAAGCACTCGTTATCTTAATGAATTAAAATCTAGTTAAATGCTAAGGTCAAGGGTTTAGATTTGATAGGGGTGATGAATATATTTTAATAATTTTAGAGAAGTTTGCATTTGGTATAATCTCTAGTTCGCTTTATTTATCATTGTCAAATGGTATTGATAAAGTTACAATCAAATATTCAGTAAAATGTTGAATTCTATGTTATTGACCATTAGTTTGACTTTGTGTAATTATGGGTAATGTTGTTGATATGGCTGAAAATGGGGTTAAATCGGAACCATTCAAAGTGGGCGTGAATCTTAAAGTCCCCGAGGCATGACGGTAATTTCGCCTGCAGACGGGTCCGAATTGAGAACCGGGTCCCTCCTCTTGGACCTGCTAACTCATGAACGGACCTGACCTGTTAAGAACGGGTCTCAACTCGCTAGGGGCCAGATCAACAGGATTGGAGGAAATCCTGTCTCCCCCTGATCTTGAGGAGGTGGTTATAACCACCCATATCCTGCCACATCGGGAAGTAGAGATTTCACTCTTATCCTGAAAGAGATCCCCTTGGCGACTATAAACCCCCCTACCTCCTACGGTTAAAGGTGATCACTCTTTGCATACTAAAGCTCTTTCTCTTCACTATTTTCCTGTGTATTGACTTCAGCGTCGGAGGGTTCATCGCCGGGATCCACCCCGGTGTCTCGAACGTTTGTGCAGGTCCAAGGGAGCACTAAGGAGTCAACTAGTCAACAGGGAAGAAGAAGGGTTCTGCCTGTTCGAATTCCTCACGAACCTACAAATCTCATCTATGGCCCCCACACCAGAATCCAGCGACAACAGATTGGGGCCGTCTGTGGGAACTCACTCGACAAGCAATCTCGTCTTCCTCCTTCAACCCATGTTACTCCCAGCCATGCCTCCCAAGAAGAGACCCGCAAACTCCAACGGATGGACAACCTCTTCTCATCCTCCTCCTTCTCCTCCTCCGTGGGGGATCCCCCTCATCCCAACCAACCAACCTTGCAGCTCGATCCTCTGGCTCCGTAGTCCATCCAGCAGCCTGTGGGACCCCAGGCTACGGTGGGGGAACACTCTCGACGAAGCCGCCACAAGCAACCTGTCCATCAGGTTCGAGTCTCCATCCATAATGCCGACACTGATTCCATGGCTTCCTATACTCCCCTCACTCTAAAGGATCTGTGGAATGTGATTAACAATCGGCAGACCGAGCACGGACCCGATCTTCGTACCCATCTGGAGGATAGGCGGGCCCAATAGGCAAACCCTCGCCGTGAGCATACCAGAGATCGTTCACCGTGCCGATCCAACCAGGGAGAGTCCAACTCTCCCCACAGGCAAAGAGAGTCGCCCCAACGTCGCCCAAGACGAAGCCGCTCTCCGGCAGGCTGCCCTGCACCTCGGGCCCATCATGAGTAGGAGGCCCCTATCACACGAGCAGAATTCCAGCAATTCCAGGAGGCAGTCCTCCGGGCTCTCAACGCTACCCCCAACAATGGCCGTAGGGCTCCCAGTCCTCCGCCAGCTCCTCACCATCCTCGCCGCTCCCGAAGCCCTAGGCCTGCTGCGAGCCATCGCCGCCCTTCTCCTGAACACCGCTGCCACTCCCGAAGCCCTAGGTCTGCTGCGAGAAATCGCCGCCCTTCTCCCGAACACCACCATCACTCCCAAAGTCCGCGTCCTACTCCCAGTCACCCCCGTCGCTCAGTCAGTCCACCACCTACTCTGGGCCATCACCGGCGTAGCCCCAACCCTCCTCGACATGAGGATGGGTCTCGGGGCTTGGCTAGGCAAGACCGAAGGGAGGACTCGGTCTACCGTCGTCTCCACGAGATGGAGAGGCGCCTCAGCCAGCTTGACCAAGGCGAGGAGCGACGGGCAAGGGACCTTCATCCAAGCAGGCCCCCATTCTCCTGCGCCATCATGGAGGCCCCAGTTCCCGACAACTTCAAGCCTCCACATTTCGAGACCTACACCGGGGAGTCGGATCCCCCAGACCACATTGAGAGTTTCAAAACTCTCATGATGATCCACCATGCATCCAACTCCTTCTTTTGCAAGACCTTCCCGGCCACACTTAAGGGGCCAGCTCGGGAATGGTACTCTCGGCTTGCACCAGCATTTATCTTCTCCTTCAACCAGTTCGAGGGTCTTTTCCTCACGCACTTCGTGAGCAGTCGCCGCACCGAGAATACAAGCGACGACCTACTATTCCTCAGTCAAAAGAAAGGCAAACGACTGAGAGACTATGTCAAGCTCTTCACTGCTGAAGCCAGGTCCATTGCTTCCTTGGAACCCTCGGTCGCCACTATCGCCTTCTAGTCCAACGTCCTCAATGCTGACCTCAGGGCGTCCCTCGCCAAGAAGCCCCCTCGAGACTTCTCAGAGCTCCTGCTTCGGAGCGAGAAGTACATCCGAGCGGAAGAAGCGGTCCGCCGCCACACCTTCGAGGCATCATCTTTCGCGAACAAGCGGAAGGGTGTAGAAGAAGAAGGAGCTAAGAAGCTCCAAAAAGACAATGGGGTTCAGCGGTGCCTCCTTCTCGGTTCGAGAATTCACTTCGCTTAACGCGTGTATCTGCCATCCTCATGGAGATCGGAAACGATGGCCTCCTACTGCCTCCCCCAAAGATGAATACTCTGGGAAAGAAGAGGGATCGGAGTAAGTGGTGTCGCTTCCATCGGGACCACGGGCACAACACAGACGAATGTCGCGCCCTTAAAGACGAGATTGAAGCTCTCATCCAGAGAGGGAAGCTCACCCGGTTCGTAAGGAGGGACCGAGCCGATCCGTCCCTGCCGCCTAGGGGGGCTAACAGGCGAACTGAGCAGCGCACGGAGACTCCGGAGGCCGAAGTAGAAGGCATCTTGCACCTGATACACGGAGGTCCAATGGGAGGAGATTCCAACTCCTCTCTAAAAGCCTTCGTAAGGTAGGTTAACTCCGTGCAAAGCCATCCTCCTCCAAAGGGCCTCGGAGTCCCAGTGACGTTCTCTGATAGGGACCTGGAGGGCGTTCGCATGCCCCATTGCGATGCCCTTGTCATCAATCTCCGAATGGCGAACTTCGAAGTTCGTCAGGTCTTGGTAGACAATGGCAACTTCGTCAACATCCTTTTCTTGGAGGCCTTCAAAGGCCTCCCACCGTCGAAGGATCGGCTCAAGTCTGCAGGCTACACTCTCTATGGGTTCACTGGGGTCCCGGTTACAGTTGAGGAAATTATAACCCTCAACGTAATGGTAGGAAAGGCCCCGACAACTCGCACGGAGCCAATGGACTTCATGGTGGTCGACGTCAAGGCCGCCTATAATGTTATCCTGGGTAGACCCGGTTTGGCCGCACTTCAAGCCATTCCTTCAACCTACCACATAAAGATGAAGTTCCCCACTCCCTCAGGAGTGGGAGAAGTAAGGGGAAGCCAAGAAGCGGCTCGGAAGTGCTACATTACCTCAATGGGGGGTCCGATTCTCTCTTTGGAAGCACTCGAACTGCTTCAGGAAGGTGTTCAGATTATTTCCGAGCCAGTGGACGAGTTGGAGGAAGTGGCCTTCTCCGAAGAAAACACCACTAAGACATTCCGCATCAGCAAGGCTCTCCCCCTCTCCATTAAGCAAGATATCTCCCGGTGCATATGGGAGAATCGCGACCTCTTCGCCTGGACTACAGCAGACATGCCTGGGATCTCAGAGTAACTCTCAATACACCATCTGAGTGTCGCCCCTGCGGTTAAGCTTATCCAACAGAAGAGGCGGAAGTTTGCCCCTGAGAGACAACAGGCGATCAAGGCGGAGGTTGAGAAACTCCTCAACGTCTGCTTTATTCAGGAGGTAAACTACCCTGAGTGGCTCTCTAATGTGGTGATGGTCAAGAAGGCCAATGGGAGTTAGAGAATATGCATTGACTTCACCGATCTTAACAAGACATGCCCGAAGGACCCTTTTCCGCTTTCCAGCATCGATGCCCAGATCGATGCGACCTCCGGGCACGAGCTCCTCAGCTTTATGGACGCCTTCTCAGGGTACAACCAAATCAGGATGTTCCCTCCCGACATCCCGAAGACCTCGTTCGTAACGGACCAAGGCCTCTATTGCTACCGTGTTATGCCCTTCGGATTGAAAAACGCGGGAGCTACCTATCAGTGCTTGGTAAACAAGGTCTTCCGAGACCAGATTGGCCGAAACATGGAGGTCTATGTCGACGACATGTTGGTCAAAAGCACCTGAGGGCAGAAGCACACCCTCGACCTTCAAGAAGCCTTCGGGGTGCTCAAGAGGCACAATATGAGGCTAAATCCGAACAAGTGTGTGTTTGGTGTCTCGTAGGGCAAATTTCTGGGGTTTATGGTCAGTCAGAGGGGCATAAAGGCCAACCCCGAAAAGATCCAAGCCATTCTCAAAATGGCTCCCCCCTCCACCGTCAAAGAAGTGCAGAGGCTCACGGGTCGCCTCGCCGCAATCGGGCGATTCCTCTCCAAGTCCGGGGAAAAGTGCCTCCCCTTCTTCAAAGCCCTCAGGGGGGCTAAAGGCTTCGAGTGGGGGTCGCAGCAACATGAGTCCTTTGACAAGCTCAAAGAGTATTTGGCCAACTCCCTGCTCCTGAGTAAGCCAGCACCTGGGGAGGTCCTCTACCTCTATCTCGCAGCTTCGGAGCAGACGCTCAGCGCGGTCCTTGTGAGGAAAGAAGAAAAGATGCAGAAGCCCATCTATTACATGAGTAAGGTACTCCACGACGCCGAACTCCGTTATCCGAAGCTGGAGAAGATGGCTCTTGCCCTGGTCATGGCGGCCCGAAAGCTCTGTCCCTACTTCCAATCTCATTCAGTGGTCGTCCTTACCAACCAACTGCTGAAACGAGTTCTCCACAAGCCTGAGACTTCCGGGCAGCTCATGAAGTGGTCCATCGAGCTGAATCAGCACGACATCAGTTACCAGCCCAGAACGGCGATAAAGGCCCAAGCTCTGGCCGAGTTCATCGTGGAGAACACCATCCCTGACTCATGCGAGTCGCCTGCCGACCCCTTCGTCTAGACCGTCTATGTGGACGGGTCCTCCTGCGCCGATGGAAGCAGGGCCGGCGTCATCCTAACTGGCCCCGACGCTTTTGTCCTCCAGTACTCCCTCCGCCTCAACTTCCCGACATCAAACAATGAGGCAGAATATGAAACCCTAATAGCGGGGCTCTGCTTGGCTCGCAAGGCAAGTGCCGAGCAAGTAAGGGTCTTCAGCGACTCCCAGCTAGTGGTCAATCAAGTGCCTGGGGAGTACGAGGCGAGAGACGACCGCATCGCTAGGTACTTGGCAAAGGTGAGGGAGCTTCTAGCTCTATTCAAAGATGTTCAACTCTAGCGGGTTCCCCGAGAGGAAAATGCACAAACGGATGCCCTCTCTAAGCTCGCCTCCTCGTCTCTCCATGGTCTAGAACGGACCGTCATGATAGAGGTCCTTCTCAAACAAAGCGTTGACAAAGATGGCTCGGAGCCAATGGAAGCCTACCCCCTAACACTTGGGAAAAACTGGATGAAGCCCCTCCTCGAGTATCTCCGAGACGGAGTCCTCCCCGAAGATCCAAAAGAAGCAAGGAGAATCAGGACACGAGCAGAGCGGTACACACTCCTGGATGGGGTCATGTACAAGCGCTCCTACACCCAAATCGATGGTCGACTCTATCTGAGGTGCTTCTCCTCGGAGGAAGCGCTCTACGCCCTCAAGGAGGCCCATGATGGCCTATGTGGCGCGCACTTGGGAGCGAGATCCCTAGCCCAGAAGCTCTTGAACTACGGCTACTTCTGGCCCACACTACTAAGTGACTCCGAGGAGTATGTCCGCCAGTGCGACTCCTGCCAGAAGTTCGCCCCAATCCGTCACCTACCCCAAGCACAACTTGCTTCCTTGGCTAGTCCAATCCCCTTCGCAATGTGGGGGATGGATTTGCTCGGACCCTTCCCTCCGGCACCTGGCCAACTGAAGTTCCTCGTGGTAGCAATATACTACTTCTCAAAATGGATAAAGGCCGAACCTCTGTCAACAATAACCGAGCACAAGGTGCAGAAGTTCTTTTGGAAGAACATCGTCTGTCGGTTTTGGGTTCCTTGTATCCTTATAACCGACAACGGGACCCAATTCACGGGGGCGGCCTTTCGTGACTTTTGCACCGACCTCGGGATTCAGCAGCGGTTCTCTTCCATAGCGCACCCCTAGTCCAATGTTCAGGCGGAGAACGCGAACCGTCAAATACTCTCGGGCTTGAAGAAGAGGCTGGATAAGTCCACTAAGGGCTATGGGTCGAACAACTCCCTAATGTGCTTTGGAACTATCACACCACAAAGAGAGCACCAACGGGGGAGTCCCCTTTCAACCTCACCTACGGATCTGAAGCTCTCGTTCCTTTGGAGGTGGGCCTGCCTTCACCTCGACTCATAGCTTACAATAAGGTGCAGAACGCGAACCGGCTTCGCAACTGCCTAGACCTCATAGACGAGATCCATGAGAGAGCCGCAATCCGCCAAGAGACCTACCGTCGTAGAATTACTCAAGCTTACAACAAGAGGGTACGACCCACCAACCTAAAGGAGGGGGACTTAGTGCTCAGAAAGTTGTCAATTTTTGATCCTATCAAGAGAGGCAAGCTGACACCCAATTGAGAAGGACCATATAAGGTCTCCAGAGTTATACGTCCAGGTGCATATCAAATCGAAGACCCGGGGGGAAGAAAGATACCAAGGACATGGAACGCAGAGCACTTGATGAAGCACCAAGAGGGTGTCTAAACACCGCTCCAAGCAACTTCCCCAGGATCGCTCCAGAGGACATGTCTCGAAATCCTTACTTGTATTCCCTCTCTATCCAAATGTAATGGCTCACAACTTAGAAGCGGCCACCCAATTATTTGCAATAAAAGGAAATCTTTCTCCGCAACTTTTCTATCTCTTAAGTAACCTAACTCTACTTAACAAAGTTTCAATTTTTGGGGTAGTCTAAGTCTACTTGCAAAAAAAAAAATCTTCTTTGTTAAAATGATTAGTTCGGAGTCCAAAACTTGGCTCGATTCCGCTTCAACTACTTGCTTATAAGCGAGTAAGAAGTGGTTCGCCATTCGGAATTGCTCCCACAACCATTGACTCTCTCTTTAAACGACGAGTTCGGAGTCCAACACTTGACTCGATTCCGTTTCAACTACTTGCTTATAAGCAAGTAAGAAATGGTTCGCCATTCGAAATTGCTCCCACAACCGTTGACTCTCTCTTTAAACGACGAGTTCGAAGTCTAACACTTGGCTCGATTCTGCTTCATCTACTTGCTTATAAACGAGTAAGAAGTGGTTCGTCATTCGGAATTGCTCCCACAACCGTTGACTCTCTATTTAAACGACGAGTTCGGAGTCCAACACATGGCTCGATGCCGCTTTAACTACTTGCTTATAAGCGAGTAAGAAGTGGTTTGCCATTCGGAATTGCTCCCACAACCGTTGACTCTCTCTTTAAACGACAAGCTTGGAGTCCAACACTTGGTTCGACTCTGCTTCGACTACTTGCTTCTAAGCGAGTTCAAAACGTCTCACTACTCAGAAGTGCTCCTACACTACAAATGCCAGCAAAACACACGAAGACGAAGACAAGTATTATTTCATTAAAATCTGAGAAACAAGTCTAGTTACAGGACCAACTGCTTATCTATACAACGAGAAACAACACTTGTGAAGTTAAAAGTGCAAAACTCCTAAGGCCTACTTCAGCACCTCCGAGGCACAGGCATATTTCAGTTAAGGGACACCTGGGGACGACGAATGTTGAACTGCCGACTTCCCCCCTCGGCACTTGTCTCTAGACCGGCTAGCCGAGAAGCATCGTCGGCACCCGTTCTAGCGGTGGCTCCAACTGACGCTCCACTCGACGAAGCTGCCGCCCCACTTTATGCGTCGCCCGGACTCCGATGCATTGTCGGCGAGCGACACGCCAGTTCGTGGAAGGTTATCCCCCTATCACGCTCTTCGCGAGTGCAAGTGGTGGATCTGACATTGCTCCGCTCGGCTCGGGTCGTGGTTGAAGACGAGCGACCTCTGCCTCGAGCTCAACAATTTGCTCTTTAAGCGAGTCGTCTCTCACCTTTATTGACAGACAAGACAATCGCATCGAGCCTGCCCCTCGAGATCCTTCGGTGATCGTCCACCGAAGGTGAGCAACCTCCATGCTCTTATCGAGGGTCACCTTCTTCAGCTCATCCCACTCCGCCGTCACCTTAGACAAGGAGTGGCGAAGACGCTTAATCTTCAGGCCAAGGTTGGCTTCAGCAGACAAATCTAAGTCATCGTCTTCAGGGGTCCTCTCTTTAATCCGCTCCTCTAACCGCCTCCTTTCTATGTCACGACGAACTAAGGTCGACCTCAGGTGCTTCAGCTCATATTTCGCCTTACGGAGGTCCGACTCTACTTCATAAAGATGCTCTCGGTTCCGCTCGAGCCCCAATCTCGTCGCCCCTAGACTAGCTCTTAGGCGAGCCACTTTGGCTATCCGAGGCACCTCGACGACCTGTAGTGCTTCGACAATCAGAAAAGAATCAGGGCACGGGGCCGTTGGCGCGTTGAGATTCACACTACTCCAACACTTAGACAAAAAAGAGTTCAAAATTTTCTCAACACTTAGTCAAAATGGAGAACTTTCTTATTCATTTCAAAGTTGAAGCGGTGGCCAGTCCGCAGTTCGGCAATACAAAAAAAGAAGAAGAAAAAAAAAGAGGTGACTGAGTCAAGGAACCACCTCGAGGTGCTGCTCCGAAGCGCCCTCGCTCGGCAGAGTGACGAGCACCACTTCAGGGTTCTCCTCCTCCTCGCCGTCGCCCTCAGCTTCGTCACCCTCCCGTTTGGGCTCGACTTCCGCCAGAGGGATGGACTCCTCGCCCTCTACCAGATCGTAGAAGTAGTATGTCGAACCGTCGAAGCCGGGGATGCGAGCTGCCACATGCTTCAGAGCTCGAGCGTAGGCCTCCTCCATATTTTTCAATTATCATCATATGGGCCTCCGCCTCGTCCTGAATGGCTTTCTTCGCCTCTGCCACCTTCATCTCCTGCCCCTTCAGCGCCTCCTCGGACGCCCTCAAAGCCTTCGCCAGCTCCTCCTCGAGGCGAGCCTTCTCCTTCTCCAGCGCCTCGACCTTGGCTGTCTCGGCCACTGAGTGCTCGAGCGCTTTGGCGAGCTTCGTATCGAGGGCACCCACCTCGGCTGCTCGTGATGCCGAGAGCCGTTGTTTGGCCTCGAACAGTTTCATTGCCTTGGAGCGCTCCGACCGCTCGCAATCGTTCGACGCCTTCATCTCCTTCTCTTGCTCAGCGAACTGCTCGAGCATATGGCTGAAGTGGCAGAGGGTCTGTGGACAAAACAGAAGAATATGAGAACTCAAGATCACTGACCCTGAAAGTGAAGAAAACAGAGCGGGCTACTTACCGACATCGTCGACTGGGCGATCTTCAAGACATCGTCGCCGACCGTGCCTGCCCTCAGCGCCGCGCGATCCTTCGGGGTCGGCAGATGGCGCACCGCCTGCATGCACATCCCCGCATCACCGAGGAAGCCATCAAGCTTCATCACCCGCCAGTCGGGGACGAAGAGCTTCTTATGCTCTTCAGTAAGGATGGCCTCCGCCTTGGCCATGAGCGGCGGCATCTCGAGGGCCAGAGCGGTGCCGGCCGAGAATGCCCCGCTCGAAGATCCCGGGGATTCAGCCGAAGGGAGCGTAACTTGCGGCTCCAAAGGGGCGTCGCTGACTAAGTCAACGACAACCGCCGGCACCGAAGGCGCATGTACTACTCGGCTGGAAGGAGGCCCTGCCGTCGTCCTCTTTCTCTTTTTGCTATCCTTCACCGCCGCTACAGTCCGCTTCGCCATTAGGGCTCGGTAATCCATACCGAGGGCTTCTGAACAACAAAAAATCCGAGCAAAAGAGTTAGTGAAAAACCACAAACACTAAAAGTAAGTGCCTACTTGCTAAAGGAAAAGAAGTAAAGGAGCGTACTGGGTCGATCAGACTGAGACCCCCACCGAACAAGACCTCCTCGGTAATATCCTTCCAATCGAGGGTCGGAAGACCGAGGATCTTCATCACTATCTCCTCTTCTTCTTTAGTGAGCACCGGCTCGGCCTTCGCCCACTTTGGAACGTCCTCCTTCCACGCCGTAGAGAAGCCCCACGACTCGGGACCTCGGATCAGGAAGTACTTCTCCTTCCAATGGAGTCTGGGTTCTTAATCAGTTTAACCCCCTTTCTCGGCGATAAATAGTATCGGTACTCCATCTTGCTCATTCGGCAGATCCGGTAGAGGCTGCGGAGGAGGACGAGCTGGGGCTGCACACCGACCGCTTGACATTGGAGGATGAAGGCAATGACGTGCCACCACATGTTCGGCATGAACTGCACGGGGCTCATGCCGTACCACTGCAACACCTCGACCACGAAGGGTGGGAACGGTAGCCGAAGGCCGGCATTAAGTGCGTCGTACAGGAAGACGCATGTGTCTGGTGACGTCCCCGTACACGCTCGGAAGCTGGAGCTGGGGAGCAACAAAGCATACTCCTTCGGGATGCGGAATCCCTTCTTGATCCGATGAAGGTCCGCCTCGGTCATGATCGAAGGGATCTCATCCACCTTGGAAGGATCCCTCGGGCTGTTCTCCTCGTACACTGTGGCCATCCTGTGCACCGCCTTCTCCAAAATATCCTCGGAGTAGCTCCTGACCCTTTCGAGGCTCGACAGTGTTGACGGCAGCCGACCCAGCGCTCCTGCCCCCTTCGGAGTCTCCACTATCGTCTCCACAACGACTGACTTCGCCACTTCCTTTCCTCGGCGCGACCACTACGGCTCAGTCGGTACCTTGGTCCGAAGTGGAGGTCTCATTTCCCGATGACACTCTAGACATTTCAAGATTAAGTTTGAAATAATTTACCTCTGAAGTGACGTTCACGGTCGGAATAGTTCGCCGGAGATTGAAAATGCCTGGCCGCGAAAGCTAGCAGCGCCGCTCGAGAGCAAAAGTGGCTTTAGTAAAATTGAAGTGAAGTGAAAGTAAAATTGTAAGAAATGAGGGGAAAGGGGGATGGTGAAAACTTATAAGTGTTAAGGTGAAATACGAGTGGGCCTTCGAACACTTTGGGCCCCCATAACGGCTCATTGGAAGCTTAAACACCTGACCCTAAAGCCTAAATGTCTCTTGCCTCGAAATTCGTGCATGATCTACAGATGGATGTCTCAGATTGCACCACGTCGCTCGGAAACCAAATCCGAGCAACTGGCATTCCGAGCTGCTCATACGGAGAAAATAACGACCGAGCAGCAAGAGCCGTCCGATCGCCTCGTGATTCGTGCCGCAACCTGATGGACGGCCCTGATTCAGCCATGCCAACCAAGATCACGTTTTCTTATGATCCACGCCGTCATGCCTCAAGATTCGTGCATGATCTCCAGATGGACGTCCCAGATTGCGCTACATCGCTCGGAATCCCAATCCGAGCAACTGGCATTCCGAGCTGCTTATACAGAAAAAATAATGCCGAGTAGCATGAGTCGTCCGATTGCCTCGTGATTCGTGCCTCGACCTGATGAGCGGCCCTGATTCAGCCACGTGACCAAGTGTAAGATCCACCGTCAGATGACCTCAAGATTCGTGCCGCATCTAGACAGACGTCCCAGATTGCGCCACGTCGCTCGGAATCACAATCCGAGCAACTGGCCTTCCGAGCTGCCCACACAGAGAAAGTTTTGCCGAGCGATATGAGCCGTCAGATCACTTCGAAACTCGCATCATAATCTGATCAAGATCCCAGATTCGTCCCGTCGCTCAGCGCCGCCCCGTCATCTGATCATGCCGAACTGCGTGCCGACACAAGATGAACAGTTCAGATTGCTCCACGCCATCAATTTGGCGATAAATCCTTTTATTTTAATTAAAATTCGAATTAATTATTTAAAAATAGCGAAAAAAATAACTAAAAATTTAGAAAACTCAATTAAAAATTCTAAAAAAATAATTATAAATTCGAGAAAAATATTTTTGACCTCCTCGATAAATAATTATTTGCTAGAATAATTAATTGACCCCTCTTGAAAATTGATTATTGCCTCGCAAAATTAAACAATTGATTCGAAAAAATAATTGAAAAAATGAGAAAAATTCATCAAAAATCCAGAAGGACATGAGAGCAAACTTAGGCACATTACCAGCTCAGAAATGCGCCATCACCCCTTAGACGAGATTCGAACACCCTTTGAGAACTCCGATAAAGCCCTAAACGCAATTAAAACAACAAAACTACTCCCCAAAAGCCATGGCACACGGTCTTTAGGAGTGGGGGGCTCGTGATATGGCTGAAAATGGGGTTAAATCGGAACCATTCAAAGTGGCCGCGAATCTTAAAGTCCCAGGGGCAAGACGGTAATTTCGCCTACATACGGGTCCGAATTGGGAACTGGGTCCCTCCTCTTGGACCCGCTAACTCATGAACGAACCTGACCTGTTGAGAATGGGTCTCAACCCGCCAGGGGCCAGATCAACAGGATTGGAGGAAATCCTATCTCCCCCTGATCTTAAAGAGGTGGTTATAACCACCCATATCCTCCCGCACCGGGAAGTAGGGATTCACTCTTATCCTGAAAGAGACCCCCTTGGCGAATATAAAAAAACCCTACCTTCTACGGTTAAAGGTGATCACTCTTTGCATACTAAAGCTCTTTCTCTTCACTATTCTCCTGTGTATTGACTTGAGCGTCGGAGGGTTCGTCGCCGGGATCCACCCCAGTGTCTCGAACGTTTGTGCAGGTCCAAGGGAGCACTAAGGAGTCAACTAGTCAACAGGGAAGAAGAAGGGTTCCGCCTGTTCGAATTCCTCACGAACCTACAAATTTCATATATTGCCCCCACACCAAAATCCAGCGGCAACAGTTATATTAATTATTCATATTCCTAATTTGTTACCACACTCTAAATTATTTACGCCTTGTAGACTATGAGATAGGAACACAAATAATTTTGTTAAAGTGAAAACATATGGTGCAGTACATTTGTTAGAGTACATGACCCTAGAAGGCCTAAAGTAGGACCTATAACAAATATTTGTGTATACTTAGAAAGTGCAGAATTTAGTTCTATAGACAGATGTTGGATCTATCTAATTTGTATTAAAAGAATCTATACTTGCAGAGTTCTTTGAGGATGTGTTCATCAAAGATAAATGTATGAAATTATCTAGTCCTACAGACAGTCAATAATTCACAGTTAGAATTAAGAACCAGCCTTACTCACACTTAAAATTTCAATGGCAGATGAGCCAAGAAGAGTCTTTAGTAGATAATTAAATGAATTTTTTATTATACAATAATACTTTAATTTAGTTGATTTGCCGAAATGAGCTAAAACTATAGTAAGTAAGTGAGGTTTTGTAGAAGAAACTTAGTTTTGAAATGTTCAGTAGCAATTTTAATGCACTTCCAGTAGCTAAAAGAATTATTGAGATAAGTGGGGAAGATTTGTTTAAAGTTTACTCATATGTCTGTTATATTGCTACAATACATGATCTTCTTGCTCTTACATCTGTTGAAAATTTTGTTATTCATGAAAGATGTTTAAACAATTTTGTATTAAAAGGTTTTGTACTGAATGCTTTAAATTGAAAAGCTTTTTACTGAACAGTTTTATACTAAGAGTTTTGCACTAATATGTTTAATGAACAAGATTTACAAATGGGTAAAATCATTGTATCATTTAAAACATGCATTCAAACTGAGGCACAGATAAATAATTTGACAAATTTTAAAGAGCTTAGATTTGAATTAAGTAATTCAGATAAATATCTTTAATTTTGTGATGTGTCAAATATAATTGCTCTCATTCATTTGTATATTGTTGACATGCTTGTTGTTGAAAGTGACCTCTCTATTATGTGTTATCCAAAGAATTCAGCTTGGAACACCTAGGTGTTGTGGACACCGTATTAGGTATAAGGGTAAGTTTCTGTTGGCAAGGGATAACCCTTAGGCAAACTCATCAAATCAATAATGTGTTCCAAAAGTGAGGATATAGTGATTGAAAGTGTGTTTTGAAACACCTTATAATTATGATAAAAGGTTGACACCTAAGATGGTGCAACTATGAGACAGTTAGATCATTCTAACTTATTGAAAGTCTCATATATATATACAACAATCTGCACTAACAGACATAGCCTTTGAGGCAGGTATGATCTGCAGATTCACTAGTAGTCCTATTCATACACATTGGAGAGCCTAAGAGGCTAATGAGATTCTTGGGAGATACTCAAGATTTTGCTTTGTGCTACTCTAGTCATCATTCATGATTGAACGGATGATCTGCTGCATTATAATGCTCATAATTTAGTGAGAGTCGATAACTAGTGGATATGTGTTTACACTGGGAGAAACAGAAATATTATGGAAATTAAAAGGCAAACATGCATTGTGATATCATCCATAAAATCAGATCTCTATGTGTTATCCTCTGCAGGAGAAGAGGCTGAGTGGATTGAAGAATTTGTTGCTAGTCATCCATTAAGAAGTTTAAGTAACTCGCTAATTCTATTCGTCGACTATCAAGATACAATGCACTATAGCTCATAATTCACTTTATAATAGTCAGAGGAGTATATTAAGACTGAAATAAGTCTAGTTGAACTTTCTCATAGATTAAGTGCAATTGAGACAAAGTATGACTAATGTTCTTGCTAAGAGACTTGAAAGTGATCTAATTATCAAAACTGTGGAAAAATAGAGTTAAAAGCTATTGAGTCAAAAGCTTTCACATTCTAATTATTTTGAAATTTATAATCCAATTGGAGCCATAGGAAAGTTCAAACTTAAGCATCAATTTGAGGCAGTTGGCTTGCTTTAGATAATTTGAAAAGTTCAATGTAAATTTTGTTAATATATAATTTCATTCCAATTTTGATGATGATATATATTCTCATAAATTACTTAGAATCATCTTATTTGTAACCCCCGTTTCCATAAATACGTATTTCCTGAATATTTTCTGTATTTTGATTAGTTATAACTCTATTTCGCGCTAAATTCGTTTTGGATCTTTTACTAAGTGTTTTATAATCGACAATTATATTCACTTTGAATAATGATGTATTTTCTATTTTTAATTGATCAACTATTTATATTTTATATTATTCTTGTTTGGATTTTAATGAATTTGTCATTCTCAAAATCTATTTTGATGCATATCATTATTATTATTATTATTATTATTATTATTATTATTATTATTATTATTATTATTATTATTATGAGTATTATTTTTATTAGTATTATTATTATTGTTGTTCTTATTATTGATGTTGTTACCATTATTGTTATTAGTATTTTTTGTCATGATTCTCATTATTATTATTTTTGTAAAGCCCAATGTCATTACTGTTATTATTATTATTTTTGTTAAAGCCCATTAATTTTGACCTATATCATATTATTTAATTATTTAATTTGAAGCCCGATCCGAGCCCATCTCCTATTGGATTCTAACCCAAATCCTAGTCTACCCTAAACCCATTAACCCAAATAATCACCAATAGCCAAATCCCCACATTCTCTCCTATTCATTGCCTAATAACTACCCAACTATCTCTTTGACCCTAATAATCAGCCTATTAATCCCCCCACCATCTCATTAATTGATTCTGTAAACCCCACATCCCACTAACTCCCCCTTTATCATAATATTATAATATATTCTATTAAAAAAAACCTAATCCCTAAGTAGCTGTTACTCCCATAACTCTTAACCTCTCCCGACCCTTCACCTCCTTCAACTTCCTCCCGCTCATCCCCCAACTCCTCCTCCTCGCACTCTCCGCTCGACTGCCCCCGATACCATCTCCACCTCCACCTGCCAGTCGACTCCGAACTTGAGCACCCCTGCCTCGTCGACCACCGTCCTCGAACCCATCGCCATCTCGCTGCACCTCAGCCTTCGACAACCACACCCACCGAAGCTCCTCCCTGTCTTTGACCACTTGGGCCCCGTTTCTCCTCGCCGCCACCTCCTTGCCATGGCCTTCCACCATTGTTGAGTGTCGCCTCCTCCTCCATTGAGTCACCCTCCAGTCGACTCTGCCCTGTGTTCACCTCGTCGCCCAGTTGCGACCCCGCTCGACATCCCATCGTCATCCTCCCCCTTCCTCCATCGTCCCGCCATTTCCGCAACTCGAGCACCGCCTTCATCCCCAACTTCTGCTAACCATCGTCGTCTCCATCCTCGATCACTGCCAACCCCTGCATCTCCTCCTCCATTACCGAAACCCAACAGAGCATCTTCAACCTCCCGTCGAACTTCACCCACTGCCGCAAGCCTCGCCATCAACCCTAAGCGCCAACACCCTTGCACCGTCGCTGCCTTGAGTGCCACCATCGACCGCTCAGTCGCCTCGCTGGAGCCTCGCGCCATCACTCCTCTTCGCTGCTCCTCCCTAATCACTGACAGCAACCAGCCACCACAAGCACCCACCCCTGTGCATGCCAGCGTCGCCCCCTCAGGCTGTTGACCACCATAGTGCACCACACTGCCGCCGCGCGAGCACCGCCTGAGCCCTCCTCTGTTTTGATCATCAACAGTGCCTCCCTCAAATCACGACCGTCCGATCGTTGATCATCGCGATCGTGATCACTTCTTGATCCGTTGATCTTGGCCGTTGGATTTGCATTGATCACCATCACCATCATCATCATCAAGATCTTGATCTCGATCGTCGAATCTCTTTTGATCATCGCGATCGCGATCTTGATCTTGATCTTCGATCTCAGCCGTCTGATTATCAGATATTGATCCTCATCAAGATCCGTGCCCGATTATGATCATCGTTTGCTCGTCATCGTGTCGCTGAGATTCTGATCCTGTTATTCTTTGCATATTCGGATTAATCTAATCGTCATCAAAGGCAAGTCATCTCACCCTCGAATTGTATTGTATCATATTCGAGATTGTTTTTGAATCCCGCAAGTAGATCTATATTGATTATCGTATATCTGCTATTGTTATCTATCGTTGGGATACTACGGATTTACACGACCGAATCCAAATAGTAGTCTTGACTTCGTGCTGTCTTTTGCCTCCAATTTATAGAGATCTTGCACGCATTCATGTAGATAATTATCGAACATATGAATAGGGACTGTTATTGTAATTCATGTCATGACATTACACAACTTTTGTATATTGTATACTAGTGTTGATTGTTCATATGATTGATGTTGGTGTATTAGTTGATTGTGATTAGTAAGGTTATGTACATTATACTGTTGAATCCTAGTTTGGTGTGCACGAAACGTGTCTATAAATATTAATAAGTTTAGATTGAGTTATTCAGATTTTCAGGATCAAATAATATCCATAAGAGATCCAAGAGAGATCCAAGAGAGATTCAAGAATATTCAAAGAAGGAAAGTAATAAAGAAAGATTGAGAGATCAAGCAAAAGAAGAAGATATTCAAAAAGAGCAGTTGATTGATTAGTGTCCAAGAAAGCTATCAAGACCAGTTGCTATCATTATATATTTGTGAGATTTAATCTGTAAGAATATTGATTGATTGATTGTTTAGTTTTTGGTAAGAAAATAAAGTGGATTCGATATGAACAACGCGATACCGGTCGACCGCACCTAATGACGGTCGATCGCATCGCAGTTGACTGCAACTCCCAAGTATGTAAGAAGCAGTTGACCCTTCATCTTTTTACTTTATGCCAGAGAGATGACTGGTTTACTGCACCGAAATTGTGGTCGACCGTACTTTGCGCTATTCACATTTTTGGAATGTATCGTTTCTAATTTTGATCGATACACTTTCCAATCTATTAAATTGGCTGAACCCACTATGTATTCTTCACCTATCACTTCTGAGAAAAATCTTCTGAACTAATCTTTCAACAATCAATCTGAGTGTGTGTGATAACTATTTTGTATTCTTCAGTCAGGATCATTAAAGTTCTTGAGTTCTTTTTTCTTTTTCCACTTCGGTGAGATTGACGGGACTTGTGTTAGAAGTCCTGTAGGTGTAATAGGTCTCTCAGCCTGAATCTGAGAATCACTGTACAAGGTTTTTGAGTATAGTGGAACGCTTGTGGCGGAGAATTGCTACAAGTATGAGGTGTGAACATAGACCTGGGGGTCAAACTAAGGCTGGCAATTGACCCGAACCCGACCCGAGCCCGATCAAGTCCGACCCGTTTTTAGTAGGACTCGGGCCTGTTTTTTTTCATTTTTTTCGGACCCGGGCCCAAAAATAAGCCCGTTAAAATTTTCGGCCCGGATTCGGGTGCGTATGGGTCCGACCCGACCCCGACCCCGACCCGAATAACTTCTCTTCTAAAAACTCCTATCCATCTCTCACTCCCAGAGTCCCAAAACATCCTCAATCAAACCATATATCTATATCCCCACTCTGAGAATCAGAACACAGAAGGTTCCCTAATTGACGCGTCTCTTCATCTCCCTCGGAATCGGAGGTCGGCTGAGGGCTTCGTCTTCAGAGAATGCCAGCCATTTCCCACTCTCCCAGGCAGCCAGGCTCCTTCTCTCTAACCCTAGCTCTCCTATTTATATGTAGTTCTTTTCATTTTTATTTCAGCATCAACCCTAACCCTAGCTCCCAATTCAATTTCATATCTCTGTAATCTGAATAGGGGATCTCGAATTCATCATCTGCCTAAGTTTCAATTTCAGGTAAATTTTTTTGGGCATCGTCTAGCTCCGTAATTGGTAATGATATAAAATGGGATTCATCAGTTTCTGTTGGTTTAATTTTGTGTATTTCATGGTTAACATTCAGAATAGGTTGATCTTTCTGTTATTACAAAAATTGTTGTATGGTTCTGGAATTAATAGCTACTAATTGCTGGTCTTTAATTCTCTTTGAGATCTACTTGGTTCTTGATGTTAAATAAATTAATATTTCAGAGGTTTTTGCAAAATCAGATAATGAAGCATGAGGTTCTCTCAAAATTTGATAAAACCAGATTGTAAATATGATCTGAGAAAATAATCTTAATTATTGTACTGAAGAGGTTAACGTAATGCTTGATATACAGCATCTGTTATCTTTCTTATGAGATTTTATTTCAGTCCAAGAAAATTTTTGAGAACATTTTCAATGAATTTGAGAGAAAAAAAATCTTTTTTTGGGAGAAGCCATAGGGTCAGGAAGTAATATATCACTTGCAGCATATGAGGACACAATCAAAAGATTACAAAAGATAATGTGCACATAGCTTGAATCCACATGCAAGAAGTCTAGACACCTTTAGTAGTAGCACAGGGAATCGAAATAGATATTGACCAGGAATAAGGGGTAGTTAGGTTCATTGCATAATAGAGTTACATATTGCAGTCCTAACTAATAGAAGGTCAAATCCAATTTGCAAGATTCCCAGTTGTAATGAGAAAATGAAATTAATTTTTTTCAACTTAATATAGTAGTTGCAGTCAAGGGCATCTGAGAACTAAAGTTGCAACTGCAATCCAACTTTATCTGTAAGAAACCAAGCATCCCTTAAATTAAAGATTGTTGACATCATGTCATAAATCTGGTTCTCTGTGTATATTGTAAGTATTCCCCATCACCGTTATTCCAAATTTATGAGAAAATATTATAAGATGGTGATGATGACTTTCACATAAAGATTCACTTGTTTTGACTACTACTCCTTTGAAGCCAGAGACAACTAGTTCTTTAAAGAATTCCCTGATTCAGATCAGTGAACATGAATCTTTTCATAATGTTAGAGGTCAAATGCTTCTGGTTTCAACCTTGAGCAGTACTCAACTCTGAGCTGTTGATCCCCTCAATCTGGATGACTACTGTACAATGAAAAAATTAATGCATTCTTTGTTTTATTGGGACAACTTTCCAATGATAGATGAAAGTGTCAAGTCAGCTTTGCTATAGTATGCTGTCTATGCAGTCATTAATTAATGCAGAACATGAAATTATTTCAAGTTGGGTCTAAATTTGTGGGTCTGTACAATCGAAGTTTTGTTCAATCACACTAACAGTATATTTTTCTCAATTGTTTCCCCCCAATTTTTGGCTGGAATAATGTAATATCCTTTCGCTCATAATGCTAAAATTGAAATAGGTTTTACTCTGTTCTGGAATTTAGAAATATAAGTTGAAATCTATTGAGTTATTTTGAGCTTAATCAGCTAAATGATATTGAGTTATTTTGAGCTTAATCAGCTAAATGATATTGACCACATTCATTAGTAAACATCATATTCTAGTTAATTTCCCTCAGCTTATAATATGGTTATCATCGTTGTGAATTGAGGATACAAATTTCTGTCCATGTCTCGGTTTTCTTATCAGATTGCGTTTGCACTTAAAAATTCCAGGAAACTAATCAGCAAACATTCCTCCTTTGTTTATTAGAATAAAGTATTTAATGCTCTTTACTGAAGTCATTTTATTTGCTGCAGCAGTTCTAGCACCAATAGAGAGCCATGGAGAATCACGACGACAAGTATACACAAGATGGAACAACTGATATTCACGGGAACCCTTCTATTAGGAAGAAAATTGGAAGATGGAGGGCTTGTCCCTACATTCTCGGTACGATTTATTAAACACCATGCTTGTCTTTTTAGTCTTGAATTTTTATTGACGTTCTTGTTAATCTTGCAGCTAATGAATGCTGTGAAAGATTGGCTTACTATGGGATGATTGGTTGCACCAATCTGGTGAATTACATGAAGGAGTATCTTAATGAAGGGAATTCTGTTGCAGTAAACAATGTAACAAATTGGGCGGGGACTTGTTACATCACACCACTTATCGGGATTCATAGCTATTTCTTGTATGAATGATTATTCTGATGAGCTATGCTTTCATGTTATCTTGCATTACTCTCTATAAAACAATTCATGGAATTGCTTTTTTTAAATAAATCGGGCTGGAGAAAATATGTTTGTATGAATGATTATTCCGATTAGCTATGTTCTCATATTGTCTTGTATTACTTTCTATAAAACAAACCATGTAATTGTTTTTTTTTTATAAAAATCGGGCCGGGCTCGGGTATTTTTTGTTTATTCGAGTTCGGGCTTGGGCCCACATTTTCGAGCTCGATGTAAATTCGGGCCGGGCTCGGACCACAAAAAAAAATTCGGGCTCGGGTTCGGGCTTATGTAAGTCCGGCCCTAACCCGGCCCGATGCCAGCCTTAGGTCAAACCACGTTACATCACTGTGTCACTTGTGCTATCTGTGTTTGCTCTTCTTAACTCTTTTTATTTACTCTGCACTTTATTTTAGTTTTTTTTTTATTTCGCATAATCACCCTATTCACTCCCCCTAGGGTGATTTACATATACATCTTAATACTATGTTCACATAGATGTAACTTGCTGTGATTTATGTTGTCAACCCCTAACTCATCGTTCATAACATCTTAATTATTTTATTCATGAAGAATATACTGAGAACCTGAAATTTATTGCCAACCTCAACATTACCATGTTGTTTCGACCTAGATACTGTCATCAAAATAAATAACTTTCTGAATATGAAATGTAGCCCCATGTTTTTAGTTTCCAGAACATCCAGAAATTTTGAATTCTGACTTATATTGCAAGAGTTATGACCATTTTATTGCTGCTGCCTTTTACTTCCAGATTTATGCATATACCATGTTAACCTGATTAAATAGATGAACTAATGATAATATATTACCATGATAATTTTCAGATTGATAGTTAACAAGATAGTGAAAATTATTTTTACTGATTTTTAAAATAAATATTTACTGCTTTTACAACTGAAACTAGTTAACACCGATAACCAGCCAGAATCTATAACCTGTAAAGAACACTGTAATTCACCTAGCTACTGTTGTCGGATTTTGGATTTTTAAAATGCATTGAAACTGAGCAGGAGTCTAGTTTCTAGAACTTCTGACGGATCCACATTTTCTATTATGTAGCAGCGGGAAATTCAATTTTAGTACAACAACCTACTGCTGTCCAGAATTGAGTTTCCATGTTTGATAATATGTAATTGAATCTATAATGTTGTATTTTGTGCATTTAATTGTATAGAGTACATTGAATGATCTTAGGATTGTGTTGTCATCATTCTAGTGCCCCTTATTAATCGCCTGATTGTTTTCTCATTGATATTTTTGTCCCTATTATTCCCTATTAGTATTGCATATTAATTGAATAAAGAATGCTAATCAAGCCGGGGTTAAGGGCTGACTAGAATAGTTGATAATATAGTGACTGTACTCGGAAATGTGGGCCTCATTCCCAAAATATTGTTATCGTCATTGTGCAAGAAATTGCGTCAATAGCCAGTGTTATCGTTATTGTAACTCCTATTTTCCGTATCTGTATTTTTCTACTATATTTCCATTCCTTGTACTATGTTCATCAATTTGAGATATATATTTTGTTTCCAATTATAATAAAATCATTTCATTTGTTTCGACTCAATTTTTGTGCCAATAGTTATTTCAATTACATTGTTCTTATGAGCTCTGATTTGTCGTTCTTCGTGGAGGGTGGACTGATTCACCTCATCTATTTCTTCTTCCCTAATTATAGTGAATTTTGATTCAATCTCTTGTTGGATCCTACTCAAACCCGCTATCCAATAACCCAAAAACCCAAAACCCTTCTATATAAAAACCTAACCTACTTAACCCTAACCCTAACCTAATACTGTTCTAACCTAATCTCTACAGCCCCCCCCCCCCCCCCCCCCCCCACGTCTCCTTCTTCCTCCGCTCTCATCGAAAACCCAGACCCATTGCCATCACCTTCGCCCTGCCCCCCTTCGACCTCATCGCCTTAGCCCCTCGCCATCGTCTCCCCTAGCCCTTCATCCTCATCCCCATATCTTCGCTCCACCGAGACCCATTGCTTCTCCCTTCACCATTACCCCCCTTCTTCGTCTTCCTCACCTTGCTCTACTACCGAAATCCATCACCTCTTCACCGTTGACCTCCGCTCTCACCTCCATTGTCCTCGCCGTCACCCACCTCTCGTCGCCTGCCACCTACGACAGCCAGACCCCAAGCTTTCGCCGTTGCTCTGCTTTTCCCACCAAGAACAGAGCCACGCCGGTGCCGCCTTACGCATCAAGCTTCCCTCGACGTCATCGTCGCCTGCCACCAGTCGCCCCCAAGTCTTCCACAGTCATCGCCAGTCGCCACCTAGTTGCCTACCATCGAAGTCGAGCTCCCGCCTTTTGTCGTTGTAGAGAAGGAAGAAGGAGATAGGCTATTTTGAATTTCAGCCACCCGATTGCATTAAGATCGTGATCATCAATCAGATCAAATCTCGGCCATCTGATCTCTTCGTGATTGGGATCTCCATCACCATCAGATCTGTTTTGGTGTTCTGAGTGTAGCGGATCCCCCAGGTGTTTCGCTGTTTTGCTGTTGTGGGAGAAGGATCTGGTGTGGACTTGATTGCTGTGTGGGTTTTTGCATGTAGTTCGCACGTGCGTGCGTTGTCCGTGCTCATGCCTCGCCTCTTGGAATTCTCATGCCGTTATTTGTTCGTGTTCGGATTCATCGTCGTCCCTAAGGCAAGTATCTCCTTATACATTTTGTTTTCTAGTACAAGCTTTTTCTTGAAAATACTACAAATAGATTGTAAATTGTGACTCCTCTTTGTTTATCATTGATGATCTCATGTTTAGCCTTATCTATTACATGATCTAAGAGTCACAACTCTTCGTTGATACACTTGTTCACAACTAGTAAGATTTTGATTCATTTCATACAAAAAGTGTTTTAGTTGGTTTCTGTTTCTGTCTTGCCTTACTGTTTCGACCGCAATAAAACCAAAATCTGAACTTGAGTTCAGAATATGAAATGTAGCCCTAAGTGTCTAGTTACCAATAACATCCAGAATTTTTGAATTCCGAGTTACGGTTTAGGAGATATCGCAGTTTTACTGCTGCTGTGTCGGTAATTGCAGATTCATAAAAACTACTGCACCACTTTGGTTTACAATTATTTTAACTATGCTACTAGTAAGTAAATGACTTGAAGTTTTGCATGCTGGTACTGGACACCCTAAAGAACATTCCCAAATTTTCTCAGAATTAGTTATTGATGTTTCAACCTTGTTTCATATGTATAAACTCAGTTTTACAAATTCTGGCTGAACACAAATGCTGTATAGTTTGCTGTTTTGATATAAATTGCTACAACTTATATGTGTCTTAATTATATGCATTGGAACCAGGCAGGAGTCTAGTTTCTAGACCTTCTGACGGATCCACATTTGTTATCTTGTAGCAACAGGAATCACAGTTTTGGTGCAGCAACGTCGTGTTGTCCAGATTTGGAATTCTCGATGTTCTTGATACTTTGATTTGTTTTGACCCTCGAACATGTACCCTACCTAGCCTAGACTTGTTCCATGTTCTTGATTTTGTTTAATTGACTTGTTTCGCTCACTTTCATGCATGCTTGATGATAATAATAAATAACAAGCCGGGGTTTAAGGGAAAGACCATAGTAGTGGACAATATAGGTAAGTGTACTCGGAAGGGGGCCATGTTTTCCAATACTTGGTTCATGAACTTGTTGTATCTTGATGGATTCATGGAGCCATTACTTGACTCATGAACTTGTTGGATTCATGAACCCACTGTGCAGTTCTTGAACTTGTTAGTGGATTCACGAACTTATTTCATGAACTTGTTATTTTATTTTTCGATTCATGAACCATGCTTGCTTGATACTTGATGCCTGAGTACACCGCCCTATAAATTCTACCACTAAGCCTAAACAAAATTGTATTGACTGTAGCAACCATGTGATAAAAGGATGACACATGAAGTGCTACCTAGATAGTAATAACTACAAGACTTGATACATGATACTTGAACATGATACATGCTTACTTGTTACTTGATTACATGATACACGAGACTTGATACTTAAACATAATACTTGACACTCGCTACTTGATACTTGTACTTGACAACTTGACACTTGGGACTTGTTACTTGTCACTCGACACTTGTACGTGGTACTTGTTACTTGATGCTTGATACCATTACATGTTCACTAGCCACTTGTTCTACTACTAGTATTTATTACCCAATCTTGTCACTCGAGTTGTCTTTTTTGCTAGCTAATTTTTTGAATCCCCACTATTTGTTGCATCCCTATTACATTCTTGATTCCAAATTTTCTTCCATATTTCTTGTACTTGTTTTACTATTTGCGACCCTAACTTGCACTAAGGGCGTTTGTCTTGTTTTCTCTATTTTTTTCCTTTTTATATTTTTATATATACAGACTTTAGAGACGAGTTACCTGCTGGAATCGGTGAGCAGACATTATAGGCTTCGCTTGGAGAAAGGACTTACTTAAAATAATTGTTTTCTTTGAGTTAGTTATTTCTTTTACTACATGAACCTTGTAACGGGCTATAGTCCCGAGTTTTATCTTTTAATCCATATTTGAAAACCATTGGGATATTATTATTTTGTTTCAATTATTTTTTGTTGATTAATAAATTATTCATGCATGCGTGGTTGTGTATATTTTGTTATATTCTTGTTATGATGCCGAGTCGATCCTACAGCTCATGAATGATGAAAATCATTCGCTGGGTTTTGTCACACGCTCGTATTCCGTATTTTCGGGAAGCGGGGCGTGACAGTTATTGTGTAAGAAATTGCTGCAATAGCCAGTGTTATATCGTGTCGAGTACATGACCTATAGAATCTACCACCTTAGTCTAAACGAAATTGATTGTATGCATCGAATCTGTACTTATGGGATGCAGTAGTACGTGCATTAGTTAGGATTAAAATGAATAATAGACTTAAGATTTTCTTCGCATCGTCATTGCATATTGTCATCATTATTGAACAGTGTCATCGTTATTGTTTACCGTTATTGTTATCATTTATTGTCATCATTATCAATCATCGTTATTGCACACTGCATTGTTACCATTTTGCCATTGTTCATGGCCATCAACTCTATTGTTTATTGAATTCATTGTTATACCGTAAATGTCATTGTTTCTCTGTTTCTCTACTTGTTGTCCACGACTTACTCTAAGAACATATTTTTCTCTTTTTTAGATGAACAGCTTACAGGTAATCAAGGAGAATTGCCTGATGGACTAGGAGAACGACAACAGTGAAAGAAATGAATTTGCATCGCCGCCTAAATAATTATTGTTTTGTCTTGAAGACTTAAATAAATTGAACATTGTTATTTCTTGTATTGTGGGCTTATGACCCGAATAATGTTATTGTTGATTGCAGATGTTGGACTGTTAATATGTTTGGTTATTTTATGCTTAAATTTCAAGTATTGTTATTCATGTGATTACTCCTTTAATGCATGTGTGGTTGTATTATTTCCTATTTGTATTGTTGAGTTGAATTGATAACAGCTTATGAATGACGCAAGTCATTCGTTGGGCCAACGTCACATGCTTGCATTCCGTATTTTTGGGAAGCAGTGCGTGACATTATTATTCCAAAAGAAAATGTGAAAACATGTCGATGTGTATCTTGTAATACCCCAGATCAGTCGACTGGTACTGCCAGCAGTCGACTGGTAGAGGACAGTCGACTGGTACTGCCAGCAGTCGACTGACTATTGAGATTTGTGAGAGGATTGAGAAATTTAGTCCCATATCGGGAATTTGCGAAGATAAAATTGAGTATAAATACTACTGCCGAGGATCAAGAGTCACCAATTCGGTTAACCACCTTTTGAGAGGCAGCCTATGGTGGGCAGTGGAACTACATAGTATTTATAATTTGTCTGAGCATTGGGGCGGGGCGTTACAAAATGGTATCAGAGCCGACTTTCGACACACCGGGTGGGGGTGTATCTGCACGTCGAGGGTCTGGGGGGGCCTATTCGTGGGGTACATATGTTTGCGTGTCGAGGGTCTGCGGGCCTATTCACGGAGCATGCCGGGTGCTAGAAAGGGCGGTCCTACACGAGATGTGTGCCCTGTGCTCTCAGCGAGGACGCTGATTCCTAAGGGGGGGTGTATGTAATACCCCAGATCAGTCGACTGGTACTGCCAGCAGTCGACTGACTATTGAGATTTGTGAGAGGATTGAGAAATTTAGTCCCATATCGGGAATTTGCGAAGATAAAATTGAGTATAAATACTATTGCCGAGGATCAAGAGTCACCAATTCGGTTAACCACCTTTTGAGAGGCAGCCTGTGGTGGGCAGTGGAACTACATAGTATTTATAATTTGTCTGAGCATTGGGGCGGCGGGGCGTTACATATCTGATGTTTAGAATATCGTTATATCATTCCAATTTTGATGATATATCTTTTTTATGGATTCATGTATCATTCCAATTTTGATGATTCTGAATTTAACCATAATTGATTTGACCGTTCTATCATTCCAATATGAAACATAATATAGTTCTTATGCAAAAACTATAATAGTTCTTCTTTTTTATTTTGTTAAAGAAACTCGATTGTGATGCTTGCGTCATATTTTTGCTAAGCTAATTTTGAATCTACTAAGTTCTTTTGTGGAACTAGATACTTTACTAAATTTGCTAGAATTCTTAGAGATGTGTCCCATGATATTCTTATTTATAATATGCTTGCAAAGATGGAAGAGTTGAATTTGTCAACATAGATTTCAAAATAATGATTTGTTCAAAATGGATGAGTAAACATAAAGCAGTGTGCAAGGATAGAATTTCAGTTTATTTCTCTCGAGAATAAATTAGTTACTTGCTTGGTAAATCTTCTTTTGAGTTTAAGACTCTTATGTTCATTGAGCTTAAAACTCTTATTTCTTTCTTGAAGTTTATTTGCTTTGGTTGATTTTGAAACTATGACAGATTTCTCTAGTTGGTTTAGTCATTATGAACTATTCTGTTGTTATATGGTTTGGGAACTATTTAATTATTTTGGTATAGTCTTATTTGAACTGTTCGGATTTATAATTGATTTAGTCCTTATGAACTGTACATTGTGTGATGCATTTCTTCTATTTAAAGACTGCTATCAGCCAGTCAACTTCATGTTGAACTAATGAGATAATCCAGCACACTTATATATTGAGAATATGGGAGGAGATTGTTGGATATATAGGTATATTCTCACTATATGAATAATATTGTGTAATATT
The DNA here is from genome assembly GCA_017893485.1 of Hemerocallis citrina. NCBI lineage: Eukaryota > Viridiplantae > Streptophyta > Magnoliopsida > Asparagales > Asphodelaceae > Hemerocallis > Hemerocallis citrina. The sequence continues at coordinate 400,935,470 of CM030359.1, read as the reverse complement.
ATTCTATGGGTAACACATGTGTTACACGTACAAATTGTATGGATATCGGACCACGGGTTAAGTGGATTGAGAACCCAGTACCAAACCAGTATTTATCCTATAAATATTGGCTTGTGATAGCAGTCTAGGTATTCCAATCTTGATATCTAGGGTAAATATCTTAAGCACCTTAGTCTAGGATATTAATCCTAATTTATTCTTTGTAATTATCTCTCATAATCTCTAACAAATGTTACATCAACTTCATGATTTTATTAATTTGGGCCATACTGTAAATCAAGCAAATCTGAACAACATAACACACATGATTATAGAGAATCAAAACATTGGCAGAACAACTGCTCGGTTTGTATTAAAGAAATTAAAGGAGACGTATATCTCCAAGAAAATGAGAAATGACTGTTGTATATTCAAGAAATTAAAGGAGAACTATATTTTTTATGAAGTAATGCATAGAGGTACGGTCGGTTCGTTTTCATCGCTTATTTGAAAGCCACATCCAACAACTAAACCAGTCTAGTTGATTATTGAAGATCAATAAACGGACCATCTCAAACCCCCAATTGGTTCAGTTAGATAACCGGTCAGTTCGGGTTGGATTGGTTCAGATTGGTCGGTTCGGATAATAGTTGTCCACCCCTAGGTGAGAGGGTTTGGGGTTTTTGTTAAGTTTTTTTTCCTTTTATAAAAACGTGCAGAATGCACATGTTAATTCAAATAGGGAAATCCTACTTTTGCTAGACTTTCTTTATTTCAAAATGGAGAAAGGAGAGAGGGTGTAGACCTATTAGTATAATATATAGTATAATAACTATATTTTTGAAATTCAACCACCACCGTTACTGATATCAATGCTCCTTCAGATTTTGTCGAGCCTTTTGCTTTAGTAATACAAAAAAAAAAAATGAAACAAAGAACAAAATAGATAGAAGTACCAAAGTTTAAAGGGTTAAATTGTAAATATTCCTTTCCCCTCTTAGAAAACCTTTTTTTGCCATACAAGACCACTTTTTGAAACTATTTGAGATTTTGGGCCAGTTCTCAAACTATTAGCACTTGTGGACTAGTCGCTGTCGCGTTAGCAGCTGCCACTATTCCTACTAGTATTAGACACGTGCATACGTGCACGTGGTAAAAACTATAGGGATAATGAGTAAGGTAAAAAAGAAAATAATTTCCAAACTGATCCACTTTTGAAATATATTTACCAATCTGGTATACTTTCGAAAATATTTACCAAAGTTAGGCCATAACCCAAAAGAAAATAATTTCCAATCTGATCCACTGCCAAAAATATTTACCAAACTGGCCCACTACCGAAAATATTTACCAAAGTGGGTCATTTTGTAAACACGTGCGCTGCACGTGCTGTCTTCAAAATGACAGCCGCTGACACTAAGGCCCTTTCCCATTATAATAGTAGAGATTAACGCTATCTTTCTTTAGGAGATTGCTAATACGAATAGCGGTAGCTTGTTTATTTATTTTTTTTAAAAATTATTTGTTGTCGCTATTTCGATCAACGACTTTCCATTTGCGATCACAGTATAAATGAAGTCGCTGATCGGAATAGCGACCTTAATTAAACTGTATTGAGATATTTAGCGAATTCCAGAGAGCCATTTCTCTCTTATAAAAGCATTTTTTTTAAAAAAATGTTGTCTCTAGTCCGAATAGCGACCTCATTTGATGACTAAATCTCCTTGCTCTCTGTATGATTTGCAAAATAATCACCCAACTAATATCGTTATTTGGAGTCGCTATTCGCAATGGTGACCTCAGTAAGGGACTAATTCTCCTTGTTCAATAGTGACCTCAGTAAGGGTCTAAATCTCATTGTTCTTTGTAAGATTTGCGAAATAGTCATACAACTAAGACCTCTGTTCGGAATAACGATGTTAGTATACTTAGGTTTCTATTCCAAATAGCGACCTCAGTAGAGGACTAAATCTCATTGCTCTCTATAAGATTTGCAAAATAATCACCCATTTAAGGTCGATGTTCCGAATAGCGACCTCATTTTAAAAAAAGATGTTTTTTTCCCAGAGAGAACTAGCTCTCTGAAATTCGCTAAGTGTCTCAATACAGTTCAAATAAGGTCACTATTCTGATCGGCGACATCAAATGTACTGTGGTCGCTAATGGGAATAACGACAACAAACAAAAATTTCAAATAAAATTAAACGAGTGTTCGCTATTTTCATTAGCGATCTCCTAATAAAAGATGTCGTTAATAGGAATAACACCGCTGCTAATGTGACGACAACTAGCTCATAAGTGCTAATAGTTTGGGAACTGTGCCAAAATCGAAAATAGTTTCAAGAAGTGGCCTAGTAAGGCCAAAAAAAAAAAAAAAAACTCTAGAAAACCAAAACCCCCCAAAACCCTAACCCTCATCCTCCGCCACCCCCAACTACTCGTCAACCGCTCCTTCAGTGTCTATCATCGCCTTCTTCTTCCCCAGAATCCACTGCTGCTTTTTGAATGGGGACAATGGAGGTGGATCGATTGGACGGGAGAACCCCCAATCAGTTGAGGCCTCTCGCCTGCTCTCGCAATGTTCTGCACCGAGCTCATGGCTCTGCTCGTTGGTCCCAAGGTTCGAAGTTTCTATCATTTTTAATGGTTGTTTGCACTTCTTTTATCTATTTTATTTATCGATTAGTGTATTTATTTATTTATGTATTTAGGGAATACGATTGTACTGGCTGCCGTGTATGGGCCCAAGGGTGGAACGAGGAAGGGCGAGAACCCAGAGAAGGCGTCTGTTGAAGTTGTTTGGAAGCCGAAAACCGGGCAGATAGGTGCGTTTATGTTCTTCACTTTATTAAGAGACGAAAATTATACCAATTGCGTAAGATGATGTTTGTTGTATGTTAATCGTTTTGAATTTCTTTATTGGTTGTGCGTTTCTATTATGTTCATTTTTATTTAAATAATATTGGAAGCTTGCGCATGTGCTGGAAACGAAGTTAGGTTAACTAAAGTTTATTTTCAAGTATAGAGGCTTGCTAACTTTAATTATCACACATCTACTTGCACTCGAAAAGTTAACTCCATACATTAGAAAGAAAGATAGCAGAGCATGGTTAAAAAAAGAAGGTTAAAAACCATTTAAACATGTTTTGAGCTTACCTTTTCTGAGTATGGGTTAAAGGGTGGTTAAAACTGTGTACCTCCATTTTTGTTAAAAAGGGGTCAAAACGGGTTAAATGGACACAAATGGTTCGAGATTTAAAAGGTTTTATCTAAAAACTGTTTTTGGGCTTGGGTTTTGAATTTTATCAAACAATTCTAGTATAACCCTACCTGTCAACTGTATAATGAACACGACCTGTTATACTTGTACTTTACATGTTTCCTAAGTCCTAAGTTACGTTATGAGACTTGTAGCACAATTGTTTTTGCTTCCTTAATTTTATAATGAACTTATGAACTATCAAATTTTTTGTTATTTGTGCATACCATATAAATTATAATGAAATCTTTAACATCTGGCATTTTTCTATATTTCATCCTTCAGTTTTCCTGTTTCTGAAATAATTTATATGAAAAAATGAAAACATTGTAATTTTTTCATTTAAACCCCATTTAAACAGATAAACAAACCTAATGTTGTGTCACGCCCCGCTTCCCAAAATACGGGAACACAGACACGTAACTGAGGCCCAACGAATGATATAAGTACGCCAACTTATATTATTCATAAGCTGTACCAGTCTTAACTCAACAATATAAAAAAAATGAATCACATCCACGCAGAAAATATAATCACATAAACGAGAAAGAAATTCAATAACCAAATCTGGAATATAAGAACTTACCAAATAGTTCGAGAGGCTCATGCTCCAATCGTAGAAGAACTGCTCATCAATGCCTTCTGAAAATTTTCCTTGTGCACCTGTACTTGTCCATCTAAAAAGATGGAACAATTTGTCCTTAGAACAAGTACGGACAGCAAGTAGTGAAAAGCAGAGAGTAAGGGAACATGGTACATGAAGGAATATGAATCAAGATCAAATTGCAAAGACAATAATGGTACTAATAACAATGGTCATAATCAAGTATATACGTGTCCACTAGGTCTATTAGCATGTTGTTTCTCTTATCTAGTGCACGTACTACTGCGTCCCATACCACAGGTTCAGTGCACGCAAAACAATGTTCGTTTTAGACTTCGTGGTGGGATCTACAGAGCGTGTACTTGGTGTCAATAACAATCATTTACAATTTACAATCAATCATTCACAATCAATACTCCTTCCATGTCAATACGATATCACGATAGGCCTTACCGAGTACATTTTCTGAGACTATCCACTACTAAGTCAATCCTTATTGACCCCGGCTTGTTTAGTATTTTATTAAGTCATTCTTGTCCATGTAAGTGTATAAGAATGTCAAGGGGACGATAAGAATACAGCAACATGATGCATTGCACAATAAAATACATGAAGTAGTGAATCTGAAACAGCCGACACAGTTACCCTAAAATAGTGATAACTCATAGACTACAGTTCGGAATTTGAAGTTCCAGGATGTTATCAGCAACCAGACACTTAGGGCTATAATTTATATTCAGTAAGTTCCTGTTAATTTTTATGGTAATAGGATCGAAACCTCTGTGCAAAACAGTACAAGCAGCAGAAATTCATAAAAGCTATCACATATATGTTCATCAAGGTGGGTAATTAACAAGTTATTGCATCATGAAATGTACTACACTAATGTACAACAAGTAAAATGGATTTTTCAGTGTACAAGTCAAATTTATCACGTCAAGTTCAAGCCACAAGATCTCAATTAATCCATATGTATTTGATCACAATGTATTTTCTCATATACAAGTTCTATTCATTTTATTCATGTCAAGTATGTGTTCAGGCTTGGGTTTGAGTCAATGGATAGTAATAAGATGTCAAGAGTACGTTGGGTTAGCTCGTGTAAACCCTTGATACTCCCAACGGAAAGGACATAAGGCAAATTTAAGATAATTGAAAAGGAACTACTTGTAGGAGGTCAATAAGCTATTAAGCTTGAACTAGAAAAAATTAATTGAGTTCAAGTGGACTTGCCTTTTTGTAGACGATTCAAATACGAATAAGGAATAACGGGATCAGAATCCCGGGGAGCAATCCCAAAGCACGTGCGAAAACCGTGCAATCCAAACCAAACAACAAAATAGCAAAGTCCCAAGACAGCAAGCAGCAACACAAGGCTCCAACAGCAAAACGAAGCACGACAACTCCACACAAAACAGGGAACAGTGAAAACAGCCAATCAATTCCCTTCTCCTCACACTGGAACTGGATCCAAAACAGGGGACAACAATTGCGATCCAAGGTGGCCAGAACACGGGACGGCAAATCCCACCAATCACTTTCCTCCTTTACTTCGACTGAGAGAGAGAGCGGCGGAAAGAACGGCGATGACTGGAGATGCTAGTAGCGAGGCGACAACAACTGGCGGCGGGGAGAGAGGTCGAGCGGCGAAGTTGCGGGGGTGCAGCTTCGGTAGGGCTCGACGAGGGCACGGGGTTCAAGCGGTGGTGCGATTGTGGTGGTCGCGGTCGGGAAGCGACGCAGGGTGCAGCGGTGACGATGACGGAAAGGGTGTTGTCGAGGGTAGCTCGACAGCAATGGCGGAGCTCGCTTCGGTGGGAAAACAGGGGAAGGAAGGAGCGTCGACGATGGCTTGGGCGGAGGTGAGATGATGACAATGAACGGGGCCGAGGACGACGGGGTTCTCCGGTGGATGCGGGGGGGTTCGATGGGTTCGATTGCGGTGCTGGTCTGCAGTCGACGAGGAGGGCGAGGAGGTTGGGGATGGCAATGGCGGGGTGTAGAGGAGTGGGGTGGTGTTGATGGTGCTCGACGAGGTCGCGGTGGAGTGGTGAGGGGGAGACGGTGCTGTAAGGCATGGTGGCGGCTTGGAGGCGACGATGGGTCGACTTCGGGTGGTTGCACTCGAAGAAGGAGGAAGAGGGTGAGAAGGGGGTCTCTGTGTTTTGATGGGGAACAGGGAGAAAGAGACGGGAAGGGGGAGAGTGGGGGCTGGTAAAATAATAATAAAATATATTAGTAGTGGGTAGTTGGAGATAGTGGGGGGATTGGGAGATACGAGGCAATTGTGCAGTTGAGGAGAATGTGAACAAATTTGTATACGGGTGAGTATATAGGTTTGTTGGTTTGGGTTTAGGGTTAGAGTCCAATAGGAGATGGGCTAGGGTTTGGGCCTCAATTAGATATAATAAATTCAATGATAATTGTTGGGCTTCTCATGAACTCAAAATAATCAATAAAATGATAGTATGGATCAACTTGGGCTTCAAAGTAAATAAATAAAAAAGAAGAGAGACAAGATTCTAGTTTGGAATATAAATTTTGGTTTCAATAGGAGATTCAAGAGGATTTAAATGCATCGGAAAGAATTTATACGAAAATTGAAATACAAGAATACATGGAGAAGAAAGAAAAGAAATGGAAATCCGTATAATCGGAAACAGGGGTTACACGTTGGCTGGCCGTTTTGATCCCATTTCCACTCTTTGTAACCTTGTAGCAAAGTTAGATAAATTTTATATGAGTGGCAACTTCTTGAGAGCCCAATAGTTATCTCAACTCCAAAAGGGCTCTGTAAATCGTAACAATGCAAAGTTAAGAAAGCTAAAGTTTGGGAGATAACTCTACAAAACTCCAATTTCCCTAACATAACTCTGTGCCCAAACGCAGAAGGACCAATAGTTTTCTCAACTCCAAAAGGTCCATCAGTGGTTTTTTTTTTTTGGCCCCTACTAGAGTTTTTGAATTGTAAGGCTGTTTTTTTATATGCTTTGCACTTCAAAAGGGATTTGTGTACTAGGTATGAACTATGAAGTACAAACACTTCTAGTTTGTAGTCATGTCGGTGTTAGATATGTGTTGGGCTCTCATTTAGATCACATATTCGATAAAATTCTCTGTGTAAATAAATTTTCGTTGTGTTGGTGTATTGTGGCACATTGTGTCAATGCCAGCGTGTCTATGTCTGTGATTTTTAGAATCTTAGCTTAAGGTTCTTTAGTAGGCTTAAGAAGCTGCATTAACATCATATTTTTCTACATTTCAGTAGACCTACATTTTGAAGTCTAATCATTTAGTGGAGCTAAGATGTGAAGTTAGCAATATCTTTTATTTAGGACTCTATATCGACTGTACATTCGTTAATAAGGAGAAGAGAAAACAATAAGTGATGTAGCTCCTGAATATGACCTAAGGGAATTTTCTCTGGAGCTCTCATTCTCTGTTGGATGCTAGGTTTCGCTGATGGTCTTGACTTCATCTCTACTAATATAACTCAACAATTCGAGCTGTGTAAATGCGGGCAAGCAACCAATTATCAATTTTAAGTCAACTACACGTTTGAAACTCTATTCTATGTCAACCATTTACTTAGATCTCAACAACACGTTTAAATCTTCACTCTATACTAACAATCAACTCAATTTTAAAGTGAAAAAAAGGGGAAAATTTAGGATATGTAGACTTTGACATGCTAGTTAGATTAAACTGGCTCTCATACACAATAGATCAAAGAGATACCCTTCAGATCTCACTAGATTCTTGATGTGTTTTATTAAATTGTTGTACAGGGAAACAGGAAAAAGAGTATGAGCTGGTCCTAAAGAGGACTTTGCAAAGTATCTGCCTTTTGACCATTCATCCAAATACGACAACTTCTATCATTGTTCAGGTTAGGTCTGATGTGTCTTTTAATGTTCCTATTATCTGTTTTCCACTGCTAATTATTTGATTTGCTTATGATTTCCCTGATTTATTACTTATATTACATGAAAGAACCATCACACAGAACAAGATTGATTGATCACATTTAATGAACATCATTGTGGCTGCCATAGATTGGGATTTGAGAGAACATTAACATTTGATTGATCCCTATTTACTGTTTGGCATCAATATGAAGCATCATGTATCTCAGCTGTGAATTATTTATGTGTTTGTAGTAAAGTCATATTTCTCTCTTGTGCTTGCATTATGTATTAATTGGAGTTTATTGTGGAAAGACATATAGTCTTGTGCAATTTCTAGGATAACTATAACTGATATGTTATATACGCGATATTTATGGAAGGGTACTAGAAGACTTTCAAGATCTCATTTCGTATGAGAAAGAATATTAAATGCTTTCCGTAAGTGATTTAGGAAAATATATGGTCCTTTAGTAAAGCAGAGATGTGTAATCCAACTTCGTCAAAGGCATATTGTAGTTATTATGATCTGCATATGGATAGATGCATCGTAAGGAAATTAAGAAGATGAAGAGCTAGATTTATATTTGATAATTAGAAATGAAATAACTTTATGTGGAGTTGGTGTTCTTTATGATGGCTGATAAGAAAGTGAACAATAGCTTTGGCAGGTATCTCCGAGACACGCGGAACACTACAAATCCACAATGAAACAGTTAGACTGTCTCTATCAGTATTTACTATGCAGAGAACACCAGAAGTTTCTCCTTTTTGTATTAGTTGTGGATGAGGATATTACTCTTGGATGAACTTTAACAATGGTTGAGTATTTATTGATTAGCAAAACTCTTGACAGTTTATCATGTACTAAGAATAATAATTTATTATTGTTATATTTATGTATTATTGTTATATTTATGTCTCACTCAGAACTTAGCATACGCCTATCTGTTAGTCTAATGATGATCGTGATGAACTATCAAGGACTCAAGGTTCTTAATCCTTTTTGAAATTATGCGGATATATAGATGAGGCTTTGAATAATGTTTGGACAATATGTTGTGTAGTTCTATTTATTGGCCTTTATATATGGCCTATCTTCTATCCTTTGCAAATAGTCCTTGTAAGTTGCATCCTAGTACCATAAATTCTTTACGTTTTTAGTTGTGTTAATGATAGGCGAATACTAAGTTGCTTGAAGCATATGGCTGATATTGTAAAATTATTAATCACTCATCTATTATTAATGTCTGTATAGATGTATGATATACCCAATAAATGTACATTTTTCTTTCTACTAGATCTTTTTTTCTCCATGTATTGAGTGGAGTTTTCATGGGCTGCTAAATCCTACAATTTATATCATCGCATTCCTTAATAGGTTATTCATCCTACTCGACTGTAACTTTTTCGAGGCTAAATATAAAAAAACCTCACCCAATTATTGTGCATTTTAAAAATACCACACCAAACTTTTTTTTTTTATAAAAAAACCCTCACCCAACTATGTTTTCCAGGTATGGGCGAGTGAGTTTTTTTATAAAAAAATTGTGTTAAAAACATAGTTGGGTGAGGTTTTTTTTAAAAAAAAGTTAAGAGAGTGGTTTTTTTAAAATGCACAATAGTTGGGTGGGTTTTTTTTATTTTTATATTTAGCCCTTTTGGAACTTAAAAACTGCATTTAGGTTCTTCTTTATCTATTCTTGTCTTGCACCCAAATAAAAAATCGTGTAGTTTTATTTCCATATGTGGCGTTATGCGGTTTGATAAAGAGTATACTCTTTCCTGATGCATTTCTTGATGGTTGACTCTACTATAGGGGTGCCAACTTGTCCGAGGCGGGCTGATTCGTGCAGCAGCCTGGCGGGCCTGCTCTTGTAGTTGTTCAGGTCTGAGCCGGGCTGGCTCGGGAACCGGTCTGGCCCCGGGCCGGTTAAAAAAAGGGGGAGGTTAGCCTAGACCGGCTCCCCAGCCCGACCACCCGGGCTGGGCCGGGCCAACCCGGATTTTTTTTCTTTCAAATGTTTTGTTTTTTATTTAAATTTTTAACACTTTTTTCAGTTTTCTGAACATTTGAAATATATAAACAATGTAAGAAATTCGGATGTACAAGAATCATCAATCATATAAAAAAAGTACGTATTATTTTTCTTAATATTTGAAGTTTGGAATGATTTATAATAGTATAAAAAAGAGACATGTTATAATACATACAAGTTACATAATTTGAAAATTACATGATAGGGGGGTTTCTAGAGTTTGAGATAACCTAGAGTTAGTTTGAAGAAAGGGCAGAGGACTACTGTCGTGCATCTCAACTTAACCTAAACCTATGATCGCATCGCACTAAATTCCCTATTAAGCTTCTTACTTTACAAATCTTCAGTCTTTACTCATCAATCTTCGGAAATTATCTTCAGTCTTCTTCATTCTTCACTTCAGGAGTTTGTTTTCATGATTCGTCTTCTGGAGTGTTGCTACGAGTGTTGCTACTGCTTGACCCTTCTGTTATTCCTTGAGTCCTATGCTCTGCTAGACTGTTTCTATATGGCATCATGTTAGATGCAACTGAATTTGGATCAAGAGGTTGAGGTTTTGTAATGTTGCCTTCAAGAGTAGCTAAGACCTACTAACATAGAGCACTTGAGTCATAGTTAGAGTTTACAAACAATTTATTAAAAAAACACTAACATAACGAAAGGAAGAAAAAAATTAACTGGACACAAGATAATAGGTTCACACATTAGTAACTCCTTAGCAGTTTTTAGGTGGTAGAGAGCCTTGTCATTCTTCAACTTGGAGGAACTAGTCTCCCTTCCTTTTGGCAAATTCTTATGTTTCCAATGTGAAGGATTGTTGCCGTCACTCGGATTATCACATCCTGGATAAACCACAATTTCATCAGTTTTGTTGTAGTTACCGTCTAAATTGTCTCCTTTGTCTCAAACCGTTTTGCATTTCAGTCACATTCAAACACACACCAAAGACGAGTAATTACATTTCACATCAGAGGCATTTAGGAGTAACTAATTAACAATGTCGGCTGAAAAAAAACTTGTCCTGCATAATCTTTTAGACAAAAGAGGTCGCAAAATAATGAAAGGAAAGCATTAGTTTGTAAAATCCAGATTTTGTCCCGGCAATGGAAGATTTAGTCTTGAAATTCATGTACTTCAATGGGATGTTATTTGACACTTGAGGTTCTTCTCAATATTTCATTGAGAATATAAAGGTCAAAATCCATCACCGTGTTCATCCTCAAAAGCATTCCTTCAATTCTCTGTTTTAAAACTTCTCAGTTGCAGTTTTCGATCAAATTAATTAGGGAATATTATTTGAAAATGTAGTAATTAAACTCGACTCTTGTAACACTCCCTAATACTACTGATCCTGACCCTCTAAAATGAAAATGTTAATGCATCCATTACTCACAATTCAAAATTTAGATGATCTTATAAACTTTTTCCTAGAAATCCATTTTATTCAAGTAAGGAAGAAAGAATTTGTATGAAGAAAGAATTTGTATGTAAAGTGAAAAACTATATATGACGAGTGTAATGTCAGACACAAATGGAAATAGTTAAGAACAAAAGTATCCTGCATATCACATATAATTACATTTATTGCTCATATAACCACCAAGTTTATCCCCTTCACTTTATTGTACATCTAACAACAGCAACACAACTTCAAGATTCAGAACATGATCATGTCTACATCTTGCATGTTGACAGAAAAATAAGTTTGATTCTTATACGTAATCTTTTATATTTATACCTATGTTCAGAAATAAATAGGATAATAAAATCCAAAGTTCTCATAAGAATTTCATGAAACATCTCATGTGCGAACCAATTTGAGTATGATTAGTATTGTGGGTTAGTTTTTTTTTTTTTTACCTTCAACCCATTTACCTTAGCATCACCTATTCTTATCATGAGATTACTTGCAGTTAAAAGGCTAATGGTACACAATTTATTTTCTTGTAATAAGATATTACATTCACTTTTGGATTACCATGAGAATATTATTTCATGCTAACACTGCTATCATTTTATAAGATCAGTTAAAAGGCTAATGGTACACATTATCTTGAGAAAGCCAACTTACTTCTCGGTAAAACTCGTTGAAAAGTAAGCACAAACAGTCACTTATCCTTCTTCTGGTATGACCCTTGGCTCATTCCTATGCCTCTCACTGTCATTCCTCTTGCGATTAATTCGAGCTTTAGTGACAATAGACTCCTTCATCAATATATAAACTCCAATAGGGAGTGGATAGAACTTCCTAACTTTCTTCATGGTATATATTGATATCTGGGCAACAACACGGTAATAAGAAACATTGAATGAAGGGGACAATGCATCTTTATTCAACTGTATACTATAACAATTTATAGAATTTAATGTTTACATTTAACCTTAAGATCTATCAAATATATATATTAGTAATCATGAGTCCTTTGTTCTTTATACTGTACTATAAGACTCATATGACTAGGGCCGGCCCAACACTTATTGAGGCCTAAAGCGAACTCTGAAATGAGGCCTTTTAAAAGCTTATAATAATATTTTGTTAAAATTAATATATTTTTATTTAAATATTTTCTTTCGGGCTTTTTGAGATGCAAAATCATTTATTATATTATTGTAATCAATTTCGGACTTTTTGTTATGTGAGGAGGCTTATTTCGGGTTTTTTGGTATGTGAGGAGACCTATTTCGGACTTTTTGGTATGTGAGGAGGCCTTTATTTTTTAGATAATTTTTTTTTAGGCCTAAAGCCCTAGCTTTGGTTGCTTTACCATTGGGTCGGCCTTGCATATGACTAACAAGAATTAGAAGAATAAGGATATCATGATTAGGGTTTTGCTTACATTATACCTTGAGAGACGTGGATTCGTGTGAGATGGCAAAGGCGAAAGGAGGGAGAGCGGCGGGAAGGCACAGAGGGGAAGTGAACGAGGGCCTGCTGCTCGAGAGGGCACTGTTGGAGGCGTTAAACGCTTCGGAAGAGGGAGATGTTTGCGAGATAGGTGAGGACAACGGGAGTTTGGGCTTAGTCTGCACGGTGGCGATGAGGACTTGGGGAGAGAGAGGAAGATGGGAGAGCGGCGTTGGATTTTAGAGATTTAGGGATTTTAGGTATTTATTTAGGTGACTTTTTAATTAGGTTAATTATAGGATTTGGATGGCTGAGATTAAATCTTGTTTAAATCTATTATATCATATCTACGGTCTGGATCTGCTCTGGACAGATTCAAAAAAAATATTGGTGCTTTTATAATAGAAATAGATACATTGTTCCTCTGCTTCTTTGTTCTGTTATTACGTTATCTAGTGGGGAAAGGTTGCCGTCCAATTTCTGCATACTTAAAAATGTTCTTTGAGCCATAAGAGAATTGAGTTGAGAAAAAGGTTCACGTTGTAACCTCCAAGCAACTGAGTTAATAATTCTGTAAATGTAGTTGTTTTTCAAATGTTTATTTTTATTTTTATTACATGTAGATAGTGCTGCTATCGAAGGTACTTCTGTCATTTACATATATTGGACTCTTAGTCATGTTCTATAATAAATTTAGTACATGTGCACTCTTAACTTCTGATAAAAATCTGTTCGGAAATATAATTCTGATTTAGTTTTATTGGGTCTTCTTTTGCAGGTTGTTGATGATGATGGTGCCGTATCTTTTGATGTTGTTTAACTGAATGCATTATTTGTTTACTTTTTGAAATTTGAGATCTAGATATCTCTAGGAGATCATAGTAAATCTTTTTAAATAGTTTCAAATGTTTCATGCAACTCGTGATATGAAATTCCAGCATGCGCTATGAGTTTCTTTTTACATGCCATATCCCTATATTATGTAAACCTTGATGCCTTGCTAACCACTTGTTGTATGATATGAGACCCCTGTATTGACTAAGCTTTACCTGACTTAAGTTTTTCCATGCCCATCTACAACACGGTGGATAACAGTTGTCATGGGACTTGTTTTAACGTGATGATAACCATATTAGTGTGGCATAATTTGGTCAAGTAACACCAATATTGCCTTTGATTGATTTAGATGGGGAATCATCCATAGAAAAGTTAACCGCATTTCCTAGAGTTAGCTTCTTGCCATGGTAAGGTCTGCTTGTTGATCATTACTTATGAACTTGTTCCTTGCATGCATGATTTCATCCTTGGGGACAAGTAAAATTTTTCCTTGGCACCTTTTTAAAACTTCATAGTTTATCGATCATAGCCTTCCTCTTCAATATAAGGTCTGCGAAGAATCTAACCTTAAATCGAGAATGCACTACAGAAAATATTTGACTGAATCTTCACTATTCAATATGATATTGATCATTCAAAATTTAATCAAGTTCCTTTCCAACAAAAATAGATTGAAGAGTGGCTTTGATATAGAACCTAGACAATGTATGAAAATCTACAACGATGATATTGTTAAAGTAGTCTTAAGTTTAGTCCCACATCTGAAATAAACTCATATTAACTTTGTACTCTTCTATATATAGGAGGCAGTGTATTCAGTTATAATAATCCAATAAAGTATTCTTTTCTGTCTCTATACTATATTTTAACATAGTATCAGAGCCTACAAAAATATAGGGTTTACTCTCTCCCCCCCCCAAAAAAAACTTTTGTTCATCTCTCCCCTCCTTCCTCCGAAACCCTAACCCTAGTCGGTCAATAGCATCCCAACTAACACCCCCTCCCGCTATCGCCGCCGCCTCCTTCGTCTCCGACTCCTTTCCCTGAACGCACCGTTGTCACTTCCTCCTGTCCCTGAACCCACGTTGTCGCATCCGCCGTCTCTCCCGTAACCTGACACGCACCCAACCGCCGCCGTTGCATCCTCCTCTCCCGCACCTGCCTCCTTCTGCCTCCACCTCCTCTCCCGCAACCTGACCCGCAACCAGCCGCCGTTGTCGCTCCTATGGCTGGCATCTCTCCTCCCTTATTCTTCTTCTTCCTTTTTTTTGCTTTTTCTCTTCCAGTTTCCAAAAAAAAAACTCGAAAAAAAATCCGCGTTGTTCAGGAATGTATGCCCGTGGTTGATGCCCTCCTCCCTCATCATCTATCCTTCTCACCTGTTTTTCCTTCAGATCTAATCTAGATATGCTCCAATGTGACCTTCACTACTACTCCAATGGTGAATTCTCATCCTCCGCCAATGGCGACCTCTCCTTCAACGGTGGAACCTTATCCTTCCACTGCTTCCCCTACTAAGGAGTCAACCTCCTCCCAGTCTATCATTTATGCTGAAGGGTATCAGGACTTCCGCAACATGCTGTGCACTGCTTCTGGTAACTCTGTTCACTCGGGTATTGCTTGTCATGTTTCCTCGCATAAATGGATAATTGATTCAGGTGCTTCTGAACATATGATCCCTTTAACGCTTTTTTCATATTCTTTGCTTTCAAATTATCATGTGTGTATTGCTGATGACTCACTCGTCCCTGTTGAAGGGGTGGGAGATATCTCCCTTACTCCGGACCTTCATCTTTAAACGGTACGAATTTCTAACTTTTCAGATAGCTTATTATTAGTTCCTAAACTTTGCAAAGATTTTAACTGTTCAGTGACATTTTTTCCTTCTCATTGTGTGTTTCACTTCACGATACTACGACGAGGAAGGTGATTGGTACCTGTCGTGAATAACATGAGTTATATATCTTAAATTCTCTAGTCACGACTTTTAATTATTCTGTTGAACCTGAATTGTGGCACCGACGTCTGGGACATTCTTCTTCAATGACCCTCAAGCACTTGGTTTCAGGCTGTGAGCCTTCATTGAAGGTATCATGTGAGTTAGGTAAACATCATAGGGTTTCCTACCCAGGACGCATCAATAAACGTAGTGAACGGATGTTTGATTTAGTGCATTCTGATATTTGAGGTCCTATTGGTTTTTCCACATTTAATAACTTTCGTTATTTTGATACATTTATTGATGATTTCTCTTGAATTACTTGGTTGCTTCTTTTGAAAGATCGTTTTGAAGTATTTAAAGTTTTTCAAGAATTTTTCTTTGAGATATACAAACACAATTTGACACCACTTTTAAATGTTTTCGTTCAGATAATGCTAATGAATACATGAGTTCTCATTTTCAACAATTTGTTTTCTCAAAATGGAATCATGCACCAAACTTCTTGCGCCTACACTCCTTAACAAAATGGAGTGGCAGAACGCAAAAATCAATATTTATTTAGCACTGCTCATTCTCGGATGTTTGAAATGAAAGTCCCCAAGTTTTTTTTGGAGTTTTGCAGTTCTCAATGAATGTTTTCTTATTAATCGAATGCATACTCCTATTATTCAAAATCAATCCCCATTCAACTTGGTATTTCCATAAAAAAGTTCATTTCCCATACCACCTCGTGTTTTTGGTTGCACTTTTTTTATTCAAAATCTCCATGCAGGTATTGATAAACTTGACATGCGTGCTACTAATGTGTATTTTTTGGGTGTTCGCATTTTTCGAAAGGTTATCTTTGCTTTTGCCCTTCACGAAAAAAATGTTTACCTTAGCTGATGTTTCTACATAAATATTTTTTTGAACATATTCCTTTACATTATCCTGATTTACCGAGGGCTGTTGTAGAGTCTTGAATTTCCACCACCACCACCACCAACGATAACACCATCTCCACCACCACCACTACCATCGCCTTCGCCACTTCAGGTTTATGTCAGAAGACGTAAGACTGGTTCAGACTCGGCCATCCAAGATGTACCTTCTATTGTTTTATCAGTGCCACACACTTCTCTCGGTAATATTCCTAACACAGATAATTTACCTATTGCTCACCGCAAGGCTAAACGTTCTTGTGCTCACTATCCTATTGCCTAGTTTGTTTCCTTTTCTAAACTGAACAGATATTTTCGAGTCTTTATCTCTTCATTGGATTCCATCTACGTTTCTTAAAATATTCAGAAAGCACGCAGGCACCCTAGTTGGACAGCAGCCATAAATAAGGAAATGCATGCTCTTCAGCTAGATGGTACCCGACAGTTGGTTTGTCTCCCTGTGGGTGGTAAGACAGTTGGTTGTAAATGGGTATTCACTGTCAAACATAATCTTGATGACATAGTTGATCGCCTCAAAGCTCTCTTTGTTGCTATAGGTTATTCACAGGAATTTGAGGTCGACTATGCAGACTTTTTCTCCAGTTGCGAAACTCACTTCTGTTCGTGTCCTTATCTTTCTTGCATCCAATTGTTCTTGGCCTCTTCATCAGCTTGATGTCAAGAATGCATTTCTCAATGGTGACTTGAAAGATGCGGTGTATATGTAGCAGCCTTCTGGTTTTGAGCGACAGGGGGAGAATCTTGTATGTTCGCTCAAAGTCTTTTTATGGCCTCAAACAGTCTCCACGAGCGTGGTTTGAGAAGTTCGAAAAAACTGTGTGCTTTTATGGGTTCTCAAGAAGGCAAACCATTATCTCTTCCCAAAGAAATGAAGCAAAGACATTGTTATTCTGTTAGTCTATGCTGATGATATCATTATCACGGATTCACGGGTAGGGATTCCCAAGGTATTGCATACATCAAGCAGCAATTAGCTCAAACATTTCAAACAAAGGATCTTGGTATGCTCCGATATTTTATTGGCATTGAGGTTGCACGCACAAAGGATAATATCTTTCTTTCTCAAAGAAAGTATGTCCTTGATATTCTTACCGAGACAAGAATGTGGGGATGTCGCCCCAGCAACACTCCTATGGATTCCAATATTAAGCTGCCCTCCTTCTCCAATGATGCATTGTTATCTGATCCAGGATGATATCATAGGCTGGTTGGCAAACTCATATCTTTCAGTGACTAGGCCAGATATTACCTTCATAGTTAGTCGAGTCCCAGTTTATGCATGTATCGACCATCACTCATTGGGAAGCGGTGGTTCACATTCTTCGCTATCTTAAGAAAGTCCCAGGGCAAGGACTTCTCTTCAGGCCTGATGATTTCGCTATCTTAAGAAAGTCCCAGGGCAAGGACTTCTCTTCAGGCCTGATGATTCTCTTTCTTTACGAGGATATTCTGATGCTGACTGGACAGGGTCAATTGATGATAGACGATCTACTAGTGGATACTTTGTGTTCTTTAGAGGAAATCTGGTATCTTGGAAAGCAAAAAGGCAGCCTGTTGTAGCTAATTCGAGTGCAGAATTTGAATACCGAGCCATTGGGCATTTGGTTTCTGAAGTTTTATGGCTCAATTCTCTCATTCGAGACTTGGCAATCCCACTTTTTTCTCCAATTCCACTGCATTGCGATAACCAAGCTGCTATGCATAATTCTGAAAATCCAATGTTTCATGAGTGCACAAAACACATTGAGGTCGATTGTCAATTCGTTCGTGATGGGTTGGAGAAGAAAGTGATCTCATTTTCATATGTCCGGTCCGATGAGCAACTTGCTGATATTCTAACTAGAGCACTACCTCCTAAGTTTTTTCAAATTTTCTTGTGCAAGCTTGGCTTCGACAATATTTACGCACCAACTTGAGGGGGTGTGTTAAAGTAGTCTTAAGTTTAGTCCCACATCTGAAATAAACTCAAATTAGCTTTGTACTCTTCTATATATAGGAGGTAGTGTATTCACTTATAATAATCCAATAAAATATTCTTTTCCGTCTCTATACTATATTTTGAAAGATATAATATTGAAGCTCATCAGCCAATCATACCTATCAGTACTTCCCTATGCGGAAGTAGTAGTAAGCATGAATAAGCAAGATACCGATTTGTTGTTGAAACTGTATATCGTCTATTTGGCATTTTAAAAGGCACAAGAGAAACGAGTTTTATACTTGTTAGCTCAAATCCATATATTCATATGAAGGGGTAATTTATCCTTGATTAAAGTATTCAGCTTCTGCCATGTGCCATAAATGCATCCTGTGCTGCACTTGTAGATGCTGGAATTCCTCTGAAGCATCTTGCTGGTAAGCTTATTTTATATTAGTTTTGTTACACCCATATACTTCTGTTGGTTTAACTATGCTATCAATATTGCAGTTTCTATATGTTGCGGTTTAAGTGAAAGTGGATCAATAATGTTAGATGCCACTATGGCTGAAGAGCAGGTATATTTAATTTCTTTACATGCAAATTACTGCGAATTTCTACTGAAAGCAAAACTAGGAAATCTGATGTAGCTGTATCGACCAGAAATTATTCCTTACATGTTGCAAGAAGTGGTATTGGTAATATGCCTTTATAAACTATACTAGATTCTTGCCAACATGAACTGCCACCATTGTTGAGGTGATTAATGGGACTGTACTTGCATATCAAATTTGTAGCACTTTTCATGATACATGATGCCTGGATATACAGGTTCCTCCGCCCTCCCCCCTCATCCGGGCTAGATTGAAAAATGGGATACTTGTCAGCCTCGTAGGATAATTAACATGGAAAAATACCAGAGTTGGCGAATTGTAAAATTGCAAGCGCATTTCATATTGTATTTTCAAATGTTTTAGTTGAACTGAGAAATTAAATTTGTAGTGGCAACAGACTCTTCATGAGTTCGTATAGCGAGAAATAGTTAAAGATGTCTCAGGATGTTTTGTCTGTCTTTTCCAATCACCAACTGGAGATTTGTTGAATTAATGGAAGCTTGAGGTGTTCATCTTCATTCAACACTATTATTAATCTTCAATTGGACAAACATTATCCTCTTTATTTCATATTTCTTTATTTTATTCTCATTATGGAGACTCCACAAATTCTCTTCTATCATTAAAATTATCATTTTGGAATCAACACATTCCACGGAGTATAATATACTTTCAGTTGCCTGTATTTTGCCTCTGGCACTGTGATGAGTCTTAAACATTTTGTTTTGTTTTTGACAGAAAATGCAGGCCTTTGCTTATTTGGTCTTTCCAAACTCGCCTCTCTCTGTCCTTCCTAAAGCACCATCATCTGATGAAGGCGAGCCTATTGAACACGGAGTAATTACATCTGTTACCCATGGAGCTATGTCTGGTAAAATCTTTATCTTTCCTCCCAACTCCCATATCTACAATTTGTCCCTAATTCTTTCTTATTTTAGGAATGTGTCATATGTTGATGGATGTTTGACAGTTACCGTTTTTTTTTTTTTTTAAATGTTACTGAATGAGCCTTTTAAAATGAAAATGTAGCCAGTCACAGCTGGGAGATGTGATAAATTATAGGTATACCCTATGAAGCACGGACACGGACATGGACACGCTAACACGCATGTGATGTGACATGACACACAAGAAGATTTTGAAAATCTTAAAATATCAAGTGTCGTGTCCGGTTCATGTGTGCGATACGACACGGCTACCAAATGGAAGTGTCCGTTTAACTTTGGATATTCTGGAAGGATTTTATAAGATTTCTGACATGCGGTTGGCGTGCTGTGATTGCTTTATCAGTGGATTGAAAAGCTCAATACAAAGTATCGGTGCACGTCAAAGTCCAGATGCTGCAATTTGCCATATAGCCATAAAACTGTATAAATCTTAGTTTTGGCATAGTTTTCTCGGGTCCCTGTTAATTACTTTTGCTGATTCATCTCACCCTTCAACTGATCCAATCTGATGTCGAGACTAGTAAGCAGTAACCTCCCAACAAAATCTGACTCTTGGTGTATGTGCCTTGTGTTAGATTCACTTTTATAAATCGAGTATGCTAACTTCGGGATTGACAAGCTTGCTCTATGCATCGACTTTGATTCCCACTCCCTTGAGTTAGTGACTGTGCAAGCACCTTTATTTACACCCGAGACTTAACTTTGAGTTGTCTATTGTTTATCCGTGCAAGTCAAGAGTCTCAATAGTCATATCTGGATCATTGGATATCTGGCAATGATCATGGTGCCAGCAAATCATTTCTGAATTATCAGCTTCACCAGCATTGTTACATCTATTTCTCTGCCACAGGAATCAATTTTTTCTACAAGTACTATTCCCCCCCCCCCCCCTCTCCCCTCTTTGTTTGTATTGTAGGATAGATCCACATTGGACCTTGCGTTTCAAGTTCTATGTACTCTATTATTTACATATACACACATTTTTCTCACACTCACTATTCTTTCTTTATAAACTAGCAAGTGACCACGCGCATGCGCGGGCATGGACATTGAACCATGATCAGAACAGTTGGTTTACCAAACGAAGAAAGAAGAAAAAATAATTGTATAAGTTGAAATGCACTTATAATCGGAGTCCATGAACAACGGGGATAACTCGAAATGTGTTTGCATGCTGATTGTGTTTGTTTGTTTGAGCTTAAGGTAAACTTGGAAGCTTGATTAGAATTATGCAAGAATACTGAGTTAAGTAAGCATTATAGTAAGTTGAGTATCACAAAAAGATATGGCCAAACCTGAACCCAATGCAATTATTGTGTAATAAGTTTTAATAACTATGGACCAGGAAAAAGGCCACAGGCCGGTGTAAAGAAAAATTTAGGACATCAGAATCCAAATATCATATGCAGTAACAATTGATGAGAAAGTGTCATAAATATAATAAATTTGTTTATGAACGAACTTGGCAGACAATATATAATAGATGGAAATCCCTAAATAAAGGCATATGTTCTAAGATACAAATAACTGAAAACCATGGTAATAGAAAAAAATTGGTAGAATTTAGTATGGAATCTTACATTTATTGGTCCAAAAAGTGTTGCAACCACCAATGTGCCTGCAATAGAGAATGCCAATTATTAATCAGTAAGCATGTAAAATGATCACATACCATTGCCACAAAATTTTACAATTATTCAGTGTAAAAACTCGATCTATACAGCCCTATATGCACATGCAACGAACATGGACCAAAAGATTGATTTATTCTTTCAAATACATTTGCCATCTTTGATACATAATTAAGCACGAATTGTATCAATTGATGCTTATGAAATAACTATTATATGTTTGAATGCTCTCAAATGCTGATAAGAAAGTTGGTATCTCTATCACCCAAAATATATTAGAATGGTTAGCATCCACTATGTAGAGGTTGTATGGTATCCATTATGCACCAAGAGGAATGAACATTTAAAGAATAGTTAGGCCTGCAAATTATCCCAAGAAATGTGTCGTAATATTGACAATAAACATTTTGGAAAATGGATTTTTTTGGGTAAGCGAAATCATGTAAACACCAAAGTCAAAATTGTTGAGTAAATATATATTTAAGATGTGCAAAAAAGATGAGTATGTTTTAATAGTGATATGGACACAATTGTGCAGGCATGGTCAATAAGTTATACTCGAGTCACTCGAAAACAGAAATGTACAGTTTATAGTAAATGTGCACAATTATACATGTAATTAAGCAAAGACTGCATGCAATTAGACTGCAATTAGAAAATATGCATAGCTTGAATGATTAGAAACTTAGTCCCCTAAAGTTGGCAAAGTCGAAAACTTGACTATTGCATACCATGTTGCTACTAGAAATAAAGAAGTTTGAGTTTGTCTACAAAGATATCAATGTGCATTGAATTAAGGCTAACGTTCTTTGTGAATGCAGGTTGTAGAGCATGCAAAGCAAAGATGAGGGTTCAGATTTGTGCATCATAGGCTCTAAAGGTTTTAAAATGAGCAGGTTCCCTTAATTCCATGCTTTTATATCTGAAACTAAAGTGAAACACTATTTTAAGAGTTGATATGGCAAATAAAAGTATATATGGAGGATTAAGTACCTGCGGGATGATGGATTTTCCAGTGAGGAAATAGTCAGCTAGCAGTGTACAATAGAAGACGAGGGGAATTGAAGTATGCGGGGAGATGGTGGTGTTAATGTAGGTAAACTTCTCTAAGAATTTAAGCCATCCACCATAGCCATGCCATATGGGACATTAACGACGAATCAAGAGAATCTCAATAGACCCTAGCGCCCATCAAAGCACTTGGTTAAGTTGATCTGAGAGATTGATAGGGGCATATCCTTTGAAAGCAGGGAGATGGGGCATGGCAAGCAACAGATTGGACGCCAACCACGAGTGTGCATTTTGAACCCATTAAGAATATTTTTTCTGTAACTGAACCATAAATCCAAACCATCTGCAACAAAGTATGAAAGATTAATTGGTTTATTAAAAAAACAAACATAAGTTACTTTCGGCTGGCACGTACATTTGTATGCTATTTGCCCTGGTAACATACCTCATTATCACATTCTAATGTATCTTCAATTTTTTGCAAATGAATACCGGTCAAAA
This sequence comes from Hemerocallis citrina, assembly GCA_017893485.1. Classification (NCBI taxonomy): domain Eukaryota; kingdom Viridiplantae; phylum Streptophyta; class Magnoliopsida; order Asparagales; family Asphodelaceae; genus Hemerocallis; species Hemerocallis citrina. The sequence goes on along the minus strand of CM030359.1, from coordinate 400,912,497 downwards.
ACAAGGAACCAATTACCTCATTTCTCTAATCTCATTCTTCAAGGATATCCATCTGGACATTGGAATGATAAAATTAAAATAGAAAATTGCATTAGAAACCGCCTTCTTGGTTTTATTAAATAAATAAACGGGATTAACGATAAAGCAAAAATAAAAAAATTTACACTAGAAATCACCTTGCTTTTAGGCCTCAATTATGTAAATAGGTCTGGTGAGTGGTGAACCCTCAAGTTTGCGAAGTACCTTCTTGGCTCTTGCAAACTCAAACATCGTGGCTACTCGTTACTTTAGAGAATCATTTTATTGTTAACAATTATAATTTATTAATTTAATTAGAAGAGAAAAATACAAAAAAATTGCAGGTAAAGCACAACTGAAAATGGAAAAATAAAGGCTCGGTCCAAAATATTTTTTATAAGGTAAATGAACAAATTCATCAAGTCGTACTAATCTGCACTACATTAATGTTCTATAATTTATACTTCGACACAAGTGCAAAACCAAAGCTAGTCTATCAAAATAAATCTTTAGGAGGATTTCATTTTGTACATTGATAAAAGAAAAAGAATATAATTGGTGATTAGATTGAAGTACCTACTAAACAGGGGTAAAAAATATATAAGGAATATGATATAATATCAATAATAGAGTGCAAAAATCCATTATTGGCATCTAAGGTGAATCATAGTGGCATAGTCCAACTAATGGCCATATCGCAATCCCACATAAAATCACAAATAACATATTTGTATACTAATCAAAATCGTGCGTATATGATCTAAGGCTACCTATCAAAACCTTAGCTTCATAAATTAACTCTCGCCAATCTCTAATTTGTACCAGATGAAATAAGATTGAAAAAAAAAAAACAGAGAGAATTGTATGCAGGTTGGTCATGGAGAACTCCAGAAACTCATCACCTTGCCCTTCCCGCACTTAAGCACACCCACCTCAAAGGCAATCTGAAGCTTGAGAGTTACCATTTTCACCTTTCTCGATTGCTCAGCATAAATCATTGTGGGAAACCAATGGTGATCGCCATGTTTTAATATAGAGAAATACATAGTTACACGTAAGAGTAGAGAAAAATTTACGAAAGAAGATCAGAAAATTCACATATAAAGTTCTGTTCTTAAAGTAAAAATACGTATTTTTTGCCTTTTAAAGATACATTTATTTAATCATAAGGAAAAAGAGCACCCAACCATTTTTCTACTCAAGATGACTACACCCATAATTTATTACCAGTATCACTCCCCTTGTCCTTCCCCCAAATAGTCAATAAACAGTACAACTTGCAACATAAATGCAAACAAAAAACCATTTAAGCATAGCCCCATATAAACAATAAAGCAAACACTTAGACAAAAAGCACATTTGGTCCATTCCATTAAATCTAAACACCCAGGGAAAGAAATTTCTCTTCAAGAACTAAGAAAACCCATGTTCCAAACAACGCAGTGTCTGAAAAGTTTAGGGAAAATCCTAACTGGTTAATGTAGATTTTTGTAAGCCCCCAAACTGAAATTAATTAGTTAATTATCACAATCAACAAATTATTTATATACCTCACATTATATATCAATTATCACATTTATTTACTTACAAAAGCAGCCTGATTATATTCACTATTATGGAACCTCCCTGACAATACACACACACACACACACACACACACACACACACACACACACATAAAAAGCTTCTAATTTGAGATTAATACCTATTATGCTAATCAAACAAATGTAGGATCCTTAATTTGGGATTTTATCCAACTAATTCTCATCTCTTATTAAAGTACTGTATAATCTCATTCTCAAAAAGTCACTATTCACTAAAAATCAATATCTTTACAAAATGTCATAATTTTCAACTAACCTAATCCAGGTCTGATTATTAATAAAGTATCAAAATCATCCCTATTTATCGCCAACAATTACATCCTATGCATTGACTACTTTAAAAATTCTTTAACAAAAAATAAAAGTTTGCTTAAGACACACACAAAAAACCCTTAGAAAATTTAAACTTCATTAGTAAAAATAGTGAGTCAATCGATGAAAGAAACTCAACATAATTTAAAATGGTTTCCACGAAAGCACTGGAAGGCAGAGAACCACTAATATTCAACGTGTTTTTTCTTGATTTTAACTAAATTTAAAGAGTATTTTCGATGATATATTTGCACCATAACATCTATATCTTCCATTTGACAACAACTGAAATTGGATGTTTCAAAAAGCAAGGCAAACATTTCTTCTAAAGCACTGAAATTATGAAATACATCTAGACAGCTTCAAAGACAGGGTAAGACAAATATATCTTTACATGTGGAGTTTAAAAAACCAACTGCTTAGCAAAGTAGAGTATATGTATATGTGTGTGTGTGTGTGTGTGTGTGTGGAGTTTAGAGAAACAGAAACCTACTGTTTTTTTGCTTTGCTTTCGCGAGAGCTGATTCAATTTCCTTCTCAAGTTGATTTGCAGCCTCATCAAACAACTTCTTCTAGCCATGTTCTATTTCCAAGCATATCATTATGTTCCCTCATCTATATAAATCATAAACAAATTAAAAAGAAAAGTTAAAAAACAAAGCCACACATGATAAAAGATTCACCCTAAATTAGATGGAGAAATTAACAGATTCTGAAAAGAGGGGGGGGGGGGGGTATTATTAACATAGACAAATCAAAATGGAACTTAAAGAAATATTAAGATTATATCAAAGAAGAGAGAGGTGCCCACCAGTTCCTTGGCAAATATTTTGCTCCTCGTAACTTTTTGTCGTAACGAATTTCCAAAAAGATTTAAAATAAAATTTGAATAACAAAAAAAAACATATATAGCTCTTAATCCTATGAGATCAAAATGGAATCGATCAATTTATTGCCCAATATTCCTTGCATCGAACAATTGTGTAGAAACAGGCTCAAGCCAAACACCACCACCTCTACGGACAAAATTATAAAAATATTAAATAATTAGAAATTCAGGGTATGTTTTCCGCTTTAATCAAACTCCTAAACCTTGGCATATTGCCACATACTATAAGGAAAAGTAGGGGAAAATGTCCTACATGAAAGAATCACTGCGATCTGCGATTGCAAATTTGGCAATGAAACAGCAAAAAGTAGGCATCTGCACAACCTGCATTATCTTCATCATCAAAATTAAGTGACAAACTCGTGTAATTTTCTCCATCAGGACCAAATTTATGCATAACAGCAACATTCTGGACCTTCTTTTGCCTCAAGTAAAAGTAATTTTTTTCTCAATTGCAAGCACAACGCTTACACCTTATTTCGTCTTCAACCCAACTAAACCCAAACCCAAAAATAAAATCCATCTCAAAATAAGACCACATAATCGAAATTAGTAACAAAACCAAACCTTGATTGCTTCCATCTAGCATACTCCACATGGAAAAGCTTGCCTTTAGATGAGAAAGTGACCACAACATTTGGAGCTTTGAAGGTGAATCCAAAGCCTGCACGACCAGCTGCGATGGAAGGTGAGGTGATTAGCTCGATTTAGGGAATTTGAGGAATTTTTAGGGTTATGGTTTGGGGATCGGAGTTCGAAGGAGAGAGAGGGAGATTGGGGAAGATCAAAGGAGGAAAGAGAAGGGGGATAAAGTTAACCGATGATGAGGGAAATGCAGATGTGGCCGTCAGAGCTGCTGGCGAAGGCGTACCGAGTGGCCGTCTGAGTTGTTGAAAGAGAGAAAAGGAAGATGAGTCTAGGGTTATGGATTCGGTTTGTGAGTTGGAGAGAGGAGATGAGAAGAAAAAGAAAAAGAAAAATAAGAAGAGAATGGGCTCTCTCTCTCCACGTCACACAATAGCTGATATAGGCACCCTTAAGTTCCCCAATTAAAAGAATCAACTACCACTCAATGTTTGGAGTATACTCACTCAAAGAAGGGTGCATATAGCGAATGGAGAAATCTGCACTTTACAATTTCAATCCGATGGCATAAAAGAGATGGCAGTTCTGTAATTTTTCGAAAAATTCAAGGTTAGAGTGGGGACTGAAAGAGGGCAGAATCCATAGTTCCTAGCGCCTTTAAGTATAGATATAGATGAGATTTCATGAAGATATTTTCCGTTCCTAGTTTTCACTTGCTGAAGGGAGTAGTTATCTTTAAGCTTCATTTCCTTAATGAAGGACCTAAATTCACTTTGGCTGATTTCTTAATTAGTGTTTAGTTGCCATTAAAAAAAAATCCCAAAATTTTGGGATTTAGAAGTGTTAATTTGATGAAGGAAGTGCCCTAGATAGAGTTAAGTGGAGCAGATCCCAAAATTTTGAGATAGGCTCTGCTTTGTTGTTATTGTTGTAATAAAAACAGATTTGAATTATTTGATACATTTATTTTTCCTCCAGATCCCGACCACCCAGTCTCCTTTTGGCCCTTCTTCTTTTATTAAAGTCGTAGATCTCTCGATTATCTACATACCCATATCCCCTTTTCGGCTCCCTTGCTAGTTCCACTATTTGGCTTTCCGCTATCCCCTTCCCTCTCCCTTCTCCCAAGAGTGAGGCGCGACTCTAGAGGCGCGGTTACCTCTGTGTAGCTATTGACCTTTAAGGGCGTCGTATTTTCGGGTGCTTTCCGTTTGCTTTGTGCTTCGAGTCCCAGGTCTGGCCTTCTTCAAGGGTTCTTTTGTATTGGCTCGAGCTTCTAGATCCCCTCAGCCCCGTCTTCTGCTAGCTCCGTCCAGCGCCTCAGGACGTCTGTTTTACGTTCTTTGCCACCGTTCACTGTAAGTTCTTTTTTTTGCTGCTTATTTAGGGTCTCTTCTGAGATTCTTGGTTCTTCCGTGTTCAAGAAGTAATTTTCTTCGTTCTACCTTCCTAATTATTTCGGGTGGTTTATTGAGGGCTTATTCCACATCTTAGTTTATTGTTTTTTTGTGGTGGTATTTCCTGGGAATTGTATTCGTTTCACCTTGTTTCTTATCAGCTCTTTTGTTTTTCTTGTCTGCTCTTTCTGCTTGGGTTGTCTGTTTTCATTTGCAATTTCGTTTGTTGTACTTTTTCCATGATTTTTTGGTATTTAGGTTTGCTTCCCCTCTATTTTTGGATCGCTACAGTAGCAGTTGGCATTCTGATTTCGTTTTCCTCTCTCTCCCCCTCCACTGGTTTGGTACTGGGCCGAATCATGGGCTCTTCGTGGGTTGATGTGGTTAAAAAGAATTTTAATTTTTTTTTAAAAGTGTCCAAAACCCATTGAAGGCCCATATCCCCGAACCTTCTAGGCTACGCTTCTTTACTTATGGTTCTTTCGTCTCTTCATCTCCTCGTCTCTCTCCCTCCTCCCCTTTCGCCCATCGCTGCTTCCGTTGTCTCCAGTCGGGACATCTTAAAGCTTTCTGCTCTTTCAAAATGAAAGTGTCTATTCTGTCACAAATCCGGTCATTCTCGCAATCGTTGCTTTTCTCTTCAACAACTTTTGGGTCTTTCCCTAGGCGTTCCTATTTCTGATCAAGTTATTGCCGCCTTGGACTTCCCCTCCCTCCAAGCCAAACTCTCTGACCTTCATGCTCCGACACCGAAGAGAGCGAGAGTATCGGCTGAGTCAGCTATTCTTCCCACCCCTCCAGCCTCTCTTCGCATTTCTTCTACCCAGTCTATCCCTCCCACCCCTTTTGCGGTGGACATCCCCATTCCACCTGCTCAGTCTATTTCTAAGCCAATGACTTTACTGCCTCCCGTGTCTCTGTATTTTGTTCCTTCGCCTGAGATCTTAGCAAAAATTGAAAAGCTGGATTGTTATGGGGCTGTAACTTTTATAGGAGGATCTATTTCTAATTATTCACTTGACTCCTTCCTTTGTAATACCTGTAATGTGTCTAACTGGACGTGGGCTGTTAACACCTGCTCCAATGGTGATGTGGTGATTAACTGTCCCTCCAAAATTCTTCAAGAACTGATAGCCATTAAATCCTTTCCTATTGGGTCCACCAACCTCTCCATCCGTAGATGGGTTCAACAGGCTTCCGCCTCTCTGTCCCTCATTCCTTCTCCTATCAAAGTTACCCTTCTAGGCTTGCCGCCCTTCTGTGATACTCCCCGGCTAGTCGCTGACATGTCTAAATGCATTGGCGACTTGACCTGCACGTCCTTTACTACTTTGCTCGCTTCAGGCTGTCTTCAAGTTGATGCGGAGTATCATTATCCTCCTCTGCAAGATGAGTGTTAGCTTACTCTCTCCGTGTTGGTCAGTTCAACTTTGCTATCTCTGTCAACTACCACGACAGTCCCCCTCTTTCCGCTGTTCATGCTCCTATGCTCTCTGGAGACTCAAAAGCTTATATTTCTGAAGCTGTTCCTCCTAAGATCTTCTCTGTGGGTGCTTCCTACCCATGCGTCTCCAATCCCCAAGTATAAGGGCAGCCAGAAACCCAATCCAACCACCAAAAAAAGCATTCCTTCCACCGCAGGAGTGGTGCTTCTCCTTCTCCTTCCATTATATCACCATCGAAACCACCAAACCTAGTTTGGATTAACCCCGACATATCTTCTCCATCTGCCGTGAAGCACGGATCAGCGTCCTTTGCTCGTTCATCGGCCCAACAATCTACTCTCCTTCCACCACTCAATCCTAAAGTACCGCTTACTACCGTTCCTTCTTCCACTGATGCTGGTACTGTCCGCTTACCTGAAACTTTTATTGCTGCTGTCGACTCTAAGTGGCCAGCTTGGGAAGCTAATCCCACCTTTTCTTCTGATTGGGATAAGTTCAAGCAAGTTGTTCAAGGATCTTCTTCAGGTGCCATGTTTAAACAGTCTAAGTTGAAAGCTTCGGTGCCGCCAGCGCCGAAGCCAGATGCTTGGTTTGATCAAGACGATCTTCTTTCCGAAGAGGCGGCTGACCTTTCAAATCCTTCTGCTCTTCACAAGGTAATCTTCCAAGTTACCCCATTTACTTTTACTGCTTATTATCAGTGTGGGTTTTCTTCCTCTTGCTGATTTGTTATTAATTTTAGTCCCCGAGTTTCTATACCTGCTAGTTTTGAGTTTTTCTACTGGATGTCGATATTTAAATCATCTCTATCTGTTGGGAGATCGTCTGCCTTCTCTCTTATGGGCTGTGATATTCGACATTCAAGCATAGAGGACACTTTTTCTAACTTTCTCTTGGCTCTCTCGCCCTGTTTTCTGCTCCCGAAGATTACCTTATTTTCCACTTCCGGTAGACTGGAGAATCCCTATCCCTCCTCTCAATCACCCGTTCAGGCCCATGCCACCACCCGCTCCCCTCCATCGGATGTTGGTTCAGCAAATGTACTTCTCCCGCTGGGTGCTTATGTTGTGGATTCCACTCATTGCTCCTTTAGTAAGAATTTTACTCTTCCCTCTTCTCCGAAACAAAAAACATCGTTTCCCTTTATTCGTTCAAGTGCTCGTATTAGAGCGAAGAATATTTCTCACTTCTAAATCGAAGGCCTCCTTAGCTGCTCAAATCCGTAACTTAGAAATTCCTCTCCCAATCCCAGATTCTCCTGCACGCACATTCTTCATGGGGCTCCATTTACCAAGTTCATTTTGACTCCTTATCAAATCTTGACATGCTTTCCCTTGTGGCTAGCATGGGTTTTGTGATTGATTCAAGTCATCCCTCGGATCTTGACTCCATTCGTCTCCGCGAATTGTCCAGAGCTACTGAGTTTAATCGTGCTCATGATTAGTATCTATCTCTTGGAATATTCGAGGACTTCGGAGTGAGGCTAAACAACAAGCCTTGTTCAATCTCATCTCTTATTCTCACTATGTTATGGTCTCCATTCAGGAGTCTAAGTTGGCATCTACTCCCTCTGCCATCCTTCGCTCCATTGGTGGCTCTTATTTAACTAAATGGATCCCGCTAGACGCTATTGGATCGCGTGGTGGAATCTTATTTGGATTTAAAGATTCCCGTTTCACCCTTATCTCTGTCCAACGTTTAACCTTCTTTCTTGTCGTTTGCCTTCAGTGGCACGATTTTAATTGTCCCCTTACGATTGTCTCGGTCTATGGCCCTTCGACTGCAGACCGACGCAACCTGTTCTGAGTTTGAGTCTTTCCACAACAACATTGTTGGTTTTTGGGTGTTCCGTGGTGACTTTAACGTCACCAGATTTTCTCATGAAAGATCTGGGAATGCTTCCATTAGCTCAGACTCCTGCCGTTTCAACGATTGTATTCGATCCTTGAATTTAACCGATCTCCCTCTTAATGGCAGATCTTTCACTTGGTCTAATATGTGACTTGTTCCATCTATGGCTAAATTAGATCGTTTTCTGGTTTCTCAGGACTGGATTTCCTTTTTTCCACAACTCTTACTCGTCTGCCTTGCCTAATCCTTCCTCAGATCATGTTCCTATTGCTCTGTACTCTAACTATAACTTTCACAAACCGTTCAAATTCCGTTTTGAAAAATTCTGGCTGCAAGACCAAGTCTTTGTGAATTTCATCATCGATTGCCTTTCCTCTATCACGGGATCTCATGGGCTTGGTCGAATCCTGCTTAAGCTCCATGTTATTAAACATGGTAGCAAGATCTGGAGTAAAGAGCGATTTGCTAATGCCAACGCTCTCAAACAGTTCTTCCTTTCTTCCATCGAATCCATCGACAAGCTTGAAGAGCTTGGTCACATTAACGATTCCTTATGTTCGGAGCGGAGTACGTTTAAGCGGGAATTTGCTTCCATTCTTCATAATGATCATATTAAATGGGCTCAGCGGGCCAAGTTATGTTGGCTCAAGGAGGGAGATGGGAACACAACTTTTTTCCATAATTTTGCTTCGCATCGCCAACGGTGCAATCGTATATCGTCCATTGTAGATAATGGCATTGAGCTTTCCTCGGAATCAGATTTCCACGCTACATTCCTAAGATTTTATAAAAAATTATTGGGGTCTTCAAAACCACGCTCTATCCATCTAGATTGGGCCCAGCTTTACGGACATGAATTTCATGATCTATCTAGTTTAGAAGCCCCCTTCTCACTGGAGGAGATTAAATCTGCCGTCTTTTCCTTGAGAAGCGATTCTGCCCCAGGCCCAGACGGATTCCCTTCTCTCTTCTTCCAAAACTTTTGGGATCACCTCAAAGATGATCTCTTCGAGATGTTCCTTGATCTTCACCAAGGTTTCATTTCTTTCGACCGCATCAACTATGCGCACATTGTTCTTATTCCCAAGATTGCGGGGGCTAATTCGGTTTCTAATTTTAAAGTGATTAGCCTTCTCAATTCAACTTTTAAGATCATCATGAAAGTTCTCTCTACCCGCCTCAGCGCTGTGATCTCCCCCATTATTGATCATGCCCAATCGGGTTTCGTCAAGGATCTCTTTATCCTCGATAGTGTTGCTTCCGCCCAAGAAATTATTTCTGAATGCCACAGATCCAACTCAGAGGACATAATGTTAAAATTAGACTTTGAAAAAACTTATAATAAAGTAAGCTGGGATTTCCTTTTCGATATCCTACTTCATCGTGGTTTCGACCGTAAGTGGATTGCTTGGATTAAGTCCAGTCTATTCGCTGGCACTTCGTCTATTCTCATTAATGGTTCTGAAGGCAACAAATTCAAATGTAAATGTGGTCTCCGTCAAGGAGACTCCATCTCTTCCATTTTATTTACTCTTGTAGTGGATGTCTTTAGTAGACTGCTTCGGAATGCATGGGATGCCAACGTCATCGAAGGGCTAGGCAGATCCCACAGCTTCCGGGGTGTTCTTAACTTGCAGTATGCTGATGACACCATTATTTTTGCCAAACCCAATGGTTGCACCCTTCGCAACCTTAAACTTCTTCTTTATATCTTTGAAAGCGCTTCAGGCTTATCTATTAATTTCCAAAAAAAACTTCAGTTCTTTGGCTCGGAGGATCGACCAATCGTTAATTTGAGATTGCTCAGTTCTTCAATTGTGCCTCTGCCTCCTTTCCTGTCAAGTATTTGGGTATTCCCCTGCGATGGGGAAAGTTACATAAAGAGGATTGGTCTCCCATGATTGAGAAGGTGGAGTCTAGGCTCAACGTCTAGTCGGATAAACACCTCTCTCGTGGAGGTCATCTGATTCTGGTCAACTCGGTCCTTTCTTCTATCCCGTTATATATGATGTCTTTCTTCTATGTTCCATCTTGGGTTATCAATAGAATCGACCAGATTAGAAGGAACTTCTTCTGGTTTGGCGCCGATATCTACAGATCGGGAACGCACCTTTGTAACTGGAAGGTTGCGTGTTCGTCCAAAGCTGCTGGCGGACTGGGTATCCTTGATCTCAGACACCAAAATTTAGCTCTCTTGGGCAAATGGGTATGGAGATTGATCAAAGAGGATCACTTACCGTGGGCTCGTCTTATCTCTCTTAAATGCTTCCGTCGTCAGCGGATTCTGGACTTTCACCCCCTCTATTTCCTCCAGAGCATCCCCATTTTGGAAAGGAGTGGAAAGTTGCTGCACCCTTCCTATGTAGCATTTCCCATGTTTGTGTGGATGGCTCCCATACCAAGTTCTGGGTGGATCTCTGGATCGGAAATATTAAGCTTGCGTCCGCCTATACGACCCTCTTTCAGCTAGCTTCTAACCCCTTGGCCACTGTGGCCGACTATTGGTTGGTTCATAACAACTCCAGAGTGTGGCAGATCCCCTTTTCTAGCGTTCTCCCTCCTCTTCTTCAGACTGAGTTCTCTAAGCTCATCGAGAGTTTGGAGAACTACTCCTGGCATCCATCAGATGATGTCAAGTGGCGGTGGACCAGTTCTGGTTCATTTTTGGTTAAATCTTTTTATACTTTCCTTAACTCCAGAGGGGTTAACTCGCCTATCGCTAAAAATATCTGGAGCAGTTGTGCTCCTCTCAAGGTTAAGATTCTCTCTTGGCTCGCCCTCAATAACAAGCTACTTACAGTAGAGGTTCTCAACAAAAGAAACCTTGTACTGGGCCAATTATGCGCATTGTGCTCTAATAGTCCTGAGGATGTCGATCATCTTTTTCTTCACTGTCATTTCTCTAGCAAATTGTGGGCTATTTGTGCTATCCCCCCCCCCCCCTCTTACCTCTTTATCCTCTAGTGGGAAGTCGCATTTGATCAGAAAAGAATTTCGCAAAGCATGGATCCTTTCTATTATGGCTATTATATGGGTTATTTGGAAGGAGAGAAATTCTCGTATTTTCTCTTATACTTCCAAACTCATTGACACTATTATCGATGATTTCATTTTTTATTTTCAGCACTGGACCGCCTCTTGACCCTCTCATAAAGTTGAGGCGATGAGACTTCGACTTATTGAAGCGGTTTTGTTGTTACGTTATGCTTAGTCACTATTAGTTTAATTTGCTTCTACTCCATTTTTCTTCTATTTTTTCCTTCCATTTTCTCTCTCCTCTTCGTCTTTTTACTCTATCTATTAATTGCCTTCTCTTTTTTTAGGCTTGAGTCGGATTTTGTTATACCGCTGCTTACTTCCCTCCCTCAGGCTGTTATTCCGGGGGTTCTTGGAACGTTTTTTGGGTTTTCAGGCATACTTCGATGTGCTCTTTTGTTCTTTTGTGTTATGGCATCCTATCTTTGATTTCAGCCAGTTATGCTATCTCTGATTATGTTTTACCTGCCTCGAGTACTCCTTATTTTGTGTTTGTTGGTATTGTAAACTTCTGTTTAGATACTTTATTTAGTCTTTAAGTTCTTGTTCAGTGTGGTAAAATTATTTCGTTGCTTGCTATTTGTTCTATTCTGATGGAGATTATGCTGGGGTTTCGGCCATCCTCTTCTGAGTTGGCTTTGGGTTTGAGGTTGCTTTGTTTGGTGCTGCAGGTGGCTCTTTGGTTCTCTGCTTTGCTTTATTAAGTGGTGCAGGTGTTCCTATTGGACTCTGGATTGGTTTTACTGCTTGATGTCCATGTTCAGCTTTGGCTGTTATCTCCCTGAGGTGGAATTTTGGGTTTTTTGGTCATTTGGCCTTGTATGCCAGTGTGACTCTCCGTCAACAAGCAACTTCGTTCTTTTGCTCTGGTGGGATGTTCTCCTGTTTTTTGTTTTTGCAAACGGGTTTCTGTGCTTGGTTCCACCTGCAGGATTTTCTCTGAATCTCGCTGTTTAGGTTGGTCGTGATTGAGCTGCCCGTTGTCTGCATTGTCGTTGCCAGGATTTGAGGGACTTTTGGGGATGCTGTCTGCTGTCTCTGCGGAGGCATCTCTTTCGGCTAGTTTCCACTTTGGCTTTTGTAGGGCTGTGTCGAGTCTGGCGTTTTGCCTTTTGTCTGTATCGATTCGAGCTGCAATCTGTCGTATTGCTCGCTCAGTGATGTTCTTGTTATTGTGTTTTTGCTTTCTATCAGTTTTACTGCGTGTAAAATTGGTTATGGTTGTAAGACCGTTTTTTATTATTAATGATTTATTGGGCTGGAGCCATACGGCTCTATCCCCGCTATCCAAAAAAAAAATTATTTGATACATTTGTCAATACTGGCTTGTTATTGCCTATTCTGGTTGACAAATTGCTTAGAGAAGCACTCTGTTACCAATTTATCTACAATCCTAACGGCCAATCCTAAATAAAAATCTCACTATTTCCAACCATGTAATTATAAACTGAACTGAGGTGCAGTTTATTTTTAAAAAAATTCCCCTTTCATTTTTCTGCAATTTTTTAAGTGAATATTTTTTCTCAAGCTCGCCCATTTAAGGTTAATGTATATGTGCTACAGGGCAGCCGAAATATGTAAACCAAAATGGGATGGAAGAAATGCTTTTCTAAAACGGAAAATTAATGTTTCTCCTTGCTTTTCTTTCCAGTGCGAGACTATTTCAACTGTCTGGAACGCGGGCGTGCTGCTTGTGCAAAGATCTCAGATTTTCTTAGGAGAAGCTTTCAGTTGCAAGCCTTGGGGGATTCTACAAAAGCTTCGCAATAGTATAATTTTCCCCAGAAGGTGGCATGTTAGAGTTCTACCTCTAGGTAAATGGATTTTCAAATGTGATGTATTGAAAAAAATACAATCCTGTAAACCTGCATTTATAGGATTTTCTCTATACCTGGGTTTTATGACCCTTGGGGGACTACTGGACGGACTTCCCAAATTGCCTTACGGCATGATCTCCCCAAAAATCAAGGAGGTTGTGTGATAGGGCTCCCATCTCAGAGCGTTCCTCACCTCATTTTATTCAAGGGTTATATAATAGGAGATCCTAAATTCCGGCTCGAAGGTTTTCATTTGTCGTTCTACAATTTGTGGATTTTCTTAGGTGAAATGTTTGACTATGAGCTCTTCCCTTTGTAAAATTTTAGTGCTACATTTCAGTTTTATTTTGCTTCTTGATAATTCAGGCTGATCAAAATTTCAAATTGGTGAATGAGGTCTTATATGGATATTACTTGGAAGTATTGTCAGCTTTATTCCTTCTTCTATTTTTTTCCCTTCTAAGTCGAGTCAATTGTTGTTGTTGGTTTTGAGGTTTGTGGGTTCTCCTAATGCTATTGAGCATTAACAGCTACTAGTGAAGTTATTTTTGCTACAAGAATTCCTTAATAACCATAGACTACAGCCAGTTTCAAAACTTTCACAGCTTTGTACATCTCATGAATACTGCTCTATGATATTTGCTACAGGCAAGTTTGTACTTAATTGTTAAAGCAGGATCAAACTGAACTGAAAAAACACAGAATCCTAATTTTAAAGCATATCTCCGAAATCAATAAAATCGATATTGAAAGCTATATATTACTTAATTGATATTTATTATTATTATTTGGTAATGCTATAAACATTCTCCTCCACACATCAAAATAACACACCACCCTAGGGAAAGTGTTAAGTGTGGTCCACGGGGTGTTTAAATTAATGTAAAAATTGAAATACTTAGGAAAACAGATTTTTGAGGAAAATATATATTCATTAAGCATGTTTAGTTGCTTGTACTGAATAGTTAAAAAAATTATTTGGCTGAAAGAAAATTTTGTTGAAAAATGAAATAGAATATATAAGATAAACTAAAAATAACAAATAAGAAGGTATTAAACGAGTTTTTACTAGCGAGATGCTTACCAGTGAACCATACTGACACTTGCACGAGGGTGTGTTTATTTGGGATTGTGGAAGACAATGTTTATAGCGTTATAAAAAAAATAAGTAAATATCTCTAATCTCTAATACTATAATGGGAGAGTTGGGGTTGTCTTTTGCAGACAACATGTAATTTGTTTACATTTGACCATCTAATCTCAACTATTCATTTTTAAGTCGGAGTTATATTAACTATTTATTTACTCATCTGTTATTAGTTATCATAATAATACTCTCAAAGTTCAAATTTATTTACGACAAAATTATTTACAAAGTGTCACTAATATAAAATAAAAGTTTGTGCTACTAGGAATAATTTGTAAAGAGTATGTGATAAGTAAAGAAATGTCTCAGCTTCGATGTCAGATTACATCTTATTACTATATGATAAAAAAAAATTAAATAGAACGTGTATTACACGTGCATATTACTGGTCAATTAAGAAATATATAGCTTTCAAATTTCAATATTGATTTTATTTGTTTTTTGGATGATATACTTTAAATGTTAGATTATGTGTTTTTTTTTTGTGGTAAATTTAATTAATGTAGCAACATGTAGAAGATTATGTTAATTTTTCAAAATGGATTTCCATTTGGAGACTGTTTGTTATGCCATAAATAGGGAGAAAATGTCCTTTTTGTCCCCAACTTAGTTTCCTTTTTATATTTTTTTGTTTTTTTTTGTTTGAAAAGAAACATATCCTTAAAATACTTACCTTAGGTTTTCATTAGAATAAGTGGCATCAATTTTTTAAAAAATATTTCTTTTTATTAATTTTATTGCGTATTTTTCTCTTTTTAAAGGGAAAACTATTTTTACTTTAAATCCGATGTATCATTATGTTTTCTTGTCAGCTTTTATTTTCAAACGAAAACCTAAGATAAGTATTTTAAGAATATTGTTATTTTCAAACACAGATAAAGATTTGGGCGCATATTTTTTAAAATCTAATAAATAAGATGTGTCTGTTAATGAAAATTTTGCAGTACTGACTCACTTTTTGAAAATATTTGGCGCCTTGACCCACTTTCGAAAACAATTAGCGATCTGACCCAGTTTAGGACACGTTAGCAAGAAATGTTATTGGGAAAAACGGCATAGGTCATTTCGATGCCGTTCTTCCCAATAACGACATCTGTTTAAAAAAAAAACTTTCATGCCGTTATTAAAAATAAGGACATATGTTACTTTTTGTCTAAAGAGAAAATAGTCTCAATTGTGAACTGAGAGAGAATTGTAAAAGTAAATTAACCTATGCCGTTCTCTGAGAGAACGGCATGATTTATACTGATGCCGTTATTTTGAATAACGGCATCAGTTACTTTCTATTTTGCACACTTACCTATAATCAGTGCCCCCAACTCTTCTCCTACCCCTTTGTACTTCGTTTTTTTTTTCTCTCTCTCTCTCTTCACTCCCATAACCCACAAACCCTAGATCCCTAAATCAAAAAATCCCAACCATTGGAGTGCTCTCAAATTTCATATATCCTACCTCCTTACTCCCACTCTCATTTCATTCTACATCCACAACGAATTTTCAAGCTATCGACAATACAGTCTAATTTGAAGGTATTATTATTTTAACCGTATGTTTGATATGTATTCCCATGTTATGCTTAGTGAATGACTTGAACAAGTTTGAATTTTTATGCTTAGGTATGGAATATGATATCCCTATTTGATTATATTTTGGGGGTGAAGTAATTAAAGATCCCAAGATTGGATATTCTTATAGTGATGTTAAACCGGTGATTATTTGGGCTCCCTGCAACTTTATTACTCAGAATTAATAGATAAGATATATGAAGTCACCAATTGGGATAGAAGTGAAATGAGTGTAAAAATCAAAGCCCGTTATGCTGCCGATAAAGGGGATGTGCAATATTTCATGTTGGTACCCGTAGACAATGACAATTCTCTGAGGTCCATGATGGGTAGGACACTGTTGGGGTTTGTGGATCCAATACACGATAATGAGTTGAAGAAGATAGTTGGGAAGGAGAATCGAAGTGGGAGCAACGGGTCCAGAGTAGCAAGAGGCTACAGCAGAGTTGTGGTCGACAGCGCGGTCGACCGCACCCCCGACCGCCCAGGCAAGAAGACCGGTCGACCGCGCAGTCGACTGTCCCGCCCTCTGACTCAATTCTGTATCTTGATGGAAAGACCGGTCTACCGCGCAGTCAACCGACCCGCTCTCTGTTGGATTTCGTGCAGTCGAGGGGAAGACCGACCGACCGTCAAGATGGTGCGGTCGACCACCCCGACGCTGATTGATGAGCGGCTGAGATGGGAAGTTATGGAATCATATATATATATATATTGTATTGTGTACGATTTTAGGGTTAACTAAAAAGAAAAAGAAAGATATACAGCTGTCATTAGGAGATAGGGAGATAGAGAGAAATTCTACACCTTGGTGGTGAGTTCTTGAGAGATTTGTAAACCTAATCTTCATATTTCTAGTGGAAATCGCAGGAGTGCCTCTGCGTGGGGAAGTAGTCATTGTTTGGGTGAACCTCGATAAAAATCTTGTGTGTTCTTGTGTGTTGCTTTTGCTTGTTCTTTGTTCTCTTGTTTTGATTCTATAGTTCTTGCATCTCGTCGTCGTTGTTGAGTTTATTCCGCAGTTAGAATTCAACAAAGTGGTATCAGGGCTACAAGTTGGTAGTATTGATTGAAATGGTGGACAAGAGTAGAGTTATGGAGTTCGATGGAACGGATTTCTGTGGAAGATCCAAATGATTGCATATCCACAACAGAAGGATCTATATGATCCGTTGTTTGGTGTGAAACCAGAGGGGGCGGAGGTCGATCCAGTTGCGTTGGCGGGCTGGAATAGATTGGATCAGAAAGCGCTTGGGTAGATTCAGTTGTCGCTGAGCAGGAAGGCGCTATTTCATATTGAGAAGACAAGAACCGCAAAGGAGGCAATGGAAATATTGACAGACATGTTTGAGAAGTCGAATACAGCGAACCAGATCTTACATCTAAAGAAGTTGGTTAACTTGAAGTTGTCAGAAAGGGGTTCGGTTGCTGAGCACATCAACAATTTCTGTATGGTTTACATTCATATGGAATCGTCGGGTTTGAAGTTTGAGGAGATGGCACAATCGTTGTTGTTGCTATCTAGTCCTCCCGATAGTTACGGTACAGTAGAGCAGACTATTACTAGCACCATGATAGATACGACAACCCTAAAGGATGTTATAAGCAGCATCATGAATGAGGATGCAAGGCAAAAGAGACATGGAGAGACTTCAGTGTCATATCCTAGCAATACCACGCTGTCAGTTGATAATCGTGGTAGAAGTAACAACAGAGGGAGGTCGCAAAGCAGGAATCACATGTCGAAGTCAAGAACATGACATCGCAAGGTGAGTGTTGGTATTGCAAGAAGTCAGGACACAAGAGAGACCAATGCGAGGAGTATAAGAAAGGACAAGCAGGGTCACAGGTAGCCAATGTGGTAATTGAACCCCATCTAGATGAATTGTGTTTATCTGCTGGATTTAATATTTTGCAAGATGATTGGTGTATAGACTCGGGTGCGTCTTATCATTGTACCCCCATGAGGGATGTGTTTGAGGATTACATGACAGGTGATTTTGGTGCAGTTTCAATTGGTAATTGGCAGATATGTCCGGTTGTAGGTAAGGACACCGTGAGAGTGAAGGCTCGCAATGGTGGGCAATTAGTCTTGTATGATACAAGTCATATTCCGAGCTTGAAGAAAAACTTGATCTCGACTAGCAAACTAGATAAAGACGGGTTTGCAACAACCTTTGGGCATGGAGAATGGAAGGTGACTACATGTGCCAGGTTGATGGCAAAAGAAAAGCATGGTGACACGTTGTACTTACTCAGGAGAGGTGATTCAGGTGATATCATTGCTACAACATCAGTAGGTAGTTCGTCTTCAATTCTATGGCATGTCAGGTTAGGCACCTTGGTGTAAAGGGTGTCAAGCAGCTTTGTTCTAGGGATCTTCTGCCGGGGCTGAAAAAGGTTGAGATGGATTTTTGTGAGAATTGCGTGATAGACAAACAGAAGTCAGTTAGTTTTTAGTTGGGTGGACGTGAGAAGAAGCATGCGAAGCTAGAGTTGGTACATACAGATGTATGGGGTCCAGCTCAGGAATTCTCTTATGGTGTAAGAGATACTTCGTCACATTCATAGATGATGCTACAAGAAAGGTTTGGGTTTATGCAATTTGTGAGAAACCAGATGTTTTTGAGGCATTCAGAGCTTGGAAGGCCAGGGTTGAGAATGAGACGGGTTGCAAGGTGAAAGCAATCAAGTCAGACAACGAAGGTGAGTACACAAGCAAAGAGTTTGTTAACTATCTGGCAAAGGAAGATATCAGAGGAATCAAGATAGTTCCTAAGACTCCACAGGAGAATGGTGTAGTAAAAAGGATGAACTGCACGATACTTGAAAGGGCAAGATGCATGAGACTTCATGCGGGTCTCCCGGTCCATCTTTGGGCCGCTACAGTTGATACAGCAGTGTACTTGATTAACCGTTGCCTGTCTAGTGCTCTTGATGGGGCCATTCCAGAAGAACTATGGTCAGGTAAAACTGTTAATTATTCGCATTTGAAAGTTTATGGTTGTATGGCATATGCACTAATTGACAGGGAAGAAAGAAAGAAGTTGGACTCTAAGTCCAGGAGGTGTGTGTTCATTGGCTACGGTGGCGATGAGTATGGTTACAGGCTTTGGGATTTTATGGATAACAAAGTCATTCGCAGCAGAAATGTAGTGTTCAATGAAGAGGTCCTATATAAGGACAGACACACAGGTCAAGACAGTACAACCAGTTCAGAGTCAGATTAGGGTTTAGACTCAGACTCAGATTCAGATTCAGACTCTGAAGGCGGCCCTAGTGGTGGGGGTCCTACAGTGCAGCAGCAGGTACAGATACCACAGGCAGCACAGGAGGCTCATGGTGAGCCTGTTGGGAATGAGCAGGTTATCCAAGACGAACAGGTACAGCCAGAACAGTTCGGGGAACGTGAACCGGTACCCACGTTGAGGAGATCGACACGAGAGAGGAGGCCAACCAGGATATTTGATCCATCAGCTAGTGTTGTTCATGAGCATGTTCTGTACACGAATTCGGGGGAGTCAGAAACTCATGAGGAGTCCTTGAGGGATGAGACTCGAATTCAGTGGGAGTCAGCCATAAGGGATGAGATAAACTCCTTGGAATAGAACCAAACTTGGGAGTTGACCAAGTTACCCACAGGGAAGCGCGCTCTTATGAACAAATGGGTTTTTAGAGTCAAAGATGAGGCAGATGACAGTAAGAGGTACAAGGCTAGGCTTGTTGTGAAAGGATTCTCTCAAAGAGAAGGTATCGATTATAGTGAGATCTTTGCACCGGTTGTGAAGATGGCTTCTATTAAGGTTCTGCTCAGTGTTGTGGCAGTTGAAGACTTGCACTTAGAGCAGTTGGATGTGAAGACAGCATTTCTCCAAGGTGATGTCGAAGAAGAGCTGTATATGAAACAACCCATAGGTTTTGAAGCTAAAGGAAAGGAATACATGGTATGTCGATTGAAGAAGAGTCTTTATGGGCTCAAGCAAGCACCGCGGCAATGGTATTTGAAGTTTGATTGCTTCATGAGAGGAGAAGGTTTCGATAGATGCGAAATGGATCATTGTGTGTATGTTCGTAGATATGAGGACAATGATACAGTTACCTTGGCGTTGTACGTGGACGACATGTTGTTGGCAGGTTCATGTATAGAGAAGATTAAGGAAGTGAAAAAGATGCTAGCTTCAGAGTTTTCAATGAAGGACTTGGGTGAAGCAAAGCAAATCCTCGGCATGAAGATCAGTAGAGACAGGAGAAGCAAGAAGCTTTGGTTATCTCAAGTGGACTATGTGAAGAAGGTGTTGAAGAGATTCAATATGGATGGCGCGAGGCCAGTCACTTGTCCTTTGGCTGCTCACTTCAAGTTATCAATGGACTTGTGTCCTAAGACAAAGGCAGAGATGGAGGAAATGGCTGATATTCCTTATGCCTCAGCCGTTGGGAGTTTGATGTATGCAATGGTGTCTACAAGACCGAACATCGCACAAGCAGTGGGAGTTGTCAGCCGTTACATGAAGAATCCAGGTAAACAGCATTGGGATGCAGTAAGGTGGATTCTTAGATATCTAGCAGGTACTTCAGATCACTCTCTTTGTTTTGGGGGAGATTCTTTGCATATACATGGTTATGTAGATGCGGATTTTTTGGGCGATCGTGATGGTTGTAGAAGTACTACAGGGTATATATTTACAGTTGGTGGAACAGCTATTAGTTGGGCTTCGAGTTACAAAAGGTTGTAGCGCAGTCAACCACAGAGTCAGAGTATATGGCACTTACGGAAGCGACGAAAGACATGTTGTGGATTTCAGAGCTTAAGAAACAGTTGGGCAGGAAGCAACCCATAGGTGAACTATGGTGTGACGGTCAAAGTGCAGTTTTCTTGGCGAAAAACTCGGCACATTCAAATGAGGTATCATTTTGTTAGAATGGCGGTTGAGAAGAAATGGTTGAAGCTAACTAAGATTCTTGGCACTAAGAATCCGGCGTGGTGGATAGCAAGAAACATCAGTTTTGCTATACCGCTATCGGATTGTCTCCAAGTTAATTGTTGAGGAAACTCGCAGAGGCACATGCCTAGACTAGGCCAATGAAAGAATGATGAACAGGTTAGAGACTTCATGTATATGTCTCCAAGTGGGAGATTGTTGGGGTTTGTGGATCCAATACATGATAATGAGTTAAAGAAGATAGTCGGGAAGGAGAATCGAAGTGGGAGCAACAGGTCAAGAGTAGAAAAAGGCTACAGCAGAGTTACGGTCGACCGCACCCCCCGACCGCCCAGACAAGAAGACCGGTCGACCGTCCCGCCCTCTGACTAAATTCTGTATCTTGAAGGAAAAACCGGTCGACCGCGCAGTCGACCGACCCGCTCTCTGTTGGATTTCATGCAGTCGAGGGGAAGACCGGTCGACCGTTAAGATGGTGCGGTCGACCGTCCTAACGCTGATTGATGAGCGGCTGAGATGGAAAGTTGTGGAATCCTATATATATTGTATTGTGTACGATTTTAGGGTTAACTGAAAAGAAAAAGAGAGATCTACAGCCATCATTAGGAGAGAGGGAGATAGAGAGAAACCCTACACCTTGGTGGTGAGTTCTTGAGAGATTTGTAAACCTAATCTTCATATTTCTAGTGAAAATCGCAGGAGTGCCTCTGTGCGGAGAAGTAGCCATTGTTTGGGTGAACCTCGATAAAAATCTTGTATGTTCTTGTGTGTTGCTTTTGCATGTTCTTTGTTCTCTTGTTTTGATTCTGTAGTTCTTGCATCTCATCGTTGTTGTTAAGTTTATTTCGCAGTTAGAATTCAACAGACACTTGATCCAAATTATAGTTGGAACGCAGTTGAGTTATATATCGACCAAACGAGACTTCCAAATACTAGACGAGTTGTTATTGAAAGTCCAAGGCCCGCACGGACTTTGAAACCATCTGCCGAGTCACATGCAAGAATATCAAATACAGAAGAAGATACTAGCACAACTCCAACGGAACCTATTACCTCCGAATACGAGCAGGTACATCCGCTGATATTGTCTCAAAATATTGAGTTAGCCGGCATGGCAATACAAGACTTTGACAACGCCGTTGTAAATAACGATTTGGTCGAAGAGGAAGAAGATGAGGAACGCGGTCTTCAAGATGATGAGGAGGAAGTTGCCGATGAAGCTCCGGTTAATGATGTCAATGTTGATGTGCCGGTTAACAATGCCCGCATGTTGCCAAGTCAGGACACAAGTGTAGCTATACATGGATCTCAATCGAATTAATGGATGTCTCGTGCCACCATACATGAACATGGACAGTCTTCCGTTGGCTCTTCCAATTTGCATGAACTCTTCATTGGTCAAAGATTTCCAACCAAAGATTCTCTACAATATCAAGTGAAGATGTACGCCGTGAAAAACCATAGGGAATTCATGATGATAAAATCAACCCCCGGTCTATACTATGTGAAATGTAAATACGCACCCATCAACCATTCAGCCGAGGAAATTGCAAAAAATCTGGCACTTCAAAATGTAGTTGGTTGTCCGTGGCGGTTGCGTGCAATTGTTCCAAAAGGTCGTAATTATTTCGTGGTAAAGAAGCTTGAAGGTGCACACACATGTGTTAATCCTACATTGACTCAGGATCCCAACAAAATTGATTCCACGGTTGTATCGACGGTCATATTGGATATTGTGAAAGCACAACTCGCAATAACACCAAGAGCCATAATTGGAATAGTCAAGGGTAAGTTCCATTACACAATTTCATATTGGAAAGCTTGGAAGGCTAAACATAAAGCAATTGAGCGACTATATGGTTCTTTTGAAAAAGCTTACACTAAATTGCCGTATTTTCTCATTGCAATTCAAGCTTCAAATCCGGGTACAGCTGTACATTGGGCGAAGATTGCATCCGGTCTGGGTAAAGAAAATTTTAAGGGTATTTTTTGGGCATTCGGGCCTTCCATCGAGGGATTTAAGGCATGCAGACCAGTTAAAGTGTAGACGGCACTCATTTGTACGGGAAATACAAAGGCTGTTTGTTGATTGCTGTTTCACCGACGCAAACGATAGGTTGTTTCCATTTGTGTTTGCACTAGTTGATGGTAAAAACATAGAGACGTGGACATGGTTTATGAACTGTATTCGGTGCTTCGTCACAGATCGTCATGCAGGTATTTTATCAACAATGCAAAATGAGTTCGGAACATGGAAGGAACCATTTGCATATCATCGGTTCTGTATGCGGCATTTTGCTAGCAATTTCCATAAAAAATTTGGTTGCAAATTTTTGATGAGTAAGTTGAAGGTAATCGCGTGTCAAAATCAGTTGAAGAAGTTTGAGGAAAAGATGGCACAACTTGATTCGACCAATGCTCATGGTGCTAATTGGTTGAAGGAGAAAGCGATTGAGAAGTGGGCACTTTCTGCCGATGGAGGTCGTAGATATGGTATAATGACAACAAATCTATCGGAACTTTCAATTCGGTTCTAAAAGGTGTGCGTAGCTTGCCTGTCACCGCAATTATAGAAATGATTTTTTTTCGTCGATACGAGCAAAACCAAACTTTTATTAAACAAACATAAGCAAAATGTTGGGAATAAAATTTATCAACAATAAGATTACTTTACCATTAATCGATATGAGGATGCTTTTGGTTGATACATAGGTTGCGATATGGAATGTGCCGGTGGTGGTTCCACTTGGTGCCTAGTATCGGTTATTGGATACCCGCAGGGATATCCGTTCTTGGCGCTATATACAACTACGTAATACGACGGTACCATGCCATGTAGCCGGTTTGCAACGATCCGTCGTACGGTACAATCGCTTTTACAACCAAATCATACTTCTTCTCATTCCAACATGTTACATGAGCGCGGTGGTGATCAGCCCAATCCATATTCGGTAAACGACCTTGACCAGTAATATTGTAAAGTCTACGGTCGTACATTGAATTTTCGGGGATGGGCTGCTGTGCATTGAATTGGCGGAGGACGCGGCCGGGGTAATAGAACTCCACAATTGAGAAATTTATATGTGGAGCTCGTGTCAACCATAGTTGATTATTGGCCGTGCAGATTGGGGGTAGACGATGTAGCCTTTTGTCTGTATACGGTGTCCAGTGGACGTACTCTTCCCTCAGCTGATCGAGTTCATCCCCGTAATATGTCAGCACACCGCGTGGGTTATCTCTCCACGTGAGCTTACCCATCCAGTACGCACCTAAAGGAGCCCTCAACACTGGATTTTCATGTTGCACACTTCAATTATTTGAAAGTACCGTTACCCGGGGCCGACCGAGATATATTCGTTCCCAACACCATATTTGCAATAACCCTATCGGTCCCATCATTTGGATCGATCCCATCGAACAATTGCACAGGACACGATAGAGGGAGGCCAAAGCCGCACTTCCCCAACTATATCGGCCGGTTCTATGTATGTCGGCGATCAATGGAAGGTACATCAAATGCACTACATCACCAGAAGAATTAGGGAAGAGAATACCTCCAATCAACGACAAAAGATATGCCCGCGTATAACATTGGAGTCGGAAGTCGGTCGGTTTGTCTGGCAAACTATTATTGAACTCTGTATACAGTCAAGAACGTCGGACTGATTCCTCGACGAATACACCCCTATCATCCTCATCAACCTCCTGCCCAAGATAATCTCTTAACAACGTCACTTATTGAATATCAGGTTGCCGGTCATGGCCACCCCATTGATTGGAAGACCCGATATGACGGCTATATCTTGTAGGGTCACCGTCATCTCCCCAACGGGTAGGTGAAACCTGTGTGTCTCCGGCCTCCATCGCCCCATAAGAGCGGTAAGTAGTGCATGGTCACATTTCACTTTCGCCAACTTTGACATTCCATAAAATCTGCTATTTATCAAATAAATTTGTACTCGAGGGTGCGTCGGCAATATGGTGTGCATTCGGAAACTCATTTTCTCAACATCTCTAGTCCACACCGCCTCCGACCTATGATCTTCTTGCAAATAAAGTACGGTAGGATCTAAAGGACCCGGATGTCCACGTAGTGCATGCGAAGTACCAGAAGAAGCACCCACATCATGGGAAGAAGATGGGTGTGTAGGATCCATTTACCTGTCAACATTAAATATAACGTGTCAAGTACAATATTAATAAATATTATGAGACTAGAGATACTAAAATTTGTAAGCCATGTTTCTTCAACATAATTAATAATCGATGTTTTAAGATAACAACAACTTCTCAATACTCGTATAGAAATATTACTCATAATAATCACCACCACAACATCTGCACACACTACAAATAGATGAATCTAACTTCACATAAATAGCAATATAGGTCATCCACATCTCAATCTCCTATAAAACTCACTTCACATATCTATTACTTACGTGACTCTAATCTACATCGATTTTACTATACTACCAATATAGCTCTTATTGATCAAATTCAACATTTCACAAACTCTAGATCAACAACAATCCATAAGTACATTTCCATAAGTACTACTTAGATAAATTAAATCTACACCTCTTGTACTATGCTACCAATATATATAGCTCTCTTACATCAAAATAAACATTGTAAATTTTTTTAGGGATTTTGAATACTTACCACAAATTCGGATTTCGGAAGGTTTCGAAAAGAAATGAGCGAATCACAACTAGGGTCTATGTTTAATTGTTGTTTGGCAAGTTAGAGATCACTCCAATAGTTAGGATTTTAGGAATTTTTGATTTAGGGTTCTAGGATTACGGGAGTGAAGAGAGAGAGAGAAAAATCGAATGACAAAGGGGAAGGAGAAGGGTTTGGGGCACTGAATATAGGTAACTGTGCAAAATAGAAAGTAACTGATGCCGTTATTCAAAATAATTGCATTAGTATAAACCTTGCCGTTCTCTGAACGGCAAAGGTTAAATTATTTTCACCCTTGTCTCTCAGCTCACAATTGAGACTATTTGCTCTTTGGGCAAAAAGTAACATATATCGTTATTTGAAATAACAGCATGAAAGTTTTTTTTTTAAACAGATGCCGTTATTGGGAAGAACAGCATCGAAATGACCTATGCCGTTTTTTCCAATAACGTTTCTTGCTGACGTGTCCTAAACTGGGTCAGATCGCTAATTGTTTTCGGAAGTGGGTCAGAGCGCCAAATATTTTCAAAAAGTGGGTTAGTACGGCAAAATTTTCTCTGTTAATTGAGTTTCGTTTCTTTTTGTTTACCTAATTAAGTTTAATTAGTTTAAGCCCTATTAATTGAGATTAATTATGAGTAAAACCAAAAAGTCAACAAGTGTTTTACATTACTTTCGTTAGAGTATTCTTACAACTCAAATAAAGCTAACTTACAATTCCTACTACAGTAAATCTACATTCTACCAAAGCTATTTCAAGAAATCAAATCCACGGAATTACTTTTGCTACAACATTTCTCCTTCTTATGATTTCTTTTACAATCAATCAAATCACCCCCATCAATAAAATATCATACGATTTTTTAAGCTTTGATTAGGGATATGATTCTAGTTTAAAATTTAGATGGAGAAATATTGGTGGTCGCCTCCTAAATTACTATTCTTTTTGGTTTTTAAAAGAAAATGAATACAATTCTTTGCAAGTCTTAGCATAATATATTGTATAGATAGATTGATATTATTAGATAATTTTTTAAAAATAGTTTTTGTTATCTTATTTTTTTTATAAAAAATTATGTGCAAATATTGCATAGGATTATACTACAGTAATCTAAGCCATCATCAATCTGCAGCACTTTTCTCCATTTACCCCCCTTTTCCTATCTCAACTACTTCCAATTAGGGGTGTTCATCGGTTCAAAACCGAACCGAACCGAACAAAACCGAACCGAACTGAACTTTTCGGTTTGGTAAAATTGAAACCGAACTCTGAACCGAACATCTACATTTCAGTTTTAACCGAACCGAAATATATCGGTTCGGTTCGGTTAATAACCGTACTAACCGAACTTAAGAAAGTATTTCAGTTTTGAATGTTTATATTAGTTTTTGAGTGAAAGACTCATTATTCAATATTCATTAAGCAAACAACAGCCAATTAGCAATGCACTCATAATTTTTACACTACTCAAATCAACAACAACAGTCAGCAGATCAGTCATAGTTTTTTTTCCATTTCTGGTCCCCTACAGTCTACACCACACTACTACTAGTAGTAGATATCCTTACACTTGCAAAATTACAGTAATAACTAGCAAAAAAGCTTACAATTTACAAGTTACAAATGATTACAACTATAGAAGCTTATAATTTACAATTTGAAATTACAAGTTTCTGACTTTCTGTAACACTTTTGTAGTTTGCAGGCCTCATCTCAAGCACTTCAGCAATTAGCAGAC
This sequence comes from Hemerocallis citrina, assembly GCA_017893485.1. Classification (NCBI taxonomy): domain Eukaryota; kingdom Viridiplantae; phylum Streptophyta; class Magnoliopsida; order Asparagales; family Asphodelaceae; genus Hemerocallis; species Hemerocallis citrina. Next base: position 400,885,466 of record CM030359.1, on the reverse strand, counting down.
ACTGCAAAGTGAAGCAAAATATAGCAAAGTGAAGCAACAATCAAAATGTAGCAAAAATATAGCAAAGTGAAGCAACAATCAAAATGTACCACTCTTTACTTGAAACTGAGCAAATGTAGCAAAGTGAAGCAACTCTACTTGAAACTGAGCAAATGTACCAAAGTGAAGCAACTCTACTTGAAACTGAGCAAATGTACCAAAGTGATGCAACAATCAAAATGTAGAATATGAACAAAATGTAGCAAAGTTAAGCGAAATGTATATTTGAACAAAATGTAGCATGACCTGAAACAGTGAAACTTGAAGAGTTCTCAAATTGAATAGATAGTTACATGGTAGCAATGTTGCATGACCTGGATACATAGTAGCATCTACATGACCTGCAACTTGTAGTGAAGCAAAATGTAGCAATGTGGCAAAATGCAGTGAAGCAAAATGTAGCAATGAAAGCAATGTAGCAAAATAGTAGTAAAGAAACAACAATCCAAGTGTCAGATCATGATTTATGATTCACTAGTCACTATGGTTGTTCATAGTAATATAGTATGCTTAAACAGAATACCGAACCGAAATTTGGCAATTGAACACACACATAAAGCTCAGTTTGGATTATTTCATCACTAATCACTTCTATAAATCATTAAATCAATGAATCATAGTGTGCAACTTCAGAAACATATTCCATCTCATCCTCACAACCCCTACTATCCATATCAAAATCCCTACTGCTAGACTACTAGTAGAAAAGTTCACAGTATAGTGAGTACACTAGCACTACAATTCTACAACAATGAACCAGGCAACCACCAAGAGTCCAAGATAGGAAAGTCTTCAAATCAAATCTACCAATTTGAACCAAACAAAACTATAAACCAAAACTTATTATTTTCTAGTTACAAATTTAAAATTTTAACACTTAGAAATGTCAAGATTAATTTATACCTTAGCAGCTTAGTTTGAGATGGAGAGGTACTGCGAGGAGAGAGGCACTGCGATGCGAGGACCCGAGGAGGGCGGTCGGGGGAATGACACTAGAGGAGGGATTGAGGCCGAGAGTCGGGAGTGCAGGAAGGCCAGGAGGGATTGAGATCGAGAATCAAGAGTGCGAGGAGGCTGCGTTTGCGTGGGATTTTGAGAGGAAGAGGATAAGAGGATTCTCCAATGGCGATTTTGAGAGGAACTGAGGAAGAGGAAAAGAGGAGAGTGCTGAGTTGCCGCCGTCTTAGGGTTTTGAGTGGAAAAATGGAAAATGAGTGAATTGAGAGAGAGAGAGATAGTCGAACAGAATAGAGGATGACAGATGAGTCCCCGTTACTCATTTATTGGTCGAATATCGGCAGTTAGATCTCATTTACCCTAGATCCTAGGGCTATGATTTATTTGGGTAAAAAAAAGTTCGGTTTTTTTTCCGGTTCGATTTATTCAGAAGCCAACCAAAAACCGACCCGAACTCTCTATAAAAACTTCGGTTCGGGTCAAAACCGAAAAACCGAAAAACCGAAAAATCGAAAAACCGAACCAAATTGGTAAATTTCGGTTCGGTTTGGTTCGATAATCTCTAATATTATAATGGAAGAAGACCTTAGTGTGACTCATTTGTCAATCTACCAACCAATGCATTGCACGTACATAATTAATATGAAGGAGGTCTCAGGTTCGAGTCCTCACTACGTCACATTTTTTACTTTAATTTTTTTAATATATTAAATGTGCATCACACGTGTAAGCTATCTATCTATTTATCTATCTATTTATAATATAATATATAATAACTATTTTAATAGAAGAGTTGGAGTTGTAAATCTACCTATTTACGTGCAACTCCAACTCTCGCAATATAGTCTTTACATTTAATTTTAAAAATATTCAATCATCTCTACTATTTTAATGGGAGAGTTGGGGTTGTAAACAAACAAACCCTAATTTTGTAACTGAGTAAACACGTGCAATATACGGCAAACTAAATCCACCAAACATACCCGTGTGATGCACGTGCAGCTCCTAAAAAAGGGATATTTTAGCAAATGCCCCCATTTAAAATGTGAAAATTAGCATATACCCCCACTATTTTTAAAAACTAAGAAATACTCCTATTTCTAATATTATAATGGGCGAAGACCTTAGTGCCATTTGTAAATGTTTTGTCAATCTACCAATCCGTGCAATACACGTGCATAACTATTATAAAGGAGGTTCTAAGTTCAAATCCAGATTATGTCTAAATTTTTATTTTAAAAAACTATATTTATTAAAATGTGCATCGCACGTGCAAGTTACTAGTATTTATTAAGACATGCATTGCACTTGTAATTCTCTAAATTTTTTTAAAAAATAATACGTGCATCACATGTGTATATTGCTAGTCGGTTTTAACCAAAATGTGTCGGTTTTAACCCAGATGCGAACAGCCCTACTTCCAATTCCAATTCCCAATTCCCAATCCCATATATACTCTCAAATCCAAAACCCAAAATAGAAGGAGAAAGAAGAAGAAGAAGGACAAGATGATCCGCCTGCTGTTCACCGTACTGGCCGCGGAGGTATCCCTGGTGATGGTCCTCCTCTTTAAAACCCCACTCGGCAAGCTGTCCATCATGGGCCTCGACCGCCTCAAGCGCGGCCGCGGCCCCGTCATGGTGAAGACCATCGCCGGCACTCTCCTCGTCGTCCTCGCCTCCAGCCTCTACAGCATGACCAAGATCAGCTCCCGCGCCGAGGAGGGCGGTGGGGCGCTCACCCCAACTGACCAGGTCCTCATGAGCCGACATATCCTCGAAGCCTCCCTCATGGGTAAGTAAATCAATCATCCCATCTTTTTTCGAGTTCTTGATTTGTATTGCATTTTTGTTGTTGATATGATTAGTACGTTTTATTTGGCACTAGATCTATCTCTTTCATGGGTGCTTGATGGATTCTTGTTTGGCTTCCGGGAATTTAAAATTTTTGCAATTTTGTTATGTTGGTTAGATTTGGTGGGGGTTAGGAGGGTGTTTGGTATGCAGAATGGAGGATTTCTAGGAATATAGGGAATTTGATTGGGTGGGGGGATTCGAGATTCTCGTGAATTTTGATACTCTTCATCCATCACCGTCGCCATTGCCATCGCTTTGGAACTCTTCTTGGCCATTTAGACTGCCATGCCTTAGAATTGATAGAAGATGAGATGAGGAATTGGAGAAGGAGTAACAGAATCAAGAACGAGAATGAATTAGATCCCAAATCAGACAGCGCTCTTCTCTGTTAGCTATTTATAGACTTGTACACATGCAGCGCATGTACATGAACCCGACACTTTAGGCAGTTACACGTGTGGGTCCCATACAAACAATCTGAACCCTACACTGCATTTAATCCTATGGCTCTTATTACACCTCACACACTGGGTCCTACTCCAATCATTATTTATTTACACATTTACACGAACCCCTGAAAGCGAAGGACTAAAACGCAAACCGACACCTCCCCATGTACAAGTCTTCTTCAATAATTCTTCATCTTCAGCTTCATCTTCAGCCATCAATCCTTGCTTGGAGTGTATCAACTCCTCTTCCCATCATTTGAGACCTTGCCTCAAGGTCGAATAAAGAAAAATGCCGCACCAATTCCCAGTAAGGCTCCCATGTTGCATCTTCAGGTGGCTGATGCTTCCATCGAATTAAAACCTCTGAAATCAATCACTTGCCTTTGATGACAGACCGCCCATTCAAAATTTCCTTAGGTTCTAATAATGCTTTGGAGATACTGGAAGGAATTGCTCTCTGAATTTCGACAGATGCACCCAAATGCTTCTTTAGTTGTGATACATGGAATGCTGGATGAATTTTATCCTCAGTTGGCAAATCCAACTTGTAAGCTACTTTACCAACTCTTGCAAAAATAGGATAAGGGATATAATAGAGAGGAGATAGCTTTTGAACAGCACGAGAAGCAACACTTGACTACCTATACCGTTACAATTTAAGATAGACCAAATCCCCGACATCAAACTCAATGTCCACTCTTCTCTTATCTGCTAGTTTCTTCATCAGATCCGGAGCTTTCGTCAATTGATCCTTTAGCAACTGCAAATGAACATCCCCAGCTAGTAGAGTCTCTTCAACTTAATTTTTTTTGCAGTATGGGGTATACAAGATACCAATGTAGGTGGAAGCCTACCATACAAAGCCTAATAAGGAGTTGTTTTGTAGCCTATGCCAAGTGGTATTATACCACTATTCCGCCAAAATCAACCATTTACTTCACTCATTTGGTTTGTGATGACAAAAACATCTCAAATAGGTTTCTAAACACCTATTTACTACTTCCGTTTGGCCATCAGATTGAGGGTGATATACTGTAGAGAACTTCAGCTTGGTCCCCTGCATCTTTAAGAGACTTGCATCAGAGTACTTGTGAACACAGATCCTTATCACAAACTATAGACACATGCATCCCATAAAACACCCTCTGTTAGTATCTGAATGATATCCTTCGCAGAAAATGGGTGATGTATAGGAAAAAATGTGCATATTTGCTCAACCTATCAATCATTACCAAAATTGCTGAGTATTTTGAACTGAGAGGAAAACCTTCTATAAATCCATGCTTGCATGCTCCCATACTTTCTCAGGAATAGGCAAAGGTTTGAGGAGACCCGCAGGTGCATGACGCACATATTTGCTAGTTTGACACTGTGCATTCTTTTACATAAGTCTGCACATCCCTTTTAATTCCCTTCCACCAAAATGACCTTCTTAACCTTTGCAAAGTCCTATCATACCCAGAATGACCACCAGTGGGAGAATCATTATCATGATGCTCTTGTATTAACATTTGCCTGAAAGAAGAAGTTGGACCGATCACGACCTTCCCGGATTTATACCATAATCCCTTGTAAAAATAATACTTGCTGTTGAGCTTTTTCCCTTGTTTACTTGCCAATTCCTTAAAATAACTATCAGTTGTAGTCATTTGAACCACTTGTTTCCACCAATCAACAACCAAAATGGACAACTGCATTAAAAAATAATCCATCTCTCCTTGAAAGTCTATCCGCAGGGATTTTATCTCTTTCTTTCTTATATTCCACCACAAAGTTAAACCCATATAGTTTAACTAACCATGAATGTTGGGCATCAGTAGATAATCTTTGATCTAAGAGATATTTGAGAGGTTGGTGATAAGTTATAATCATAAATTTCCTACAAACAGAAACTGCTTCCACTTCTTCACAGATAGTAGTATCGCAAGCATTTCTTTTTCATATGCTGAAAAATGCAAGCTTCTTCCCTTAAGGGCTTGACTAATGAATGCAATTGGATAATTTTTCTGTAAAAGCACTGCATCCACACCTTCTTTGCTGGCATCACATTCAACTACAAAGATTTCATCAAAGTTTGGCATTTGAAGCTCTGGCACTGTCATCAAAGCTTGCTTCAATTTCTCAAATGCATCTCAGTCCATATGAATCCTTCTTCTTTGGTTAACTCAATTAGCGGTGCAGCTATAGACCCATAGTTCCTTATGAATTTCCTATAGTACATGGTGAGCCCTAAAAAACCTCTCATTGATTTAACAGACCTGGGTAAAAGTCAATCTTTAATTGCAACCACTTTACTAGAGTCCACAACTATACCCTTCTCTGGTACAACATGCCCCAAATATTCAACTTGTCCCCAAATTCACACTTGGATATTTTGACAAATAGTATATTGTCTTGGAGAATCTTCAACACAACCCTCAGAATTCTCAAATGATCCTGCCAAGAAGCACTGAAGATCAAGATGTCATCAAAAATTACTAAAACAAACATCTGTAAGTATGGTCTAAATATATCATTCATCAAATTTTGAAATGTGGATGGTGCATTACTTAACCCAAACGGCATCACCAAGAACTCATAATGGCCACTATGAGTTAGAAATGCAGTTTTAGAAATATCATTGATGTTCATTCTAATTTGATGATAACCCCATATTAAGTCAAGCTTTGTGAAAAATTTGGAACCATGTAATTCATCCAACAAATCATCAATCATGGGCATTGGGTATTTATCCTTAATTGTCTGCTGATTAAGTGCTCTATAATCAACACATTCTCCACGGTCCATCGTGTTTCTTTGCTAAAACAACTGGTGATGAATAAGAACTAGGCTAGGTCGAATCACACCTTGTTTCAGCATATCAGCTATGAGCTCTTCTATGGCTTTTTTCTACCCAAATGAGTGTCTATACGGTCCGATACAAACAGGTTTGGACCCCTGTATTAAACCCTTTGGTTCTTCAAAAAAGATTGAAATTCCCCTAATAGCTTAACCATGGTTTTTCCTATTGGGGGTCATGATGCAGGTAGATCTGCCTGCACCTTTTGTTGAGTAGCAGTATTGATCAAATACAATATAAACCCTCTGTGAGTTTGTTATGCCATTTTATTCACTTATCACTGATAAATTGATTAGGACTAGGCCTTAAACCTGATAAAATCCAATCTCTACCCTTGTGATTGGAACTTCAATTGTTTTTCTACCATATTGACAGTTACTTCCGTCACTTGTTTTATCCACTTAGCACCCAAGACTACATCATGACCCCCAATAGGAAAAACCAAGAAATCATCAACAAATTTGTAGCCCTGACAATTGATTTCAACCGCCGAACACAGTCTACTGCCTTCCACTTCCTTACCCCCAGCTACTATGACATTAAACTTTTGCTTAATAGACAATTGCAAACCTAATTTTTCCACCATGTAAGGATCAATATAGTTGTGAGTTGCCCTGCAATCTAATAGAATATGCACTATCTGGTTATGTAATTCTCCTTCGAGATTTAAGCATTATGTATTTGTGCTTATATTCAATGAAGCAAAATTCTCCTGGTTGCAACATTCTTTGGTGACACTATCAACAACCAATAACTAGTTCAATTCCTCTTCTTCCTTGATACTAAACAAATCCCAATCACGTTCAATGCACATATTGACTTTGGTCTTGCAAATGTGCCCTGGTAAGAATTTCTCAACACAATACAACAACAACAACAACAACAACAAAGCCTTTTTTTCCAACTAGTTGGGGTTGGCTACATGAATTCTGGTTTTCCATTCTGCTCGGTTTAGCGCAATATCTTCTGTAAGATCACAAGCTATCATATGAAAACATAAATTCTTTTTCCTCCTTTCCCAAATCTCATTCGGAGATAGTGTCTTTAATATTGGAGTAACTGTAGAAGCAGATTTAGGTGTTGAAGATAAAGGTGATGACACAACAGTTGAAGATGAATTAGTGCCCTGATGATTAAAAGAATTTTTCAAATGAGGCTTGAATGTACCCCTGTACAAACCCCTTAAGGCCTCATTTTTCTTTTCATACTTAAGAGCAACCTTGAAAGCTTCGCTTAAAGATTGAGGTTCTAACATCGATACACCATGTTGAATTTCATCTTTAAGACCACTGATAAATTGCTGAACCAAATATGGCTCATTTACTCCATCCACCAAACAATTAAGTTTCTCAAACTTCCTTCGATATTCTAACACCGTAGTTTTTTATTCTAACCTGCATAAGGTTCTTGCAGCATTTTCATACATTCCCAAACCAAATCGACTGCAAATTCCTTCCCTAAATTGCTTCCACGTTACTAGCCCTTCATTATTCTTAAGGAACCATCTACACCAGCGGATTGCTTCTTTCAATAAAAATTAAGCAACCCTAACCTTCTCATCCCAACTTTATGATAGACCTCAAAATAATGTACGATTTGAAATAACCAATTGAGCACATCCCCCGAACCTGAAAATGGAGTAAAATCCAATTTTGGGGGGTTTGGGATATGAAGTTCTCTATGTAAACTGATCAAGATTCCTACCCCCAATTAAGCTACTCATACCCCTTCTAAGAGAACCAAGGTTCACATCCACCTGTTTGATTGGGTAAAAAATTTGGCATCAAAATTGGCCAGATTGGATCAAGATCTACCTTCTCTGACTTGTCTGTTGCAACAAGAGAGCCCACTTGTTACGCCACATGCTGCAACTGCGCGAAAATCATCGAATACTGAGTCGACAACTCCTTCGGCAATTCCTTAACCTGATTCTCAACCCCACCCAATCTCACCTCCAAGATTTGCTGACGCCGCTGCAAATCCAACTCAGGCCCCCCACCCAACACCCTTTCAGATCGGGCAGCTCTGGTTCTTGATGGAATTGAACACTGCCGATAGGATTCCCAATTGGATCTAAAAGCTCTGATACCACTTGATGTGCTTCATCTATCACCGTCGCCATTGCCATGGCTTTGGAACTCTTCTTGGCCATTTAGATGGTTGTGCCTTACAATTGATAAAAGATGAGATGAGGAATTGGAGGAGTAATAGAATCAAGAACGAGAATGAATTAGATCTGAAATGATACAGAGCTCGAGAAGAGTTGCTGTTAGCTATTTATAGACTTGTACACGTGCAACGCACGTACATGAACCAGGCAGTTTAGGCAGTTACAAGTGTGGGTCCCATACGAACAATCTGAACCCTACACTGCACTTAATCCTATGGCTCTTATTACACACACACTGGGTCCTACTCCATTCGTTATTTATTTACACATTTACACAAACCCCTGAAACCTATGGATTGAAATGCAAACGGACACCTCCCAATGTACATAGTCTTCTTCGTCAATAATTCTTCATCTTCAGCCATCAATCCTTGCTTGGCGTGTATCTATATTGCGTAGTTTTGTTTAGTCAAAAGAGGTAATTCGATTGGGAATGCAATTTTGAGTTCGTAATTTGTATTGCATTTTTTTGACATGATTAGTAGGTTTTAGTGCTAGTTGATAGTTTAATGAGCTGATTGATTATTGGCACTGGATCTGTTTCGTGGGTGTTTGATGGGTTCTTGTTCGGTTTCCGGGAATATGCAATTTCCCCGATTTATTGTGTTGGTTAGATTTGGTGGGCTTAGGAGGAGTGTTTGGAATGCAGAATGGAGGATTTTTGGAATGTGGGGAATTTTATCGGGGGGATTCGAGATTCCCATGAATATTGCATAGGTTTGTTTAAGTCAAAAGAGGTAATTTGATTGGGAATGCATTTTTTCTACCTTCAAAATTGCTTGATGCCATGAGAGGGTGAGTGTTATAGCATTTTGTGGTGTTGGCCTTTGGAAAAGGGAAACATCGGGTTTGTTGGTTAGGTTGGTAGTTTTTTAGTGTTTAATGTAGGTTGTTTTTATGTAATTGATGATTGAATGTGTATTTTAATGAGTGGATTATGCTTTGACCTTTGTTTCTTGCACCTAAATTTTCTCATGGGTATTTAGATCCTTGTTTTGTTCATAAATCTCAAAATATCTGGATCTTGTTGTTGGTTACATTGGTAGTAGTAGTGTTTATTGTAGGGTTTCTTGTATGATCAATGATTTAGTATTTTTTTAAAAATGGGATGCTCAATGTTTTAATTGGGAGAGGTTATATTATGACTTCTGTTGTATTTCGAATGCTGTTTTGAGCTTTTTATTGTAGGCCATTCTTGTGTAACTTGTGCTTGGTTCTAGTTCATTGGAATGTTTGATAATTTGAGTTGGACAAGCTTGACCAATATCAGTTTTCTTGCCATATAGTCTCTCATGTGAATTTAAATGATTTTTGTTTGGTTTTTCTTGAAATTGAGTAATTTTACATTGCATGTTGCTATTGTGAGATGTTGGAGTGTTTTTCGCATAAGGCATAGTGGAGGGTTGGGTTGTTGTGGGTCATTGTTGAGGATAAATTTGGATTTTGGAGATTAAGTTGAAGATGGTGAATAAAAGAGCCATAAGACTCTTTGGGGTTGTAGTGTCTAGTCGCACTAGTTTATAGAGTCCCACTTTTCATGGAGGTCTACTGGTAGGGCTGATAGGGAATATTCAGTTAGTGCACTTGTCATACCACTTGGTATGCCCTTGACAAAATTTTCCCAAAGTAACATATGAAGATTCAGCACAATCATTTATGATACTACATGCTAGGCAATTTTCGCACATGATCAACAAAGCATATGATCTCTTAGCATATTTGGGTAAGACTCCATGATCACATCCTTGCTGTTTAGGCAATCGGTCAATAAGAATCATGATGGTATTTGAGACCTAGTACTGAATGGTTATGGTAGTTTAAGGTCCTGCTTGAGCAGTGGTTTACGACATAGAGCTGGCACACTTCAGTGCTTCACACTACACCCACATTTTGACATTTTTCTGGATACCAGGTTAAGAGAAGGAGGATTGTGTGAAACGATAGGTAAACTGAAAGCCTGGATGACTGGTTGCAAAAACACTTCAAAAGGATAATTTTTCCAAATCTAACAAGTACTGGTTACTGACATTTGTGTCCTTATTGCAACCTGACAAAGTGGTGTGCTTGAACTGTATCGGGAACTTGTCTTCATTATCTATGTTGTAACTATGTCGTGATTGCGCCGAGTTTGTGTGCGAGAGAGGCGTTAAATAGGGGAAGATGAAGAGAAACTTATGCTTGTTTTATGTGAGGCGACAGTTGGATATTGATCAAAATATGCAAAGATGTGGATATAAATATCAACTTATATGATCTGCCTATTAGCAATTGTATGTGAACCTAACACTCAAAACTTACCATCGAACGTTGGATGGTATCACTTATAGCTTATATGATCAACCTTGTAGATGTGAGAAATGAAATACATACGAAGATTTATATACATTGTATTATATTTCGGTGGAAAATCCGAGATTTCAGTTTTAGAACTTTGGGGACACTGAAACAACATAAAAAAGTTATACCATTTCAAGGCAAAATTTCTGAAATTTCGGGCTAATTCGGAAATTTTGGCCAAAAATTCAGGTTTAAAGTTGCGGTGGATATTTTCTGTTGTTGGGCTGGTAAAAATGGGGCGATTTTGACATCAAAACTTGTGAAAACCCAATTTGATCCGACCGTTTAAATTGTGTTTTTTTTTGAGATACTATGTAAGGGGTTTATAATCAAACCCGATTTGTGTTATTAGTCACATATTTCGGTTATAATAAATATTGCTTGAGTAATAGATATGATATTGTGATACATAGTGTGCATGTATAGGTTATATATATCATAATTAGGAGATATATTTTAAACGGACACCCTGATATTTATTAAATATTCATATTTCTGAAATTTTACCGAAGCTCGATCTGAAATGACAATTCTTAGGCTGACATGAACATCTAAGTCTGTTATTTACTACCTTGTATATATAGGAGTGTATTTTTGTTAATTATCCATGTCGTGCATTGTCTTTTTTTCTTGAATTGTTGTCACCATGTCCGTATAGCATCGTTACGTCGTATCTTTATGCGTATCCATGTGACGAGATAGTTGGCCATGGATAATTCATACCCTTCTTATTGTTGCAGGATAGTGATACAGAACTTTTCAAAATTCTCCCTTTGTGATATTAGTTTTGATTGTTTTCTGTAGATGAGATTAGTTGGCATGATCAATACTAATCTGTTTGGAAACGCGCCATAGCCCCGTACCCAGTGAGATTGCTTCTTTGTTCAAGTCGAACGAGTTATTTTTGTTCAGATCTGTGTCCCAATTCCAGAGCAACTCCGTAGCGCCATAAATTCCTAATACTGGAACTCGGAACACAATTCAGAATCTTACTTTAAATGAATCCAAACACATAAAAATCACAAGAAATTAAAAACTTTTATTACATCAAAATGTACAATAAGATTGAACAATAAATTTTCACTTGGATGCTTCTCACGGCTTGAGTTTTTCCGCGCTCGGCACGATCAGGTAGTCCTGCAAACTCACCAAACTGTGGGCACGTCAGTTGAATATAATTGACGCAATGCTGATGAAACCAACAACTCCAAAATCTCAACAATCATAATTTAATGCAAAGAAAAACGTGATGTCAAGCCAAGTGTTGGTGTATGCCATTGCCTAAATCTAATGCACACTAAAAATGCACACGATGCTCTTATTGTAATGCACGCCTGATTGGAGAGAAATGCATCCCATACTACACATTCCCTAACCAAATGACGTACTTCAATTGATGGAGTTTGATCCCCCACTATGCATCCTACTCTTGTGCTCTCTCCTGTCTCTGATACTCTAGCGATGATGAGGTTGCAGTCGTCCGGCTTACTTCAGTCGCTGCCACGCTAGTGGTGTCCAATACCTCGTGTTTTATCCATTGCGCCTGGAGTCGCAGTCGCACAACTTACTCTGTCGCGGCTAAAACTCATAGTAGGTCGTGGTAATTTCGCATTCCCGGACCTTACCAAAAGCTGATGTACGGACACTAGAACTCGTCGTCGAGGACGTTATTTTAGAGCCTCCATAGAGTTCACTCACAGGGTAGTCTCTAAGTCCTCTGCCCACATTGATCAACATAGGACCTGACGGATATTAGAGTTTCCCTAACTCTTTGCTGCACTCATCCTTACACTAGACCAGAACTTGCAGTCGAGACGACTTCACCACTTCAAACCTCCTCAAAAGTTGTTACGGACATGAATGCACTTACGCCGAAGACAGTAGAGTCCCCAAAGAGTTCACTCACATGGCAGTCCCTAAGTCCCCTGTCCGCATTAAACGAACCTAGGATTCGGTCAGGCGTGAAGATGCCATGCGTCCCCCTGACAGGCGAACACAACACTCACTAGTGCCTATCTTTACATTCAACGACGGCTCGAACTAATCCTACAACACCACAAACCCAAGGTACAAGTGTTAACTTGCTCTAGGACCAAGATTAAGAATAAAGTTAATTAATCGATTACTAGCTTTTTATCTGCTTATCTGAATTTCAAGACTCTAATCAATCTCTAATCCTCTTTCATTATCTCATTAGATGTATGAATTATTAGGCGAGTCTAGATCTATTTCATTTTAACCAATTCTCTTAGTTTGACGATCTATCAAGTATTTTCAAGCCCTAACTTGGTAAAAAACTTTGTTTATTATGAACAACTAGTTAAGTTCTACTTGTAGGTTCCTTTTCTAGTTAATTACCTTTTCATTATTAGGACTTGATCCATCCCACAATAGGACTCAATCTAGCCCTCAAATCCGGCTCAAGGGTTGGCCCGCCTTGGCCCACACTTGGCCCGAACCAACGACGGATCGACTCCGTCGATCGCCGCAACCGCCATCTATGCTTGGAGTTCGATCGCAACCTCGGCCCGACCCAAACACGTTGCTCCCACTATCTTCATGCTCCACGGTCCTCGACAAGTGGTAGCATCAAACACAACTATGGAATCCTTCCATGTCTGGAAATACAAAATGAGAAAATACACAACGGCGAGCACGTTGACGCACGAGGAGTCTCCCCTCACGCGTTCGATGCGACACGGGTTCCTATTCTACCCGTCTAGATATACCATAGGACTTAATCCTAGAGTCTCAAACTCAACCAATGAAGCTTAGCAAGGATAAACTACCCTAAGAATAAATCCTACACCATAAATACCCAAAAAGAGGGCTAAAATACTCTAAAAATAGAAAATTACATTTCCAAACAGCAAGCATACAATTGGCATTCATGCTAAAATGGAGTCATTCCCGGTCCCGTTTCATTGGAGAAACACGATCAGGTGCTCCCTATGCTTCTACTCAAAGTAGATAGCAAGCACAAACACCAATTGGGCATGAATCTCATCCCAGAATGGCCCACATCAACACACAATCACTTTAACAAATTATCCACTTCAAAACATTGAACAAGTATGTCTAAATTGTAGCTCTACAAAGCACATGTGAGCTACTCACAACATAAAACATAGTAAATTTAAGCTTTAGTTCATTTCCATATCCACAACATGATTTATAACTCACAAACAATAACTAAAAACTCAAATCTATAAATTCTAACTCAATTTCATAGGCATAGTGCCAAACAATGAAGCCGTAAGAATCAGTGTTTATTATAATTCGTGTACTTATCCAATTCTTGAGTTCTTAGGTATTACAGAAAGATCTATGTGTCTACTACAACTTTCTAGTTATATTATTTTTCAGATTAAGTCGTTAAAGTGATCAAATGAGTCATTGTTTAACATGCATGCAAAAATTTTCAGAACAGAGCAATAACTAACCAGTGCTAACATAAAAATACTTTAAAAATATCAATTGATCTCTAAACTTCATGAAATTTAAAACATAAGTTCTTGATACATGGTAATTGAACATATTTAAATTTTAAGTGATTCTACCAAGTAATTTTCAAGTTATGATTTCTTGAAAATTAGTTAAAAATAGGATAGATTTCTTCACTCTGTTTTTTCTTTTCAGAACAACCAATGGTTTTGGATTTAATAAAAATAGCAAACGATGTCCAAAAATTATAAAGTTTTATATTTAAGCACTGAACACATAGACATACTAAAATTTCAGCAATAGATCTCAAGTGGTTACAGAATTATGAGGTTTGGAATATCATAGTCAAAACCTATACTAAATCTATTTTCTGCACAGTTAGTGTTCAAGTTCGTATTTAATTAAAATAGTTAATAAATTCCAAAAATTATGAAATTTGGAAGCAAGGTGTATAACATGCATAAGATTCTACATTTAAAATTTTAAACTCAAACTCTAAGTAATTTTCGAGCTATAGCATCCGGTCCTAACACACTTTTCTGTTCAGCTTTTTTACTGGGTTTTTATTTAGTCTTCTACTAATAAAACTAGCATGCAACGAATTTTAACACTTAATCACACACTTCATGACCCACTCATGCTGTCAAGCGTGCATCAAGATTTCACCACAAAAAGTAAACACCACAAATGTTTTAGATTCACCCACCTTTTGTTTGTAGATGAAATGTACCCTCCAAGTTTGGCCTCCTTGTTCTTGCTCCTCCTTGCTAGCACTTTTTACTCCTACTCTCCTTCTCCTTGGCTCCTTCTTGCTCTTCTTGCTCCTAGAACAGTAACTTAGCCCTAAGAATGTGGTACTAGAAGTGTGGGAGGTTTTTTTTTGAAAGTAGAAGAAATGAGAAGTGACTTACTCTTGGGTACTTAGTCCCAAGTCGTTTCTTCAACGAATTGATTCCTCCAAAGAACCTTGACAATCAGAATGATTTTGCTCTGCAACTATTTCTTTTGACGGTCTAGTATCTTCACCGGTTGTTCCTCGAGGGAGAGTATAACGCCCCGAGCCCGGCTCAGCTGCGCACGCGGCTACACGTGCGCGCACGCGAAAAAACAGACACAAAACTCTAGCCACGCCCACCATAGGCACCATCAAAAGGTGGTTAACCATTTGGTGACCTTTTATCACATGGTTCCTAATATATCTCACACTTACCCCATTTTTACTTTTGATGTGGGACTATAGCCCAAATGCAAGCCACGTGACTCCATCCCATGCATGCATGCATGTTTTCAATAATCAACATTTAATGCCTAAGCTCCATAGGCAATCCTATAGGCCCATCTCTTCATCAAACCTTTGATTATACCCATAGGATCTTCTTAGGCCACAATCAACCACATACACATCTCATCTCTTTTCTTTATTATATATATATATTATTATATATATTTCTATGTATAATATTATATATTTACCCGCTTAAGTACGGGGTGTTACACACACCCCTCCTTAAGAACTCAGCGTCCTCGCTGAGGACGGGACTTGCAACTTGATCCAGGATTTCTTTCTAGCCGATGTGGAGAGGATTACCCTGATTCTGCTAGTTGTACAGTCCCCTATCCGGGTGACCTTTCCCAACCTAGCTCCCTCACAGGCGTACATCTTGCACACTCGGTGTCGAAAGTCGGCTCTGATACCATTTGTAACGCCCCGAGCCCGACTCAGCTGTGCACGGGACTACACGTGCGCGCACGCGAAAGAACGGACACAAAACTCTAGCCACGCCCACCATAGGCACCATCAAAAGGTGGTTAACCATTTGGTGACCTTTTATCACATGGTTCCTAATATATCTCACACTTACCCCATTTTTACTCTCGATGTGGGACTATAGCCCAAATGCAGGCCACGTGACTCCATCCCATGCATGCATGCATGTTTTCAATAATCAACATTTAATGCCTAAGCTCCATAGGCAATCCTATAGGCGCATCTCTTCATCAAACTTTCGATTATACCCATGGGATCTTCTATAGGCCACAATCAACCACATACACATCTCATCTCTTTTCTTTATTATATATATATTATTATATATATTCCTACATATAATATTATATATATACCCGCTTAAGTATGGGGTGTTACAGAGAGGTCCACCTGCAAGTCTTTTGGAATCTCGGGCTAAGTGATAGCAAGGAGAAGCAAGAACAAGGAGGCCAAACTTAGAGAGTACATTTCATATACAAACAAAAGGTAGGTGTCTCTAAAACCTTTGTGGTGTCTACTTTTTGTGGTGAAATCTTGATATGGTCTTGACAACATGAGTGGGTCATGAAGTGTGTGATTAAGTGTTAAAATTCGTTGCATGCTAGTTTTATTAGTAGAAGACTAATTAAAAGTTCAGTAAAAAGCTGAACAGAAAAGTGTGTTAGGTCTGGATGCTATAACTCGAAAATTACTTGCAGTTTGAGTTTGAAATTTTAAATGTAGAATCTTATGCATGTTATGCACATTGCTTCCAAATTTCATTATTTTTACTATTTTAATTAAATACGAACTTGAACACCGACTGTACAAAAAACAGATTTAGCATAGGTTCTGACTATTATATTCCAAAGCTCATAACTCTATAACTACTTGAGATCTATTGCTGAATTTTAGTATGTGGCTATGTGCTTCTAATATGTGTTCAGTGCTTAAATATAAAATTTTATAATTTTTGGACATCGTTTGCTATTTTTATTACATCCGATACCATTGGCTGTTCTGAAAAGAAAAAAACAAAGATGATCTGTTCGATTTTTAGTTAATTTTCAAGAAATCATAACTTGAAAAATACTTAGTAGAATCACTTAAAATTTAAATATGTGCTGTTAACATTGATGAAGAACTTATGTTTCAAATTTTATGAAGTTTAGAGATCATTTGATATTTTAAAAGTATTTTTATGTTAGTACTGGTTAGTTGTCACTATGTTCTGAAAACTATTGCATGCATGTTAAACAATGACTCACTCGATCACTTTAACGACTTAATATGAAGAAGCATGTAACTAAAAAGTTGTAGTAGACACAGAAATCTTTCTGTAATGTCTAAGAACTAATATTTGGATGAGTACAAGAATTATAATAAATTTTGCAAGTGATAACAGAAACACATAGATTCTTAAAGCTCACTGTTGGCACTATGCCTATGAATGAGTTAGAACTTGTAGATTTGGGTTTTTAGTTGTTGTGTGTGAGTTATAAATCATGTTATGGATGTGGGAATGAACTAATGCTTAAATTTACTATGTTTTATGTTGTGAATAGGTCACATGTGCTTTGTAGAGCGACAATTTAGGCATACTTGTTCAATATTTTGAAGTAGAAGTTGTGTTAAGTGATTGTGTGTTGATGTTGATCATTTTGGGATGAGATTCATGCTCAATTGGTGCTTGTGCTTGCTGTCTACTTTGAGTAGAAGTATGAGGAGCACCCGTTCGCGTTTCTCCAATGAAACGGGATAGGGAACGACTCCGTTTTGGCAAGAATGCCAATTGTATGCTTGCTATTTGGATTGTAATTTTCCATTTTTAGAGCTTTTTTAGCACTCTTTTTGGGTATTCATGGTGTAGGGTTTATTTATAGAGTAGTTTACCCTTGCTGAGCTTCATTGGTTGAGTTTTGAGCCTCTAGGATTAAGTCCTATAGTATATCTAGACGGGTAGAATAGGAACCCGTTTCGCATCAACCGCATGGGAGGAGACGACTCATGCGCCGATGTGCTCGCCGTTCATGGAAGGATTCCATAGTTGTGTTTGATGCTACCACTGGTCGAAGAGCGTGGAGCGTGAGGATAGCAGGAGCAACGTGTTTGGGTCGGGCCGAGGTTGCGATCAAACTTCAAGCATAGATGGCGGTTGCGGCGATCGACGGAGTCGGTTCGTCGTATGTTCGGGCCAAGTGTGGGCCAGGGCGGGCCAACCCTTGGGCCGGATTTGAAGGCTAGGTTGAGCCCTATTGAGGGATGGGTGAAGTCCTAATAATGAAAAGGTAATTAACTAGAAAAGAGTGTACAAGTAGAACTTAACTAGTTGTTCATAATAAACAAAGTTGTTTACCAAGTTAGGGCTTTGAAATACTTGATACATCGCCTAACTAAGAGAATTGGTTAAAATGAAATAGACCTAGACTCGCCTAATAATTTATATATCTAATGAGATAATGAAAGAGGATTAGAGATTGATTAGAGTCTTGGAATTCAGATAATCAAATGATCAGCTAGTAATTATATAATTAACTTTATCCTTAATCTTGGTCCTAGAGTAGGTTAGCACTTGTACCTTGGGTTTGTGGTGTTTTAGGTTTAGGTCGAGTCGTTGTTGAATGTAAGGACAGACACTAGTGGGTGTTGTGTTCGCCTGTCAGGTGGACGCATTGCGTCTTCACACCTGACCGAATCCTAGGTTCGTTTAATGCGGACAGGGGACTT
Organism: Hemerocallis citrina; assembly: GCA_017893485.1. Lineage (NCBI taxonomy): Eukaryota > Viridiplantae > Streptophyta > Magnoliopsida > Asparagales > Asphodelaceae > Hemerocallis > Hemerocallis citrina. Next base: position 400,866,901 of record CM030359.1, on the reverse strand, counting down.
AGGGACTGCCATGTGAGTGAACTCTTTGGGGGCTCTATTGTCTTCGGCGTGAGTGCCTTCATGTTCGTAACAATCTTTAAGGAGGTTGGGAGTGGTGACATCATCTCGACTGCAAGTTCTGGTCTAGTGTAAGGACAAGTGCAGCGGAGAGTTGGAAAAAACCTAATATCCGTCAGTTCTTATGTTGATCAATGCGGCCAGAGGACTTAGAGACTGCTCTGTGAGTGAACTCTGTGGGGGCTCTAAAATCACGTCCTCAGCGAGTAGCCGTAATATCCGCACATCAGCTTTTGGTGAGGTCCGGGGATGTGGAATTACCGCGACCTACTATGACTTTTTTAGCCGCGACGGAGTAAGCCGTGCGACTGCGATCCTGGGCGTTGTGGATAAAACACGAGGTGCGGGGGCTTTCTTTTGTTAGGAAGAAAAATTAAAAATTACTGAACTTCAAAATAAATGCTTGACTTTAGCCTTCAAAAATGAATCCTATCAAAAGATTTTTCTCCTTTGAAATACTCATTGAATTTCATTTCGCACCGGAAACTATTCTCTTGTGATATCTCTGAAAGATCACAGCTGACTCGTCGAGAAACTGGGGCTCCATCATAGCCAGCTGATTCCAATATCCAGTCATGACAGAGTCAAACTCGATAAAGTCACCTTGGAGCTTGATGAGGGGAAAGCAAAAATGATCTACCAGTGGGAGGAACCCTTATTTGCATGTTACCCACCATGTATGCGCTGGCTTAACAATGTCAAGTTAATGTATGGTATGGTTATGTTTGATCCCCCACCGGATATAAGTGCTAATCTTAATGAATTTGGTGTGTTGTGTCTTAATCTCTTCCAACGCACTAAACTACAAAATTTGGCCAATTGCTGAGTATAAAATGATATTTATAATGATTTTATATGTTTCAAGGCATTATAGCTGTTCAATTTGTTTTGCTGTTGCGTTATAGCCGTCTGTAAGACTGTAACTTGCCACCTCATCCAAATACCAACGGTTCATCAATCCTCTCCGTTACCTCCAAAATCAGACATCCATCTCACTACAAACTCTTTCCTATATAATACATTCAAATTTGATATTGTCTCCCACAACCATTGCCCAACCAATTATCTTAATCTTAAAATGTTTATCAGGATTTGTTGAGAACACACATCTTTCTGTTTCATTGGTGTTACCAAATGCTGTTGTATTAATTTGAATAGGATAGCATGCACCCCAAATTACCAAAGTTATTATACCTTACTAGCATCCAGTTTCCTTCAAAATTAGAAAAATAACATCCAATAATTAATTAGTTGTTTGTAGATGTATGTCTGTTACGCATAAATGTGTTTTGCTAGATAATCTAAACCATAAATAAAGATAGTTATTATTATTATTATTATTATTGATAAGCAAAGATACAAACTACATGTTATTCATGTATCCTATAGACACCTCGGGCATCATCTTCTAATAGGAGTGCCGGTTGAACATTATTATTCATCATAATTATAGAATCTTGACTAGGTCGACGGGCAATATGATCGGCCAAAATTGCACTCGCGGAAAATATGGCGGATATCCCCGACAATCTCCTTCAACATCCTTATAATGTCCTTATGCACTGGATCTGAGAGGCTATTATACTTCACTTGGTCTATAGCTACTTGTGAGTCTCCTTCGATATACACACCTCTTCACCTTGTGACACGAGGTGAATGTTCTTCAAAGCTGCCCAAAGTGCTCTCACATTGATCGAAGCTGAGGCGACAGGGCCACCATCTGCCATAAGAAGTCGGGCGTTGTGATACCTCACAGTGAATCCATATCCAGCACAGTCCGTATCAAGTGAGCCATCAAAATTGATTTTAATAATGCCCTCTTCCAGTGAACTAGTTTGAGATTGGTAATACTAGGATGGGTAACCTCTTGGGAAGTTGTACCCTATCATTTTTAAAAGATAGTTAATTAGCAGTGAGAAAGAAGCAAATCTCTCAATTTATTACAATGTGGCTGGTTGGTAGATAGCTACTAATGGGCCAAAGTTGAATACCCTTAAATTTGATCCCACCAACCTCAAACTTACATTTAATCGATTTTTTTTTATAAGACACTTTTTGAAAATATTTGCAGAAAGAGGACAGTTGCTAAAATATTTGCGCTCGTGGACTCAACAACTAAACTCGCCATTCCCAACGGCGAGTTTAGTTGTTTCATGTTCGTTGTTGGGACACAGAGAGTTTAGTGCTAATTTTTTGAAAAACTCGCCGTTCCCAACGGCGAGTTCAGTTCAAAATTTTCAATGAAGACTCGCTGTTCCCAACGGTGAGGACATTTATTCTAGACTCGTTGTTGAGAACATCGAGTTTAGTTCAAAATTTTGAAAGAAGACTCACCGTTCCCAATGGCGAGGATATTTATACCAGACTCGCTGTTGGGAACGGCGAGGATGTAGGAAATTTCATAGAGAGCAAAATATTTTGTTGGACTCGGTGAATTTTCGAAAAAAACTCTATAATTTTTTTTTTGAACTAAACTCGCCGTTTCCAACAGCGAGTCTAGTGTAAATGTCCTCGCCGTTGGGAATGACGAGTCTTCCAAAAAAAAGTGAACCAAACTTGCCGTTCCCAACAGCGGGTCTAGTGTAAATGTCCTCGCCGTTGGGAACGAGTCTTCCAAAAAAAAAGTGTACTAAACTCGCTGTTCCCAATAGCTCGTCTAGTGTAAATATTCTCTTCGTTGGGAACGAGTCTTTATTGAAAATTTTGAACTAAACTCGCTATTCCCAACAACGATTCTAGTGTAAATGTCCTTGCCGTTGGGAACAACGAGTCTTTATTGAAAATTGTGAGCGAGTTTTTCAAAAAATTAGCACTAAACTCGCTGTGTCCCAACGGCGAGCATGAAACAACTAAACTCGCCGTTGGGAATGTCGAGTTTAGTTGTTAAGTCCACAAGCGCAAATACTTTAGCAACTGTCATCTTTCTGCAAATATTTTCAAAAAGTGTCATATAAAAAAAATTCATTTAATCGCCGTATAATTAATTCTCAAGTACACGTTTTACGCACATTGCATGCCCCAACTAACTAGTATTTCTTAACCCATACAAATTATTAAAATAAAAAAATTACTTTTCATTATTATGTTTTTAACTACCATTAACTGTGGTTTGTGGAACTTGATGAGCCCCAATAATAAATTATTCTAACTCTAAACATGCTAATTGTTTAAATAATTTTAAATTATTCCTAAATAATAAAACATGTGTAAATTTGATCCCTGCCCATGGGTATGGCTATTGGTGTAAAATATGGGATGCAAAAATTATACACTAGCAAGTGGGTTTTATACTAGAATTTGTAACGGGTTTGAGCCAGCCCATTGGCCAACAAACGACGTAAATACTATCACAAATGGAAATGAGGACATCAACACTAGTTCACTCACATTCATAAAGCCCTTTTATTTCTTTTTTCTTTTTCTTTTGGGTCCAAAACTTTATTGGTAAACCAAAGGAAAGTACAAAAGTTCCTTCCCCATATAGAGGAGTTTAAAACAATTCTTTACCTAGTCATTTGTTAATACATGATTAAATACATCAACTGCTAGTCTGCTACAAGTTCATATCTTATTAGATGCAAACATAAAGCTGGAATAAAACAAATATACCAATCCTGATGCTGCTTCCTTGCTCCGAGCATGAGCCGAAACATAGAAATAGTACTGCAGGTAGGAGGACTTCAAACCATCAAGGGTTTTGCCATCATGAATCTTGAATCCCTAGTCTTTCCCTGACTTTGCCCTCTCTATATGTTCATATCTTAACATATGTAGAGGATATTATAAGACTAACAAGTTCCTATCTTCATAGTAGAAACATAGAGGGATAAATATATACAAGCTGATATCAACTTTGTCAGAGGGTGTACCCAGTATGGCTTCCTCTGGATGCATGTTCAGATGGTAGATGAGGTAATCTATTCTGGGCAGGATGGTGTTTCTGAGCACCAGATGGTCAGGTTACACATCTCGACGGGCTAATTAGAAATTTCAAAATTTACATTTTTAATATTTACTGTTAAGAGATAACAAAAGGAATGCAATAATCCTACCGTACAAATTATGTAAACTTACACATATTAGGAAATCAATCTTCTGAAGTTTTTTTAGTAAGAACTTCAAGACATCTTATACTCTTAATTAGAAGAGAAAGTTCAAACAATTTCTTTCAGGTTACACTGCATGATAAATATGAAAAGAATTGAGGATAACAATGGAGACGTAATGCAGTATTTAAATAATCAGATAACTAATAGGGGAAAAAATCAAGAAACACTTGTTTTTCATTTAAATAAAAAAAACCCCTACCGTTATTTTTTGTTTATTTTACCCTCGCCACCATTAATTTTTAAAATTTCTGTCAAGTGCAAATTGTGAAATTATCCTACTGCCCCCTCTTATCTAATGTTTGGGCGCCCAAAATCCCTTATCTCCATACTGTTTGCAACCTTATCCACCATCTTCCCCCATTCATTGACCATCCGTAATGCAAATCCCTACGAAAACCATCAACATGGAGTGGCAGTCTTGCCGTTGGAACGTGACCAGAGATTAAATCACCTTTCCTGGTTCTGCATTCAATTGGAGCTTTTCAGTCTTCAATTGATTGCAGGATGTTGAAATAAGTGAACTATGTTCATATTTAACAATTAAACACTTTTTGGAACGAGAGAGTGACAATATTTGGGAGAGAGCAGCTGAGATTTATAATATATGGTGAGGGGTAAAAAGGACATCACACAATTGACACTTAACAAAAATTTCAAAAAATAACGGGAGGGCCTAAAATGAGCGAAAAAATAATGGTAGGGGGTTTCTTGATTTAAATGAGAAATCTTAGTGGGTTTCTTGATTTTTTCCTTAACTAATAATCAGCTTAAAAATGTTATATTCAGATCAATAAAATGTAAAGGGTTCAAAGGTTGTACCTCCTATTCCGAGTCTGTGTCACTTGCGTCAATCTCAATTTCCTCGACACAACTTCCTCGACACGGGTAGGTATTTCATTCAGGGGTGACCTCTACCCCAAAAAAGAAAAAGAAAATAAGGACCAACCACACTTAAACCTACTGAGACTAGATTAATTGCACTTTAACATAAATTTAAAAAAAGATTCTAAAATCTCTTATATTATATAAAGTGATCCAATTACGGGGAAACAAATCGGACTATTTAAGAATACTGATGATTAATAGAATGGTATGGACTATTATGGGAGAAAAGGAGTACTTACAAATGAAATGCTACCCAATTTTCATTTGTTGTCGGATCACCAAGCGCAAGTCTTGGACCACTCCACAATGGTAATTCGATTGCAGGAATATTTAGAATTCGAACAATGTTCATGGACTGTGCAGTTACTAATAGTATATAACTTAAGAAAATTTAAATAATGATTTCATACTAATTTGAATAGTATTTAAAACAAACCACAATACTGTCGTAATAATGTTGTTTGTGATATTCAATTCTACGAGCACGACCTCTCTCACCCCATTGTGCCATTGTTGGAAAAGCGGGGACATCCATTTGACCGTCAAGATGGTAATGTTCTGATGTAAACTTTAACCCTAATGAGAGAATTTTCAAGAATATTAAAAGAGTAAGTTTACTAACAAGAAACACAGATTAAGTTAGAAATTAAAACAGTTAATTGGTTTGATGGATTTTCAAGATATGAATAGTTTAACAAACTCAATCAAAGATTCAATCCTGACAATCAATAATTATATACCTAAGCGTTCTTAGCAAGTAAAATATGCAATAATGATTTGTACTCTAATAGGTAAGTAAAAACATTCACTCTCAATATTTGTGGACAATAGATAAATCAAATAATATTATAGAGATGATAAAGCAGTAACACAAATATTTGAAAAGTGAAGAGAGTTTATCGGGGTTGCAGATAGGGTATAATCGGAGTTGAAGTTGAGGCAACGGCAATCGGGGGTAGTCGATTGGAGGGCGTGGCTGACGGTCACAGTGTCGGGGCATCGACGGCATGGGAGAAAACGACGGCGTTGGGTGGTGGCAGGAGACCGGCGAATCAAAGTCGTCGAAGGTGGGTTATGGGATCGATCAGTAAAGGAAATTAGGGTTTCGTTTTGAGGTGGGGTTGGGGGATTTGGGTTTCAATAAGAAGAGGGTTTAGGGGGAATTACGGTTTCGATGGGGCTTCGGGTGTTGGAAGCAAGAGGGAGGAGACTCGGGGTTGGTGCAGTGGGGGTGGTTGGCATCGAGCAGAGGTTGAGGGCGGGGCAGTTGCGAAGTTAGGGAGGATGATGGGGGGAATAGGCGGATGGGGTTTGGAGAGAGAGGGTGAGGTTGTTGGCGGCGGTTTGGAGGCAGTCGACGTCGGGTGATTGGGGTTGGGTTTCAGGGGCAAGTAGAGAGGAAGGAGAGAGGGAAGATTAGATTAGGGTTTAATTAATTAGGTTTAGAATTTTTAATTTGGGGATTTTGGTGTAGTTTCAGTGTTTATCACAAATCCTAAAATTGATCACAATGTCTCACACAATGAATGAAGTGCAAAACTCAATCACACAATAATTTTTTTAATCAAGAATAACATTACTTTCTCATTATTTCCAAGACATGTATATATGTTCAAAACAAATCTCAATACAAATCGCCAAAATTCTAATGCATAAAATAAAGGGTGCAAATCGCAAAACTACTACATATGACTATTATTGCCAAAACAAATATGAATACCGAAATAAAAATTTTGGCTAATTGAACAGCCATCCCAAACGATGCATGCGCTTATAGAATTACCCGAATCGTCTTGAACTGATGTCCTCATCATTCTCTCCGGGTGGGAGAGGGTCCGACCCAGTTGAGTTAAAACCAGTCCTCCTGTCATAGTGCTTCAAAAGGTTTGGATCCAATTGCTGGAGCTCTTCTCGATCAATCCAAGTATCTTCTGGCTCTGGCTTGTTTTTTCATCTTACCAATACCTCTGAATACCACAATCTCTAGTAGAAATTATCCGATCATCTAATTTTTCTGTCAGTGGGTAAGTAGTATCAGGTAATGGGTGTAATGAGGGAGTCTCATCAGTAGGCTGCAGGGTAGGCTCATATTTAAGGAAATTTCTAGGGTTAAACTATGGGCCTTTATAGGGTACTAGATCCTCAATATTGATCAATCTTATGCTAAAACCTTTAGGAAGGTCGACGACATAGGCATTATCATTGATATAATGCAGAATTTCAAATGGGCCTGCAAGACGTGCATTCAATTTCTAAACAGATCCAGCTAGAAACCGTTCCGGACGAATTTGAACCATCACCTCGTCACCAACATTAAAAGTTTAAAATTTTCTTCTAATATCTGCTCTTAGCTTATAGTTAAAATTATTATCATTAATTTTCTTGAAAATTTCTCTATGCAAGTCATGAATATGGGATGCAAATAAGACTCCGAGACTCTATGATGTTCTAACATAGGGACAAGATCTATGGGCTGCCTAGGACGATAACTATGTACAACTTCGTGTAGACTCATGCTGGTGGTTCTATTTTTAAATGTGTTATAGGCAAATTCAGCGACAGTCAATTTCAAGTCCCAAGTTCCTAAGTGTTCTCTCACAAGAGTACGCAAGAGATTGCCAAGACTCCGACTGACAACCTCAGTCTGTGGGTGGAAGGCCGAAGAGAATTTCAATTTCGTGCCATTTTGTGCTATAGGGTCTTCCAAAAGTAACTCGTGAATTTCACATTCTTATCGGACACAATGGTTTTTGGCAACCTATGTAGCTTCACAATGTTATCAAAGAAGATCTGAGCTACACGAGATGCATCGAAAGTTTTCGAGCATAGGAGGAAGTGGGCCATTTTAGAAAAACGGTCCACGACGACAAGAATGGAATCGTGTTTCTTTTGTGTTTTCAGTAAGCCTAACACGAAATTCATGCTGACATCTTTCCAAGGGTGACTGAGAACAGGTAATGGAGTATACAGACATGTGTTCTGTTTTTGTTGTTTGGTGAGTTGACAAGTATGACACATGTTAACAAGTCTCGTAACGTCTCTTTTTAGTTTAGGCCAGTAAAATCTATGTTCCACAGCATCAATGGTCTTGCTATGTCCAAAGTGTTCAGCATGGCCACCAGCGTGCAATTCTCAAACAAGATACTCTCGTAGTGAAGGACTAGGAATGCACAGTTTGGAACGATAGAAGAGATAATCATCTTTCAAGAAATAATCATCTATCACTCGAGTGATGCCATCCTTCAAAAAGGTGTAGATCTCATGAAAATCTGGGCATGAGACATACTCATCTTTTAATCTCTCAAAACCAATAATTTCAGTGCGCAGTGTAGATAAGATCATGTGACAACGACTTAGCGCATCCGCGGCCTTATTATCAATCCCTTTTGAATACTGAATGGTTTACGAATATTCTTGTAGGAACTCTACCCATCGAGCATATCTCGGATTCAACTTTTGTTAATTGTTAAGGAATTTTAAGACCTCATGGTCTGAGAAAATGACGAATTCTTGCGTTAGCAGGTATGTCGCCAATAGCGAAGTGGGGGAAAGAATTTTCTAAACATGAACGAAAATGTGGACTATATAACCTACAAAATATAGCCGAAATAGAGAAATTCAAAATTTCTCAAAAATAGTTGAAAACAGTCGGCTAACCTTTAAAATTTTGCAAAATAATGAAATTCATATTTTTTCAAAATCTTTGGCTGGAGTCTTATGACTATCCGTGTTATCAAAAAAAAAAATTTTTCAAAATCTGCCGAAAATAGTTGACTATAGCGAATTTTTTTTTGCTAAATAATCAAATTCAGAATTTCACAGAAACAATCGACTGTAGCCCACAAAATTTGAACATAATAATGAAATTCAGAATTTTTAGGAGGTTGGCCAAAAATTGTGGATTATAGCCTACACAATCTAGGCCAAAACAATGAAATTTTGAATTTCACGGTAACATTCGAAAACCATGGAGTGTAGCCGGCAAAATCTGATCAAAACGGTGAAATCTCGAATTTCTCGAAATCTGACGAAAAATATGGACTATAGTAACAAAATATGGCCAAAATAGTGAAATCTAGTTTTTTTAAAAATCGCTTGAAAATAGTGAATTTCCAGGACTATAGCCCACAAAATATGCCGAAATAGTGAATTTCAAAATTTGACATAACAACCAAAAACGGGTGGGGAATATAGCGCACAAAACATGGCAGTTACAGTCAACTCTCAAATTTCATATAAACGAATGAAAATTGTGGACTATAGCCCATAAAATCTAGCCAAAATCGTTACATTTTCTAAATTTCACGAAAATGGCCAAAAAGTTATGTACTATAGCCACAAAATATGGCCGAAAAGTGAGATAGAATTTCTCAAAATCACTTGAATACTAGAATTTCACGTAAACAACTATAAATTATAGTAGACTATAGCTCACAAAATGTGGTTAGAATTGTCAAATATCAAATTTCACTAAAACGAATGAAAATTGTCAACTGTGGATTACAAGAAAAATCATAATTACAAGAAAAAGTTTGGATTGCTCACAAAATTTGGCTAGAACAATTTAATTCAGAATTTCACGAAAAAGCTAAAAATCATTGGATTATGGCCCACAAAAACTACAAAAACAAAAAATATCTTGAATTTCACAAAAATGGCCGAAAATGGTGGACCATATAGCTACAAAATCTAGCCAAAAACAGTGATGTGCAAAATAATTTAAAATCGACTTGAATACTTTGGGCTACAACTAACAAGATTTGGCCAAAACAGCAAAAACTTGTGGATTATATCCCAAAAATATGGGCAAAATTGTCCAATCAAGATTTTTTTGAAATTGATTGAAAACGGTGGACTGGCTAAAACAGTGAAATCGACTTAAAACAATGAACTTTAGCCCACAAAATTTCTCTTTCTTGGGATGTAAGTTAGCCATAATTGTTGACCTGGTTGAGTTGATGGGCCTCGGTGCGGCCCATGTTCCTATAATGGAACTGTTGTTGTTGTGAAATTACCGTTCTGCCATTGAGAAGCTTTAAGATGCGTGCTGAGATCATGTGACTATGTGACTGATTTACCCATATCAGTATGTGCTATCATATGTATACAACATATCTACAAGGTTTCCTTTTATTTGGAAGTGTATTTGTCATCAAAGTTTGGTCCTTGCTGAGTGCACACATTTGAAGGTAATCGAGATGTGGGGAGTTATACCTAGATCCTAATCTCTAATACTATAATGGGAGAAGGCCTTAGTGTCATTTCTGAATCTATCAACGTGTGCGATGCACGTATAACCAAAACCACCAATATAAACTCATGAAATACGTAAACTTCTCGTGCATTCAAATCAATCTCTCTCTAAAAAAAACCGACTGTTCCTCTCCCCCCTCTCTTTCTCAATACCCAGATATTTTTTCCACTCACTATGTCTTTTCCTCTCCCTACGCCGTCGAATCGGCACCCACCACCAGTCGAATCGCCGTGCCGTCGCTCCGCCACTCGCCGCTTCACTGCGCCGTAGCTCTGCCCCCCACCACCCGCCGCTTCACCGCACTGTACCTCCGCCTCGCCGCTTCACCGCGCCGCACCTCCACCACCCCGCCACCGCTGCTTCACCGAACCTTGGATCCGCCCCCCGCCACCCGCCGCCGCATCACCACGCCGAGGGCGGCAACGCTGTTCCAATTCCTGATAAGGTTAGGGTTTGAGTTGTGTTTATTGATAATGTGATTGAGTTTATTTAAGTTAGTTTGTGGACAAGTAGGGTGTATAAAATAGGGATGGAATGAGTTTATGAGTTCAATATCTAGATGGGTGTCTTGAGCTATGATGATTGCAAATATTTTTCGTGTATTAGGATTGATTATCATATATTAGGATTGATTAGAGATAGAGATTAGAGATTAGGGATTAGAGATGAGAGGTTAGAGATTGGTCGAGGAGTGGGCAATTAATGTGGAGTTTTTATGTTTCATGAAGCATTGCTATGTAAACAAGGGGCACGATTGGTATCTAATCCAAATTCATTGTTAGCACCAGTATATTCAGGCAAGTATAGGTTGTAGCGAAGTGTTTGGCAGTGGCAAAGAAGGGTTGGCTGCTCTGCTGCATGGGAGCAATTCATAGAAGCACTGAAGGGCTTAAAGAGGGCTTCAAGTGGACGATTGCTGCTAGTAACAATGTTAATCTCTTTCAAGATCCCTGGCTTGGGTATACTCTGGCCTCCTTTCCTACTTTTGTGGATGTCAACAGGAGTGAAATTAACATCTCAATCAGTTTCAGAATTGATAACTGAATGGGATATTGTGAAGGTATATAATTTATTTGGTTGGGGGCAATGCAGTTCTCAAATTACCAATTCTCAAGGCTATTAATGAGCATTGTTTGCATTGGTGTGGATTGCATTTGAGCAGACTGTGAAAGAAGTATACTCTTTCTTTTTTTCCTAAAAAAGAACTTGTGCTCCTCACATTACGTACAAGTGGATTTGGACTCTCCCCGTGGTGCCTAAGATTAAAGTGTGGTTGTGGAAGATGAGACTTAAGAGCATCTCTAGTCGTTTGCTATTTATCCATTTTATGCATATTTTTGCAATTGAACTGCTGCAGTCGTTTGCTATTTATACATATTTTGACGATTTTGCAACAGTAGATGGCTATATATGAGAGCGGAAATGAGAAAATGCATATTATACAAGACGGATCTTCAAGATCCATCCCTATAAAAAAAATATTTAATTGGTCGGACGGAACTTTAAAGTCCGTCCCACGAATTTTTTAATTTTTCCGCTATAAAAATTGCTAAAAAACCAAAAACTCCCCTGGAAGTGAAGGGGGGGCCCGTTTCTTATTTTTTATTTTTTTCACTAAAAAACTCGTTTTAATTATTAAAAAATTCGAAAAAATTATTTAAAAATCGTGGGACGGATCTCGAAGATCAATCCGATCTTAATTTTTGTTGTTGTTGCTATATTATACCATTTTACCACTGCAGCAAACTCACTTTGCTATAGGTATAATATGCATTTAGCCATTTTTTAGCAAACCAAGAGCTTGCTATTTTAGAGAAGTCTATTTCAGAATGCTGTGTGCCCTAGGTGTAATAATGCAATTGAGGATCCCTTCATATGCTTATAGAATGTCCTACATCTATGGAAGTTTGGGTTACTATCCTTGATAAGCTAAATCTGATACAATATTTTCCAGATATTGATACTTGGTGGGAGTGGTTTCAGTCATCCATATCAGTCTCTAAGGGAAGATGGAGGTTGTTTCAAGCGTTTGTAGGGTATACTGCTTGGCTTATTTGGAAGAGGAGGAATCTTATAGTTTTTGAGGGAGCAGCAAATGACTTTGATAATATTAGCTCTTAGGCATGGAGAATGGCTAATATTTCATGAGTGCAGTGGATATATTGAACCCGGGCACTAGCAGTCAGCAAATTATCATGGTTTCTTGGATCCCCTCAGATTTTGGGTGTTTAAAACTGAATGTGTATGGCTCATATAGTTCTGCAACAAAGGGTGGTGCAGCTGGGTTCCTAGTACGAGATTATTAAGGGAAGTGTTTGTCAGCTGAAGCTCTTCAATGCTCTTATGGTGAAAATGACATAAAATTCCACATTATCGGATCACTCTCATTTTTCATGATTTATTAGTATAATCATATGTTAGCTAGGTGGGTATCAGATTTAAAGAATTGCAACATATTTGTGAAATCTCTACTACTATAACTCAAGATAGAGTTGTCGAGATAGAGTTGTGTAATTTGTAGACAAACCAACATAACTAATCTAATTTCCACCACACATTTTTAAGTGAGTTATATTAATCATTTATTTACCCAATTATTGTCAATTAGCATAATAATTTAGTATATCTTTTTTTTATGGGCAATTTATTTAATTTAATGACTATACGTTTTGTTGGCGTGCATCGCACGTGTAAATTACTATAACTATTATTATAACTATTATATTGGGAGAGTTAGGGTTTGTAACCAAACAAACCCTAACTTTGTAATCAAACAAACCCGTGCAATACCCGTCTAAACAATATCTAATAAATATAAGTGTGCACTGCACGTATAGCCCAAATCAAAACATTCAAATATAAACTATTCCTTTTCTTATTATATATATATTCATTCAATTTGATGACTATACTTTTTGTAGGCGTGCATCCCACGTGCATTATACTAGTCCTAGTAATATGATGATGTGGAGTCGTTGCGTGTTTTGTGGATCATATGGTTTAGTAGAATTTATGGTTTTGGACAATTAAGTTTAGAAATTGTGGTTGTGTAGAATAGAGGATCTTCAGGACTTTTGAGGAGCTTTAACCTCCATATATATGAAAAAGGGATATTCCATTCATCTGACGTAGTCTCCCAAAACACTCACTACCTTGGAAGCAACAAAAAGCGAACACCAACGCTAGTGCTGTTCTACCTAGCCACCCCAAGTGATCCCAATGTAATGGGATACCTGTCACATGGAAAAGATGCTATAGTTATTATTTTCTGCTCCGAATCCACATTAAGACTTATGATGCATTTGTTGCTCCAGTCCGCATGAGTTTATTCCTTGCGGGGCATAAACAGTGTACTGGTACAACTCTCTATTCATCATGTACCTTTTAATCTCCATTTGCTGGTAATTTTAGTGTTTATTGGATATTTGCTGCTTCAAGTTTTTGTTCAATCTTTTCTATTAGATCTCTTGGCACTACATCTCTCATGGATGTCATTTTCCTTTGGATTTCCATTGTCGGGTTGGTATTTAATAGTCAAGGTATTTGATACTTGGATCTTGAGTCAAGTAGAGATTAGGTCCCTGCATGTTTGACTTTCAGATTGTTCAGTTGTGGCATATGTTTCTTTCTAGCTGATTTATTGGTTTGTTATTGGTATTGTAAATATTTATTCTCTATAGTAATTTTGGGGACAACAAGATAGTGAATCCTAGATGTTTCTAGAAGCTTTGGTGTTTTTAGGGGTGGCAATGGGTAAGGGTATACCTGTTCACCCCTACCCAATTACTCCAAGGGTAAGGGTATGGGTTGACTTTTTTTTCCCACGGGTAGGGTAAGGGTAGAATTTTTATACCCGTTTAAAAAAAGGGTAGGGTAAGGGTAAGGGTAAAGGTAAACATATATACCTACCCGTTTACCATTTTAGCTGTTGAAATATATGTTATAGACTCATTTGTATACGATATGTGAAATGAATAGAAAGTGTAGATGATGTAAAACTAACCCTAAAATAGAGAATTTCCAAGAATCTTAATGGGTTAATTTTACCAACATGTTATGCAGATTAAAGTTAGAATTATAAAACAATTAATTGGTTTGATGGATTTTCAAGAACTGAATCACGTTAACAATCCCAATTAATAATTCAACTCTACAATCAATAATTAAATCCCTAAGTGTTCTTAGCAAGTAATAGATTCAATATTGATTTGTACTCTACCCAAGCATGTGGAACACTCAATCTCAATTATTTTTGTGGACGACAGGCAAATCAGATAATATAATAGAAAATAGAGCAGTAGAACACAAATATTTTAAAAAGTGGAAAGAGTATACCGAGTACGAAGAAATCAGCGTAGATCTTGGAAGAGCACAGCAACCAAGAGACAGTACAAGTAGCGGCAACTTCAAGATCAACGGCCGGGGTGGTCGACGGCGTCACTGATTGACGTCGATGACGTCAGTGGGCGGGCGAACGTCGGCGGTGGTTGCGTCGCGGTGGCGCGACAGGAGGACGGGATCTGGGGGTGGTCGAAGTGGGGTAGTAGCGGGAAAGGAAGGGTGACGGGGTGGATCTGGGGACGGTTCAGTGAAGGGGGGTCGTCGGGAGGTTGAGGAGGGGTAGGGATTTCGATCTGTTTGTTGGTCGGGTGAGGGCGATGAGGATGAGATCGGGGGAGGTGGGGGTGTTGTCGAGGCTAGGGTTTCGGGATGGGGGATTGGGGAAGACGAAGGAGTGGGTTTTTCTTTTTGATCGGGATTTGGGTAGAGGATGAAAAAGGTGAGATTAGGGTTTTGATTTTGGGGATTTGGGAAATTAGGGTTTGGGTAATTTTGTTTGGGGGATTTTTTTGTTTTTAATTTGGGCTAGATTTTAGAGTTTATCATAAATCCTAAAATTGTATTAGGATTTATCACAAACCCTAACAAATTGGATCTCAATTGTATCACACAAAGGAGAAGATGAAGAGCAAAACTCAACACACTAATTTTTAATCAAGAGTGGCATACTTTCTCATTAATCTCAAGGCCTATAAATAGGCTCAAAATACATCTTGATACAAATCTCAAAATATTCTCAAAATTTAAAAAATACAAAAAAAATTACATATGACTATAATTGCCAGAAACAAATATGGTACTGAAATAAAATTCTAAACTAAATAAGCAGCTGTCCTAGACAACACCTGCACTGATAGACAAATGTTCTCATCATTCTCCCCAGGTGGGAGAGGGCTCGACCCAGTCAAGTCAAAACCAGTCCTCCTGTCATAGTGCTCCAAAAGGTCTGGATCCAAGTGCTGGAGCTTTCCACGATCTATCCAAGTGTTCTCCGACTCTGGCTTGTTTTTCCAACTTACCAAATATCTATGAGTACCACCATCTCTAATAGAGATTATCTGATCATCTAAAATATTATCCAATTCTTCTGTCGATGGATAAGTAGTATCTGGTAGTGGAGGTAATGGGGGAATCTCACCATTAGGCTGCAGGGTAGGCTCATCTATAAGAGAATTTCCAGGGTTAAATTCTGGGCCTTCATAGGGTACTAGATCCTCAACATTGAAAGTTTTACTGATGCCAAAGCCTTCGGGGAGGTCAACAACATAGGGCATAATCATTGATTTTATGAAGAATTTTAAATGGGCCTGCAGCACGTGCATTCAATTTCTTAACGGATCCCGCCGGAAACCGTTCCGGACGAATCCGAACCATCACTTCGTCACCCATATTAAAAGTTTTGAACTTCCTTCTAATATCAGTTCTTAACTTGTAGTTAAAATTATTTTCATTAATTTTCTTAGAAATTTCTCTATGTAAATCATGAATGCGTGCAGATGCAGACTCGGAGACTCGATGATGTTCTAACATGGGGGCAAGATCTATGGGCTGCCTAGGACGATAACCATGTACAACTTCGTGTGGACTCATGCCAGTGGTTCTATTCCTAGATGTATTATAAGCAAATTCAGCAACCGTTAATTTTAAATTTCATGTTCCTAAGTTCTCTCTCACAGGAGTACGCAAGAGATTGCCAAGACTCCGATTGACAATCTCAGTCTGTCCATCTGTCTGTGGATGGAAGGCTGACGAAAACATCAATTTTGTACCCAACTTGTGCCATAGGGTCTTCCAAAAATAATTCGTGAATTTCACAATCTCTATCAGACACAATGGTTTTTGGCAACCCATGTAGCTTCACATTATTATCAAAGAAGATCTGAGCCACACGGGATGCATCGAAAGTTTTCGAGCATGGGAGGAAGTGGCCCATTTTAGATAAACGGTCCACGACAAGAATGGAGTCGTGTTTCTTTTGTGTTTTCGGTAAGCCTAACACGAAATTCATACTCACGTCTTTCCAAGGGTGACTGGGAACAGGTAATGGAGTATACAGGCCTGTGTTCTGTTTTTGTTGCTTGACAAGTTGATAGGTGTGACATCTGTTAACAAGTCTTACAATATCTCTCTTTAGCTTCGGTCAGTAAAATCTATGTTCCACAGCATCAATGGTCTTACTATGCCCAAAATGTCTAGCAAGGCCACCAGCGTGCAATTCCCAAACAAGATATTCTCACAATGTTGTACTAGGAACACAGTTTTGAGCGATAGAAGAGATAATCATCTTTCAGGAAATAATCATCTATCACTCGAGTGATGCCATCCTTCAAAGAGGTGTAGATCTCGTGAAAATCTGGGCATGAGGCATGCTCATCTCTCAATCTCTCAAAACCAATAATTTCGGTGCGCAGTGTGGATAAAATTATGTAACAACGACTTAGCGCATCCGCGGCCTTATTATCAATCCCTTTTGTGTGCTTAATGGTATATGAATATTCTTGTAAGAACTCTACCCATCTAGCATGTCTCGGATACAACTTTTGTTGAGAATTAAGGAATCTTAAGGCCTTATTGTCTGAGAAGATAATGAATTCTTGCGGCAGGAGATAATGTCGCCAATAGCGAAGTGACTGAATGACCGCATAGAACTCCTTGTCATAGGTAGAGTATTTTTGTTTTGCTTCGTTCAGCTTTTCACTGAGATAAGCAACAGGACGACTCTCTTGACTGAGGACTCCACCTATACCAATACCAGAAGCATCACACATTACTTCAAAGACTTTAGTGAAATCAGGCAACCTCATGATAAGTGTCTGAGTCATTCTCGTCTTGATCTCTTCGAAGGCTTTCGTGGCTTCTTTCGACCAGACAAACTCACCTTTATTCAAACAGTCGGTTATCGGAGCCATGATCGTGCTAAATCCTTGCACAAACCGACGATAAAAGGTGGCAAGGCCATGGAAACTCTGCACATCACGAATATTGCGGGGCTCAGGCCACTCTGAGTAGCGCGTATCTTTTCTGGATCAGCAGATACTCCTCTGGCAGACACAATAAATTTCAGAAAGATAGTCTGATCGGAGAGGAAGGTACATTTGGTAGGATTAGCATAAAGCTGTCCCTTCTTCAAAACACCGCAGACCTGTCTCAAATGGTCAAGATGTTGCTCAACGGATCGGCTGTAAATGTGAATATCATCAAAGTACACCACAAGGAACTTGCCCATAAAGGTACGGAGTACTTGCATCATGATTCTCATAAACGTGCTCGGGGCATTTGTCATTCCAAATGGCATGACCATTCATTCGTACAGGCCATCATTCGTCTTGAAGGCGGTCTTCTACTCATTACCAAGACGAACACGTATTTGGTAGTAGCCACTTTTAAGATCAATTTTGGAAAAGATTGTGGCACCAGACATCATGTCCAACATGTCATCCAAACGAGGAATGGGAAAACGGTATTTCACCGTGATCTTATTTATGGCACGGCTGTCCACACACTACGCCAGGTTCCATCTTTCTTTGGCGTCAATAGAGCAGGAACAACGCAAGGACTTAAGCTTTCTCCGATGAAGCCCTTTGCCAATAACAACTTGCCTTTTCAACTTAGCATGCTCTGCCGGATTCATCCGATAATGTGGCAAGTTAGGAAGACTCGCTCCCGGAACCAGATCAATAGCATGTTAGATGTCACGCAACGGGGGCAACTGGTTGGGGAGGTCAACAGGAAACACATCTGCAAATTCCTGTGGGACAGGAGTAACTTGGGGCAGGATGAGTGATTTAGGATCTTTAGGGACTTCTCTCGCTGTGAGTAAAAGAATGGTAGCCCCTTTGTTAATTTCTTTCGTAAGTTCCTTTTCACCCATATACGTTACCTCCTTGTCCTTTCTTGAGGAAGCCAGTGTTGTTTCAGCTGGACTAGTTCGTGGTCTCACGGGCATGAGCTTTATTTTTAGTCCATCGTGCTGGAACACATTGGTTGGATCGACCATATATGGTCACATCGTGATCGTATAACCAAGGTCTCCCTAAAATGACTTGATCCACATCCATTTTGAGCACATCACACCAAATTTCCTCGTTGTAAGCTTTGAAGTCCACAGGGACTAAGCATCGATGTGTTACTTGGAGTGCTGTTGCATCAATCCAAGATACTTTGTTTGGCCGTGGATGGGGTTCAGCCTTGAGTCCGGTCTTAGCTAAGACCGCAGAAGAGACAACGTTGATGCATCTCTCACTGTCAACAATTACCTTGCAGTTTTTGCCACCTATAGTCGTAAAGGTATGAAATATAGCAGTGTGCTTCCAATCATCTTCTTCTTTTGGTTGGGACAAAGCACATCTGACTACATTCAGGTGAGGTGATTGGATAGACCGAATACAGTGGAGATACTGGTCATCCTCTTCTTCACCGAAATCATCGCCTTCAATAGGCTCATAAGAGAACTTATTGTCAGTCGTCAACAATGACAGCGGTACCCTCTACTATATTGATCCTACTGGGGCTGGGACAGTTGCTAGCAACATGACCATATCTCTTATATTTATAGCACTTAGTGAGAGGGTCAATCTTAGTGTAATCTCTTTCGGTGTTCTTACCCTTATGTTCATCTCTATGTGAATTGAAATTTGAATTAGGTTTGCTGGGGTAAGATTTGTTGGGGTGCTGAGAGGGAGGCTTAGGTCTAGGTGGGTCAGTAGAGGTCATTCTAGAGGAATGATTTCTCGAGTTGTTGGACCTAGAATGAGAACTAGTTTTAAGGGAATCCATATCGAGGACTAGGGCGTAGGCTGCCGCTATTGAGTACACATTTCTATGGATTATCTCGTTCCTAAGGTCAGCTCGTAGTCCAGCTCTGAACCTAGAGAGAGTTTGTTCTTCACTCTCTTTACGTAAAGCATTGCACCGAATAAGGAAGTCATCAAACTTATCAACATATTCTTGTGTGGATTTACTTCGTTGATAAAGTTGGTTCCACGAATCTAGCAATCGGGTGTGGAACGATAACGGTACATATCTTTCAGTGAGCTTCTCTTTCATGGCTTTCCAAGTGGCTATGGGTGCCAGACCTCGGCCTCTGCGGGCATGTTCAAGATTGGTCCAGTATTGTTGAGCTTTACCCGTCAATTTCATAGTAGCAAATTTAACTTTAAGGGCCTCGCTCATGTCAAACCACACAAAGTAGTGGTCCATGGCACGGATCCAATCGAGGTAAGCTTGGGGTTCCATGTGGCATTCAAACTGGGGAACGTCAGCCTTAACGTTCTTCTTATATTGATCGTCAGGATCACGTTCTTGACGTTGATCGTCACGAATATTCTGACGATTGGCATGAAGCTCAGGGACAATGGTTTGATTTAACTCCACCTTCTCAAGCCTCTGATTGATATTGGCAAGAGTTGCTTGAATGGCAGCTAAGGTAGCGGAGATATAAGAGTTGTCCATTTCAGGTTGGGGAAGTCTAGGGTTCCTAATTGGGTGATTTGGAAGGGATAAGAAAGATTCTTCAGGATCTGTGATGGTGCTGCGAAGACGCATTCACCAAAAGTAAAAACTAGGGGTCGTGTGTGTGTTTTTTTTTAATGAATCTGAAATGACCTAAAATAAAAGAAAGAAAAAATAAAAGACTACACAATACTAAATGAATGCAAAATTGATGCCTACGATGCAAGAAATAGGATTTTAAGAACCTTTGCTCTGATACCAAAAATGATGTAAAACTAACCCTAAAATAGAGAATTTTCAAGAATCTTAATGGCTTTATTTTACCAACATGTTATGCGGATTAAAGTTAGAATTAATTGGTTTGATGGATTTTCAAAAACTGAATCACATTAACAATCCCAATTAATAATTCAACGCTACAATCAATAATTAAATCCCTAAGTGTTCTTAGCATGTAATAGATTCAATATTGATTCGTACCCTACTCAAGCATGTGGAACACTCGATCACAATTATTTTTGTGGACGACGGGCAAATCAGATAATATAATAGATAATAGAGCAGTAAAACACAAATATTTTAAAAAGTGGAAAGAGTATACCGAGTGCGAAGAAATCAGCGCAGATCTTGGAAGAGCACAACAACCAAGAGACAGTACAAGTAGCGGCAACTTCAAGATCAACGGCCGGGGTGGTCGACGGCGTCACTGATTGACGTCGATGACGTCAGTGGGCGGGCGAACGTCGGCGGTGGTTGCGTCGCGGTGGCGCGACAGGAAGACGGGATCTGGGGGTGGTCGAAGTGGGGTAGTAGCGGGAAAGGAAGGGTGACGGGGTGGATCTGGGGACGGTTCAGTGAAGGGGGGTCGTCGGGAGGTTGAGGAGGGGTAGGGATTTCGATCCGTTTGTTGGTCGGGTGAGGGCGATGAGGATGAGATCGGGGGAGGTGGGGGTGTTGTCGAGGCTAGGGTTTCGGGATGGGGGACTGGGGAAGACGAAGGAGTGGGTTTTTCTTTTTAATCGGGATTTGGGTAAAGGAAGAAGGTGAGATTAGGGTTTTGATTTTGGGAATTTGGAAAATTAGGGTTTGGGTAATTTTGTTTGGGGGATTTTTTTGTTTTTAATTTGGGGTAGATTTTAGAGTTTATCACAAACCCTAAAATTGTATTAGAATTTATCACAAAGCCTAACAAATTGGATCTCAATTGTATCACACAAAGGAGAAGATGAAGAGCAAAACTCAACACAATAATTTTTAATCAAGAGTGGCATACTTTCTCATTAATCTCAAGGCCTATAAATATGCTCAAAATACATCTTGATACAAATCTCAAATATTCTCAAAATCTAAAAATATGAAAAAGATTACATATGGCTATAATTGTCAGAAACAAATATAGTACTGAAATAAAATCATAAACTAAATAAGCAGCTGTCCTAGACGACGCCTGCGCTGATAGAAACGCCCGAATCGTCTTGAACCGATGTCCTCATCAGTAGAGGTAAGGATTATACAACTCTATGTGATTGAGTTAGATAAAAGTTGAATTATGTGGGAAGATAATAATGCTTATTTTCATTTTTTGCTCTCTAACTTAATTTTTGTAAAAAATTATATTAATAGTTACACCTGTTTACCGTTAGGGTAGTGATAACTTTCTACATTACCTGTTAGGGTAAGGGTAAGGCATTTGGACTTTAGGGTAGGGTAAGGGTAAACCCCTACCCTCCCCCCTCACCCTACCCATTGCCATCCCTAGGTGTTTTGAGGTATACTTTCTTGTGGATGATGTGCATCTGTTGAAGTTGCTAGTAGATATTCACGAGTAAAGTCGAACCAGGGGCAGGCTTTGGACATCAATTTCTTGCATCCCTTTTAAGTGATTTGGGTCTATCTACATCTATTTCTATGTATATTTATATTTGTTAGATATAGATGTAGATACACTCAAATCACTTTAAAGCTGAGATGGTGATAGGGTGATATGGGGAGCTCGTGAAGTTAAATGTGAGCCGAGCAATCTCAGACCTTGGATGGAAATTCGAAGGCTAGATCTGTATCTCTTCCCTGTTTCCGTCTCAGGCTTTCTCTCACCTCATGTCTATAGTCTGTCTTTCCCTCTCACTATCTGAACCTATTCATCCTCCTTCCTCTTTCGTCTCTCTCTCACCTTCATGTGCACCTACTGCTTACATACTGCCTCTGTCACACACAAATTACGAAGGTGGCTGGTTCAAGGGGTCTCCACATTTGAGTACTCATTGATGAATCACGTCTCTCCTTAAACAGAAACCATCCTCTATTTGTCTTTGGTGAATTGGTGATATGTTTGAAATAAGATTTGAAAATTCATTTTCAGAAGTTTTAATCTGTATGTCCTGTTTTTGTCTAAGAATTGCGAACTTTAAAAAATGTTGTACTGAAATTATGGGTTAAGTTGTGCGGAGATATGTTAGAAGAACTCTTATTTCTCCAAATAGTTAAAGAGTTCAAATATCCTCCTTTTAATCTCCTATGATTTTTACCCTTCTATCTCAATCCATTGGCAAAACAACTATGAAAGTCGCTAGAAATACAAAAGCAACATAAATAAATAGAAGACGGAATCCCATCTTTCATTGAGGCCGTCTATTGCGATAGATCTGGCGAACTATGTTCGGGTAAAATCAAAATTTTCTTCAAGCTTAAGGCATTAGTCTTAGTTGCTTAGTAAGCCAAACAATGTTACTTCTTTCTGTCTTCCTCTATCACTTTCGGATCTGAAGCTTGCTCTGCCACCTGCGCACACTATGACACCCACCTACTTCCTCCCGCTGTCACAAATTACGAAGGTGGTTGGTTCAGTGTGTTTCCACCATTTGAATACTGATAGATGAATAACACCGCATATTTCAATAATTAGAAAAAGTTAACGTCTAGTAATTGCCCGCCCTTCGTTACATTTTATTATCTAATTCCCAACTTCGTTATTTATTTGAAGCAGAAATTGGTTCTTCTTTTACAGGATATGCTTTGATTCTTGCCTTAATAATTGACCGGCTGCATCATTACATAAGAGAGCTCCGTTCTTCAAGAAAGAGCATGGAGGCTGTAATGAAACAGAACAGGGCAATGGAGGAATTAAAAGCTGGGGGTTCAGATGAGATAAAGGCCGTAGGGAATGAAATTGCCAGCTTAAATGTACAGATTAAAGAACTGAAATCTGAAGGTGAAAAATGGAAAAAGGAAGCAAAGGCAGCCGAAAGCAATGCGTTAGCTCTTACGAAACAATCTGAAGGATTTCTTCTTGAATATGATCGCTTGTTGGAGGAGAACCAGAGCCTTCGAAGCCAGCTGCAGTCCCTCGATCGCACTTTGTCACGTTCAGATAGCAAGAAGAGGTCTTGAGAATCTGCATAAAAAGTGCGAAGATTGTTGTGTGGATAACCGCTGTTTTATCTTAATACTATCTTCTTTCAGTTTTGATTAAAGACATAGTATCATCGACAATGAAACAAAGTATGCTAATGGTTTCTGTTTGGTTTTATACAAATATAGTTTTTTGAATTTGTACTTTTAGTACCTATGGGTTATTTTGTCATATCTGTAAATAAAAGCGGGCTGTGTGGATGAGCAATCAGAACTAGTTTCAGATTTCCGTATGTGTTCTGCAATTGGAGAGCTGCTTTGTGGAATTTACTTTAGAGCATTTGATTTGCTTGATTCTTTTTAATATTTTGTTGAATTTTTTTATATAGATTATATCAAAATAGGTTTCTTGGCAGGGAGCTTTCGATCATGTGTGTGTGTTTTTTTATTTTTTTGGGTTTGTTGTTGAAGAAAACGGTGAAATATGGCCATCCTGTTTCATTAAAGATACTTTAACAAAACAACCCAGAATACTGGGTGCAATTACCTTTCGATCATGTGTCAAATTGGTATTTCTAAGGTTTCCATATGTTTATCATTGTATCGCCGTCTCTCCTTAAATGGATTTGTCTTTATATATTTTTGGGTTTCATGCTGCTGATGTTTTTTTTTTTTTTTTTTTAACGCTCTAGTGTATTCACTTTCTAGGTACAGCAGTAGTGTACATTTCTGACGTTTATACTTTCATGTTGATTTTTGTTGGATATGCCCACTTTTAATGTGTTTATTGACGTATTGCCCTATTAAATTTTTATTTTTATTTTGCTAAACAAAAGGGCACAATCAGAAACCTTATTGTCATGCCCAAAGAACTTTCCACACATCAGCCTCTAAGATAGCTAGAAGCTCATGGTCCCAAACAAAAACCCCACTTGCAGATATCTCTTTTAGCAGCCCAATCTGCCGCCATGTTACACTATCTAAAAACATGGCAAATAGAGCCATCCTTGCACCCTTCCATAATATGAACAATATCTTGTTGAATTGGATCCATCATCACTCTAGCATTCGTCTGTTCCACCACCATTTGAGAGACCTTCAAAGAAGATCAACCCATCATGCAGAAGCATGTGGAGATTATTCAATGCACTCCACAATGTGCAATGCTCAACAATGTTGATGGAGTAAGTATCAACCGGGCCATCACCAATCAACAAAGGCTTAGGCTTAGAGTTTGAATCGCCCCACAAAAGAAGCCAAAACCCGCACCTTGTTCATTCATTTGGCCTCCCATAACTCAGCAGTTGCATGGGTTTAAACTTGAATAGTTAGCCTACTTTTCCCACCACCACCTTCAAAGACATCCATACATCTGGACTTCCATACATTCTATGCAGTGGGGACTATCCACGGTTGTAACACCTTCCTACTACCGACTTTCTTAGGAGGAGGGTTCATTCCAAATGAGACAACCTCTTCATTTGAATGGTTCTTTGAAAAGTGGTTAGGTGTTATGAATTGTGCTCCATTCGGCATCGTCACCGATCAAGATCGTGGGATCGCCGCCGCAGTGAAGAAAGTTTTTTCCCAGACTGATCGGCGTCGGTTTTGTATTTGGCACATATTGGATTAGTTACCACAGGAGGTGCGTATGTCGAACGAAGTCGACAAGTTTAGGGATTCATTGAAAACTATCATCTACAATTCCGAATATGTACATGAATTTGTAGAAAAATGGAATTTATTGATTTCGCAATACGGATTGGAGAATAACAGATAGTTGAACGATCTATTTGATATCCGTAAAAAATGGGCACCCATCTATGCTAAATATTCTTTTTGGGTCGGCATGTTAAGTGCCAACGAGTTGAGTCATCGCATTCTACCTTGAAGCATCAGACAGAAAAGAAATATTCATTGCATGAATTTGCCGTCATCTTCGACCGTTTTTTGGGAAGACAAAGACACGATGAACTGAAAGAAAATCATCGTAACCGTGAGAAGAGACCGAAGTTGAAGAGCGAATGGGCTTTGGAGGCACAAATGGCGAAAACATACACTTTGAATTTTTTTTGCAATTTCCAAGATGAAGTTACAAAAAGTGTATCACCCTGTAATTTTCAAAAAGAGTATAAATATATATAATATATATATAGTGGCTGTTTGGTATAGAAATAATGTATGATGGCAAAATGGTAATTATTTGGATGATGGGGGCCCACGGTAATGGAAACAGCACTTGTGTGCTGCTTGACTTGGTCAAAAGCCTGATGGCGTGGCTTTGGCAGATGGGCCCCACCCGGTGGATTTGAGAAGGAAAAACAGAGCTCTCTATTGTTTTCGGAGAGAGAGAACGGAAGAGAATGGGAAATTGTCCCATATCGGTAAGATATAAGATTAAAATAATATATAAATATAATTGCCTATGATCAAGAGTAACCAATTCGGTTAACCACCTTTTGAGAGGCAGCTTGTGGTGGATAGTTGTACTACATAGTATCTAATTTGTCTTCTAAATTGTATAAATTGTCTGAGCTAGGGGCAGGGGCGTTACAAAAAGCTTCATGTACAATGTGACATTCGTTGGCGATCTTGAGTCACCGGATAGTTCAACCTTCCATGTGATACTCTGTGGAGAATCAGAACTGGCTCGCCTTCTTCAGTTATGCAAACTCAACCAAATTATTACATGTTCTTGTCCGAGAATTTTGCTTCTCGATATTGTGAGTTGAGCTACCACCCAAAACAGATTGTCGATCTTGGTTGTTCCTCTAATGAAAGTTACAAATACACACTCGAGAATTTGCAGAAGATTATTGACGGCATCTCTCGGCTACAACCCGGATTGGGTGAACAACCCGAAGAGGCCTCACAACCGCATGGTAGTGCATAACCTCATGATGAAGGCAACACACGTACCTACACACGTAAGGGACCTACAACAATGCATGACAAAGGGATGGCCTCACGCCAAAAGATTGAGGCCGATAAGAGAGCAACTTCGCTTTAAACCGTCCTTCGAGTGGACAGATATATATACATCAAATTTAATCTCAGCCACAGATCAAACTGTTGGACAGTCGACTGCAATCGTCCTTCGAGTGTACAGAGTTCCAACAGAGAGCGGGATGGTCGACTGTGCCGTTGACTATTCATTCCTTCAAGTGTACAGGGTTTCAATAGAGAGTGAGATGGTTGACTGTACAGCTCTCGGCTTGAGTGCCTATACAGTCGGTCGCTTATGCGGTTGACCGCAACCTTGGACGGTGGACCACAACTTCTGGCTGCTGTTGAGCTACTTGCACCCACTTCGTCATTTCTTCTCGTCAATCTTCTTCAACCCATTATCATGTATTGGATCCGCAAACCCTAACAATCTCCGACTTGGAGGCATATACATGAAGTCTCTAACCTGTTCTTCATCATTTCATTGGCCTAGTCTAGGCCTGTGCCTCCGCGAGTCTCCTCATCTATTAACCTAGAGACAATCCGATAGCAGTATAGCTTCCTGCTGTCCATTACCTTTGCAAACATGTCCGCTAGATGCTTAGTGCCAAGAATCTTAGATAGCTTCAACCGTTTCTTTTCAACCGCCATTCTAATAAAATGACACCTCATCTGAATGTGCCGAGTCCTATCTTAGATAGCTTCAACCATTTCTTTTCAACCGCCATTATAATAAAATGACACATCATCTGAATGTGCCGAGTCCTAGAGTAATATGTCGAGTTTTTTACTAGAAAATTGCACCTTGACTGTCACACCATAGCTCTCCTATGGGTTGCTTTCTGCCCAATTGTTTCATAAGCTCCGAAATTCACAACATGTCTTTCGTTGCTTATGTAAGTGCCATATACTCTGACTCTGTGGTTGATTGTACTACAACCTTTTATAACTGTGAAGCCCAACTAACAGCAGTACTTCCAGCTATAAATACATACCCTATAGTACTTCTGCAATCATTATGATCGCCCAAAAAACTGCATCTACATAACCATGTATATGAAATCTCCCCCAAAATAAAGCGAGTGATCTGAAGTACCTGCAAGATACCCGAGAATCCATTTTACTGCATCCCAATGCTGTTTACCTAGATTCTTCATGTAACGACTGACAACTCTCTAAGTTTGAGGTCGACTGCGCGACGCTGTTTGATCTGCGACTAAGATTAAATCTAATGTGTATATATATATATATATATATATATATATGGGAAGTCTTCCGTTGTGTACCACCTATGGTGCACACGGCGTGTGCACTCGGCCTTTCCGTCTTCGTATCGATGATCCGAACCGTTCACATTGATCTACACATCTAAATTAGTCTAAATATGTAAAGTCAAATCATTTGAAATTCATTTGCTCATCCATTGAAGTGTTACAAAATTGTATGGCTGAAAATCATTGTTTTTTATAGTCACATGATAGATGGGCAAATGAATTTAAAATGATTTGATTTTACATATTTAGACTAATTTAGATGTATAGATCAATGTGAACGGTTCGGATCGTCGATACGAAAACGGGAAGGCCGAGTGCACACGAAGGCCTAGTGCACAACAGAACATTACTATATATATATATATATATATATATATATATATATATATATATATATATATATATATATATGCACACGAAGGCCTAGTGCACAACAGAACACACACACATATATATATATATATATATATATATATATATATATATATATATATATATATATATATATATATATATATATATATATATATATGTTCTATATATATATATATATATATATATATATATATATATATATATATATATATATATAGGAAAAAGGGGTATGAGCAACTTGCTCATTTAGTAAATAAACTTTTGATGAGTTGGCATATATGTGATTGGGAAATCTTAAAAAAGGTTAGTTGCCCAATGTTTCACATGCATGTCACCTTATCAATTGCTCATTTACTTATATATATATATCAGTTGTTTGAAACAATGACTTTTCATACCCTAAGTCATTGTTTGAAACAACGACGACTGTTCATTTAAAAATATAGTGAGTGACAGAGTGAAGGAGGTGAAGAGTTATTTAGGGGTGAAACCCCCAAATTACCCCTCTCCTTACTTAAGGGAAGAGAAGGAGATGGGCGGGGGAGATCATAGCCATTGGATCAAGATGAACTTGATCCAATGGCCGGGGCATCCGTTTGCAACGGGTTTGCAAACAAACTTGTTTGCAATGGAATATATATGTATAACTTCTATTGTGCGATCTTCATGGTGTGCAATCTGCCTTTGGGCCTTCATAATGACGATCCGAACCGTTCACATTGATCTATATGTCTAAATTAGTGTAAATATGTAAAATCAAGTCATTTATTTATTTGCCCACCCATTGAACTGTTACAAAATTGTATGGTTGAATATCGTTTTTTTAATAATGGCATGATGGATGGACAAATGAATTTCAAATGACTTCATTTTACATATTGCATCTATGGATAAATGAACTATTACTAAAACATACAACCAATATATATACAACAACACACAAACAAAGTTAAACCAAGTAGAAATACTCGTTTCATCACCCAAACATCTCAAGCAACAACATTGTTTCAAAAAACAATAACGAAAACTTCTAATTTAGCTTCAGGGATTGCAAGTACTATTGCCTCTATGCAGGGCCGGCCCTACCCTAGAGGCGGGTAAGGTGGCCGCCTTAGCCCCTAGAAATTTTGCGGTTTTAGGAGCCCCAAATTTAAACTTCCCTTGTAAATATAGGTACGTATTTTGCGCGTAAAAAAAAATATATGTTATTAGTGACCCCCATTTCGGAAGTTCGCCTAAGGCCCCCGGAAACTCGGGGCCGGCCCTGCCTCTATGCATAAGCAAGAAATCTGAATTTTAAATCCTTCTGCTTGCATCAGACTACACTACACCTATTCTAAAAAGATCTGTCCTCATCATCACTATAGACGCTGCACTCGTCAGTCTCGGGATTCTCCCCACAGAAAGAATCCAACAGATCGGCATCACTTTCCAGCTTCCTCCTCCAATCAGCCTTAGCCTAGCTCACCTCCTCCACCTCATCCCACGCAACCTTGCAACCATCCGACCCCTTTGCCTCGTCGCCATTGCATGCCTCCATCGCCTCTGCCACCTTCTTCTGTATCATCTCAGCCAGCTTCTCCTCCCTCATCACTGTCCCCTTGTACTTCTTCCCCACTGCACTGATCACTACTGTTTTGCTTCTCACAAAGGTGGCGAGGTTTGGAGTTTGTTTTCGAGGTTTCGACTTGGAGGGGTTGAATAGGGGAAGGATGGGTGGGGAGAGAGAAAGGGAAGACATGGGTGTTGGGTTGAAAAAGTTGAGAGAGAGAGAGGAGATGGGGGTAGGTGTGTTTCTTGTTGGAATTTTTTGTGGTACTGACTCACTTCCGAAAACAATTAGCGATATGTCTCAATTTTGGACACATCAGTATAAGTCGTTATTCTGTAAAATGTAGTAGAGTAATTTTGTATTAACTCATATTATTATTATTATTATTTTATAATGTGCTTGAATAATTAATGGCATATGTAAGTTGAGTTTAACAAACAAAGCAATTGAAAATAGTAGTTCTAATTTGTGTAGTTCTTGTACACAGCATAATAGGCTAGGACATGTGAACTATATATAAATTGTGTGTTCTTGTTAAAACTCATAACTTTGATAATTGACACCTTATTAAATATGATAATTGTGAAATTTGTACTCAGATTATGATCACTAAAAAATTATTTAGTATGGTCTCTAGGAGAACACAACTTCTTAAGTCAATACATTCTGATATTTAAGATCGCAGTAGCTTTGTGACTAGATAAGACGATGATTGGTCAGAAGTATTTAATCACCTATGTAGATGATTATTGAATGTTTGCCATATATATATGGAGAATGAAGCACTCATTTTTTGAATGAATTGAAATATAGTTAAATGCTAAGATAAAAATGTTTCAAATTTGATTGAGGTGGTGAATATATTTAACAATTTTAGAGAAGTTTGCATTTGGAATAATCTCTAGTGCACTCTATTTACCACAGAGAAAACGATATTGATAAAAGTTAGAGTCAAACACTTGGTAAAATGTTGAATTCTATATTATTATTGTTGTTTGACTTTGTATAATTATGGGTGATATTGTATTGTTAATCATATTCATAATATGTTACTAGACTCTAAAATATTTACACCTTGTAGACTATATGACAGAAACATAAATAATTTTGTTAAGTGAGAAAACATGTGCTGCAGTACATTTGTTAGAGTACATGACCCTAGAAGGCATAAAGTATGACCTATAACAAATATTTGTGTGTTCTTAGAATGTGCAGAATGTAGTTCTGTGAAAATATATTGAATCTATCTAATCTGTGTTAGAAGAATATAGACTTGTAGAGTTCTTTGAGGATGTGTTCATCAAAGATAAATGTTTGAAATTATCTAGTCCTACAGACACGGTAAATGATTTACAGTTGGAATCAAGAACCAGCCTTACTAACACTTAAAACTTCAATGGCAAATGAGCCTAGAAGAGTCTTTGGTAGATAATGAAATGAGTTTGTTGTTATACAACAATACTTTAATTTAGTTGATTTACCGAAATGGGCTAAAACTATCGCAAGAAAGTTGAGTTTTGTAGAAGAAACTTAATTTTAAAATGACCAGTAGCAATCTTAATGCAATTTTGGCAGCTGAAAGACTGATCGAGACAAGTGGGGAAGATTTGTTTGTTTTCTACTCACATGTCTGTCATATTGCTACAATAAGTATTCTTCTTACTCTTACTTATATTTAAAATTTTATTACTCATAAAAGATGTTTAAACAGTTTTGTGCTAAAAGTTTTGTACTTGATGTTTTGCATTGAAAAGTTTTGCACTATACAATTTTGTACTGAAAAATTTGTACTAATATGTTTAGTGAATTAGATTTACAAATTGATAAAATCATTGTATGTTTTAAAACATGTGTTAATCTTGAGGCACAAATAATTTGACAGATTTTTAAAGAGCTTAGATTTGAATCAAGTAATTCAGATAAATGTCTTTAATTCTGTGGTGAGTCAAATAAAATTGCCCTCATTTATTTGTATATTGTTGACATGCGTGTTGATTGGAAGTGACATGTCTATTACAAGTGAAGCTAAAACTGTGTTATCCAAAGATTTCAGCATGAAACACCTAGGTATTATGGACACCGTATTAGGTATAAGAGTGAGTTTGGGTTGGCAAGGGATAACCCTTAGTCAAACTCATTAAATCAATAATGTGTTCCAAAAGTGGGGATATAGTGACTGAAAGTGTGTTTTGAAACACCTTATGATTATGATAAAGGTTGACACCTAATGATGGTGCAACTATGAGACAGTTAGATCATTCGAAACTTATTGAAAGTCTCATATATACAAAGATCTCTACTAACAGACATAACCTTTGAGGTAGGTATGATCTGCAGATTCAGTATTAGTCCTATTAATACACATTGGAGAGCCCTAAGAGGCTAATGAGATACTTGAGAGGTACTCAAGAGTTTGCTTTGTGCTACTCTAGTCATCCTTTAGGAATGAATGGATGATCTGATATATTATAATGCTCAGATTTAGTGAAAGTCAATAACTGGTGGATAAGTGTTTACACTAGGAGGAACAGAAATGATATGAAAATTAAAAGGCAAACAGATACTGTACTATCATCCATGAAATCAAACCTCTACGTGTTATCCTCTGCAGGGGAAAATACTGAGTGGATTGAAGAACTTGTTGCCAGTCATCCATTAAGAAGTTTAAGTAACTCTCTAATTCTATTCGTCGACTATCAAGCTACAATGTACTGTAGCTCATAACTCACTCTATAATAGTTAGAGGAGTATATTAAGGCTGAAAGAGGCCTAGTTGAACTTTCTCATAAATAAAGTGCAATTGAGATAAAATATAGCTAATGCTTTTGCTAAGAGAGTTGAAAGTGATCTAATTATCAAAACTATGAGAGAAATGGAGTTAAAAGCTATTAAGTCAAAAGTTTTAACATCCTAGTTATTTTGAGAATTATAATCTAATTGGAACCATAGAAAAGTTCAAGCTTATGCATCAATTTTAGGCAGTTAGCATACTTTAGATAATTTGAAAAGT
The DNA here is from genome assembly GCA_017893485.1 of Hemerocallis citrina. Taxonomy (NCBI): domain Eukaryota; kingdom Viridiplantae; phylum Streptophyta; class Magnoliopsida; order Asparagales; family Asphodelaceae; genus Hemerocallis; species Hemerocallis citrina. The sequence continues at coordinate 400,834,299 of CM030359.1, read as the reverse complement.
TCTATTTAAATTTTGTTAATATATAATTTCATTCCAACTTTGAATTGATGCTATATATTCTCATAATTTACTTAGAATTATCTCATTATTCCAAAAGAAAGCATGAAAACTTGTCAATGTGTTTCTGGTGTTTAGAATTGTTGTTATATCATTCAAATTTTGATGATTCAAAATTAACCATAATTAATTTGACTGTTCTATCATTCCAATATGAAACATAGTATAGTTATTGTGTAGAAACTATAATAGTTTTTGTTATTTATTTAGTTAAAGAAACTTGATTGTGATGCTTGTGCTATAATCTTGCTAAGCAAATTATGAATTGTACTAAGTTCTTTTGTGGAACTAGATACTTAATGAAATTCATTGGAATTCTTAGAGATGTGTCTCTTGATATTCTTGTTTGCAATAAGATAGCAAAGATGAAGGAGTTGAATCTATCAACATAGATTTCAAAATAATGATTTTCTCAAAATGGAAGAGTAAACATAAAGCAGTTTGTAAGGATATAGTTTTTGGTTTATTTCTCTCGAGAATAAATTTGTCACTTGCTTGGTACAACTTCTGTTGAGTTTAAGACTTGTGTTCATGAGCTTAAAACTCATATTTTGTTCTTGAAGTTTATTTGCTTTGGTTGATTTTGAAACTATGACAGGATTCTCCAGTTGGTTTAGTCATTGTGAACTATTCTGTTTCAATATAGTGTTTTGAACTATTTGATTATTTTGGTTTAGTCTCATTTGAACTATTCGAGTTATAATTGATTTAGTCTATGAACTATATTATTTTTTGAGCCAATGATTTAACGGGCATTGCCTAATATATAGAGAATATAGGAGATTGTTGGATATATAAGTTTATTCTCAATATAATAGAATATTATTGTGTATAATGTTCTCTGGAGCAACACATACTTTGCACGTGTTATCTATTAATTATTGGACCGGGTTGACTGGGGCTTCAAACCCAGTACCCTAACCCAGATTAATCTCATATATATGCTGGTCTAGAGGTACTGCCCTGTGATATTCCAATTACTGATAAGCAGGGTATAATATCTTTAGCGGATTTGAGATAGAAACCTTAACCCTAATTACTCATCTAGATCTAACATTAGTTAGGATGTTGAAAATTTTCTCTCTTCATAATGTGGACGGCCACGACCGAATGCACAAAAAAGAAGAACGGGAAGAAAATTTTGTTGAAAATATTAAATTTTAAAAAAAGCATTATGTTGCCAAATATTAAATAAAACAGTTTCAATTTTTTTTTTAAAGAAAATATATTTCCAAATTTAAAAGAAGGAATGAAAAATGTTGTCATATATTTTAAATTTTAGTAAAGAAAAAAGGCGAGAAAAAAGTGGGGAGGGAAAATAGAAGAGGCATGTAATTCCAAGCTTAGTGCTCTAGTTATACCTGTCGAGTTGGAGATTAATGTAATTCGTAGACAATTAGACTTAGGTTCCGTAAGAAATTTTTTTGGAGAGTTCTTTTGAATTTAAAGTCACTCGTCGACACAAAATAGGTGGTTTGAAAAACTTAATTGGAAGTGTCATGCCAAAGTATTGTTAATTTTTCATTTAAAAAAAACTTAGGAAATAAAAAATTCTATTAGGTAATATATTACACGAGAAAATGGGTAAGAGAGAAGATTACAGGGACGACTCCATCAGGAGAGGGAGAAGCTCCAGCCACAGGGCCTCAGCGATGGGTAAGAGAGAAAGAGAAGATGACTCGGAGGAGAGACTCCAGCGGCACGGTATGTGTTATCGTTAAATCTGGTGTGAGTGCAAACAGATAGAATTTGTGAATTTTTTTGGATGTTGAATAGTCAAACCTGAAATCTTTCCACCGGAGTTTGACTGTGATCTCCCGCCGTTCACCTGCAAAAAGTGCGAAATACCGGGGTTGATCCCGGCGACGCACCCTCCGACGCTCAAGTCAGTAATCAGAAAGATTATGAATAAGCTTTGATTGGCAAAAGATTGATTACCTATTAACAGTGGGGGATGGGGGGTATTTATAGCCGCCTTAGGGATCAGTTTCGGGATAAGATCAAATCCCTACTTCCCAGTGAATGGATAGAAGTGAATCAGGGCTATTGATTAGGTATAATCATAAACCCTAATTCTACCTAGCTGGACCGGATTTCTTGCGGGTTGAAATCCACACCCAGTTGAGATGGATCCGTTCGTGGGTTATTGGGCTTTTGGAAAAAGACCCAGTACCTACTTCAGACCCGTTTGTAGGTGAAATCACCATTTTACCCCTGATCTTTAAGATCCACGCCCGATTTGGATGGTTCCGATTTAACCCTATTTTTAGCCATATCACGAGCCCCCCACTTCCGAAGACTGAGTTTAGCCAGCCTTTGAGGAGTAGTTTTACTGTTTTAATGGCTTGCGGAGTTGTATCGGAGTCCAAATGAGGGGTGTCGAATCTTTATATGAGGTATTATGGTGATTTTCTGAGCTAGTTGCACGCTCAAGGTTATTCCTGAGCTCTCCTGAACTCTTGGTGATTTTTCTTAATTTTTATCTTTTCTTCGGACCATTCATTTAATTTTGCGAAGCGGTGATTCATTGTTTGGGGGCCTTAATTAATTATTCTAAACAATAATTATTAACCCAGGGGTTCAAAAAAAATTTCCCCGAATTCATAATTATTTTTTAGAATTTTTAACTAATTTTTCTGAATTTTTAATCATTTTTTTCGCAATTTTTAAATGAATAATTCGAATTTAATAAATAAAAAATTAGTTTTTATTCCAATTTATGACGTGGCACGATATGGGCCTTCCATCGGGAAGCGACATGAATTTCTGAAGGGTCGGACGATCGGAGTAGCTCGGCGGCGTTTTTCTCCGCTTGCGGAGGTCGGTGCCCTGGTAGCTCGGCCAGTCCTCCTCGGCAGCTCGGTAGCTCGGCGCGTTGCGAGCTGCCGAGCTACGTGGCAAGATCTGGAGCGTCCATCATGGCGTGAATCACGAGGATGGGGGTTCAGATCACGAGAAAATGCTATCTTGTGGTTTTGTGGGCGTGGCGTGATCTGAACCGCTCATCATGTTCCAGCACGATTTTTAAAACGATCCAACGGTTGGGGTAGTTCGGCATCATTTTTCTTCAAATGTGAGGGTCGGTGCGTCGGTATCGGCTATAGCTGCTCGGCTGCTCGGCAGCTCGACCTTAACTCCTTGGTAGCCTGGTAGCTCGGCTACAATTGCTCGGTAGGTTGGCAGCTCGGCCTTTCTTTCGTGATTGCTCGGCAGCTCGGCCTTAGCTGTTCGGTAGCTCGGCAGAGTGCCCCGATGGCTCGGCAGCTCAGGACGATCTGTTGAGCCACGTGGCAGGATCCGGTGCGTTGATCACAGCGCGGATCACGAAGTTGGAGGTTCAGATCACGAGAAAATGTTATCTTGTCTTTTTGTAGGCGTGGCGTGATTTGAGCCGCTCATCATGTCTCGACACAAATTTTGAGACAATCTGACGGTAGGAGTGGCTCAGCGGCATTTTTCTCCAAATGTGGAGGTCGATGCCCCGGTAGCTCGACAGAGTCTCTCAGTGGCTCGCTCGGTATTGCCCGTTGAGCCACGTGGCTGGATCCGGAGCGTTCATCATGGCGCAAATCACAAGGTTGGAGGTTCAGATCACGAGAAAACGTTATCTTGTCGTTTTGTGGGCATGGCGTGATCTGAGCCGCTCATCATGTTTCGACACGTATTTTGAGACAATCTGACGGTAGGAGTGGCTCGGCAGCATTTTTCTCCAAATGTGAAGGCCGGTGCCCCGGTAGCTCGGCAGAGTCTCTCGGTGGCTCAGCTCAGTATTGCCCGTTGAGCCACGTGGCTGGATCCGAAGCATTCATCATGGCGCGGATCACGAGGTTGGAGGTTCAGATCACGAGAAAACGTTATCTTGTCGTTTTGTGGGCGTGGCGTGATCTGAGCTGCTCATCATGTTTCGACACGAATTTTGGGACAATCTGACGGTAGAAGTGGCTCGACGGCATTTTTCTCCAAATATGGAGGTCGGTGCCCCTGTAGCTCGGCAGAGTGTCTAGGTGGCTCGGCTCACGACGGGCTGTTGAGCCACGTGGCTGGATCCGGAGCGTTCATCATGGCACAGATCACGAGGTTGGAGGTTCATATCACGAGAAAACATTATCTTGTCGTTTTGTGGGCGTGGCATGATCTGAGCCGCTCATCATTTTTCGACACGAATTTTGGGACAATCTGACGGTAGAAGTGGCTTGGCGGCATTTTTCTCCAAATGTGGAGGTCGGTGCCCCGGTAGCTCGGCAGAGTGTCTCGGTGGCTCGGTGCTCTCAGGTTGCCGAACTGCCATGCTAAGTGAACCGTTGCGGCTTTTCTCGAACCATCACAGCTTCCTCTATTCTGTCATTTAGTCTTCCTTAATGGGCCCCCAAGCATTACAAAAGCCCAACAGTCGCTTCTTTGGCTATAAGTTCCTACCCCCTCGCCCCTTACCTCATTCTTTCACTTTTCACTCTAAAGTTTTACTTTCGCTCTCGAGTCGCTCTGCTAGAGGAGATTTGAGCTCAAGGGCGGTTGTGCTAGCTGTCGCGAAGGCCAGACGATTCCCGGCAAACTTTTTCCGATCGTGAACGTCGCATCAAGGTCAGTTTACTTAACCTCAGATAGTTATTAAACGAGATGTCACGGGTATCCTCGGGTAGTGAGGCATCCTCCTCGGGGGGTCGGAGCGCCGAGGAAGGGAGAGAAGTGGTGAGCCGAAGGAAGGGGAAGGAGATAGTAGGGTCGTTTGCGGCCGAGGAGAAGGGGAAGGGAGTGGTTCGGTCCTCGGTTGTTGAGACGGTTGTGGAGGACGTGAGACAGGCGAGTGAGCTGGGTCGGATGCCGATCGTGTTGTCCGGCCATGGGGGATAAGGCAGTACAGTGGCAAGCTACTGACCAAAGCTGTCTACGGTCGCGCGGAAACCTACGAGGAGAACGATCCGAGGGAGGTTACCGAGGTGGACGATATCCCCTCGGTTCTAACTGAGTGGGACTTACTCTGGACTCGGAAAGGCTTCGCCATTCCCTTAGAGTACACATTAATCCTCCCCGGCCCCGGGGTGCGAGCGAACACAGCTTTTTCGGCGGATACCTGCATCTTCACCTACGACGCGTTGAATGCCGGCCTGTGCTTCCCCCTCCATCCTTTCGTGACTGTGGTTCTCCGGTGGTACGAGCTGTGTCCTATTCAGTTCATGCCGAACACGTGGTGCCATGTGCTCGGGTTTCTGCTTCAGTGTCAAATGGCGAAGGTGGAGCCGCAGCTCGTCATCCTCCAGAGTTTGTACCGGATCAACAGAATGAGTAAGCTCGAGCCGCGCTACTATCTTTCGCATCGGAAAGGCGTCAAGCTGATAGAAAACCCTGACTCGATAAAGTCGTGGAAGGGGAAATTCTTTCTGATCAAGGGCCCCTCGGCGTGGGACTTCCCGACTCGATGGAAGGAGGACGTGCCGAAGTATGCAAAGTCCGAGCCGGTGTTGACCACGGCCGAGGCAGAGGTGGCGGCGAAGCTGATCGGTCTTCCGATGTTGAGTTGGAGGGAAATGACTGAGGAGGTGCTGCACGGGTCGAGCCTCAGTCCGATCGACCCAAGTACGCTCCGGACATCTCTCATTTCTTTTCGCTTTACTATTCTTCAATGCCTAGTGTTTTTTTTTCTAACTTGATTTTCTTTTGCTCCGGCAGAGGCTCCGAACATGGACTTCAAGGCGATGATGGCCGAGCGAAACAAGGCCGTGGATGCCAAGAAGAGGAAGAGGACGAGCACGGGTCCCTCATCTGGTCGACCCACCAAGGCTCCTTCGGCAGTGGTTGGAATGGTAGACCTACTTCTCCTCGACAATCGACCCCGGCTGCCATCGTTCCTCGCCGGCACTGTCCGAGGGCTTCTTTGTCTCGGCGGATCTGGCGCTTCAGACCCCGCCTCTAACTGAGCAGGCCGAGGTCATACTGACCGAGGCCCACAAGAAGCTGTTTGTCCCCGATTGGCAAGTGAAGAATCATGACGGCTTCTTGGGGGACTGGTTGATGAGCATGCAGGCTGTTCGGCACCTTCTGACCCCAAAGGACCGAGCTACGCTGAAGGCAGGGATGACGAGCGATGATGCTCTTGAAGTAGCTCGGTCTCTTATGTCGGTAAGTCTTCTTTGCTGTTTATTGAAATTTTCTCGAAAATTTTCTAAGTCTTTAGCTCGGCTTTTGTCGCATTTTAACTGTTTCTCTGTGCAGGCCACTTGTCATTTCAGCCACCTTCTCGAGGAATATGCCGAGCAAGAGAGGGAGCTGAAGGCCCTTTGTGACAAAAACAGAGTGAAAAGAGCGAGGGCCGTGAAGCAGTTGGAGGCAAAGCAGCGCCGCTCGGACGCTTTGGCAGCCCAAGTTGCCGACCTTTGAAGCGGCTCTGGAGCAAGCGAGGGAGAAGCTCGCTTCGGAGGTTGCGAGTCAGCCGAGGAGAGGGCCAAAGCGATGAGGGCTTTGGAGGCAGTGAAGCTGCAACAAGCCAAGGCCGTGGAGAAGGCGAGGGCGGAGATTGAGGCCGAGGCCAAGAAGCACATGGCGGCCAACATGGAGCAGTCTTACGCCACCGCGCTCGAGCACGTCAAGGCTCGAGTCCCTGGATTCGACAGGTCGAGGTATGGGCTGTGGGGCCCGGTCGCCGAGCCTGATGCTGAGGAAGAAGCTGAAGGAGAGGAGGAAGAAGACGAAGGAGAAGTCGATGGAGAGGAGTGGGGCGAGCAAAAAGGTGACGGTGCTCCTGCCGACCCCGAGACCGTGGTGGTGGAGGGAGATGGTGACCAGGTCGTGGCCGACCCCCGAGCCGGAGCGGCGGAGGACGAGGGGCCGTCTATCGAGGAGCCCGTTCCCGAGCTACCGTTCAAGGTGGCCCCTATCCTCTTGCTCTTGTACACACATTTTTTTTATGTACTGCCTTGCAGCGAACTGGCCACCGCTTTTTCTTTTGATATGAATGAAACTTGTTTTTGGCAATCCTTGCTAAGTGTTGGAGTGTTTCGATTTGAGATCTTTCTGGAATTTGACTAAGTGCCGAGTACTCCCTTTTGACGATTAGTCAAGTGTTATCAAGTTTGGCTTTGAAGTTTAGGTGTGTTGCACGAGCATAGTGTTGATGTATTTTTTCAGGGGGTGCCGCACCACGAAGATGCAGCCGAGGTTGCTCGTCTCCGAGCTGACTTGAAGACGACGAAGTTGGCCCTCTCCCGCAGCCGAGAGTGTTTTCTCAAAAGTGAGTTGGAGCTGGAGCATCTCAAGGCGACGCTGAGAGAGGGCCTCTCCAAGTCGAAACAACCACGGGAACGAACTCGCGAGGTCCGTCTTGAAGGTGAGGTGGAATTGCTCCGAAAGGCGCTGTTCGACGTCGAGAAAGAAAAAGGCGAACTACTGGTGGAGGTGCACCACCTGAAGATTGCAGAAGAAGAACTTTCGGCGGAGGAAGATGAATTAACTGCTGTAGTGGGCAAGTTGATGGTCGAGCGCGACCAGTCGACAGCGGAGATTGACAAGTTAAAGAGGGTTACAGTCGACAAGAGTATCAAAGTCACCCATCTTCGTCGAATTATTGCCGAAAGTTCTGGTGACGCAGGCCCTGCTCGGCTTCCTCGCATCAAGATAGCCGTGAAAGACGACTCGTTGATGGGTCGAATCGTCGAGCTCGAGGAGGAAGTTGCTCGACTCAAACCCCAACCCGTGCGGCCTAATGTCAGAAGTACATCGTGTACTCGTGAAGAGGGCAAAAGGAGAATCTCTTTTTACGAGCTTGCGACCCGCTCTCCTGCTGTTAGGGAGAGCCCGGTTGACGCTCAGAGTGGTGTGGCCGCTTCGTCGAGCGGAGCATCCTTAGGAGCCACCGTCAGAGGCAGCACTGAAGAGGCATCTCAGTTTGCTGGTCTAGAGACGAGCTCCGAGGTCAGGCGTCGCCGTCCCTGGGTGTCTCTAAACCGAAACGTTCCTATCCCGAAGAAGCGTTGAACGAGTTGTTGTAATTATGTCTCTTCGAGTTTTTGTAATTCCTCGTAGTAGGGTAGCTTGGTCTTGTAACTTGAGTTTTCTTGAACTTTCTAACCTTTATAAAAGTGAAGGCTTGTGTTACTCTCTTGCACTTGTGGGCTTTGCGTATTTTGTTAGTACTTGTTGTTTTTTTGGTACTACTTGTTGTTTGCTTAAGAGCAAGGAGTAGAAGCGAAGCCCTGAGTGAGTTTTAACGGTTGTGGGAGCAATTCCGAATGGCGAACCACTTCTAGCTCACTTAAGAGCGAGTTTGTGAAGCAGAGTCAGACCAAGTTTTGGACTCCGAACACGTCGTTTGAGTAAGTTTCAACGGTTATGGGAGCAATTCCGAATGGCGAACCACTTCTAGCTCGCTTAAGAGCGAACTTGCGAAGCGGAATCGAGCCAAGTTTTGGACTCTGAACACGTCGTTCGAGTAATTTTCAACGGTTGTGGGAGCAATTCCGAATGGCGAACCACTTCTAGCTCGCTTAGGAGCAAACTTGCGAAGCGGAATCGAGCCAAGTTTTGGACTCCGAACACTTCGTTCGAGTATATTTCAATGGTTGTGGGAGCAGTTCCGAATGGCGAACCACTTCTAGCTCGCGTAAGAGCGAGCTTGCAAAGCAGATCGAGCTAAGTTTTGGATTTCGAATACGTCATTTGAGTAAGTTTCGACGGTTGTGGGAGCAATTCCGAATGGGGAACCACTTCTAGCTCGCTTAAGAGCGAGCTTGCGATGCGAAATCGAGCCAAGTTTTGGACTCTGAACACGTCGTTTGAGTAAGAGCGATTAAAGGCCTTAAATAGAGAGATACGAATAATCACAAAGGAAAATATGTGAGAAAAGAAGTTCTTTATTGATAACTGCTAATCGGCCGCTTCTAAGTTGCAAGCCGTTATTACAATGAGAAAGTAAAGAAGCAAATACAAATAAAATGATAGGAATGGCTCGACATTTGAAGGTACTCAGAGAGGTGTTCAGGCACTCTCTTGGTACTTCAGTAAATGGTCGGCATTCCAAGTTCTGGGTATCTCTCTGCCTTCAAGGTCCTCTAGACGATACGCTCCGGGACGGACTACTTTGGAAACTTTGTATGGTCCCTCCCAATTCGGAGCTAGCTTACTCTTTTGACTAGGGAACAAGATAGCTAGCTTTCTGAGGACCAAGTTCCCTTCCTTGAGATATGTGGGACGAACCCTTTTGTTATAGGCCTGCTCAATCCTTCTCCGATAATTTTGCTGGCGAATAGAAGCTCTTTCACGGAGCTCATCAATCAGGTCCAAATTTGCTCGAAGTTCTCTGGTGTTTTGCTCTTCATCATAGGCAATAAGGCGAGGAGGTGGCAGACCAACCTCTAAGGGGATTATAGCTTCGGACCCATAGGTGAGATTGAAGGACGACTCTCCTGTGGGGGTACATTTCGTAGTATGGTAATTCCACAATACGTTTGGAAGCTGTTCCGCCCATAAGCCTCTGGCCGACTTATCTAGTCTCTTCTTGATCCTGGAGAGGATCTGCCTGTTGGCGTTCTCTACCTGGCCATTTGACTGAGGATGGGATACGGAGGAAAAGCATTGTTGAATGCCAAGGTCTTCACACAAAGATCGGAATGCTGCCCCTGTAAATTGTGTTCTATTATCTGTTATTAGGACCCGAGGTATGCCAAACTGACAAATTACATTTCTCTAGAAGAACTATAGCACTTTGTTCTAGTAATGATAGCCAATGGCTCGGCCTCGATCCACTTAGAGAAATAGTCGATTGCCACGACTAGAAATTTGAACTGGCCTGGAGCTGGTGGGAACGGGCCTAGCAAGTCCATCCCCCACATTGCGAAGGGAATCGGTCTTGAGAGAGAGGTGAGTTGTGCTTGGGGTAGGCGATGGATGTTGGAGAACTGCTGACAAGGGCCGCATTACCGGACGTGTTGCTCGGTATCTCAAAGTAGGGTAGGCCAAAAATACCCGTAGTTCAGAACTTTCCTGGCGAGGGACCTGGACCCTGAATGTGCTCTGCCTATGCCTTCGTGGAGTTCTTGCAAGGCATACAAGGATTCTTCCGGGGAGAAGCACCTCAAGTAGGGTCTGCCATCTACTTGGGTGTAGGAGCGTTTGTACAAGACTCCTTCGACAAGGGTGTACCGCTCCGCTCTCGTTCGGATTCGACAGACTTCTTTAGGATCTTTCGGAAGGACCCCGTCCCTGAGGAACTTTATCAAAGACTTCATCCAGTTGTTCCGAAGTTGGACGGGCAACGACTCCATCGAGTCGGGGGCTTCTTCTTCTATGCTCGGTCTTAGGAGTACTTCGATGAGGACGGTCTGCTCGAGACCTTGGAGGGAGGAGGAGGCCAGTTTGGAGAGGGCATCTGCTTGGGAGTTCTCTTCTCTAGGGATCCGCTGGATCAGTGCCTCTTCGAATGAAGTCATGAAACTTTGGACCTTGGCTAGGTACTTAGCCATTCGGTCGTCTCGCGCTTCATACTCCCCTAAGACTTGATTAACCACCAGCTGCAAATCACTGAATATTCAGAGGCGTTGTGCCCCTGCTTTGCACGCCATACTTAGACCGGCTATAAGGACTTCGTATTCAGCTTCGTTGTTGGAGGCCTTAAAGTTGATGCGGAGGGAGTATTGGAGAACGAAGTCATCTGAGCCTGTTAGAATGACCCCGGCTCTGCTCCCTTCGGTGCAAGAGGACCCGTCTACATATACTGTCCAGATGGGAGGCCCGTTTTCTGCTTGACTAACCTCTGGGATGGTGCTCTCAACTATAAATTCAGCTAAGGCTTGGGCCTTGATTGCGGTCCGAGGCTGGTAAGATATGTCATGTTGACTTAGCTCGATCGACCACTTCATCAGACGCCCGGAAGTCTCAGGTTTGTGTAGGACTTGCTTAAGCGGCTGGTCGGTGAGAACGACCACCGAGTGGGATTGAAAATAAGGGCGGAGCTTCTTGGCTGCCATAACCAAGGCGTATGCTATCTTTTCTAATCTCGGATAGCGAAGCTCGGCATCTCTGAGAACCTTTCTCACATAATAGATAGGCTTCTGAGCCTTGTCTTCTTCCCTCACTAGAACAACACTGAAGGTTTGCTCGGAGGCAGCTAGGTAGAGGTAGAGTGTTTCCCCGGGGATAGGCTTGCTGAGGAGAGGGGGGTTAACCAAATAGGCCTTCAGTTGATCGAACGATTCTTGCTGCTGTTGTCCCCACTCGAAGCCCTTAGCCCCCCTGAGGGCTTTGAAGAAAGGAAGACACTTCTCTCCTGACTTAGACAGGAATCGCCCTATGGCCGCGAGGCGCCTTGTGAGCTTCTGAACCTCTTTCACACTTGTAGGAGGGGCCATATCCAGTATGGCTTTGATCTTCTCGGGGTTGGCTTCGACCCCTCTTTGACTGACCATGAAGCCTAGGAACTTATCCGACGAAACTCTGAACGCACACTTGTTCGGGTTGAGCCTCATATCATGCTTCCTTAACACATAGAATGCTTCTTGGAGATCGGCAACATGGTCGGCCCCATGGATGCTTTTAACTAGCATATCATCAACATACACTTCCATGTTTCGGACGATCTGATTCTGGAAGACCTTATGACGAGGCACTGGTAGGTTGCATGGGCATTTTTCAGCCGGAAGGGCATTATCCTGTAGCAATAGAGTCCTTGATCGGTGACGAAGGAGGTCTTCAGGATATCCGGGGGGAACATTCTGATCTGGTTATATCCAGAGAAGGCACCTATGAAGCTCAGCAACTCATGGTCCGAAGTAGCGTCGATCAAGGTATCGATGCTGGGGAGAGGGAATGGATCTTTAGGTCATGCTTTGTTCAGGTCCGTGAAGTCGATGCAAATTCTCCAACTTCCGTTGGCCTTCTTAACCATAACAACATTAGAGAGCCATTCGGGATAGTTGACTTCTTGTATGAACCGGGCTTTGAGGAGCTTGTCCACTTCTTCCTTTATGGCTTGCTGGCGCTTGGGGGCAAATTTGTGCCTCTTCTGCTAGACCGGTTTGGACCCCGAAGCAACGCTTAGGTGGTGGACGAGGAGCTCCTCGGAAATCCCTGGCATATCGGCAGTCGACCAGGCGAAGAGGTCATGGTTCTTCTTGATGCATTGGACTATGTCGGAATAGAGGGCAGAGGGGAGGGTCTTGCTGATGAAGAACTTGCGGTTCGGATCTTGCTCAGAAAAGAGCACTTACTCTAGCTCGTCCACTGGTTCGGACATAGGTTGGGCGTTCCCCTGGGGAATTTCAAGAGTCTCGAGGTCCCCCGGTGGAGGTCATGTAACACTTGCGGGCCATCTCTTGACTACCCTTTACTTCCCCTACACCTGATTTGGTAGGAAACTTCATTTTAAGATGATAAGCCGACGGGACGACCTCTAAAGCAGCTAGGCCAGGTCGGCCTAGAATCACATTGTAAGCAGCTGGGATGTCGACGACCATGAAATCCATTGGTTCCATCCGGGTAGTAGGAGTTTTGCTAGCAGTTACGTCAAGGGTTATTACCCCTTCGATAGTCACTGGCACTCCCGTGAACTCATGGAGAGTGTAGCTGACGGGTTTGAGCCTGTCCTGCGATAACTTGAGTCCTCGGAAGGCCGTCAGGAAGAGGATGTTGACAGAGCTACCATTGTCTACCAGAATTCTCTCCACTTTGAAGTTGGCCATGTGGAGGTTGATTACCAGTGCATCACAATGGAGGGTTCAGACACCTTCCAGGTCTTCATCCGAGAAACTGACCGGGACTCCGAGGCCTTTGGGAGGGGGTATGCCGTGAACCGAATTGACTTCTCGTATGAAAGCCTTCCGGGAAGAGTTGAAGGTTCCTCCTATGGGACCTCCATGAATGAGATGCAAGATGCGTTCCTCTTCAAACTCGGGAGTCTTGTTGCGCCTCTCGGGACGCTTGTTAGCCCCCTGGGGGGAGGAGGAAGATCAATTCTGTCCTTTCTCACAAACTTAGACAGCTGCCCTCTCTGGATGAGGGCCTCAATTTCATTCTTCAGGGCCCGACAGTCGTTGGTGTCGTGGCCGTGGTCTCGATAATATCGGCACCACTTTTCCTTGTCCCTCTTCTTGCTGGGGGTCTTCATCTTCGGGGTAGGAGGCAGAACTCCTTCCTTCTCGACCTCCATGAGAATGGTAGAAATGTTGGTATTAAGAGGGGTAAACTACTCAAATCTGGGAGGCGGGCGGTACTGGCACCTGTTGTCCTTCTGGAGCTTCTTAGCTCCCTCTTCTTCAGCTACCTTTCTCTTGGTCCCGGAGGAAGACCCCTCAAAAGTGGGGCGATGTTCAGCTTCCTCAGCTCGGATATACTTTTCGCTTCTGAGAAGGAGGTCGGAGAAGTTTCGCGGGGGCTTCTTGGCTAGGAAGGACCGAAGGCTTGAGTTGAGGATGTTTGACTGGAAGGCTGCAGCGACGACCGATTGGTCGAGGGAGGTAATGGACCTAGCTTCCGCAGTAAACCGCCTCACATAATCTCTCAGCTTCTCACCCTTCTTCTGACCGAGGTAGAGTAGTGAAATACTAGTCTTCTCGGTGCGGCGGCTACTCACGAAGTGGGTGACGAAGAGGGTCTCAAATTGTTCAAAGGAGAATATGGAGGATGGGGCAAGACGAGAGTACCACTCTCGGGCCGGACCTTTAAGAGTAGCTGGGAAGGTTTTGCACAGTAGAGCATCAGAAGCTTTGTGGATCAACATGAGGGTCTTGAAGCTCTCGATGTGGTCCACGGGGTCTGACTCCCCAGAGTAAGTCTCAAACTGTGGGGGCTTGAAGCCTATTGGAACGGGCGCCTCCATGATTGTTCGAGAGAAGGGAGGTCGGCTTGGGCGGAGGGTCCTTCCTCTCAGCTCTTCTTCTTTATCCAGTTGGTCGAGGTGCCTCTCCATCTCGTGGAGACGGCGATAGACCGCATCGTCCCTTCGACGGTAGCCAAGTGAGTCTCTGGACTCGTCTTTGTAAGAAGGGGAGCGCGGAGTTCGGCGATGGTAGATAGGGAATGGCGAGGACTGTGATGGCGGTGACTCAAAGCTTGAGGAGGGGTTAGGGACCGATGGCGAGGACTTTGGACCGGAGGAGGAGTAGGGACCCTCTGAGCATTGTTGTTGTTCGGCCGGAGGTTGAGGGCCTGCAGGATTGTAGCCTGGAACTCTTGGAATTCGGCTCGAGTGACAGGTCCGTTATCGTCCCTCGGGGGCTGCCGACCAGCGGGAGAACGATGTCTTCTTCGATGGTACTCAGGAGACTCTCTCTGCCCCCTACGAGGAGGGGACCTCCTGTGGTTGCGGCGACGAGGAGATCGCTCATTTGGACGTTCCGGGCAGGAGGCTCCCTTACGGGCCTGTCTTTCATCCAAACGGTGGTGAAGGTCCTCTTCTTTCTGCCGGTTGAGGAGGGTATTGCGGAGGTCTTCGGAAGGCCGGGGGTTGTGAGATGCCATTGAATCGGTAGAAGGGTTGTGTACGGAGATGCGGTCTCGATGAGGAGGTTGCTTCTGAGGGTTGGGACGAGAGGCCCCTGCACCCGCATTCTAGGGCCCGAGCGGAGCCCTTTGGGATTGAAGGTTCTGAAGAGGAGGTTGGTCCTGCTGCGGGGGCTGATCAGGTTGTGGTGGGAGTTGCCCCTGTGGCTGGACGATTTGGAGGGGAACCTCCTGTTGCTGTTGAGGAGGAGTGGGTCGACGGTTGGATCCCCTGGATCTCAGTTTTAGGGGAGGTATGGCTGGAGGTGATCTTAACCAAGGGAAGAGGAAGGATTGCTATTCGTGGATTCCCACAGACGGCGCCAATCTGTTACCGCTAAATCTGGTGTAGGGGCAAACAGATAGAATTTTTGGATTCTTTGGAATGTTGAATAGTCAAACATGAAATCTTTCCGCCGGAGTTTGACTGTGATCTCCCACCGTTCACCTGCAAAAAGTGCGAAACACCGGGGTTGATCCCGGCGATGCACCCTCCGATGCTCAAGTCAGTAATCAGAAAGATTATGAATGAGCTTTGATTGGCAAAAGATTGATTACCTATTAACAGTGGGGGATAAGGGGTATCTATAGCCGCCTTATGGACCAGTTTTGGGATAAGATCAAATCCTTACTTCCCAGTGAATGGATAGAAGTAAATCAGGGTAGTTGATTAGGTATAATCATAAACCCTAATTCTACCTAGCTGAACCAGATTTCTTGCAGGTTGAAACCCGCACCCAGTTGAGATGGATCCGTTCGTAGGTTATTGGGCTTTTGGAAAAAGACCCAGTACCTACTTCAGATCCGTTTGTAGGTGAAATTACCATTTTACCCATGATCTTTAAGATCCACACCCAATTTGGATGGTTCCGATTTAACCCTATTTTTAGCCATATCAGTAGGGATAGACTTCGGACGGGAGCATTTGAAGGGGAAAGGCAACGGCTTCAAGACAGAGCACCTTGATCGATCCATACAGGACGATCGAGGGAGAGGGGCCGAGAGAGATGATGGAGATAGGGTTGAGGAGAAGAGGAGGCGATCTCCGGAGTTTAAGCAAGAGGGGGAACAAAGGAGGACCTATACAGAGGTTGCTAGGGAGAGAGGCTATGCCGAAAAGAGGCCTTCACAGAGAACCATTGCGCCATTGGAGGAGGCTATGAAGACGAGGAATGATGAAGAAGGAGAGTGGATATTGGTGAGGCCCAAGAAAGCTAGACTTGCACAGCGGCCGACAAAGCATCTCCATAGCAACTCCTTCGACTCTCGAAGATCAGCTAGCGGTGCTCAATGTCACAAATGTGCTCAACGTGGGCATATGATCAACGAGTGCCCAAATCAATGGTTTTGCTATGCTTGTAAATGCTATGGCCACATTTCCACCGCATGTCCCAAGGCTAAGGCAAATGTTATAGTGTCCTCAACCCCTCCTATAGCGCAGGCTGTCGCAGACTCTATTCAAAGTGGAATGGAGGAGAGTTCGGCGGGGGGTAGGAAAGTTTTCAAGGCAATCATCACTTCGACTCCTGTAATGGCTGATTTTGAGCGATGCTACTCTGCTTGCATCATGATCAAGGCACAAAATGGGTCACTCACCACCATCAACATTGAGACTCTCATCTCTGCAAACACCCATGAAACAGGGGAGGAGAAATGGCAGGTTCAACAAGTTAATCAAAGCCTCCTCCTCGCACATTGCTCAAATCAGGACCGCGCTCGGGAGTTGTTAGATCTGAAAGGGTTGGAGGGACAAACATGTCAAGAGTTCATTATCACCTTTAGTCGATGGACTAGGAAGATGGGTGCGCTCAAACCAGAATCACTTCCATCGGTGTGGATAGTGTTGTTCAATCTCCCCTTCCATGTTTGGGTTCGTTCGGGATTTCAAAATGTTATTCAGAGCTTTGGGTACCTAATAGAGATTGACAAGGGCACACTACTGCATAACAGAATGGACTTCGCTCGAATTCGAATTGGGGTTGAGGCCAAAGGGGATATTTTGTCGATGATTCAAATGGAATTCGAGGGGGGTGTCTACGAGGTTATGGTGGTAACAGAGAGGAAGAAGAGCGTCTCCTTCAAAGGAACGGCAGACGTCGAAACTACTCCAGATTTGGGAAGTGTGCACAAGAGGCTTGGGGATGATGGCCAGGAGCTGTTGGATGAAGATGGGGGAAATCAAGAGCCGCTGATCAGGATTAGAAGATCAGAGGAGCATCAACCATCGGATGGAAGAGAGCTGATCAATACCGTCCATTTCAAACTCAGTTGCCTTTACAGCTGGCGCCAAATACAACATTGGGGAGTCAAAAAGTGAGTGAGACAGCTACTGGGCAATGCGGAGATCGAAATGATGTAGATGGAGACATCTCCACTGTGCGCCAGCAGAGGGGTCACATCAGCATTCTCAAAAGTCACGTCCCAGCTTTAGGGGTGACAACGTTGGGCTCGAGAAAAAATACAGCGTTTGATGAGCTGTCGAAGGGGGATTTCGACTCTGCTATACAAAGGGCGGTTAAGGACGTCATAAATGGGCTTGGTCTTGGGCCTCAAGGCGTGGGCTATCTCAAAAACATGGAGATGGGCCACGACAGAAATCCCAGACTCACAGAAGATAATTTCGGAGATGAGCATGGGCAGGGGGAGGATTTTGGCTCAAATGAGGAGTTTTTATTGGATGGGGGAACTGTACAATTTGGCGAACAAACGAAGGAGACACGCATACACATTTCGAAGGATATTAGCAATGATGAGGGAGCTAAATCGTTTGCTTCGAGCGAGGGAAGGGGAGATAGAATTGAAACTTTGGATGGGGTAGGAGATGATCCACATATTTCAGAAATAGACATAGACAAAGGGGATAAGCAAGCTTTGGAGTTCACGGGAGGGGAGAGTGCAAGAAAGACAACACTGGAATATCAAAGAAGGAGTAAGAGGCAATTAGACAAATGGAGAGAACATGGTCCGAGTGAAGACGACCTTATCAGGGAGGCGGCCAAGGCAAAGAAGCCAGTTTCGGCATGCGGAGGAAACCAGAGTATTAATCTTTCAATTTTGAATTACATACTAGATAATACTGTTCTTTACTATGCTAAATTATTCGGTCTAGACACTGGCTCTAGTGAGGCAGAGCAACTCAGTATAGTGTGCTCGCTTAGAGGGGAAATTGGTAGGGCTATCCTTTAACAGGGTTATAGGGTGACCTGGAGAAGGATAGAGGGGTAGGAGTGTCTCAATATTTATTAATGAATTACATATTCTGGAATGTTAGAGGAATGAGGCAAAGTTCAAAGAGTAGGCATAATAACAAAACCATCTCTAGACATAGACCATCTATTTGCGCTTTACAAGAAACCAGGATCGAGAACCCTAGGGTAGAGGATTTTCAGGGGCTTAGATCCATTCTAGGGTATAAGTGGAGATTTAAATCTGCCATAGGTTTATCGGGTGGGAGCGCGCTAGGTGTTGACTCAAATATTTTTGAAGTTATAGACGAGGAGATTGGAAACTTCACAATCACACTGAGGCTGAGACAGCGTAGCAATAGTTGGATTCACATTGTCACAAGTGTTTACAGACCTTATGATTCCAGAAAGCGTGGGCTATTATGGGAGGATCTGAGAGCAATCAGAGTGAGATGGAAGGATCCGTGGGTCATACGAGGAGATTTCAACATCACTAGATTCCAACATGAACATAGAGGTAGAGGGGCTAGTGGGACTGAGAGGAATAATTTCAATAACATTATAGATGAATTGGAGCTAGTCGAACTCAATTCTGCAGATAGGAAATTCACTTGGACGAACATGCAAAATTTTCCCATATTAGCCAAGTTGGATAGGATCTTTGTATCAGTGGTGTGGAGGGATGCCTTTCCACTGGCAACTGTCAGGACCATTGCGAGATTCACATCGGACCATACTCCATTGGCTTTAGAATTTGGAGGAGGGCACGAAAATATACGACACCAGTTTAGGTTTGAGAAGGCATAGACTGCAAACAACAACCTCAGTGGGATCATAGAGGTGTCTTGGAATGCAGAGACCAACACATCGGAAGCTATTGGATCTTGGATCGCGAAAACTAGGAGGCTTCGCAGGCATCTCAAATACTGGGCTAGACAAGAGTTTGGCAGACAAAAAGAAGAATGGATGAGCTAGGGGAAAGAGTCAAGGCTTTATAGGAGGCAGAGGAGGAAAGAGACCTATTGAATTTGGAAGTACAAGAGTTGGAGAATAGCAGATTACAAATTCATCAGCTGTCAGAGATGGAGGAACAGTACTGGAGACAACGCTCAAGGGTTCAATGGTTGCAGGAAGGAGATGCAAACACAAAGTTTTTCCAGAGGGTAGCAAACAGAAGGCGGAGGCAAAATCGCATTAATGGAATTCATGTGTGTGTGTGGGGGGGGGGCAGATGGACTGAGAACGAAGAAGAGTTCAAAAGACACATAGATGACAAATATAGGGAATTGTTTGGAAAATCAAAAGCAATAGATGCAAGCTATAGCCAGACTTTTGGGAAGGATCAAGAGTAGATGGAAGTGAAGGAATAGAGGGAGCTTTCACAGAGGAGGAGGTCCTAAAGGCGATCAAAGGCCTAAGGCAAGACAAATCTTCGGGCCCAGATGGATTTCCTATTTTTTCTATAGATTTTTTTGGAAAATCATCATGATTTTTCAAGAGTTTCACAATGGCACGGCTGATATCAATAGGCTCAACTATGCAAACATAATTCTCATCCACAAAAAGAATGTGGTGCGTAGATGTGAGGATCTACGACCTATTAGCCTCCTTAACGGATCGTTTAAGATCATCACGAAGGTCCTGGCCTCAAGAATAACACCGCATCTAAATGATGTGATAGGTGACTCATAGAGCGGGTTCATCAAGGGAAGATACATTATGAATAGTGTGGCTTCTACTCATGAAATAGCCTACAGAGGAGGTAGGGACAAGGCGCATGGATTTATGCTAAAACTGGACTTTGAAAAAGCCTATGATTCGGTGGAATGGGATTGTGTGGAAGAGGTTATCAGGCTAAAGGGATTTGGAGAAAAATAGATTTACTGGATTATGAAATGTGTTCGAAGGGGTAAATCGAATGTTCAGATTAACGGAAAGCCGGGGAAAGAAATCAGATGCCAGAGAGGGCTGCGACAGGGGGATCCACTATCGGCTCTACTTTTTGTCTTAGTGGTCGATGACATAGTAGAAATGATCAAGAGAGGAAGAGAAGTGGAAATCATTCAAAGGGTGCGGGTGCAAGGGGTTCCAGAAGCAAGTTCGATTCTCCAGTATGCAGATGACACGCTAATTTTTGGGGAAGCTAGGGGAGAGGAGGTATTCGCAATTGACATCATACTCAAATGTATTTAGGCATGGGCAGGGTTAAAAGTGAATCTGTCCAAGAGCTGTGTCATACCTCTGTGTAGTAGCATATCGACACCGATAACTAGGGGTGTCAAAAAATACCATATTACCGTACCATACCGTACCATACCATTACCATACCATATATTACCGAAATCTTGGTAATACCATACCGAAATCTCGGTATTGTACCATACCGAAATTATATGGTATGGTACTGGTACCCAATACTGATACCATGGTATACCGTACCACACCAAGTAATTAATATATATTTAATTTAATTTTTATATTTAAAAACCCAGGCCCAGACCTATGTCCATGCCCATTTTTCTTATTTTTTTTTCAAATTTTCTCCCCAGTTATACTAGTACTTCAATTATTCTTCCTTTTTTTTCCTTCATCCTTTTTTTCTTCTTTGAATCTAGGGCACATGCACTGATTGACTAACGTACTACGCTGCCGAAGCACCACACTGTCACGATGCCACCTACCTTCTTCAGCCCCCATCGGTACAGTATTGTTAGAGGATTTTTTCAACTAATTAGGAAAACTTTAGAGTTTAGTTAGTGTATTAATATAAGATCAATCTTCTTCTTGTTCTTGTTGGGTTTTCTTGAGATATTGCATATTATTATTCACAAGTAATTAGAAATTTAGGATGTAAAAGATCTTCTGATTTGATTTATCAAATTGATTTTTGTGTTTTTTTAGGAGTTTTTTTTTGACTGGTTAATATAGGTGAAATCTTATTTATGTAGTATATTTGTGTCATAATGCTGAAATTGATTTATATATGAATCTACTAAATAAGATACATACTACAAAAAAAAGGAGTAGAACAATACACAGAAATGAAAGAACCATCAAATATCATGAATGTTATGAAAGGAAAATAACAATACTGTTGTCATTCTTTATATATGAATCTTCTTAATTTCAGGTATTGTTGTCATTCTTTCTCTATATGCTGAAGCTATCCAATTATATCTAATCAAGCATATTGCAGAATGTTGAATCTAATAGAGTAGCATATTGAATCAATCATATTGCAGAATGCTGAAACTAATTTTCATACATAAAGATACATTATATTGAAACTTATACATCTCTGAAATTGTACAACAATAAAGTCTATAACCCTGATTTTTTGTTTGGCCTGAGTGGATTAAGGATTGAGCAGAAAAAGTCTTTAGCTAATTCTTTTATTGAGGGTTAAACTATTTAGGGGATGAGAAGGTGATGTTGATGTTTTTTTTTATCCATGATCTTAAATTTTGTGTCGATTCTTTATCACTATATCAGGTGATGTATGTTTGTTTGTGAGGATAATTTTTTTATGTGAATCTGTTTTCCGTTAATCAGTTGAACTGTAGGTTTTTGTATACTATTCGTGCTGGTGTTTCTCTGTTCTTGTATATGTTTAATTTGTTTTGAGTGAGAATTCTAGAGCTTTTTGAAAGGAACATGCCTGAAGATATTATTTATTTCAATGGAGTTTTGTGATGATTTCTTCCTTCATTGTTAAACATAAACTTATATTATTTGGTACTGCTGGTGATTGGGCTCTGGAAACACAGATGTTAGACTAAATTATGGACAGTTAGCTGAGTCTTGTTTGAGAATTGACATTGGCTGATTATTGGAACTTCTTCGTATATATATATATATATATATATATTTAATTATTTATGTTGAAACTTCTTCATATATATATATATTTATTTATGTTGAGCTTATTTATCCTTCTTTTGCCATTTATATGAAGGTTAATTTTTTAAGCTAATTGATGTCCGGTAGTACCATGGTATTACCAATACCGTACCAATATTCCGGTAGTACCGAACTCGGTAGTACCAAAAACATGGTACGGTAATGGTAGAGAAATTTGTGTACCAAGTATTCCGGTACGGTAGACGGTAGAGTAATGATGATACGGTACGGTACGGTACGGTATACCACCCCTACCGATAACTTCCATCAAAGACATGCTTGGATGTGAAATAGGGAGTTACCCGCTCACATATCTTGGAACGCCTATCAGACGGGGGAAACTGCTTAAAGAGGACTGGGAACTGCTTATAGAGAAGGTAGAAAAGAGACTGACAGGTTGGAAAGTAAAATCACTCTCTTTTGGGGGTATGATCACATTAATTAACTCGGTCCTTAGCAGTCTACCAATGTATCTAATGTCTATTTATGAGCTGCCGAAGTAGGTTATCAACAAAATCGACCGATGTAGGAGAAGATTCCTTTGGAAAGGAGCAGATGAAGCGGGAAAGGGATTCCATTTGGTTAAATGGGGAAGAGTCTGCAAGAGAAAAGAATTTGGTGGTCTAGGAATTATCAATCTCCAGGATATGAATAGGTCACTCCTCAGTAAGTGGTGGTGGAAAATCAGCAGGAGGCAAAAATGCATGGTGGTGCAGATCATTCCAAAGCTATCACAGAAGGAAGAAAGTGAGATATGGAGGAAGAACTGTATATGGAAGAACATCTTATATGTGGAAGGGGGTGGTGAGAGTTGGGGATATATATCACACAAACACTACCTGCACTATTGGAGATGGAAAGGGAACAAGGTTTGGAAGGATAAATGGTGTGGTAACAATACCTTGCAAAGTATGTTTCCAGAAGCGGCTAGGAGCACGACTAAGATGGACTCACTTGTCTCAGAGGTCTGGAGACAAGACAGAATCAAAATTCACAACGACGGCGAACTAACTCAGGAGGGGGTCATACAACTACACAGTCTAATGAACTTCACTAGAACGGAAGGAAGGCTAGCTCAGGGCACAAAAGATGGAAGACCATGGAGCCTAGAACCAGATGGAAACTGTAACACCCCTGCCCCGGGCTCGGACAATTTATACAATTTATAAGACAAATTAGATACTATGTAGTACAACTGCTCACCACAGGCTGCCTCTCAAAAGGTGGTTAACCGAATTGGTGACTCTTGATCCTTGGCATTTATTATTTATATAGTACTTTATCATTTGAAATATTCGATATGGGATTAAATTCCTTCTTATTTCCCGTGAGCATACTATACAAATATGCCACGTCATCCATGAGAGAACAAATCAACTTTGAACAATCCAGCACATTTTAATGTGCTGTTCCTTCAATCCCAAACCAGTGGGTCCCCCCACCACATACAAACCGGATTCAAAGGATCCTCTTTTAATCTCAAATCCAAATATTCTTATAAATCCCTCCTATAGAACAATTCTATAGGACCAAGTCTCAAATTCATTTATTATATATTTTCAAATCATATATATATCTATTTCAGAGATACGGGGTATTACACACACCCCCCCTTCAGAAATCAGCGTCCTCGCTGATGAGCACGGGGCATGCACAATCTAGTGCGGGATCTACTTTCTAGCCGATGCAGAGCATTTCTGTGAGCGTCACTCTCGTCTTTGGAATTCTGGAGACCAATCCCACTCTGCGGATCATTCTGTGGATCTCTGTCCATCGTCCCAGACTTCTGGGGATTGTCTGTCTCTCTCCGCCGATCATCCTGGAGTCCATAACTCACTGCTCTCACACACTCGGTGTCGAAAGTCGGCTCTGATACCATTCTGTAACACCCCTGCCCCGGGCTCGGACAATTTATACAATTTATAAGACAAATTAGATACTATGTAGTACAACTGCCCACCACAGGCTGCCTCTCAAAAGGTGGTTAACCGAATTGGTGACTCTTGATCCTTGGCATTTATTATTTATATAGTACTTTATCATTTGAAATATTCGATATGGGATTAAATTCCTTCTCATTTCCCGTGAGCATACTATACAAATATGCCACGTCATCCATGAGAGAACAAATCAACTTTGAACAATCCAGCACATTTTAATGTGCTGTTCCTTCAATCCCAAACCGGTGGGTCCCCCCACCACATACAAACCGGATTCAAAGGATCCTCTTTTAATCTCAAATCCAAATATTCTTATAAATCCCTCCTATAGAACAATTCTATAGGACCAAGTCTCAAATTCATTTATTATATATTTTTAAATCATATATATATCTATTTCAGAAATACGGGGTATTACAGAAACTTCTCGGTATCATCCCTATACAGGAAGCTAAATGATGGAGGAGCTAGATGCAAGGATGGTCAGATTATTTGGACTATTCAGGTACCCCTGAAGATTAAGGCATTTATGTGGTTGGTCATGAATGACGCAATCTTATCAAAAATCAATCTACTAAAGCGAGGCATGCAGATTGAGGGGGTCTGCCAAAGATGTAACAACGGAGATGAGGACACTCAACACAATTTTTTCAACTGTCATAGAGCTAGACTAGCATGGGAGGTTATATGTCTCGGGTTTGGGTGTTTAGATAGTCTGGGCTCTTTCTTTCAGGTTTGGGAGTTAGGGAGGGGGGAAAATTCGAAAATACGATAGAGAGGCGTGGGATATAGCGGCTGTGGGAACTATATGAGGCTTGTGGCTAGATCGAAATACTCTATGTTTTCGTAACTACAATCAAAGATTTCATGTACTTATGCATAAAATATTTGGTTTTATTCATGCTTGGGTAGGCAATGCGGGACTCAGGAAGAAGCTGTGAATGGTGGAGTAAAACAGCTACAACGGGCTAAAAAGCGGCGCTCCATGACTATTATCGAAGATTGGCTCGTTCTTGTTGTTTTTTGTTCTATTGTTTTCAGATTGTCCAAGCATCGGTAGGTTTTGATGCTTGTTGTTTTTGGATGTATTTTGATCAGGATGTGTAACTAATCCTACTTTGTTTCGTTAAACTCCCATTAATAAAACGATGACTATAGTCATTTTTATTATCAAAAAAAATATATATATATTCTATTAGGTACTAATTTTACGAATTTTTCATATATCTAGTTAACTTGTGGGAGGAATTTTGTTGCCAGAAAAGATGTTGTCTACCTTTCTATATGTATACTTATAACCTTCCATTGTGTTATGAGATATGCGCAAGCATAGAAAAGTATAAGATTTGGTGAAATTTTTATTACACCTTTAGTGATAATTATTTGGCAAGCTAGCTAGGCATTTGAAACAGACATATCCACAATGTCACCAATCTTCGCACATTATTAAACAAAA
Source organism: Hemerocallis citrina (assembly GCA_017893485.1). Classification (NCBI taxonomy): domain Eukaryota; kingdom Viridiplantae; phylum Streptophyta; class Magnoliopsida; order Asparagales; family Asphodelaceae; genus Hemerocallis; species Hemerocallis citrina. Next base: position 400,809,298 of record CM030359.1, on the reverse strand, counting down.
AAGCTAAAATATAGAAAGTACATACAAAAACGCTAAAAAATAGAAAGTACATAAACAAGAGGAGTTATCATTTACAGGATTTTTTGCAACAAAAACTGAATTTGCAACCAACAATTTAAAACATTTATCTTGGTAGATCAACTATCCAGCCATCTAAAATGTGTATGAGATGAAATGATGATTTGCATACTAAATGTGAGAGATTAAGGATGACCCATCAAATGGATATGAAAAATACACAACTAAATCTGCACTATACTCAACATCAAAAATTAAATTTGTAATAAATTTTGCAAATTCAGTGTATAGTTCAACTCTTAAGTTAGTGGATCAATTGCTTGCCATCTTATATAATAGTATAGATGCATATTTTTTGCTAATTTAGTGGTATATGCTTGACTACAAAGTGAGGTTTTATACAATATATATATATATATATATTTTTTGATCGTTAAACGGTGGGTAAAAAAATCCCCGCGTTTCATTAAAAATGATTAAACAAAACATACAACAAAAAATAAGGCTTATGAAGTTCAGATCATAACAGGCCCTCTGACATGAAAGAAATCACAGGCATCCCTTACTTTGACCAACCAAGGTCAAAGTAGAGCCCAAACTACAAATTTATCTGACAACCGTCGCCCACACCAAGTAGGGTACATTTGATTGCTAATTGTGAATCGATTGTAATTTGGATATTAGGGACGAGTTTGGATCTTAGAAGCTCCTCACCGTTCATTCGAATTTCAAAACTCGACTTGAAATTCAAATCTCCCCCCTTTTACATGACTTCCCAGATCAAAATCGACTTTCAAAACCAATTTTTGAAATTTGAAAATCTCCCCCCCCTCCACTCTATGACCGACCTCCCCCACATGCCTCCACGACAGTCCCGACTACCCCAAGTGTAATATCCCAGAATAAGATAAAATATTTTATTATGTATATTAATTATATTTTTACTAAGTTGAGACTTGAATGGATTGGTGCATGATTATTGAATTGAATAACCATGCACATTTGTGCACTAGGGTTAGGGTTAGGGTATGGTGACTTAGGGTTAGTAACCTAGGGTTAAAGCTAACCCTTATCCTAATCAAACCCTAGCACCAATCTTGATGAGATCCTAAGGGGGACATTGTACCATGTGAGGCTCTTCATGAAGACTCCAAGTTGACTCTTGAAGCTTCTAGTCTTGGTGTGTTGGCATTAATCTCACCCCTTCACCTCCACTAACTCACTCTCCTCTCATCCTCACCCTACACCCAAGTTGGCCGGCCCTAGCTTCAAGAGGGGAAACCCTAACTCTCTCTTCACCCTATAAATTCTCACTTTACCCACTCTCTCATCCTCTTCACTTGTTCTTATTCTTGTGTTCAAAAAAAAAGGAAGAGAAAAAAGAAAAGAAAAGAAAAAATCTAGAGCTTTTAAAGTAAGATTTTTGTAGTTGTAGAAGAGTAGTAGAAGTGAATAAGGAGCAAGGTGCAATCTCAAGGAGCAAGGAGCAAAGCATACAAGGAGTTCTTGCAACAACAAAAAGTGGGTGAACTCTAAACTCAAAAGATTAGTCTTTTTCTTTTTGTATGAAAAATTTAGCTTGTAGTAGGAGTTAAGAAAAGTTGGGTTGCCATGTGTGAATATTAACTTGTTAAGAAAAAAATAAGTTGTATGGTAGAACAACTTCATTTCAAAATTCTTGTTGAAGAAACATGCATGCAATGTGTAGTTTAGGAATTTCTAACTCATAAACAGTTTGGAATTTTGAACTCCAATTTGGGGGGCTTGTTTTTATTGTATCTAGAGCTCACATGAATTTTTTCATAATATTTGAAATTCATCTAATTGCCTAAACACCAGTCCCAATTTCGGACAGCAACCAACGGCAGAAACTGCTGTTTTGAGAAATTCTATCATGACTTCCAAAAATCATAACTAAATATTGGTGGGGTATTTTTAGCTGAAAATTTTCATGGATACTCTTGTATGTTTCTACAACCATAAGCCTAAATTTTTAATTTTTGTGAAGTTTTTTTATGCCTCAAAAAATTGCTAAGTTCCAACTGGTCTGAGAAGACAGAACTGAAGTTGTCTGTTTGGGGACTAAAGTTCATTTAGACATAACTACTTTTGTATCTATGATATTGCTATGAAATTGTTACAGTAGCTTTTGGTATGAGTCTATTTGATGATTCTAAAATTTTAGAATTTTTAGATAACATTTGATAAGGTTTCAAAAATAAATTGTAAGTAGAAGTAAAAATCTTGTCTGAAAAGCAGTGGAAACTTTGAGATGTATTTGAAGAGCCATAACTCTCTTCATAGTAGGAGTTTAAATGCAATTTTTGGACACAATGTAGTGGTGTATGTCTAGTTATATATTATTAAATTTCATGAGGTTTGGACAAGGGGTTAGTTTTATATAGAATTTAGACTAGACTATGTTCAATACCTGGTGCTGATTGCATAGTCTGTACAATTGTGATTTTCTGGGAAAATGTGTTTGGAATTTGCCAAAGTGATGAACTAGGGACTTGTAGTAGAGACTCTAAGATTTCCAGAAAAACTAGGAACTTGTAATTATTAGTTGTGTAGTAATTGATATGATTTTTCAAAGTGCTGGACAAATCCAGCCACCCTTAGAAGTCGTCACTTTGCATGTGTGTGACATGTTCTCAACTCTCAAGTGTTGAATTGAGAGTTAGGGGTATTCCTATACCCCAATACTTGGTTGTTTTGTGTCTTAGGTTGATTAAGACACGGGTAGAGACTTGAACGATATTTGAGTCGTCGACCTTGTCTAAGTTAGTTGCCTACACTTATCAATCATTAGGCCAACTTGGGGACTTCCGCCATAACGATTGAAGGTGACTAACTCGGGCACTGACGAAATCCTGGGAGATGATCACGGGCCGAGTTGAGGACGAGACTCAATGGGGGAAGTGGCGAGCATAATGATCGCGTCGTCGGAGCTGCAGGTTGATAGGCAGGAACGAGGGTTTCTAGTAGGAAAACCGCTTGAGAATAGGCTTAACTTAGACTAGGAATCAGTTGGTGACCATGCCCTTGTAACATGTCTAGGTAGACTTAATATTAGTTAGTTTTGCTATCACCTATAACTGCATTAGTTTCTAGAGAACTAGTAATCGGGTGATGTATTCTCCTGTCATTAGGAATACGTGTTGCGGTGCGTATCTTGCACTGTTGATTCTCGAAGTACCGTGGTAAGAACGGGATGAGATTTCCTGGCGGATAGGGAGATTAAACCTTCAAGGCCGTCAAGTTCTATGCTGGTGGACACGAACGAATCATATGGGCTGCGGTTTTGTGAATCTTCGGTGCCATAGATATGCTGCGGTGTATCTTCAAGTTCGTCACGGCCTTTGAGTGGGGTCTGGGCGTCGGGCACTAGTGGCAAACTGAGATACCACTAAGTGACTGCAAAAATGGATGGTGACCAATTAATCTGTAACCTTATCAACCACGATCAATCTATCAGGAACATGACGAGTACAAGAGTAGGTTGCATGAAGAGGGTTCAAAACCTTGAACTTGGAGGCAACGGCTTGATTTGGAAAGTATGTAGTATGGGATGCATACATTTTCAAAGTCTCGCTTGCATTTAGTATAAGTACATCATGACCTGTGCATTAGATTACTAAGGGCTTATCGTACACGGACACCCTTGACCCGACTCCACTTTCCCTTTTTTTAGTCACTTTTTCTTTTTGCTTTCTACCTTGATCATCTAGTTTGGAGATCGCTGCTTTTATCAGCCTCGCGTCAGTAGAATTACTGACATGCCCACTCTTTTAGGTGCTAGATTGCCGACCTAGGAAGCCAAGCCAGATGGTGTGCCTAAGTGACAAAATCAAGTGTTCATCCTTTACATTTTGGTTATTTTTGTAAAACTCTGATTTGTAATTTCTGAGACAGTGTATAATTGTAACACTTGAACTTGTACATCATGGAATAAAATTTGTTTACATTTTTCCTGCATTTTCCTGTATTGTGACTGTTGAAGAAAAGATTATGTTTTGTGTCACGAATCACCAGTATGGGGATTCGGGGCGCTACACCAAGTTCGCTGATGCCCCCTGACGTCGTTGCTTGACAGCACTCTTGCTGCAAGCCCCGACGCAACCAACTCGAGCCCCGACTTTGAGTGCATCGCCATCCACGATGTCGCCAGCGCTAGTCAGCAACTCCCACACCCACAACCAAGATCTGCCCTACCAAATGTTGCATCCAACGCTGGCCGATCGCCACGTTCCCTTGTCGATCTCCTCCATCGCCGACCGAATGCTCTTTCTTGCCACCCCCGATCGTTGCCAATGCTGCCCTAGGCTCAGTCGAACATCCAATCCTCCTTACCCTGGTCGTGCCCTACTCCGACACCGGAGTTAACCCCCCACCGATGGCCGCAACCACTAGATCTCTTCCATCCCGCCTCGCAGGAGAAGGCTAGCACCTGACGAATCCACTCAACAGCCAAAGTAAGGATTTGGAGAGACAAGATGAGGGTTAGAGATGATGAGATCTAGAAGTGTAGCGCCCCGAATTTCTAATATGAGAGCTTAGAAAATACGTGGCGAAATCCCAGTAATCCACTTCAATACAACAATAAACACCAACAAACACCACTAAAATTTTCTTTCTTTTATTACAACAATTATTACAAATCCCAGCAGAAGTCTAATCATCTCAACACAAATTAATCTTTTTATTTACAACTCAAAATGATCTCAAATATCCTTTACAGTTTTACACCAATCACTAAATAATCCAATTATCTCAAACTGCCCACTCAAGCATCCAATCTCCAATCTAAGCAATAACCTGCAACATGTGAGGCTAGAGTTGAACCCTAACCCCCAAACTACGGGGTCAGCCATAAATGGTGTGAGTGGTGACAAATCAAGCAAAACATCATAAATGAACTAAAATAATAATATCCAACAAATAGTAATTAACACTAAAGTATGAAGTAACAATAAAAGAGTAATGGGTGATACCAAACCAAAAGCCAAGTGTGTGTAAAAACAGGAAATCCAAATGCATAAAAGTGATCCAAGAAAACATCATGACTACATGCTGACAACGATGACTACTAAGAGATGAAGATAAACTATGATAATTTGCCCATGCTTGATCATTCCGGAGATTGATCCCACATCACAGGTATTTTCCCTGGATAATTCAGGAGATCATCCCACATCTAAACATAGACTCATCATCACAATAATACCCCAAAAGCGTCGCCTCGACTCCGATCATTCCGTAGGTCAATCCCACATCTCAAGATAATTACTTGGATAATTCAGGAGAAATACCTCACATCTCAGGTTAACTACCTGGATAATTCCGGAGATAAATCACACATCACAAGTTAACTACTTGGATAATTCAGGAGATTAAATCCTACATCAAAAGCCTTACTGAGGTGCATAACTCAAGTTCCCATTCGTCATGACACTACTAATGCCTGTCCTTATTAGTTTGGGTTACTGAACAAATCTCCTAGAGTAGTGTACCCTACCGGACTAAAAATCTGAATAACTGAAAATTTGCCTCGATGGGCCTCAACAAATAACTGAACAAATATCTCAACACCGGTATACTAGGGTCACGTACCTCTAGAGACTCAAAAACAATTATCTGAACAAAATTCCACTAAATAAGTGGCTCAACTGAATATCTCAAAATCATGTTCTTAACTGAACATCTCGAAATCAAAGACTGAACAAACATCTCAAAATCAAACACTAAACAGAAGATATCAAAACCAAATACAAAGATCCCTCAGGACCAGTCGACTGTATAGCACATCAGTCGACTGTCCAGAGGACATAATCCAAAATTTCTCAAAGATAAGCTAAGGCATGATCGGTCGACTTATCAAGAAGTCAGTCGACTGCCCCGAGACCAAACAAATAATTCTCATCAAATATTCTAAGTATATCAGTCGACAAAAAGGGGGTTCTTAGGTCGACTGTCCCGAAGGACTGAACAAAATTACAAACAGAAGACCAGTCGACTGACCTCAGTCTAGGTCGACTGTCCCGAACAATTCTCAAAGACTAAAAAAATACAGCAGTAGGCTCGTACCAGTCGACTGCTCTATAGGCCAGTCGACTGTCGGCTACGGATTTCTAAAAAAAACAGGTCTGAACACAAAAATCAAACTGGAGTTTTCTAAAGATCCACTGATCATAAAAATTAATTTGTATCCAGGCAAATAAACAACTCTCAATAATCTCCATCAAGGATACATTACTCAATCAATCAAATACTCAAATCTCAAATCCTCATGATCTAAACTCATAATCTTTCTATTAGGGTTTCTCATCAAAGCTTCTTACACAACTCAATCAAAATCTGATTTACTACCATAAGATCCAGGTGTATATCATATGATCATAACACAATCAATTCTTAATATGTCTCCCAACAATACGATCTCATGAATCAAACCTTTCCTCAACAACTTAATAATTTCTCACACATGATCCAAACATCAATAAGAGTTCTCATCCTCCATATCAAATAAAAGATCCATATCATACATACAATGAGACTAACAAAATAATGGCATAATGATCACAAACAAGCATAACAAAGATCTTACGTCATTCATCAATCAAACAAACAAAGCAAAGCAAAACAAAACAAACAAAACAATCTACTCACCTTTGATTCGAAGAAAAATCCATAAAAAGCTTTCTCCTTGCTAGATCCAAGAATCCTCCTTTTTGCTCCTCAAGGTAATCTCAAAATCTGAATATGCTCAATGACGGCTGGGAAGAGAGAATCCCTTTAATATGCCGGATTGTATATTAGGATTTTATTCCCACTTTGCAAAATAATCCTTTCCAAAAATACTTCTAGCATATATATAATTCTTTTCTTGAAAATTGAATCAAATATCATTTAAATTAGGATCTAATAGAAAAATATATTTCTAAACCTCAACAAATACTGATCGGAATGTCCAGTAAATACATTTTGCATTCTAACCCTCAAAATTGTCAATTTTGCAAATAAGTCCTTCTTTTCTCAAAAATTGCAAATAGGCATAATTAATTTCAGAAAAATCTGGAGAAATATTAAATAATTCTCAAATAATAAATAATGATTTTTCATAAGGAAAACTAAATTTTTCAAACTTCTGAAAAACCATTTACACGTGTTTTGCACGTGTACAAAAGATAAATCTTTTAGAAAATATTTATCAAATACTCAAAATCATTTAAAATTCATTTTCAATAATTAAAATAATATTTGAAAATACGGGGTTCTACAAGAACAGAGAAGAAGAGGAGAAGAAAGGAGCGGGAGCGGGGGAAGGGGACAGCATAACCTTAGCCGCCGCCTTCCAAACTCAGATCTAGGGTTTGGGTTTTTAGTTTTTGGGGTTTTGGGAGAGAGCTTCTCTATCTAGAAATTCTAGAGAGAGAAGCTATTTTTTTTTAGTCATATAGTTTGGTGTTTGCGTTGCAATAAGAGTTCACATGATTTGATTGTGCTCAAACATGTACAAGCCCATCAGTGTCGGTTCTCTCTTCGTGTCACAAATGCTATCATTGGTGAGTAATTTTGAAAGGCAATCACAATTTTATCACAGAAGCCCCTTTCACGCAATGCATTTTCATTGCTAATTCCATCCACATTACTATATATATTAGATTATTTATAAAACTAGTGTTACCATGTGCAAATTGGACAGACTAAAATAATTTTAATGGACTCATAAAATTATATATAACTTTTTAAAAATGTGAGATAATTGACAGAAATTAATTCTTTAAGAGTATAGTTTAGTGAAATTTACCATAAAAATACGCTCAGAGTCCGATCTTTGTATACATCCTGACCGGCAACACCCAGATCTTGACCCACCTCATCTCAACCCTCCCCTCCCTACCCTTTCCCTGCCAAATTCACACCCTATCAGACGTCTTATCCCCCATCTCCCGCATTTCCACTGTCTTCGACTGCAGCGACGTCCCTTTCTCCAACATCCTCCTCGCTTCACTCTACTTTCTGCCACCTACCTCCTTACCAAATTTCATTCTTGGACCCGATACCACAGTCATTCCCATCTTTAACCCGTACTCTTCCTCAAACACAAACAAATTAGAAATTGAAAATAAAATGAGATAGTAAATTAGGGTTTCAGAAATTAATACATACGCCATACATTGATAAAATTGATTTAGTTAAGAAAATTCAAAACCATTTTTTCACAAACACATTGTGTGCTACAAAGGCATTTCATCGAAAACTTAATGAGCAAAACATAGTTCTAATAATTAAGTTCCAAATTTATAGGTTTGGGGGTTTTATATTATTATTTTTAATGAAAATGTGCATACTGCACGTGTTCATAAATGTGAATTGCTCATTTTTCTCTCATTTCTTTATTTCAAAATAAAGAAATAAGAGAGGTTGACGCGCTCTCTCCTTTCAGTATAATATATAGATACTAGTGTTACCATGTGCAAATTGCATAGACTAAAATAATTTTGAGGGACTCATAAAATTATATGGTACTTAAAATTTAAAAATTCCTCTTAGCTATTTCAATCACAATATAATGAAAAGATGACAAATCTACAAATTAACTAATTCACACTTTCAAACCAACCAACATCATTCTATATTTCTATTCAATTAAAAGAAAATAAAAAAATAGTCGAATAATTACCGAAATTTAGAGATGCTAAGAAAGAGACTTACAATCTTGCCAGATTCCTCCATTCTAAAGCTTGCTTACAAATGCTCATATTATCTACGAAGTTCCTCAATATTTGCCTCCAACTGTTCTATATTACTCCTTAGTTGTGTCTCTATAAAATGATCAAACTATAAAACACACATACAATACTACATTTCAACAAAACTTTTTAAACAAAATAAAAGATGTAGAAAAGATACCACTATCTGCATGTTGTTTCCTTTCTGATTCCAGCATATTCCGAAGCTTCTCTTGCTTCATCAAATTTTGATCTTCTCATTTCATCAACAATTTGTCCTTAGTTTTTCTATATATTCACTCATTTGTTCACTTTTACCCTAAGTAAATAAAAATAATAAAGTACAATAATGATAAAATGGACCAAACAATTACTTTCATGCTTTTTACCATCATCTACAATCCATCATTCTTCGTAATTGAAAATTTAATGATAATATTACTTAGAATGCAAAAGTCCAAATGAAAACAGATAACAATCAGAAGAAAAAGTCATCATATGCAAGTCAGTTCGTTCAAATCTCACATCTGATGATCCCCCTTCTTCTAATATGAAACCCTACATTATTAGGTTTGCATCTGATCTCGAATCTCAAAACTTGACCATACTATATATAAAAAAAAGCAGAACAATACTCAGACACAAACAAATTAAATATTACTCAAAAAAAGGATATAAAAACTGAAACAACAATTCTAATTGAAGAAAGATTGCTAAAAATAAATGAAAAACTCAAGAACTTAACAAAAGTAATTTTTCATGAGAAATAATTATGAGAAGTAGTGAACACATTTACCATCAAATTGAAGAATAAAAGTTGATCTTCAGGTAACCTACATCAGGGTCAATTGCAGCGATGACATGACATACAGGCCTAACTGCCATCTCTATAATTTCTGCGAGTACACATTGGAGAGAGTAGTGCAAATTAGTGAATAAACAAAAACAAACATATACTAAACACTTACATTACCTCATAATTTCCCACAGTTTATTCTTTCCTTAATCTCTTCGTATTCCAAAATCTCAATTTCTTCCATGACCTCTAAAATCTAATTTATTTGGATTTGAAGAAACAAAGAATCAAGAACAGAACATTAGTTAGGATTTGGTCTGAAAATCACCAACCTTTATTTTTGAATCCATAATTAGGGTTTTGGATTCCGAAATTCCAAGAATTGAAACGCCCTAATTAGAAATCAAGAGTAAAAGCGGGTGGTAAATTAGGGTTTCATGAATAAAATATTACAAAACAAATTAAGAATTCAAAATCCATAATTTCTCATAGGAGAATTCTTACCGATGGAGTCATCACCCATGGTGGCGAGCGTCGACGGCAATGATTGGGAGGGCTGACGAACGACGACTGTTGAGAATTGGGGGGGGGGGGGGGGGGGGGGGGGGTGTTAGCGGGATTTTGGGGGAGAGGGAGTTGGGCGAGGAATTTATTTATTTATTTATTTTCCTCCTTTTAAGTAAAAAGTGTGGTGGTGCATGTGTTAAGGTATGTATGATTTTCTACTTTTACTCTCCTTTCTTCATTTCAAAATGGAGAAACGAGATTGGAGGTAGACCTATTAGCTTAAGATATAGTATTATAGTATAATGCTAAATGAAACTAGTAATGCAAAATCAACACTCATGATTAAATTGTAATTCCCTAGTCATTTTAACATTTTAAAACCTCACAAATCTCCTTTTTCTGTAAATTTTAAAATTGAAACATTTTCCTCTCAATAATCTTTACTTTACCCTCTGAGTTCCTTCTTTCTCCATGAAATTTCATTTTCTTTCTCTCCCTCTCTCTCTCTCTCCCCAAATTTCTCAAATTCTTTTTCTCATTTAAGCATTCCTCTAGATCTCTCTCCAATCACTTTCTTTGAGCTCTTGTACTAGCTTAAAAAAACATAAAGGAAAAACGCGTACGTGTAGGTAAGAGAGAAAATGTGGTTGAGCTAAGTAATATTTAGGAGCTAGAGAAAATACTTAAAGATTTTAAAAGAAAAAAGAGGCTAGACTAAAAAGCTTCTTAAACTAGTACTTCAAAGTATAACCAATAAAGTTTGTAACAAAATACGAACAAACTGCATATATTATAATGATGTAAACGTTATCACTTACTATATTTTATCAACTTAAATTGCAGGGAAGAAATCCTTCTTGAAAACTTACACCCACTTTATGCATTTAAACAGGCTTCACATACCAATTGTGGTTAAATTAAGTTGAGAGATTGGACATGAATGCAAACTTCTCTAAAAAAAATATCTAAAACAAGAAAACCAAAACATGAGCGAGTAATAAGGCTTTCTCTCTCTTCACTCCCTCCTCACTACCCGGACCGTCCCTAACGTTCCACCATTTATACACTAAAACACCCCACATCTCTCTCTCTCTCTCTCACTTCAATGTCGACCACCTCGTAAAAAGACGACGAAAAACCCACCAAGAAAACCCAAGAATGAACATCATCTGTGACTGCTGCAGCACGCAACTTGCAATCGTCTACTGCAAGTCCGATGATGCCCGCCTCTGCCTCCCATGTGACCTGCAAGTGCACTCTGCCAACTCCCTCGTCCGCCACCACATGCGGGCCCTCATCTGCCACTGCTGCAGTATCGACAATGGTGGTGGTCCGATGTGTACTAATTGCCAGTGGATGGCTGGAGGTGGTGGGGTGCCGGCCAACTGCTTCTCGGGGTGTCCGAATATCGCTGAGGTGTCTAGATTTTTAGCGAGTGGGGTTGGGGGGACGATGATGAGTACTAGTGAGAACTGCGAGAGCACGTGCAGGGAAAGCCCGGTCGTGCCGGAGATTGATACGTGGATGACGGCCGTGGCGGCGGCAGTGAAGCACACGGATTCCAACATGTCTGCGGTATATTTAGATAGGAGTAATGCTTGAGCCACTGCCAATTTCACTACCATTCTCTTCACTACCTTAGGTGGCATACTCCTATTGGAGAGTTCTCCCACCTACTCTATCTTTTCCTACCTATTAGAGTGTGCCACCTAAGTTAGTAAAGAGAAATGTAGTGAAATTGGTAGTGGATGTAGCATTACTCTTTAGATAGTGCAATTGACTTTTTATCCATGTCTGTTATACTTATCATAATAACTAACACCGAAATTGAGGATAGCTAGTTATGCTTTGTGGCAATAAATAAATAGGATAGTTATAATTTAGGAGGGAGTTTTTGAATTTGCATGTGCATTTTATTTCTGTCAATTATACTAATTATAACTACCATTGATGAATTGAGTTGAGGATAGTTATTATGTGTTGAGGGAATAAATAAATAAGAGTTATGCTGGAGCCACTACCAATTTCATTACATTTTTCTCCACTATCTTAGGTGGCACACTCCAATAGGTAGGAAATGATAGAGTAGGTGGGAGAACTCACCAATAGGAGTATGCCACCTAAGGTAGTGAAGGAAATGGTAGTGAAATTGGTAGTGGCTAAAGCATTACTCAATAAATAAAGCTCCCACAGAGTACAACTATGACAAGAAATAAGTGCATTGCATGTGGTTAAATGATTTTGTAATATTTTATATTGCAACTACAACTTAATTATTTTTCTAGTTTCTGATCGCTGGTGGACTCTGGAGTGGCAATGAGCTAAGAGGTTCAAGGCTGTTTGGGAACAAAGTTAGGTTAGCCACAAAAAGAAACTATTTTCTGGAAATGATTATTGAAATGGGTTAGATGACGTGGCCCATTCTGGGCCATCAGATTTCCTCAAAATCCGCTCTCCTCTGATCATCAGGTCAACAGAAGTCCAACGGATCGTTACCGTCTCAGGCCCACAGGCAAACGGGTCCGACCCGGTCCGCTCAGGTCCCGGACCCGTTTGCCTCTCCCCATAAATACCAGACCCCCTCCTTTATTCAAAGGTAATCAAATTTTCTATCCCTGAAACCTAGCTAGTGTTGCTTTTCCAAGTAACTGACTAGATCGTCGGAGGGCCTGTCACCGGGACTTCTCCCAGTGTTTCTAGACAGTGTGCAGGTACCCAGGACCGAGCCGAGCTCCAAGATCCGAGCCGAGCAGCTGGACCCGAGCCGAGCACCATGTCCCTGCCTCACTGCTCCTACCCCCGAGCTAGCTCCCGCTACCCGGGGTCGGACTAGTACCAGTACTGCAGTAAAACTTCCACTATACAAATTATAAGAACTCACACATGTTGCCCCCACACCCCAAAAAACAAATAATATCAGGTTGGCGCTGTCTGTGGAAAGTTTTCCTTTTAAGTACATTCGTTCTTCCGAGCTCGGCCAGAGTCGTCACCTCGGGTCCAAGCCCTCCCATGGCTCCCAAAGCCCGAAGGGCCGTCACCTCGGCACGACATCCGGACCCCCCTACATCATAGCCGCCGCGAATGACCAAGGTTCCAACCAACCTCGGGTCAACGGCATGGCCCGACCATCAATCGAGTCGGATTTGTGCCGCATCATCTCTGATAGGCAGGCCAGCCGGACGAGGGGAGAGGCTGCTTCCAACTCGGTCTCGAACCATCGTCGACAGCCTTCCCAGGTGCGCGATCCCCCGCAGAACCCGGTGGGGCAAGCCCCCGTCACAAGGGTCGAATTTCGGAATTTTCGGGACGAGATTCTCCAAGCCATCCGAGGCGGCCAGACTGCCGAGGTCCACCACAGTTCCGACCTCCGGTCAGGAATAGGAGCCAGCGAGTCCCGCGAATCGGCTCGTCCTCAGGAACAGGCAGACCCCGTCCTTCATCGTTTGGAGGAAATGGAGAACCGCCTCGCCCATCTCGGCGAGGGCAGACCAATGTCGGGTCACGATCATTGTCTGACCAGACCCCCTTTCCCCCCCCAAATCTTAGGAGCCGAGATCCCTCAGAACTTCAGGCCTTCCCAATTCGAGACCTACAATGGCAAGGGTGATCCTGCTAATCACATGGAGGGATTTAAGACCCTCATGATGATTCACAGCGCTGTGGATCCCTTCCTTTGCCGCGTTTCCCCTTCTACCTTCCGTGGATCGGCTCGGGAATGGTTATCCAAACTTACCCCCGGCTCGGTCTTCTTTTTTCGAACAGCTAGAGGCTGGTTTCCGTGCCCACTTCATGACCAGCCGGAAGGTCGAAAAGATGAGCTCTTCCCTTCTGGACCTCAAACAGAAGGACGGGGAATCCCCCCGGGAGTTCGTTCGGAGGTTCACCACTGAGGCGAGGTCGGTTTCCTCCCTCGATGCAGGGGTCGCCTCCGCAGCCTTCCGACACAATGTCCGTCATGGCCAGCTCAAGGCTTCTTTGGCCAAAAAGCCACCCGTGGACTTTCCCGACCTACTCAACAGGGTCGAGAAGTATATCCGGGCCGAGAATGCCCTCAATTTCGAGGGTGCCAAGGAAGCCACTGCTAAGGGGAAGCGTAAGGTCGATGATGCGGAGCCCTTCAAGAGGCCCGGAAAAGAAGCAACTGGTCTCAAAAGGGTCCCCCCGGTCCCACGCTTCGAGAGGTATATGCCCCTGACTCAGAATGTCTCGGAAATCTTGATGAAGATCAAGGACAAAGGGATCATCTGCTTCCCTCCCCGACAGATGAACAACGGCAAGAAACGGGACCAAAGGTTCTACTGCCGCTTCCACCGAGATACCGGGCACGAGACAGATCATTTCCAAGCCCTCAAAGACGAGATCGAGGCCCTCATCTAACGAGGGTATCTAAGGGAGTTTGCCCGGGCCAATCCCAAAGACCGAAGAGAGCCGAGGAGCTCGAGGCCTTCGCCTCCCCCTCGGACGACCGGCCGACGGACCGACCGGGACCTCGAACCCGAGGCACCAGGGGGACCGGCATCCTACACTGCATCCATGGTGGGCCCATGGGAGGGGACTCCAATATGTCCCGCAAGGCCTTCGTCCGAGAGGTCAATTCTGTCCGTGACTATGCCTCCCCCCATGTCAAGCAGCTGGCTGTCTCGTTCTCGGGAGAAGACCTCGAAGGCGTTCAACTTTCGCACTGCGACGCCCTCGTCATTAGCCTCGTCATGGCCAACTTCGAGGTCCGCCATATCCAGGTGGACAACGACAGCTCGGTTAATATCCTGTTCTTAGACGCATTTGAGAACCTCAAGCTCTCCCGAGAAAAGCTCAAACCCACCAGTTACACCCTCCACGGGTTTTCAGTGCGTCCCCGTACAGATTGAAGGGATTGTGACACTAGATGTGACTGCAGGCACGACCCCCATCCTCCAAACCGAGTCGATGGATTTCATGGTGGTCAACGTCAAGGCAGCATACAACGCCATCCTCGGCCGACCTGAGCTCTGCTCGTTCCAGGCCGTCCCCTTGGCCTACCATCTGAAACTCAAGTTCCCAACCAACCTCAGGGTCAGGGTCGTCCGAGGCAACTAGGAGTCGGCACGTTCGTGCTACATGACAGTGGTCAGGAGCGGGGTATTTCCCCTCGATGCGGTTGAACTCCTTCCTGAGAGGGACCATCCGGAGTCAAAACCGGCGGACGAACTGGAGGAAGTTTCGTTCGAGACAGATGATAGATTCAAACATTTTCGTGTGAGCCGCACTCTGTCCCCAGACTTGAAGCCAGGCCTAATCGATTGCGTCCGTCGCAACATCGACCTCTCCGCCTGGACCCCGTCCGACATGCCCGGGATTTCTGAAGATCTGATCATGCACCGACTGAGTGTCACCACGGGCTCCAAGACCATTCATCAGAAGCGGCGCAAGTTTGCTCCGGAGAGGCGACAAGCCCTAAAAGTTGAGGTGGACAAACTGCTGTCCGCTCGTTTCATCCAGGAGGTCAGCTACCCCAAGTGGCTGGCTAATGTCGTTATGGTGAAGAAGTCCGGCGGAAGCTGGAGGATCTGCATAGACTTCACCGACCTCAACAAGGTGTGCCGAAAAGACCCTTTCCCTCTCCCGAGCATTGACGTCCTAATCGACGCAACGTCAGGTCACGAACTGCTGACGTTCATGGATGCCTTTTCAGGCTATAACCAAATCCGCATGTTCCCTACAGACATCGCCAAGACGTCATTCGTAACTGACCAGGGTCTGTATTGCTACCGGGTCATGCCCTTCGGGCTCAAGAACACTGGTGCCACCTACCAGAGGCTCATCAACCGAGTCTTCAAAGATCAGATCAGTCGTAACATTGAGGTATACGTCGATGACATGCTCATCAAAAGCAAACGAGGGAAGGACCACGTCACTGACTTCGAAGAAGCCTTTGGCGTCCTTTGGACCCACAACATAAGGCTCAACCCCGCCAAATATGCATTTAGCGTTTCTTCGGGCAAATTTCTCGGGTTCGTCGTCAGCCAGCGCGACATCGAGGCAAACCCCGAGAAGATCCAGGTCATAATAGACATGGCCCCTCCTAGAAACATCAAGGAGGTGCAACGACTCACTGGGAGACTAGTGGCCATCGGCCGCTTCCTTTCCAAGTCTGGAGAGAAGTTCCTCCTATTTTTGAAGGCTCTGCACAGAACCAGAGGCTTCGAATGGGGCGCCCAGCAGTAGGAGGCATTTGACCAGTTAAAGGAATACCTCTCCAACCCTCAACTACTGAGCAAACCTGAGCCTGGCGAACCCCTCTGGCTTTACCACTCAGCCTCGGAAAGCGCGCTGATTGCCATTCTCGTCCGAGAAAAAGACGGAGTCCAGAAGCCGTTGTATTATGTCAGCAAAGTTCTGCTCTCGGTCGAGACCCGCTATGCAAAGATGAAGAAAGTGGCGTATGCTCTGGTCATGGCCGCCTGCAAGCTCCACCCATATTTCTAGGCGCACTCAATCCAGGTCCTCACGGACCAGTCCCTCAAGGCCATGCTCCACAAGCCGGAGAGCTCTGGCCGGCTGGTCAAGTGGTTGATCGAGCTAAGTCAATACGACATCAGCTACCAGCCAAGAATAGCCATTAAGGGGCAGGCCCTCACCGAATTCATTACGGAGTGCACCATCTTCGAGCAACACAACAGCCCGGAGACCAACCCGACGTAGGAAGTTTAAGTCGATGGCTTCTCCTGTGAAGCAGGAAGCGGTGCAGGCATCATCTTGCGAGGTCCCGACAACTTCCTTCTCCAATATTCTCTCCGCCTCAACTTTCCGGCCTCTAACAACGAGGCAGAGTATGAGGCTATGATCACGGGACTTACCCTAGCACATCAGGTGGGTGCAAGGCAGATCAAGGCCTATAGAAACTCTCGGCTCGTGGTCAATCAGATCACCGGAGAGTACGAGGCTCGTGATGATCAGATGGTCTGGTACTTGGCAGTGGTCCAGCAGATCTTGACATCCTTCGACTGTTCTGCAGTCCTACGGATCCCAAGAGAGCAGAATGCACAAGTGGATGCCGTGTCAAAGCTCGCATCCTCGTCCTTTGAAGGCCTCGACCGCACGGTGCTGATCGAAGTCCTGCTAAAGCCAAGTATCGACCTCCCCGAAACCCTCTGCATAAGCGACAAAGTTCGGCCGAACGATTGGACCACTCCCATCTGAAAATTCTTGGTAGAAGGCGAGCTCCCCCAAGATCGAGCCGAAGCAAGAAGGACAAGGGTCCGCTTGGAAAGGTTCGTCGTGGTCAATGAGACCCTCTTCAAGTGCTCGTACACCCTAGCCGATGGTAGACCCTACCTCCGTTGCCTAACTCCAGACGAGGCGAAGTACGCTCTAAAGGAACTGCATAATGGGATCGGCAGATGCCACATGGGGAGCAGGTCTCCCGAAAGGCCTTAAATCATGGGTACTACTGGCCTATAATGCTGCAAGACTCCCAAGACCTTGTCAAGTGATGTGGCCCATACCAAAGATTTTCTTTGGTGAAGAGGCTTCCCCAGGCCAACCTCCGATCCCTATCCAGCCCGACCCCTTTCGCCATGTGGGGGATGGACCTGGTCAGCCCCTTCCCACAAGCGACAGGTCAAAAGAAATTTCTGGTGGTAGCAATCGACTACTTCACAAAGTAGATCGAGGCCGAACCCCTGGCCATGATTACTGAACATCAGACTCAACAATTCTTCTAGAGGATCATCTTCCGATTCAGGATCCCACAGGTACTCATCACCGACAACGTACCCAATTCGCGGGTAAAAACTTTCGAAAGTTCTACGAAGACATCGGCATTTGCTAGTGCTTCTCATCGGTGTGCCACCCTCAGTCCAACGACCAGGCCGAAAATGCGAACCGCCAGATCCTAGTCGGCCTCAAGAAATGGCTGGATAATTCGCCAAATGGACTATGGGTCGACGAGCTACCAAGCGTACTCTGGGCGCACCGAACAACTAAGAGAATCCCCACGGGTAAATCCCCTTCAACCTCACCTACAGCGCTGAGGCTGTTATCCCTCTCGAGATTGGCCTCCCCTCGCCCAGGATCATGGCCTTCAGCCAGGAGGACAACTCTTCGGACCTCAGGGCCAATCTCGACCTCATCGATGAGGTCAGGAAAAGATCCGCCATTCGTAGAAGCATATACCAACAAAGGGTCGAGAAATTCTACAACAAGAAGGTCCGCCCAATGGACATCAAGCAAGGGGACCTTATGCTCAAAAAGTTCGCGGTCTCCGACCCCAGGGGAAAGCGGAAACTCTCACCTAATTGGGAGGGCCCTTACAGGGTTTCCGAAGTGGTCCATCTTGGCACGTACCGGCTTGCAAACCTGGGGGCAGGATTATCAAGAGGCCCTGGAACGCTGAGCACCTCATTAAGTTCCTCGGAGGAGAGGACTAGACTTATGTAACCAATCTTTTGTAATCGGGACTTACGTGCTATTCCCTTTTTGTAAATAACAAAGTGTAACTTTATGTTTTCTCCTACACTTTTTTAATTTTTTCCATCAAGTTAAGAACGTTCGGCGCTCGGTTGTAACCTCGAGCCATACCAGAGATTTCCCAACAAGTCTTTGAGGCTCGGCACTCGGTTGTAACCTCGAGCCACACCAAAACTTTTTCAACAAGTCTTGGGGCTCGGAGCTCGGTTGTAACCTCAAGCCATACCAGAGCTTTCCCAACAAGTTTTTGAGGCTCGACGTTCGGTTGTAACCTCGAAGCTATACCAAGGTTTTCCTAACAAGTTAAGGGGGCTCGCCCCTCGGCACTCATATCGAGCTACGCCCTAGATTTCTCAAGCTACCAGTGCTTCGCGCTCGGCAGTGCTTCCAAGCCACAATTCGACAACTCTTTTCTTACGTTAAAGGGGCTCGACTCTCGGCACTCACCTCGAGCCATGCCCTATCTTTCTCAAGCTAACGGGGCTTTGCGCTCGATAGTGCCTCCGAGCCACAACCCGATAACTCTTTTCTTACGTTAAGGCGCTCGACTCTGGGCACTCACCTCGAGCCACGCCCTAGCTTTCTCAAGCTATTGGGGCTTCGCGCTCGGCAGTGCCTCCGAGCCACAACCCGAAAACTATTCTCTTACGTTAAGGGGGCTCGAATCTCGGCCCTCACCTCGAGCCATGCCCTAGCTTTGTCAAGCTAACAGGGCTTCGCGCTCAGCAGTGCCTCCAAGCCACAACTCGACAACTCTTCTCTTACGTTAAGGGGGCTCGACTCTCGGCACTCACCTCGAGCCACGACCTAGCTTTCTCAAGCTAACGGAGCTTCGCACTCGGCAGTGCCTCGGAGCCACAACCCGACAACTCTTTTTCCGCTAAGGTAAGAGGGCTCGACTCTCGGCACTCACCTCGAGCCATGCCCTAGCTTTCTCAAGCCAACAGAGATTCGCGCTCGGCAGTGCCCCCGAGCCATGACCCAACAGATATTCCAAGTTGTGGGAGCTCGGCCGTCTGGGATTCCGGCTCTCCTCCCTACCTACACTACAAAAAAAGAGGTCTACTCTGGCATTTTGGTATAAATGCCGGAGTAGGAACTAACAGTTGGGGGAACGAAAAAAAATCCAATTATACACCGGCATATGTAGGCATACACCGGCGTTTGGGCATGAAAACACTGGGGAATCTAATCGATAAGTTATCCCCCATCCCCCCCTCCCTCCCTCTCTCATTTTAATTTTCCCCAAATTTCCCCCATCGATGCCCCCCCCCCCCCGTTGGCGCCCCTTCCGCCATCGCTGTCCCCCTCCCCCGCCGTCGCCCCTTCCCCCATCACCGTCAACTTCCCCCCTCGAACGACCCCCGTCCCCGGTCGCCCTCCCCCCTCCCCCAATCTCCTTTCTCTCTCCCTTTCACCCAACCACTGCACCTCCGTCCATCATTGCCATCCCTCATCGTCCGGCCTCCATCCCTCATCGTCGTCCCCCCGCCCCCAATCAAATCAGGTATGAAATTTCAAATCCTAAAGTTTATTCTAGTATGAATTTGAGAATATGAGGGAATACCGATGCTTGGGTCTCACCATTATTAGGAATGAATATGTGACTGGATTTGTGGGGGATGGATGTGTTTTGTTTGGTTTTGGTCTCACCATTATTAAATGCTTCACTGAACTATAAGTCTATAACACTATTTGTATATTTTGGCTACAAACAAGCTAAATTTTGTATTTCAATGAGAGATGCACGTTATAAGAGATGGTGCAAATCAAACCCATATTAACTTGGGCAAATAGAGTATGGACCTTTGATTCACTTGGTCTCGTACCTTAAAGCAAGTTCGTGGTGACAAAATGGTTTTGTGCAAGTTGGGCAAATATGTAAAATGTTCGGTTACTACTTATTCATATGTGGTTATATATGGCCATTTGTTGTGTGTACTTTTAGATACTATTTTGGTAGGTTGGGATGGTTTAGTTGTATAGAGGTGACTTATTCAATTCCATGCAAATTTTTAAATTTTATTTTTGGTTTGGTAATGCAGGGTTTGATAATGCAGTAGTTGTCCCTGGATCTTGTTTGAGCCATTTCTTTTACTTGATACTTTCATTTCATAAATCTAATTGATATTTGCTGGTAATATTGGAACATTCTACTTGGTTTTAGTTTAGGTGTTGATCTGTAGTTATTTTTCAATGCAAGTAGATGAAATATCAAGTTGACCCCATAGATGAAAGCTCAAGTTGACTCCAATTTACTTGCCATTTGAGGCCTTACTAGCATCAGGAGTTTTTTGTCTGATGGTTCTGTTTCTTCATTTCATCGAGGCTCAGTAATGCAGTTGCTATTCCTGGACCTTGTCTGAGCCTTTTCTTTTGTTCGATACTTTATGTTTCTAAATCTAATTGATATTTGCTGATAATATTGGAACATTGTGCTGAAGGGTTTATTTTAGGAATAGATCTCTTTGTAGATATTTTTCAATGCAGATATATGAAAATCGCAAGGTAACTCCATATGCACTAAGAATAATCATTAGCATTGACATATGGACAAAAGGGAATTTCTAGAATACTACATTACAGTAAGATCATATTGGGTACCATGCACAGTGGAAAAATTTGTGAAGACAATACTTGCCCTTATTTACTTTAGTAGATACTGAACCATCACTTTCACGAACATTTTTCTTTTCTTCTGTAGCCAGTTGAGCTTGGTTCATGTGACATGAATTCCTACCAAGTGGAAGGTGGTTCAAAAATCTCCATGAGAATTTTCAGCCTAAATATATGAAGTACAATATGGATTAGTTCTCCTTATAAGGATGCTTTGTGTGTTTGTGTCCATCAAAGCTTGGTGTGAAAAAAAAGTTACCAGTTTTTGCATGGTTTCCAAGATGGATACTTTATTAAAGAATTTGGATTGTATTTACCAATAATAAATGAGAGGGTTACATATGTATCTGAATTTTTGGGGAGGGAATTTGGATTCGCTATTTATGTTAATTGTGTTGTCATTCAGAGGAATTTTAACATCTTATTTCAAGCTTGGTTTGTTGTATAAATGTATGTTATAGTTGATGCTTGATCGGGCTCGAATAGCCATTGAAACGAAAAACGACAACATGCTTGTTGATGCTTGATCGGGCTCGAAGAGCCCCAAATGTATGTTCATTGTTTGGGGTTGTTTTGTCTAGAACTGAGCAATGGTTTGTCTAGAAGTTTGGTTTCACGAGTTGCTTTTTTGTCTGAATTTGGAGATGAGATGGATAATGTATCTGAAGTTGCACACTATGATTTTTTTATATAGGAGTGGCTAGTGATGGAAATTTTTTTATCTAAACTTTATATACAATTATATCATGATGTCTAGATGAGTATCAATTTCTAAGATAATGTTCCTGCTTGCTGCTTGGGTTTGAAAATGAGATTGTTCTTTCTCATTTGTTTTAAGTGATGATGAGATGGATTATGTAACTGAAGTTGCATACTATGATTTACAGAGGAGTGACTAGTGATGAAATAATCCTGTTTGAACTTATGTTGTGGTTTCAATTGACAGTTATCTCATGAGTATTATAAAAGTATAAGTTTCATCTCAGTTAGTATCTTGTTTGCCTGAATTTGACATTGAAAATAATCTTTTTCACTCTTTGTAACTCAATATTTTGAACTCCGTATTTTGGTTATGAATGTGGTGAGATCACATTATTATGTTTATGAGATTACAATTTGATGATATTATACTATTATGCTTCATTCATATATATTCTAATGGGTCTCTTTTAGTTTTGCAATTGGTTTCGATTGTAAGAGTGCTGAAGGTTTTTTTTAATTTAAATTTTACAAAAAAATTATTAAAAAATATACCTACACAGGCGTTTTTTACAAGCGTCGGGGTAGTTTTTCAGCAAAACTGGTAACCTTTAGGTGTAGATGATGACCGAAAACAGCAGTTCCAAACGAAACCACCCTTTCGGTGGCGTTTTTCAATCGCCGGTGTAGTTTTAACCTATACCGGCGTTCGTAAAAAATGCCGGTGAATGTCGCTAAGATACAGCGACGCAAGATTCAGCGACAGTTGTACCGGCAATTTATAAAATGCCGGTGGTATCTACTGTGGCATTTAAAAATGCCAGTGAATGTGAAAAAAAACGCCGGTAAAGACTGTTAGTCTTGTAGTGCTAAAAGTTTCTATTAAGATTTAGGGCGCTCGCCTTCGGCAAACGCCCCGAGTTCCGAACCTTGGATCGACACACCTCTCACCCGCTGGTAACTCGGGGTAAACGGCCCTCAGAGACAAAACTCTGAATTATCAGAGGGTGGCAGGGAAACCACCAATCCGGGACTATCAGCCAAAAATTCCATTTTTGAGGCACCCGCCTTCAGCAAGCACCCCGAATTTTGCCCACGGGATCAACCCACCTCACCCACTGACAACTCGGGGTTAACGACCCTCAGAGCCGAAACCCCGAATTGTCAGAGGGTGGAAGGTAAGTCACCGGCAATTCTTGGTGAACAATTGATGTGGGTGAGGGTTATATAGCCCTCCGGAGAGGCGCATTTATGACCTCGGGGAGTCCAAACGACGGAAGATGAAACGTCCCTATTAATTGTTATCGGAAGGTGAAACATCCCTTATTAAGTGCTATCTGCGAGGAGTAACGGTTCGGCTCCCGAGCAAAGCAGGAGGTTCGGAGCCCGGGTCGAAGCGCAGTCAACATCCTAACTTTACCAAGTCAACAAGGGTCGGACAAATCAAGTCTTATTCATAAACGCCCTCAAAGGCTACGGTACAATCGAAAAACGTTACAGCACTTTCCCTATACTTCTACCTAAGGGTCCCTCACCAGACCCTCCGGGCTCACAAGAGCCGCCTCGAGCCTAGCGGAATGACTCCGCTCTCCAGTAATCTCGTCCCCCAATTTGGGCATCGCCATCATCGACGTCCCCGCAACCGAGCTCTACGCATCAGCAGGCCTCGCCATCTCCAGATACAGGGTCGGCGAGGAGCCTAAGATAGAGGGGACTCCTGGCCCCGAATGGCCGAGTCAAGGCCGTCCGATGCCTAGCAGCACCTTCAGCCTCTGAATCTCCAACTCCTTCTCAACAATGACCTCGCGAAGAACGAATTCGAAGGTCGGACGCCTGGTAGAGGCATCAGATTGAGCCCAGTTCATCTCAGCACTCTCCTAATCATGGTCGGTTAGGGCCTTCTTCAGACGAGCCGCATCTAGGCTGAGCTCCTTGGACTTGTTCATAAAATAGTCCACCGCAGCTTCGCGGTCGTGAGCCTGCTTACGATAGCGGATCAGCACACTCTCCTTGGACTCCAGCTTATTCCGAAGTTGCCGGACCTCGGCGGAACTAAGGTCGGCCCCGGCGGTCTCGTTCATCTAGCAAAAACAGGGAAGAGGTAACAATTCACTAAGAAAGCTTGCTCAAAACGACAAGTCACAGAGGGTCGGCCAAAATTTTGTTTTTATAAATTCAAAAATGGTGTTAAAAAAGCGGTGGCCAGTCCACACAAGGCAAGTACAAATAAAAAAGAAAGCAGAAATCCTACACTACTGTGGCACCTCATCGGCAGCCGGTTCATCCCCTACCTCCTCCTCGAGACGAGGGTCCTTCGAAGCCTCGTCTCCCTGACCACGAGGGTCGGTGGAAGCGTGGGAGGCGCCCACTTGTAGTTCAGATGGTCGATCTTGGCCTCGGGGTAGAGGTGCATGAAGTGCTCCTTGGCTCGGTCGTAGGCATCGTATTAAGCTTGGATCAGCTCATCCGCAGAGGACATCTCCAGCTCGTCATACGCCTGTTTGGCCATGGCCCGAACTGCCGTGATCTCGCGTGCGTGCTGATCCTACAGAGTAGCCATCTTTGCTTAGAGGACCGCATGGGCTCCCTGAGCCGCCGTCAGCTCGTCCTTGAGCTTCTTCCCTTCTTGGAGGTACCGCTCGGCATTCTGCTTCTCAAGCAGAACCTCCTTCTCCAGGCACTTCTTCATATGTTCCCCGTGCAACATCGCCTAGCCGAGGAAAATAGAGTTAGACGCAAAACTTATAAACACTAAAAACAAAGCGAAATAAACCACAAAAACTTACTGCAATCTGTGCCTGAGCCCACTTCATGTGGGCCACCTCGCTATCTCTGTGCTAGATTAATTCGGTCGCGCTCAGTGACGATCTTTTCCATCACCTCCACAGCGATCGGGCCCTCCGTCATGGAGTCGCCCTCCTTCACCGCCCAATCCGGGACGAACGGCCTAAGTCCCTTCTGGCCCACGATTTTCCTAGCATCCGGGCAGAGTGCTGGGCTCCCCGACTTCAAGACCTCTGCCACCTTCATGCTACTGGGGCTCGGTTCCACCTCCTGTGGCCCTCGGCTTCTCTTCAACTTCTTCGAAGGTGGCTCCGAAGATCCTTGGGCCGCCCCCTGGGTGGACCCCATGGCCGAGGCTACCTTCTCCTCGGCGGCCCTCTCCTTGTCGGCTCTCCTCTTCGCGGCCAATGCCAGAAGGGTATTCCTCGCCTCAAGTTTCTTCGCTTCCATCGCTACAAAAAGCAAAAGGAAAAATGTTAACACGAAGGCAGAAAATTAAACAAAGCAGAAACAAAAACATACAGGGGAGCACTGGGCTCAGTCCGGCTCGGGCCAGATGTAACTCTGTGACGCGTGGCCAACCAATGTTGTGCCCCTCTACGATTTTGTCCACTTCTGCCCACTCCCTTTCCGTTAAGTCCCTCTGCCTCGGGGGTTTATGGTTCGGCTTGTAAAAATTCCAGACTGTGGGGATTTCCCAAGGCGTCTCGCTCCGGACCACGAGGTACTTCTCCTTCCATGCCTTTATCGAATCCGAATGTCCGTGCATCACTCTCTTGTGGGGGGCATGGTGACTTGTAGAAGATCCCCTCCATATCTCCGAGCGAGCTCACCCCTATGACTTGAGCCTCAGCTTGACCCCCTTCTCCTGGCACTTTAGGATAAAACAGACCAGATGCTTCCACGAGTTGGGCCCATACTGCATCGGACTCAGCTCTCCCCACCTTAGCACCCTCTTGATAAACGGGTGCAGCGGCAATCTCAGTCTCGAGACGAAAGCATCCTCGGGAAACATACAGAAACTCTTCTCCAACTCAGTAGTTGGACGAAGACCGGGGCTCAAAATCAGCAGCTCAAACTCTCGATGAATTAAGTAAGCCGCCCTTAATATCAGCAAGTAGTCCGCCTTCAGCGCACACTGGACGCTGCCCATCTTTATCATTGTCCGATCAAAGGCACGCTCCCCAGCCACAAATTGGACAAGTTCCTCAACATCGTTAGGATACATCCTGATCGTCCCTGGGTTTCTATTGGTCAGGGGAGGATCCTCCAGCCCTTTCCCGATCCCATCTGCCATGCCCGGGCTATCCAGTAGGATCCACTTTCTTTTCCTCCTATGGGGGCAAGGCTTCCTCTCCGAGGACGGAGTTGACAACGGGGGCAGAGGAGGGAGATCCTTTTCTTCCTCCACGGCCACTCCATCGGCTCCTTCTACACCCTCCTCCTATTCGCCCTCTTTCGTGGCCACTCCCTCGGCTCCTCCTACGCCCTCCTTTTGTTCACCCTCTTCCTCAGCAAGCTCCTCTTCAGACTCCCCAGTCTTCTCCTCCTCAGTCTCCTCCTCCTCAGTCTCCTGCCCCGACGTCCCCCTCTTCTGGCATACGACTTTGAAAAGGGATCACGTCAAGAACAACATCACTCGCGCCTCCGGACCCCACATCTGACTGTTCCTCCTCCTCCGAAGTATTGTCGTCGAGGGACCAAGACGTCAATTGTGACTTAAACTCCACCATATCGCGACCCGAAGTGATCGCCCCGGAACCGGACTAAGAGTGCGACATAAGGAAACAAAATACTAACCTGGTTACCTGATCACCGTAAAAGTTGTCGCTGACAGCTAATGAGAGGAAGGTTCCTGTTATGAAGAGGGAGAGTGCAAAGTGGAGAAATAAGGGGAGGGTGGGAGACTTATAGAGGGGAAAGGACTCCTCGAATTCCATGAAGAAATCTCCACCGTCCAATCTTGATCATCAAGATCTAACGGCCACTAGGATCTCAAAACCTCGATTTCCACTCCCATGATGTCAGTCTGACACATCAAATTCCAATTTTACCCTCGGCCTTATCAGCTCACACAGTGGCTTGTTGCTCCTCCTTCCTCCCATGACAAGGAGCAAGCTAAGCCTCGCACCCCAAAGCTTTTCTAACAAGTGAGGGGGGCTCGGCGCTCGGTTGAAACCTCGAGCCATACCAAGGCTTTTCCAACAAGTCTTGGGGCTCAGCGCTCGGTTGTAACCTTGAGCCATACCAGAACTTTTTTAACAAGTTTTGGGGCTCGACGCTCGGTTGCAACCTCGAGCCATACCAAGGCTTTTCCAACAAGTCTTGGGGCTCGGTGCTCGGTTGTAACCTCGAGCCATACCAGAACTTTTCCAACAAGTTTTGGGGTTTGGCGCTCGGTTGTAACCTCAAGCCATACCAAGACTTTTCCAAGAAGTATTGGGGCTCGGCGCTCGGCGCTTGGTTGTAACCTCGAGCCATACCAGAACTTTACTAACAAGCTTTGGGGCTCGGCGCTCAGTTGTAACCTCGAGCCATACCGAAACTTTTCCAACCAAGTCTTGGGGATCGGCGCTCAGTGGTAACCTCGAGCCACCCCCCAGCTTTTCCAACAAGTGAGGGGGGCTCGGCGCTTGGTGGTGACCTCGATCCATACAAGAACATTTCCAACAAGTTTTGGGGCTCGGCGCTCGGTTGCAATCTCGAGCCATGCCAAGACTTTTCCAATAAGTCTTGGGGCTCGGTGCTCAGTTGTAACCTCGAGCCATATCAGAACTTTTCCAACAAGTTTGGGGCTGAGCGCTCGGTTGTAACCTCGAGCCATACCAAGGCTTTTCCAACAAGTCTTGGGGCTCGGCACTCGGTTGTAACCTCGAGCCATACCAGAACTTTTCCAACAAGTTTGGGGCTCGGAGCTCGGCGCTCGGTTGTAACCTCAAGCCATACCAGAACTTTTCCAACCAAGTCTTGGGGCTCGGAGCTCGGTGGTGACCTCGAGCCACCCCCCAGCTTTTCCAACAAGTGAGAGGGGCTCGGTGCTCGGTGGTGACCTCGAGTCACCCCCCAGCTTTTCCAACAAGTGAGGGGGGCTTGACGCTCAGTGGTGACCTCGAGCCACCCCCCAGCTTTTCCAACAAGTGAGGGGGGCTCGGCGCTCGGTGGTGACCTCGATCCACCCCCCAGCTCTTTCCAACAAGTGAGGGGGCTCGGCGCTCGGTGGTGACCTCGAGCCACCCCTCAGTTTTTCCAACAAGTCAGGGGGGGCTCGGTGCTCGGTGGTGACCTCGAGCCACCCCCCAGCTTTTCCAACAAGTGAGGTGGGCTCGGCGCTCGGTGGTGACCTTGAGCCACCCCCTGGTTTATCCAACAAGCATGGGGGCTCGGCGCTCGGTGGTAACCTCGAGCCACCCCTAGCCTTCACCACAATTAGGGGGGCTCATCTCCCGACCCTCGATGCTCGATTAAGCGACCCCCTACTCTTCAGCTCTCGACCCCCCATAGCTTTTCCAATAAGCATGGGGGCTCGGTGCTCGGTGGTGACCTCGAGCCACCCCCCAATTTTTTCAACAAGTGAGGGGGGCTCGATGCTTGATGGTGACCTCGAGCAAGCCCCCAGCTTTTCCAACAAATAAGGGGGCTCGGCGCTCAGTGGTAACCTCGAGCCACCCCTAGCCTTCACCACAAATAGGGGGACTCGTCTCCCAACCATCGGCGCTTGGCTAAGCAAGTCCCTACTCTTCGGCTCTCGACGCCCCCATAGCTTTTCCAACAAGCATGGGGGCTCGACGCTCGGTGGTAACCTCGAGCCACCCCTAGCCTTCACCATGATCAGGGGGCTTGTCCCCCGACCCTCGATGCTTGGCTAAGCGATCCCCTACTCTTCGGCTCTCGCAGCCCCCATAACGTTTCCAACAAGCATGGGAGCTCGGCGCTCGGTGGTAACCTCGAGCCACCCCTAGCATTCACCACAATTAGGGGGGCTCATCTCCCGACCCTCGATGCTCGGCTAAGCGACCCCCTACTCTTCGGCTCTCGATGCCCCCATGACTTTTCCAATAAGCATGAGGACTCGGCGCTCGGTGGTAACCTCGAGTCACCCCTATCCTTCACCAAAAGCAGAGGGGCTCGTCTCCCGATCCTCGACGCTCGGCTAAGTGAGCCCCTACTCTTCGGCTCTCAACGTTCCCATAGCTTTTCCAACAAGTATGGGGCTCGTCTACCGACCCTCGACGCTCGGCTAAGCGAGCCCCTACTTTTGGCTCTCGATGTCCCCCAGCTTTTCCAACAAGTATGGGGCTCGTCTCCCAACCCTCTATGCTCGGCTAAGCAAGCTCCTACTTTCGGCTCTCGGCGTCCCCATAGCTTTTCCAACAAGTCTGGGAGTTCGTCTCCCGACCCTCGATGCTCGGCTAAGCGAGCCCCTACTTTCGGCTCTCGACGTCCCCCTAGCTTTCATCACAAGCAGAGGGCTCGTATCCTGACCCTCGGCGCTCGGCTAAGTGAGTCCCTGTTTTCGGCTCTCAATGCCCATCATACCTTCAAAGAGATTCTCTTCATCCTACCCCGCTGGCCTCTCAAGGAAGACACGAACCGCATTTTCGTCGTACACACCATTCCGGTCTTCCTACAGGGACTAATCACTCCTCCACGGCTAGATTACCCAGCCCTCCAGAAGTGGGGGGCTCCTGATATGGGTTAGATGATGTGGCCCATCCTGGACCATCAGATCTCCTCAAAACCCGCTCTCCCCTGATCATCAGGTCAACAATAGTCCAACGGGCCGTTATCGCCTCAGGCCCACAGGCAAACGGGTCCGACCCGGCCCGCTTAGGTTCCGAACCCGTTTGCCTCTCCCTATAAATACCAGACCCACTCCTTCATTCAAAGGTAATCAAATTTTCTACCCCTGAAACCTAGCTGCTGTTGCTTTTCCGAGTAACTAACTAGATCGTCGAAGGGCCTGTCACCGGGACTTTTTTCGGTATTTCTACGCAGTGTGCAGGTACCCAGGTCCCTACCTCACCGGTCCTACCCCCGAGCCGACTCCCGCTGCCCGGTGTCGGACCAGAACCAATACCGCAGTAGGACTTCCACTATACAAATTACAAGAACTCACACCTGTTGCCCCCACACCCCAAAAACAAACAGTATCAATTACTAAAGTTTAATTGTTTCAACCTTACTTCATATGTAATAGATCTCTAGATATACATGATGGTATGATTCTTGCCAATACGAAAGTTTGTTTGACATATTTTTTGGTGCGGCAGAGTACAAAGTTCGTCTACGTATGTAGATTTCTGCTTGAGGTTAAACAATGTCAAGCAAGATCAACGTCGTCTTTCAGGCTTCTTTCTCAGAGTTCACTAATTTGTGACAGACCAATTACTCATTGTTTTCTGATTTCATCAAAAAATGATTTCATAAGTTAAAAGGGCTCCGGCTTAGCAATTTGCATGTCTTTAATATTTAAAAACTTGCTTCTCTTATAGAAATATTATTGCGAGTTAGTTTTTAATAGAATTATATAGTAAACTGTCAGATATGTGTTTTTAACTTTTATTCCTAGGAGAATCAGGGGCAATTCTCTTGCCTTTTATTTCAAAAAAAAACTTTTATTCCTAGGTTCATCATCACGCTCAAGTTCTTAATCTTAAAATTTAACAGGAGAGAATTATTGGCTTGCTTATGTATTCAGTATTCTCTGTGATGTGCAGCTGACTTATCCTACGTTCGAAGATATCGAGATTTGTGAGGATAACAAGATATATGACGCTTTCAACCCTAGTGATTTAGGCTTCAACGTCGAAAACATTGATGAAATGTTCGGGTGCTCGCAGCCTAAATACCCTTTCCAAGATGCAGGTTTAGATGGCTTCTACATGGAGAAGAACTTCTCCGTTGCAGATTCAAATGGCCACATGGATAGTGCTGTTGAGGTCAATCCTTCTAAATTCTAATCCTTACTTACTCTTGTACTTCAAATCTCATTAACATAAAATCTGTTTTTCAATTTTCATAAGTTCTCTGTATCATCCTTGAATTCTCATAAATATAAAATCTGTATTCAGTTCTTATAAATTTTATGCGAGCACTAACTTGTGAATTTTTCTCGGTATTTGAGTTTGAATTCTCTCACATTAAGATAAAATCTGTATTCAATTCTCATAAAGTTTTCTCTTTTACAAAAGTTCTTCTGACAAGTGTTCTGCATTGTGCTTCAATTCTCATAAATATAAAATCTGAATTCAATTCTCATAAATTTTATGTGAGAACTAACCTATAAAGTTTTCTCGGTAATACTTGTTTGTATTTGCTTCAGGCATCTTCTTCAGTACAGTGTGACGGATTGGCACTCCCTTCATCTCAACTAGTTGGTTCAGCCAGCTTGCTGCATACCATGAACACTAGTCCAGATCAAATATTGCTAAATCTCCCTGGAACCAGAGGCTTCAACTTCGGTTTTACCACCGGAGATGCCTGCCCTAATATGTCCATCTCACTGTCAAACCTGACTGGTGAAAGTAGTGTTGCTGATTACAAAGACTGCGGGGTTTCACCGATGTTTCTAACAGGCGAATTGACATGGGATTCGAACAATGAAACTAACCGATCAGCTAGAAACAAAGCAAAGATGAGATACAACGAGAAAAAGAAGAACAGATTGTATGTTCTTTTACTTCAAACTTCAAACTAATTTTTATCGCAGCTACCAGTATATGTTTCACATTTTGTGATGACAATTCTATGAAATTTGCAGGTTTGGGAAGCAGATTAGATATGCTTCGCGTAAATCCAGAGCAGATACACGAAAGCGTGTGAAAGGAAGGTTTGTGAAGGCTGGCGAGGCTTATGACTACGATCCTCTTGTAGGATGCAGCAAGAAATAAACTAGGCTCCCCCTTAAAAAAGAAAACAGAAATAGACTAGGCCGATTCTGAGATTTTCTGCTTGCCTTCGCAAGTAACAAATTATGGCTCAGGTATTTGCATCATTGTTTCTGTTTAGGGTTCTATCAAGATGACATATTATCATAAATAATGTAAATTTTGATTTTCTTAACGACTTTGTTTTTTCTGCAGAAGCATTGCACGAGCAATATATAGGAGGAAAATTGATGTGATTATATATTTCTCTGGCATCAGAGATCACTCTTTTGGAAATTGGGTGCAGACAGGATTTGGTTATACATACTAGTAACCTGCACGTGCGATGCACGTTCTAATTATTTTTTATTTTTTTTAATAAAGTAAATAATAAGACGTAATCTGGCTTCGAACCTGAGACCTTCCTTTACTCATGTATACTCTTTACAAATTATCCCTAATGGTACAAACTTTTATTTTATATGAGTGACACTTTTATAAATAAATTTGAACTTTGAGGGTATTATGGTAATTAACAACAGTTGAGTAAATGAATGGTTAATATAACTTCCACTTAAAAATGAATAGTTGAAATTAGATGGTTGAATGTCTACAAATTACAGGTTGTCTATAAATGACAATCCCAACTCTCCCATTATAATATTATTAGTGAATAGTGATTGTGTGGTGTAGATTTAATTAAGGTTGAATACATATAAATCACATGTTGTCTACAAATGACAACTCTCCCATTATAATACAGCTTTTCTGTGTTTTACAGTTTTATGGCAGTTATCAGAGCTTATACAGCATGAATTCTTCATGCATGTCCGGTGGGATTTCTTGGATCCAAAATGACTACAGGTTTAGATGTGTACCCTCTTGCATTATCACGATTACTATGTGTCAACACTAGTCCTTGCGGTTCCTTTGTTAATCATGCGCTCTCGCCTTACATTTCAAAGATCAGATATGGAAGTAAAGATGACAAGAGTTGTGAGAATCATAAAAGGAAGAGTTAAGCTGATGAAAAGGATGTGGTACAAGGTGATTTTCACAAAGGAATTATCTCTTTTTTTATGGATCAAACTATGTCTGTTCATGGTATCGGGTTGCCCAGTTTGTTGTAAAATAAAGTGAAAAAAACCAAATTACCCCCCAAACATTTGCCTGAATATAAAATACCCATATAATATTTGAAAAAATACATTATACTCATTCCTTCGTTAACTTAAAGTCATTCCGTTAAATATGAATTATTAAATTACTGTTTTACTCTTACCCTTTGATAATTAATCCCATCTTCTTTCTTCCCTTTCTTCATATTCCCTCACCTATCCTCTAAAATCCAATTTAATTTTAATCCTAAGTTTCAAACTTATGATAACTCAATTCAAAAATTTATCCAAAAAAAAAAAAAAAAATCTATTTCAATAAATAAGACAAGAAAATTACACTACAATCGAAACCCATCGAAACCCATTTGGCATTAGTTTCAAAAATGTTGACATTGAGTGAGAGTGGCAATGTTGGATCGATTAGAATGTTATGTTAATTATAAAAAAATAGAATATAGTTATGTTACATGATGTAGTCATGACGGATAAATTCAAACCGGTTGATGAAATATCACTGTCAAATAAGCTTTTACGAGTTTGAAGCATCCATATGTTTCATTTTTTAAAAGGTAAAAAAATAGCCCATAATCGAAGAATTAAAACAAGTTTGAAATGTAATTTTCCTGTACACCAAAAATTCATGGCCTTGATTATTATATTTACCACAAAATTGAAGTTGTTAGCCGGTCGAAGAGTAGTTTATATCTCCAGAAAAGGAACCTTTGCCAAATTTCCCGGCAATTGTATTCTCTTATAAAATAATAGAAACAATAAACAAAGGAAATAGAAACGAGAGAAGGGAAGATTATTCTCATTCATAGGTTTTTCATCTATCTACAAATGATTCACCCAATGGCCTATTTATAGGCATACAAAGAATACAAAGAGACAATTACATAATTATTACATATGAATAAATATGAATGAATGTAGTGGTGGTGGTGGAGAATATGGAAAGAGTGGGGGGAGTTCAATAGACAATTCACACTTAATAATTTATTTATAACACTCCCCCTTGAATGTCTATTGAATGTAAATAAGAATATGTCTCGTTAAAACCTTACTTGGTAAAATCCAAATGGGAAAAACCCTAGTGAAGGAAAAGAATACATAATCTTTAACAATGATATGCAATGAAGATGCTACCTCGTTAAAAACCTTACCAAGAAAACCCAGTGGGACAAAACTTGGTGAAGGGAAAAAGAGTGCAGCGCATATCATCTCTCCCCCTGACGAGATCATCCGATTAGGACTTTCAAAAGTCGTATCTCAAATCTCGATCAATTCTACCATCCTTTCCAAAAGTTGGGGTAATAGGGTCACAGCGAGCAATCTTCTGGATTGTCGCTTGATTCTATTTGGTTAACAATGATTTCACCCTTTTAATGAAGATCATGAGTGAAGAAAAACTTCGGTGAGATATGCTTTGTTTTATCACCTTTGATGTAGCCATCGCTGAGCTATGCAATAAGGTTGTGGGGATATCTTTATCGACTGAAATGCCACACGTTCTCCGGATATATTGAGATATCGACCTCAACCAAACACATTCACAACTTGCCTCGTGGATTGCCAATATTTCTGCATGATTAGTTGAAGTTGCTACTAGTGTTTGCTTTGTAGAACGCCATGAAATTGTTGTTCCTCTGCAGGTGAACACATATCCTAATTGAGATCGGGCTTTATGTGGATCAGACTGCATCTGCATACCCAACTAAATCTGATTTGGACAGGTTAGAATAATACAAGCCCATATCCATGGTCCCTCGAAGATATCTAAATATATGTTTCATACCATTCCAATGTCTTTGAATTGGTGAGGAACTATATCTTGCCAACAAATTTACCACAAAAGATATATCAGGACGTGTATTGTTAGCAAGATACATCAATGCTCCAATGGCACTAAGATATGGTACTTCAGGACCAAGTAGTACTTCATGTTCCTCATGAGGTCTAAACACATCTTTATTAACATCTAATGACCTCACTACCATGGGAGTACTTAAGGGATGAGCTTTATCCATGTAAAACCTCTTAAGTACTTTTTCCAGATAAGTGGATTGATGCAAGAAAATTCCATCTTTCAAATGTTCAATTTGAAGACCTAAACAATATCTTGTTTTTCCAAGGTCTTTCATTTCAAATTCTCTCTTTAAACATTGCACGGCTTGTAATAGCTCTTCAGGAGTTCTAATGATATTTAAATCATCAACATAAACAGCAATTATAACAAATTTTGATCCTAAACTTTTTATAAACACACATGGGCATATAGGATCATTATTATAACTCTCTTTTATTAAAAATTCACTCCGACGGTTATACCACATTCGTCCTGATTGTTTCAATCCATATAACGCTTTGTTTAACTTAACTGAGTAAATTTTTCGGGAATTATCATTATGTGCTTCTGGCACTTTAAATCCTTCAGGAATTTTCATATATATATATATATATATATATATCATGGTCTAACGAACCATAAAAATAGGCCGTGACCACATCCATGAGGCGCATTTCAAGTCTTTCATGTACTGCCAGATATATCAAATATCAAAATGTTATTGCATCCACCACAAGAGAATATGTCTCTTCATAATCAATACCAGGCATCTGGGTAAAACCTTGTGCGACAAGCCGTGCTTTATATCTTGTAATCTCCTTTCGTTCATTTCTTTTTCGTACAAATACTCATTTATAGCCTACTGGTTTGATCTCTTTTGGTGTTCGGACTACAGGTCCAAAAACTCCTCGTTTTTCAAACGAGTCTAATTCAGACTTAATTGCCTCTTTCCATTTTGGCCAATCATTTCTATTTCTACACTCTTCCACAGAGGTAGGTTCATGATCCTCGTTTTCATTTATGATATCGCGCGCTATATTATATACAAAAATATTGTCGACAATTATATTATTTCGGTCCCATCTTCTTCCCGTAATGACATAGTTAATCGAGATCTCTTCATTTTCATTAATTTCAGGTACCTGATTCTCTTCATTATTAACTATGTCAATGGTCTCTTCTGGAGAGACATCCTCGATTTGACAATCATGGTTATTTGCTCCTTTTCTTTTTCGAGGATGTTTATCTTTGGAACCAAGTGGTCTACCACGCTTCAAGCGTGCCTTAGTCTCACTAGCAATTATAGGTTGTCCTTCAGGGACATCAATTTTGATAGGAGCATTTACAGCTGGAATAAGAGATTTTGTTACTCTTTTGTGGTCAGTAAATGCGTCTGACAGTTGATTTGCAATACCTTGCAAATGAATTATCCTTTGAACTTCTAATTCACTTTCTTTTGTTCGAGGATCTAAACTTTTCAATGATAATTCATTCCATGAAATCTCTTTTTCCAACTGTTTATTATCTCCCCCTAATGTTGGGAATAGTGATTCATCAAAGTGACAATCTGCAAACCTTGCAGTAAACAAATCTCCAGTCGTCGGTTCAATATACTTGATTATAGATGGAGATTCATACCCAATATATATTCCCGCCCTCCTTTGAGGTCCCATTTTTGTGCGTTGTGGTGGAGTAATTGGGACATATACCGCACATCCGAAAATTCGTAAATGGGAAATATTTAGTTCCTGACCATGAACCAATTGTAAGGGAGAATTATTATTATAACTGGTTGGCCGGATGCGTATAAGTTGTGTTGCATGTAAAACAGCATGTCCCCAGGCCCAAACGGGGAGAATTGATTTCATAAGCATTGGTCTAGCAATCCATTGGATCCATTTTATAAATAATTCTGCCAAACCATTTTGAGTGTGAACATAGGCTACTGGATGTTCCACTTTTATCCCAATTGACATACAATAATTCATAAAAGATTGGGATGTAAATTCACCAGCATTATCAAGACGAATTGTCTTTATCGGATAATCAGGAAAATGTGCTCGCAACCGAATTATTTGCACAAGTAATCTTGCAAAAGCCAAATTACGAGATGATAATAAACACACATGTGACCATCGAGTTGATGCGTCAATTAGAACCATAGAATACCGAAACGGTCCACACGGGGGATGAATCAGACCACATATATCACCATGAATTCGTTTTAAAAATGATAGTGATTCGTTCTTTATTTTGGCTGGTGAGGACCTTGTAATTAACTTTTCTTTGGAACAAGCAACACAAGAAAATTCATGGGATTGAAAAATCTTCTGGTTTTTCAATGAATGACCACATGATTTCTCGATTATTTTCGCATCAGTAATGAATCAGGATGGTCTAACCGGTCATGCCAAACCTTAACCATCTTTGTAAACTTATGGTTTACAATATCAGTAAATTTCGGGTTTACTGTGATATGATTCAACCATTCTTATATATGTATAATACAATCCAAATGAGAAAGTTGGTAATTTTTCTAACACACACTTTTTTTTCCCATCATAATTGAGGTAATACAAAGATATTCAATACCTCTTTCATTCATAGTCTCAATATGATATCCATTTAGACGAATATCTTTAAAACTTAATAAGTTTCTTTGAGACTTAGGCGAAAATAATACATTTTCAATTATGAATTTTGTGCCTTCTGGCATTATAAAATTTGCTCTTCCGGAGCCTTCAATTATCTTTGCACAGTCTGATATGGTATTGACATGTGCTTGATCATTTCTCAGATTAAAAAAATATTTCTTATCTTTAAGAATGGTGTGTGTAGTAGCACTGTCTACAAGACATATATTCCCAACTTGGATCTTGGATTGATACATATTCATAATCTAGATAAAGAGAAAAAAAAATGCCAATGAAAACAAAACTTATAAATAAAGTAACTTGAAATGATAAATCATTTTCATCACTTCTGGTGATCATGATTTTTTATCTTCAGGATAGTATATTTATCACTTCTGGTGATTATCACTTCCATCTTCAGAATGGACAGAGAAATCTGCCACCTTTAAGTGTATCATATCATTGAGGTTATGACCATCGGTTAATTCTTTCCTTTATTCTTTAATGATTCTTGATATAGATCAACAAAATACATTACCGTACTACAGGTACACGACCGATGGTCTTGCATCATACGTCAATGATGGATTGTTTATACATTTTATTTTCTTTTCATTATCCAAGTCCACATCTATGGCCACGATGATGGGTACCCTCATGGCTAAAATCACTAGAACAATTATATAGCATCACATTCACTTCGGGGAATGGAGCATGTCCAATATATAAGACGAAATCGTCATTTTTCCATACATTTATAGTTAGCCACAGTTATGCATATTTAGATCTATAGGATCGTCATCAATTCATACTCATTGTATTGTTATTATACAAACAATATTTTCTTCATTTTGAGAGATCTTCGGGATCTTTAATTTTGATATATCAAATTCTCACATAATTCTTTTTGCTAGATGAACAATATTTTATTTAAATTTCAAGAGATCTTCAGGATCATTGATTTTGATACAATCATCTTTCACTCCTTCAGGGAGATTGTGATAAAAGAAAATTATAGCTTTCGTATGATCTCATTTCGATGATTCTTTGAATCCATCAATTATCTCTTTGAGACTTTCAGTATTCAAATGAATTTCAACATCCAAAACTCATGATAAGTGATTCTTGTCGGTTATTATCAAGAGCTTTGAAAAATAAGAACATAATGAAATTATATGCATAATTAGAAATAAAAAAAGAGCTCAAAATATAACTTTTCTGATACACAAGATCCATAAAAAATGGCGAGTGTAGAGTATACTAAGTTTTATTGATCTTAAGGAAATGATCAAAAGTTTTTAAAAAAAAATAATAAGATGAACTTGAGATTAACATACTTACATATATAAGACCAAACAATTTTCTTTTTCTTCGGATGAACTTGAGCCTCGAAAGATAGAAACTCGTGCTGATAACGTCTTATAAAATAATAGAAACAATAAACAAAAGAAATAGAGACGAGAGAAAGGAAGATTATTCTCATTCATAGGTTTTTCATCTATCTACAAATGATTCACCCAATGGCCTATTTATAGGCTTACAAAGAATACAAAGAGACAATTACATAATTATTACATATGAATAAATATGAATGAATGTAGTGGTGGTGGTGCAGAATGTGGAAAGAGTGGGGGGAGTTCAATAGACAATTCACACTTAATAATTTATTTATAACATATTCAACTTTATTTCAAACTATATTCTATTTTTTAAGACTAACATAACATTCTAATCAATTTAACATTTTAATCAAAAAATCTAACATTAATATGTTTCTTTCTCTCACTCAATTTCAACTTTTTTGAAGCTAAGACCAAATGGATTTCAGTTTCAGTGTAATTTTCTTGCCTTATTTGTTGAAATTGAATTTAATATTTTTGATAAATTTCTAAATTGAGTCATCGTAAGTTTGAAACTTTGGATTAAAATTGAATTAGGTTTTAGAGGATAACTGAGAGAGAATAAAGAAAGGAAAAATAGAAGAAGGGATTAATTATGATGAAAGGGTAAGGGTAAAACAGTAATTGAATAATTCATAATTAACGGAATGAGTTAAGTTAACAGAGGAATGAATATAATGTTTAGTTTTTGCCCTAAAATAAATCCAAACCATGAAAATTACTGTAGAGAAAATAAATTCTTGGAAAGAAGTTCATAAAAAGTGGTTTGTTTAGATGTATTTTTACTGTAGTATATGATAGAGAGAAGAAAGAAAGAAATTTAATGTAGAGGAGTAGGTGAAATTATTTTATTGGATAGCGTAAAAAGAGATGAGAGAGAAATAATGAAAAAATATTGTTACAGTAGCGCTACAGTGCTTATCCACTGAGTTTAGGGCGTTTTTTCGAATTTCGAATGTTGCTATAGTAGCGCTAATAGGAATCAAAATCCAAGCAAAAACAGTAAAATAAACCACGTGAACAGTATGCACTTCAAGGAATTTCTTTTCACTACAGTGCTCCTACACCTAAACAAACACCACCTTAGGGGTGTTTGGTTGGTATTAAAATAAATCCAAACAAAAAGATTACGGTAGGAAAAAGAAATCCTTGGAAATAAGTTCTAAAAAAGTGGTTTGTTCAGATGTGGTTTTATTTTAGTATATGATATAGAGAAGAGAAAGAAATTTAATATAGAGGAGTAGGTGGAATTGTTTATTGGGTAGTGTAAAAAGAGATGAGAGAGAAACAATTAAGAGGAAAAAAGGAAAAAAAAAAAAAGCTACAGTAGCTCTACAATGCTAATCCACAGAGTTCTAGGTTTTTTTTTCCGAATTTCAGATGGTGCTACAGTCGCACTACAGTATAATCTAAATCCATACAAAAAATAACTAAACAAACCTGTGAACAGTGCATTTCGTGGGATTTCTTTTTGCTAAAGTAAGCCTATAGCTAAACAATGGTTTGGTTGTAAAAAAAATCCAAACCATGAAGATTATTGTAGGGAAAATAAATCTTTGGAAATGAGTTCTAAAAAGGTGGTTTGTTTAGATGTAGTTTTATTGTAGTATAGGATAGAGATGAGAGAGTAGAATTGTTTTATTGGATCGTATAAAAAGAGAGAAGAGATAAACATTTTTTAGAATAAATTTTCAAACCCAAATGGGTTCGGGTATTGAAAAGTAGAGGCCCATACCCAAAATATTCGGGTCGGGTTGGGCGGG
This sequence comes from Hemerocallis citrina, assembly GCA_017893485.1. Lineage (NCBI taxonomy): Eukaryota > Viridiplantae > Streptophyta > Magnoliopsida > Asparagales > Asphodelaceae > Hemerocallis > Hemerocallis citrina. Next base: position 400,769,069 of record CM030359.1, on the reverse strand, counting down.
CTCGGGTCAAACCTGACCCCGTTGGCAGCCCTAGTCAAATTTTTTGTCGTACTAGGCACTTTTTGAAAAAAATTGTGATTTTGGGCCACTTTCCAAACTATTAGCGCTTGTGGGATACTTGTTGCAACAACAACCGCTATTCTCTTTAGCGAGCTCTTCCTTTTGGAGGTCGCTAATGGGAATAGCAGCCTCTTTTTTCAAAAATTGAAATTTTTGTTTCCAGTCGCTATTACTATTAGCGACCAATGCATTTATGAAGTCGCTAATTGGATTAGAGACCTTAAATGAACTATATTGAGGTACTTGGTGAAATCTAGAAAGCTTTTGCTATCTGAAAAAAATAAATTTTGTTTAAACTCTGGTCGGTACTGGAAATAGCGAACACAATAAAGTGTGGTCGCTATTCACACTAGCGACCACAACAATGTCTCATTCAAAAACCGCAAATACTTTACATTTAGACTATTTTCTCATGCATAGTAAATGGTGACGTCAGCGCAGTGCAAGTGACATGCGTAGCACTGTCACATTTACCCGATATCCGGACCCGACATTAGATCGGAACCTACCCGATCTATATAGGTCTGGGTCTGGGTCCAAAAATAAGACCCGATGTACTTCTGGGTCCGGGTCCGGGTTCGCTCAAAATAGACCCGACCCGGACCTGGACCCGGCCCCATTAAAAAATACCCCAAAATTATGTAATTAGAATAATAGGGTTATAGGGATATACATATAAAAATAATTGTTGAATATAGATGTGTAAATATAATATTTATTCATGTACTTAAGTGCAAAAATTGTTGGAACCGTAGGGTATCGGGTGCAAAAATACTTAAGTGCAAATATTTATTCCTTACTACCGGACCCGATGGGTAGATTATTTTAACCCGACCCGGACCCGTTCCTTGCAAGTCCGGGTCCAGTTTTTGGACCCGTGAGGTACCGGGTCCAGGTGTGGATCCAGGTAGTGGATGACCCGACCCGATAGGACCTGATACCAGCTCTAGGCATGCGATTCAATTTCTACGCATACCATGCTCATCACTGGTTATTCTGGATTAATTTGTCTCATTTTAATTTTATTTCCACAGCAAAGGAACCACAATGAGAGGTTCCCACATATGATCGAAATATGAGCCTTAAGCATTGTAAAACTGATGTGTCTAAGCATCGTACAAACAACAACAACAAAGCATTTTTCCCAACTAGTTGGGGTCGGCTACATGAATCCCTGGTTTTCCATTTTGCTTGGTTTAGTGCAATATATACTGTAAGGTCACAACCTATCATATTTTTTCTCACCATTTCCACCTGTTAGTTTAGGTCTTCCTCTACCCTTAACTCTACCATCAATACTTACCAAATCAGTCGTTCTAGGGGGCACTACTAGGTCTACATGTGATATGTCCAAACCACGTGAGACGATTTTTTCTTAACTTATCTTGGATTGGAGCTAACTTTAGCATGTCTTGTATATGCTCGTTTCTAATTCTATCATTTCTTGTTACTACACATCCATCTTAGCATCCTCATTTACGCTACACTCATTTTTTGGACATATTTTTTCTTTGTTGTTCAACACTCTGCTCCATACATCATTGCTGATCTAACAGTCATCCTATAAAATTTATCCTTCAACTTCAAAAGTATACATTTTTCACACAAAATACCACTATCACTTCTCCATTTAAGGCACTCTGCTTGGATCCTATGTATAACTTCTTCACAAATCTTCCCATCTCTTTGTATGATCGAACCTAAATATCGAAAACAGTCTCTCTTAGGTATCTCCTGACCATCAAGCTTCACTACTTCCTCAGTTGTGTTCTGAATATCACTCAAATTACACTCCATATACTTTGTTTTAGTTTTTCTTATCCTAAAGCCTCTAGCTTCCAAAGTTTATCTCCACAATTCTAATTTAGCCTTGACTCGTGCTCTAGTCTTGTCCATTAAGATGACGTTATCGGCAAAAAGCATACACCAAGGCACCTCATCTTGTATTCCTCGTATCAATTCATCCATAACCAGGGGCTTAAAGCCGAACCTTCGTGTAAACCTACTGTAATAGGAAAATCATTAGTCTCTCATGTGCTTGTTCTAATTGTGGTTGTTGGCCCTTCATACATATCCTTAATTATCTCAATATAATGAATAATTACTCTTTTATTATTTAACACCCACCATACTATGTCTCTAGGGGCTTTATCATATGTTTTTTATAGATCTATAAAAACCATGTGTAGATCTTTCTTATCCTCCTTATGTTTTTTCATAAGTCTCATCAGTACATAAATTACTTCTATTGTTGACCTCCCAGGCATAAATCCAAACTGATTCTCAGACACTATAGTTTCTAGTCTCAGTGTATGTTCGATCACTCTCTCTCCCAAATTTTCATCGTATGACTCATTAATTTAATCACTCGATAGTTGGAGCAACTTTGAATATCTCATTTATTTTTATATATAGGTACTAAAATACTCTTTCTCCATTCATTGGGTATCTTCTTAGTCCTCAAATTTCTATTAAATAATTTTGTTAGCTAACCCACTCCTACATCCCCAAGACACTTCCAAACTTCAATGGGTATATCATCCGATTCTAAAGCTTTTCCTATTTTCATCTTTCCTAAAGCATTTCGAACATCCGATGTCCTAATTCTACAGAAAAAACATATGCTCTCAACTCTCCCTCGAGTCCTCTATATTTAAGTTGCCCAAAACCTATTCATTTAATAACTTTGAAAAGTAATTCCTCTATTGTGACAGTGTAAAAATGACCTGAGGCCCAACCAGGGCCCAATACAATTCCTACTCAGAAAAGCAAGAATAACAACCTGGTTCGGCTCCGGACCACTTCAGGGTCGGCGCCGAACCTCGTGTTTTCCCTCACAGTGCCGGCCTCCTCGTGCTGACGAGCCTCAGTACCCCCCGGAGTCCGATCCGGAGCAGTCCCTCAGGCCGTCCCCCCTCTCTGGCGGGGCAGAAGGATGACCTGGCGCAGCCTAGGCCCTCCGATTCCCCCAGAGGCACAGAGGACTCACGATGGGCCACGTCAGCTCCAAATACCACCAAGGGTTTCGCCACGTCAGCCCTATACCACTCCTGGTATCGCCACAACCGCCCTAAACCCCCTGGGCCTTCTGCCACGTCAGGCCCATGGGCTTTCGGATCCAAACCCGGCCCCCAAGCGGAACCAAACCCGGTTGGGATTCTCTATAAATACTAGACCCTCACCCACCTTTTGGAGGTAATCAATCTTTTGCTACTTAAATATACCTAGTTATTGCTACTCTCTCACAGAGACTGACTAGAGCGTCGGAGGGTCCGCCACCGGGACAAACCCCGGTGTTTCAGGACCGTCTGCAGGTACACAAGACCTCGGATCCGACCCTTCCGATCCGAGCCCAACCTTCGACGTCTTTCCGAGCTCATCGTAGGCCCCAGAAGGTCAACCGAAGGTCGGCAGACGAGCGGCAATCTCCTTCAATACAAATTGAGTTCGAACTCACACCTGGTGCTTCCACACGTGTCTCAGAAATAAACAGCATCAGGCTGGCGCCGTCTGTGGGAACAGCTGCTCCAGAAGCCGATCCGACCCAGACCCTCAAAGGCCATCGACAGCCGAATCCTCATGGCCTCCAAAGACAAGGGGGCTGCTTCCTCCGTCAACCAACGGGACTCCCCCCACCCACCAATAAAGCCAGGCCACGCCCGTCGAAACACAAGGCTCCCTCTCGGGAGTCCCAAGGGAGCGTCGGCCGGCCAGCCCAGCCCGACCTCCGGGGAATAATCCTCAACCGCAAGATTACCCGCAGCAGGAGAAGGGCCGCTTCCAACCCGGCCCCGAACCGCCCGAGGCCACCGTCCGAGGTACGCAGACCCGCGCTCAGCCGAGTCGGAAGACAACCCTCGGACCAACCAAACCGGGCCGAAAGAGCCCCCGTCACTCATAAGGAATTCCAAGACTTCCGAAAAGAAATGCTGGGAGCCCTCCGACGGGCCCCCAGGGAAGAAACCCTCCATTCACAAACGGGGTCGGACGCCGAAGCCAGCGCGTCCCGCCCTTCAACGATCCAGCCGGAAGACGATGACGTACTCCTAAGACGCCTACAAGAAATGGAGGACCGCCTCGATCACATAAGGGACGGCGGCCAAAGAATGGCTCAGGGGTACAGACCTGTCCGTCCACCCTTCTCCGCCCCCATCCTCCAAGCGGAAATACCCCGGAATTTCCGACCCCCTCAATTCGAGACCTACGACGGCGAGGGAGATCCTGCTGATCACATGGAGGGTTTCAAAACCCTCATGATGATTCACAGCGCCTCGGATCCCCTGCTCTGCCGAGCCTTCCTCGCCACCCTTCGGGGTCCTGCTCGCGAGTGGTTCTCGAAACTCGCCCCCGGCTCCATTTACTCCTTCGACCAACTCGAGGGCAATTTTCTTGCCCATTTTGTCACTAGCCGGGAGGCCGAAAGGACCAGCGCCTCATTACTTGGGCTCAAACAGATAGAGGGGGAATCACTCAGAGTGTTCGTCCGGAGATTTACCGCTGAGGCAAGGTCGGTCTCCTCCCTCGACCCAGGCGTCGCTTCAGCGGCATTCCGACACAACGTCCGCCCCGGACAGCTGAAGGCCTCTCTGGCCAAGAGACCCCCCGTCGACTTCCCCGACCTCCTTAATAGGGTCGAGAAATACATTAGGGCAGAAGAGGCCCTTAACCCCGAAGATGCCAGGGATGCCACCGGGAAAGGAAAGCGGAAGACCGAGGAAGGCGAACCACCAAAGAAAGCTCCAAGGGACCCGGGGGCCATAAAGAAGGTCCCGCCAGTCCCCCGCTTCGAGAGGTACACTCCCCTGACGCATAACATCTCCGCCATCCTCTTGGAAATCGAAGACAAGGGCATTGTCCGACTACCCCCCCGATCTAATAACAACAAGAATCGAGACCAGCGCTTTTACTGTCGCTTCCACAGAGATCACGGGCACGAAACCGACCAATGCCGAGCCCTGAAAGACGAAATTGAAGAACTCATTTCCAGAGGATACCTCCGAGAGTTTACCCGAGAAGGCCCACGGGATCGGCGAGACGCTAGGAACCGGAGGCAATCGCCTCCGAACCCTGCTCCAAACCAGTCCCAGAATCGGGACCCCGACTCCGAGGGAGCCGCGGATATTCCTTTCATCTTGCACTGTGTCCACGGAGGGCCGATGGGAGGCGAATCAAACACTTCCAAAAAAGCCTTCCTTCGAGAGGTGAACGCTGTCAAAGACAACCCCTCGCCCAAACTACAATCAAGGCCGGTCTCCTTCTCAGGGGAAGACCTTGAAGGTGTTCGCTTGCCCCACTGCGATGCTCTCGTCATCAACCTCCACATGGCTAATTGTGAGGTCCGCAGGATCCTCGTCGACAACGGTAGCTCGGTGAATATTCTCTTCCTCGAAGCCTTCGAAAATCTCAGGTTACCCCGAGGCAAACTCAAGCCAGCCGGGTACACCCTGCACGGGTTCTCAGGCGTCCCTGTCGTGATGGAAGGAATTGTTACCCTCGATGTTACCGCCGGATCGACTCCTGTCAAGAGGACCGAATCCATGGACTTCATGGTGGTCGACGTCAAGACGGCCTACAACGCCATACTTGGCCGGCCTGGACTATGCTCCCTACAAGCAGTGCCTTCGGCTTACCATCTGAAACTCAAGTTCCCCACCCCTCAAGGAGTCGGCATCGTCCGAGGCAGCCAAGAAGCGGCGCGATCATGCTACATGACCACCGTCGGGGGAGGTGTGTTCCCCCTCGACGCCGAACGAGCATAGGTTATGACCCGGCTAAATGTAAATCTGCTTTTGTGTAAACCCTCATTTGTAAAAGGCTGCCTTAGCGGCCCTCCCTACCTTATGCTAAAAATATCCCTTTTTGTCCGAACCCAAATGTCTCGATAATCTCAATACGAGTCCGGACCAAAAGTCCTTCCTAAAGCCCCTCTTCGATCCCTTGCGGAACGATGGAGCCAGACCTTACCTCCGACATTGCGTACTACACTACTGGCCGGAGCGAGGAAGGAAAAGGATTCTCCTTTCATACCCCTTTATTTTCGTTCCAAAGAGGAAAAATAAAACGAAAGAAAAACAAAGACCAATACAAGACCGCTCCACTCATCTCAAATCAGGAAGATCAGGGCCCCTCGGGCCCAACGAGGAACGGAGAGTATTTCGGCCAAGCAACTAGGGGCCCCTCCCCTCGTTATGGTGCTCCTTAGCCTCTGCCACATTCGACCCTCCAGCCGCAGAGCTCAGGGCGTCATCCGGTCGCGCCCACTGCAACAACAGCAGCGCAGAGGGAACCCCCTCCGCCTGTCGACCCACGGAGGAAGAGAACGAGGCACCCGACATCGCCTTGTAACAAGGCATCCCCATCTCCTTCTCCGCAAAGACGTCGCGGGGTAACCCCCCAGGAGAGGACCTCGGCACCAAAGTACTAAGCCCGGCCTGTCTAAGGTCCGCGCCGCCGAGCTCCCGATCCCACACCGCTCTTCTCAACCGGCGCGCCTCCGCGCTTAAGACGGCGAACTTGTTCCGATAAAAGTTACAAGCCTCATCAGTTTTCCGAGCCCCCCTTCGATGACAGAGCTCAGGGCGTCATCCGGTCGCGCCCACTGCAACAGCAGCAGCGCAGAGGGAACCCCCTCCGCCTGTCGACCCACGGAGGAAGAGAACGAGGCACCCGACATCGCCTTGTAACAAGGCATCCCCATATCCTTCTCCGCAAAGACGTCGCGGGGTAACCCCCCAGGAGAGGACCTCGGCACCAAAGTACTAAGCCCGGCCTGTCTAAGGTCCGCGCCGCCGAGCTCCCGATCCCACACCGCTCTTCTCAACCGGCGCGCCTCCGCGCTTAAGACGGCGAACTTGTTCCGATAAAAGTTACAAGCCTCATCAGTGTTCCGAGCCCCCCTTCGATGACGAGCCAGTGCGGCCTCCAGGACCTTAACCTTACTCCGGAGCCACGCCACATAGAAACTACGGGAGACCCACCACGGGAAGGGAAACTGCAACCTACGAAGTGAGCCAACTCGAAGCGCCTAAGCGGGGAAATCCGGAAACGACTGGCATCAAAACCCATGGCAAGTCCGAATTACTTTTTTATATATATATGAGCACAAAAAGGCGGGGGCCAGTCCGCGGGAGGCAAATACAATCGAAAGGAGGAAAGAAGAAAGAAAAGCAAAACTATACATCTCGGTTTCCCTCCTCGACGCCGATCGGGCTCACAGAACGATCATCGGCCGGGTGGTCCACGAGCCCCTCTACGGCAGGGACCTTCGGAGTCCCGTCAAGCTCCATGTCATACTCGAAGTTCGACAGATCGAGGGTCGGATAGAAATGCCTCGCGTGACTGAGCGCCTTCGCGTAGCACTCATCCTGGGCGGCTATCACCATCCGCTGGCCCGCATCCGTCAGCTCTTTCCTCTCCTTGGCAAACGCGGCTAGTAGCTCCCCCTTCTCCCTGGCAAACTTCCTCTTCAAAGAGGCCACCCCCTTCTCCCACTCGGTGTCCTTGGCCTCGAGCTCCAGCTTCATCTGCTGCTCCCTCTGACGCGAACCCTCGAGCTCGATCAGCATCTCCTTCATCTCTCGTCCGCTCTTGTCCGCCCGAGCACGCTCTTGTAACAGGGACGCTTCGTAGAGATTCTTTACATTAGCCCCCTGCATACAAGCCTGCGGCCGAAAGAAACGGATTAGAAGCAAACTCCTAAGGCAAGACCAAACGGAGAGGGGGAGGTCGACGAGCTTACCGACACGGTGGCCTGCGCCAGGCGCGTGAATGCCACCTCCACGGCCTGGTTCTCCATCATCTGGCGATCGCGAGGCGTTGCCAGCTTCTCCACCACCTCCACGGCCTGGGCTTCCTCGGTCAGACAATCGCTCATCCGAACCGACCAATCCGGCACCCACCGCTGCCGCAACAACTCCACCACCGGGTCCTCCTCCTCCCCTACCAAGGGACCTTTCCCCTTGTCAAGATCGAATGGCCCCGCCGAGCCCGTACCCCTCAAAGGGGCACCCCCCATACCCGTCTCCGAACGAGTACTCTTCGCCCTCGGCTCAAGCGGTGCCTCAGAGATAACAAGGGGAAGCTCCCTCGGCCTCTTCGCCGCCTCCGCCTTCTTCTTCTCGGCGTTTTCCTTCTTCATGGCGAGCCGCCTTGCTTGGATCGATGCCTCATCCATATCTGCAGAAAAAACCATTAAGAACAATGAGCGAGAATGTACGAAAGGATCGAGGGAAAAGAAACAACTGCATACGGAGAACGGCGGGGCTCAGTCCAACGCTCGCCAGGCGAACCTCCGTCACCTTCGTCCAATTAATACTAGGGGACAAACGAAGACACTCTACAAACCCCCACTCCTCGACCGTCAGATCTCCCTGCCCCGGCGCAGGATAACTCGGCTTGGAGTAATTCCATCGAGTCGGAATGTCCCAGGGCTCTTCACTCCGGATTACCAGATACTTTTTTCTCCAGTCCTTAAGAGAGTCAGGACGGCTATGAACAACCTTCCTCCTACTCCGGGGGGAGATATAGTAAACCCCCTCGGCTGCCGAACAAAGCGCCAGCAACGCTCGGAACACGTTCAAACGCAAGGGTACCCGTTGTTCCTCGCACATCAGTACAAAGCTGATTATCTGCTCCCAAGAGTTCGGACCGTACTGCATCGGCGCCAGGGAGGCCCAGTTCAACACTTCCCGAACAAACGGATGGATCGGCAGCCTCAGTCCAGAAATAAACGCGTCCACGGGGAAGACACAGTACCAAGCAGACAGGGGATCGGTTGGGCGAAGAGTAGAGCTCGGCAGCATCAACTCGTAACTAGGCCCTATGTGGTACGCCAATTGCAAGACTTCCAAATCCCCGCCATCCAAGGCGGTCAGAATCGCGTCCATCAACACTCTCGTCCGGCTCGGCGAATAGGCCTGCACACCAAAGAGCTCCTGGTCGGACAGGTCGTCCGGATACTGACGGAAATGCTTCGGCTGCGCGGGCGAACCAGTCCCCCGGCTCGAGCCACTAGTTCCCCACCCTACCTTCCTCGGAGCCTTCTTCCTCTTCTCGGACCGCTCCGACGAAGGAGTGAATAAGGGCCCCCGACCAGTCGGCGTGGAGTTCGGGCCTGCCCCCGGAACCATGGATCTCCTTACAATGCCGCCCTCGCCTCTCTCACCCTCGGCAGCCGGCTCCAAAACACGGACGTCGTCCGAACCATCAGTCGCTTCCTCCGACCCACTACTCTCCACCACGAAGGGACGACGAGAGCGCGACAACCTCGCACCATGTGCCGCCTCCTCAACCACCGGTTCCTCCCACGAAACCGTGTCAGAAGACTCGTCAGCATGCACTGACTCCTCCTCGAGTACGGGCTCCTCCCAGGACGTCGAGTCAGAGATAGGCTCCACCCCCCCAGACGTCGACGCTGATGAGCCAGACTGAGCCCTATCCATCTATGCCTAGACTAAGTAGGCTTGCTAACTCACCTGGGGTTACTTCGGAAGGGCAAGTCCGGTACAGCAAGACGCGAAGAGGAGCGCTGAAGTGTTGAAGTATTTTATTTTGAAAAAGAAAGGAATGGACAAATAGGGAAGAGGGGGGACTATTTATAGGAGATAGAAGCGACTCCTCGATTCCCGCGAGTGCTGTTCACCTATCCAACATGTAACCGCCGCCTAAGAATTCGCGCCACATCCTCGAAACGTGCGACGCTGACATCATCCATTGACAGGCTGGCAGCCAGTCAAAGAGGTCAGCGCGGAAGGAGTATTCAGAGGAGGGAACATTTTCATTTTTAAGATTTAAGGCGCCGTCCTTAGACAGACGCCCCGAGCTCCGAGACTGGGTCGGTTCCTCTTTCACCCGCGAACAGCTCGGTGCTTACAGCGTCGTCGGCCGAAGACCCGAACTGTTCCCGGGTGAGACGGAAACCGCCTCAACCTGGAGCCCTATCGGAACACAGAATAGTCAGCCTCCAATCGGAGAACTACTCATCTACCCGGGGCCCCAAAGCTTCAAGACGCCCCCCTCGGAAAGCACCCCAGTCAAAAGCAGATCAACACCCGAAGGCCGAAAGAAGTGCTCCATTCCGAGCCAGTTGATGCAACTGCAAAGGCCCAGCCTACTCCAGCAACCGAACCTTCGCAGTTGCAAACAACCGGCCCGGAACGCCCTTCATCCCTCTCGGAAGGATAGAGCCCCCGCTATTGCAGACGGCTCACCCTTCGACGTTCGGTCGTTATCCCTCTCGCCCGGACCCCCCCTGGATCTGACCGCCACCTCAGGGCCATCAGATCCAAGAGAAGATCGGGTGACAAAGAAACAACCTCTCCGACAAAACCGGGGGCAAGAATTTTCAGAAAACAGGCGTCCGCCGAAGCAGACACCTTTATGGGCCAAACAGACCACCTTTGCCTGGACTTGAACCACAACGAGAAAGGGGGAGGTGGGTACTTATAAGCCTCCCCCCCAGGGGCCGGCCATTATGATGTGGGGAAAACCAAACGACGGAAGACCATGCGCCATACCGTTATTTGGCGGCGCCATTAACGCACCTAGGAAATGGGAATCTTGCACAGGTCCCAAGGCACCCCCAAAATGCTTCGCGAAAACAACGGACCACACTACTCAGAACAACCCCAAGGCACAACGGTTCGCCCCATAACGGCCCGTAACTCCCCCTCACCAGCTCGAGGTCCGGTCTGGCACCAGGATACTCTTCTCAGGAAGAAACAACGGCTCACCTTCACCCTCACCGACCCGTAATCCCTCGCCAGCTCGAGGTCGGGTCTGGCACCTGGGTACTCTTCTTCGGAAGATCCACCGGCTGGCCATCACCCTTACCAGCCCATAATTCCCCCTCGTCTCGAGGTTCGGTTTGGCACCGGGGTACTCTTCTCAGGAAGAAACAACGGCTCGCCTTCACCCTCACCGACCCGTAATCCCTCGCCAGCTCGAGGTCGGGTCTGGCACCTGGGTACTCTTCTTCGGAAGATCCACCGGCTGGCCATCACCCTTACCAGCCCATAATTCCCCCTCGTCTCGAGGTTCGGTTTGGCACCAGGGTACTCTTCTCAGGAAGAAACAACGGCTCGCCTTCACCCTCACCGACCCGTAATCCCTCGCCAGCTCGAGGTCAGGTCTGGCACCTGGGTACTCTTCTTCGGAAGATCCACCGGCTGGCCATCACCCTTACCAGCCCATAATTCCCCCTCATCTCGAGGTTCGGTATGGCACCAGGGTACTCTTCTCAGGAAGAAACAACGGCTCGCCTTCACCCTCACCGACCCGTAATTCCTCGCCAGCTCGAGGTCCGGTCCGGCACCTGGGTACTCTTCTTCGGAAGATCCACCGGCTGGTCATCACCCTTACCAACCCGTAATTCCCCCTCATCACGAGGTTCGGTCTGGCACCGGGGTACTCTTCTCAGGAAGAAACAACGGCCCGCCTTCACCCTTACCAGCTCGTAATCCCTCGCCAGCTCGAGGTCCTGTCTGGCACCCGGGTACCCTTCTCAGGAAGGCTCAATGACTTACCATCCCATTTCTACAACCATGAGCACTCCTCCACGGCTAGCTCCCGCACCCCCTGCAGGAGTGGGGGGCTTGTGTGACAGTGTAAAAATGACCTGAGGCCCAACCAGGGCCCAATACAATTCCTACTCAGAAAAGCAAGAATAACAACCTGGTTCGGCTCCGGACCACTTCAGGGTCGGCGCCGAACCTCGTGTTTTCCCTCACAGTGCCGGCCTCCTCGTGCTGACGAGCCTCAGTACCCCCCGGAGTCCGATCCGGAGCAATCCCTCAGGCCGTCCCCCCTCTCTGGCGGGGCAGAAGGATGACCTGGCGCAGCCTAGGCCCTCCGATTCCCCCAGAGGCACAGAGGACTCACGATGGGCCACGTCAGCTCCAAATACCACCAAGAGTTTCGCCACGTCAGCCCTATACCACTCCTGGTATCGCCACAACCGCCCTAAACCCCCTGGGCCTTCTGCCACGTCAGGCCCATGGGCTTTCGGATCCAAACCCGGCCCCCAAGCGGAACCAAACCCGGTTGGGATTCTCTATAAATACTAGACCCTCACCCACCTTTTGGAGGTAATCAATCTTTTGCCACTTAAATATACCTAGTTATTGCTACTCTCTCACAGAGACTGACTAGAGCGTCGGAGGGTCCGCCACCAGGACAAACCCCGGTGTTTCAGGACCGTCTGCAGGTACACAAGACCTCGGATCCGACCCTTCCGATCCGAGCCCAACCTTCGACGTCTTTCCGAGCTCATCGTAGGCCCCAGAAGGTCAACCGAAGGTCGGCAGACGAGCGGCAATCTCCTTCAATACAAATTGAGTTCGAACTCACACCTGGTGCTTCCACACGTGTCTCAGAAATAAACAGCATCATCTATCTTTCCTGAATTTTCTCATCTTTTACTAAGACTCTTGAATCATCGCTCTAAATACACCTAATTGTATCATGATTTTTTGTTTTTCTATCTCTTAGTTTATCAAGCTTACTTTTGTTCCTAATTTTGTATATAAATCATCATAAGTTTTTTTTTCTTTTGCATCTCTTACCTCTTTCTTAACTTCTTTTCTAACGGTCTTATATCTCTCCAAATACTCTTCATTTCTACTCTTTTGCTATATTTTGAAGGTTGATCTTTTTTCTCTCACAATATTTGGGACTTTTTCTTCCACCACCATGTTTCTTTATTTAGCAACCATCTACCCTTAGATTCTCCAAGTACCTCCTTTGATATTTCTCTTATGTACGTAGCTATTTTAGTCCACAACATATTTGTCTCCCATTCTCAATTCCATGATGCTCCTTTAAAGACTTTATCTCTAAAAACTTCTAGTCTCTCTCCCTTATATTGAAATCATATTTTGGGAATAAACATTATTTCTTATTCATCTTGCTTCTCTACTGTATACATCTATATATAAAAATTACATTCTTGAAGGAGAAGAATGAAAGAGAAGAAAGGAGATTGAGAGAAGATTGAGGGGTGAAAGATTTGGGGAATCTGTTTCCTATATAGATTAGGAAACAGAATATACACATTAGCACTTACTATATTTCAACACTCCCCCTCAAGTTGGTGCATAGATATTGAACATGCCCAACTTGTCAACAAATTTCAAGAAGTGCCGACTCGAAACTGCCTTGGTCAAGATATCTGTGAGCTGATCTTCTGACTTAATTTTAGATATCTCAATGAATTTCTCATCTAATTTTTCTTTGATGAAGAATCTATCTACCTTTACATGTTTCGTCCTATCATGTTAAACTGGATTGGCGGCAATATCACATGCTACTTGACTGTCACAATACACATTCATAGGTTCATTCGGACCACAGCCTAAGTCTTGCAACAAGAGTTTCAGCCATAAAGCTTCCACTATACTTAGAGTTACTCTGCGATACTCAGTCTCTGCACTAGAGCGTGCAACAATATTTTGCTTCTTGCTTCTCCATGTAACTAAATTTCCTCCAACAAAGGTGAAGTATCCTGAAGTGGAGCGCCTATCAATTATAGATCCTGCCCAATCAGCATCAGTATATGCCTCAACCTTCAAGTGAACATGTTTCGCAAATAGGATCCCTTTTCCTAGAGGAGACTTAATATATCTCAGAATTCTCATCACTGTATCCATGTGATGTTCCCTAAGTGTATGCATAAACTGACTAACCACACTTAAAGCATATGATAAATCTGGTCGTGTATGTGCAAGATACATTAGTCGTCCAACCAATCTCTGATATCTTTCCTTATCACAAGGCACATGATCAAATTCGTTACAAAGTTTCAGTCCTTCTTCTAACAGTGTAGCAATCTGCTGACAAGCAGACATTCTAGTTTCTTTCAATAAATCGAGAACATACTTTCTTTGAGATAGAAATATACCCTTTCTTGAGTGAGAAACTTCAATACTAAGGAAATGTCTCAAAGAGCCAAGATCCTTCATTTCAAACTCTTGTGACAAGTAGCTCTTCAATGCCGTTCTCTCCTCAGGATCATTCCGAGTTACTATCATATCATCCACATATATAATGAGAGCAGTAATCTTACCTTCTTTTCTTTTCAGGAATAAGGTATGATCTGAATTACTCTCTGACAATATCCGAATGTCCTCATTAATTTTGTAAACCTCCCAAACAAGCTCTTGGCGACTGTTTGAGACCATATAATGCCTTCCTCAACCGACACACTTTAATACTGTGTTGGACTAGTCTATTTGATCCTGGTAGTAGATCCATATAAAACTCTTCTGTCAATTCCCCATGCAGAAAGGCATTCTTCACATCAAATTGCTCCAACGACCAGTCAAGATTTGCAGTAAGTGACAGTAGAACTCGAACAATATTGAACTTTGCCACAGGTGCAAATGTTTCGTCATAATCAATTCCATAAGTTTGAGTGTACACTTTAGCAACCAACCTTGCCTTATACGGCTCTATCATACCATCAGACTTGTATTTCACCGTATAAATCCATCTGCATCCTACCGGCTTCTTTCCTGCTGGTAGCTCGATTATTTCCCAAGTCTCATTCTTCTTCAAGGACTTCATCTCCTCATCCATAACTGTTTTCCACCTTGGATCAGTAATGGCTTCCCACACACTATTAGAAATAGATACAATAGATAATTAATTTACAAATGACTTATTTGATTCAGACAAGCGGTGAGTGGATACATAATAACTCATGGGATATTTGACGTTACTAGTGGGATCAAGTTTATAAGTGGGTTTTGGAATACCTCTGTTAGTACGGTACGGGAGTTCTCTTCTAGGAGCTTCGGACAATGACAGTGATTGGTTTTGAGTTTCTGACGGTTCACTCTCACTGAAATTCGGTACTAGTTGCAGTTCTTCGTGAGGTTCATCGTGAATATCTTCTCTCCTTGCTAGATCTTCATTCAAGTTTTCGTCACTATTTGTATCTAGTCGTTCGTTCTGACTGTTAACCACTTCATCATACCCAAGAGTCTGAACTTCACTTCGGTACTCCCTCTGAAGTTCAGCAGCAGAAGGAGAAAAATACATCTCATTTTCATGGAACACCACATCCATAGTCACAAACAGCCTTTGAGTTGGTGGGTGATAGAAACGATAACCTTTCTTATTCGTTGCATATCCCACAAAAACACATCTCACCGCTCGAGGGGTTAACTTATTCCGTTCATGTTGATGTAGGTGAACAAATGCGAGACACCCAAACACACGAGGTGACATGTTGACAACAGTTGGCGCATTCATAGCGTTAGTTTATTCTTGAAGTGGCATGCTGAAGTTCAGAATATGAGACGGGACTCGATTGATTATGTATGCTGCAGAAGTAAGAGCTTCCCCACAATACATGAGTGGCATATTTCCATAAATAAGTGAAGCACGGACTATCTCGAGCAATTGTTTGTTCTTCCTTTCGGCCACGCCATTCTGTTGAGTAGTATATGAGCATGTAGTCTGGTGAACAATTCCATATTCCACCAAATATTGTTGTAGATCCATACTCAGGTACTCGCCACCATTATCACTCCAGAGAACTTGAATTTGTGCTATATATTGAGTCATAACCTGCTTATGAAATTTCTAAAATAACCCACTTACTTCTCCTTTAGATTTCATCAAACAAAACCAAGTCATACACGTACAGTCATCAATAAATGTCACAAACCATTTAGCTCCTCCCATAGTAGTGTTTCTGGATGAACCCCAAACATCAGAATGAATAATCATAAAAGGAATAGTGCTTTTATTCGGATTGCAAGAAAAAGAAACATGGTGACTTTTTGCTAGTTCACACACATCACAACGAAAACTAGAAATATCCAACTTCGAAAATAAACTGGGAAATAACTTAAACAAATAGCCAAAAGATGTATGTCCTAGACGTCGATGCCACCACCAATTTTGTGATTGCTTCTCCTCCTCGGATTTATTCACGGCAAGAGCTTGAGTCAATTGGTTTGAACTTCAGATACCAAATCCAGATAATAGAGTTTTCCATGTCTAACCCTATAACAAATCGTCTTGCGTGTCCAAATATCCTTGAAGACACAAAAAGAAGGCCAAAAAACCACAATACAATATGCAAGATATTAGTAATTTGGGTGACAGATAACAGATTAAAGTTTAAGGATTGAACTACTAGTACAGTATCTAAGGTTAGGTCTTTTGTGAGATATATGGAACCCTTACCAGTAACGGGGGCAGGATCACCATTTGCAGTGGATACTTGGGATTTGGTGGATGGGTGTAATGTTTTAACTTGTCTAGAATCAAAAGTCATATGATCGGTAGCACCTGAATCAATTATCCATGTATTATTCATAACAGATGCAGAAACATTAAAAACCTTACCATCATTACCTGCAGCTGCGGAGGTTGTTTCAATGTTCTTCCCAGCTTCTTCAGCAATTCCAACAGCTATAATGGATATGTTGTTATTCTTCTTCCTAGAATCTCTGCTATGATTTCAGTCTTGTGGGTAGCCGATAATCTGATAACAACGAGCTTTCGTGTGTCTAGTTTTTCCGCACTGAGTACACTTCCTTGACTCATAAGTAGATGGATTGAAGCATTTAGAAGTGTGTGCAGGTGGGCCAAATTGACCCGGGAGGTTTTTGAATGGATGTTGCCGAGCCACCATTGCAGCTATATCAGAAGACTCAGAGGAGTTGTTCATGGTGCTTTGTTGGCAAGCCTCACGCCGGACATATGCATGAGATGCCGCAAGATCAAGAGCAGGATCCTTTCGCAAGATTTCTCCTCGAACTTGTTGAAACTCAACATCTAATCTTGCCAAAAAAATATGAACCTGCAAGCGGTCGATCGATTTCCGATATGTTTGAACATCATCAGGTTTCTTCATGATCACCTTATCACGGTGATCTAGTTCTGTCACGCCCCGCTTCTCAAAAGAATACGGAATACGGTACGTGACTAAGCCCAGCAGATAGTTTTCACCATCCATAAGCTGTACGGATCTTCTTGACTCGTCACAACGATAAATATATCAACATACTTAACCAGGCATGCATAAACAATTATAACTCAATAATATTTATTGCAACAATAATAAATATTCCAACAAATACGAGATCTGAAACAAAACAATAATCCTGGGACTACATGCCCAAATACAAGTCTCAATACAATTCATGAATAAAATAGTTCATCAAAACATTTAAGAGAATATTCCAATTGCACAACTTAAAACTTTTGCTCACCAACTCTAGTAGACAATTGATCAGCAAAACCTGCTCATATAGCAATTACAAGGAAAATTGGAAAACAGGAAAACATAATGCTCGTCAGATGCAAGTTCCGGGCCGCAAGCAGTACAAGTAGAAAAATGGAAAGGGAAAGACTAAACTAAACATGAAATACTAACATGGAGAAGGCAGCAAAGATAACAGTCTAAAGATGGTAGTAAACAGCAGAATAACAGTAAGAGTATAACAGTAACAGTAAGTGGTCACAACAACAAGATGGATCAATAGTAACGGTAACATGATGAATCAACAGTAACGGTAACAGGATGTGACAGTGAAAATAGTTGTTCTTATGTTTAATTTTCATTATTATCTTGGTAGCACTTCATGCATCCCGGATTATACCATATGGTTGCTACATCAAACAGTTTCATTTTAAGATTTCGTAGTCGAACTTCTGTAGGGCAGTATATTCAAACAAACAGTAAAAGTAACATCAACATCAAACAGTGTCATGGATCATGACCTCATGCATCTAGAGATAAACAGTAGGTACCACAGTAAATAATGGGAAAAACGAGTTCCCTTCCGAATATGCATTTTTATATTGTCCACTACTAGATTTTTTTCCTTAAAACCCCGGCTTGAATATTTTTCATTATTAAACAGATATGAACGAATACAAATAGAGTAAAGTCATGGTAATAACAAAGGATAAGTTCAAGATGAATAGGAAACACAAACGATTGATAAAAACAATTCGTAACAGTCAAAACAACGAAACTTTCAGTTCTGGACAGAAAGACACTACTGTACCAAATCCGAGATTTCCGTTGATACAAAATAGCAAACCTATATCCTGTTAGAAAAACCAGAAACTAGACTCTCTATCGATTCCAGAACATATATATAAGTCATACATCAGCCACAGAAATAGATTTGAAAACAACGTTTAATACAGAAGTTATATTCAGCCAGAAAATGCAAAATCTTGTTTATAAGCATGAAAAGAGTTTAAAACATCATAATTAAATTTGAGAAAATTTTAGAAGATTCCCTAACATATCTAGTCTCAAAATGTAAAATATATAATGAAATTATATTACCGATAGCATAGTCAACAAAATTAGGAAAACAGAGTAATACAACAAAATCTCAATTCTAAAAGTTCAGACATAGCAGTACCAAAACAGAGATAATTCATAAAGTATAATTTGAAATCCAGATCCGTCAAAAGGATGATAAAATAGTCAAATCAGGATACAGATCATATTTACAAAGTTTTCATTAAAAAACGAATAGAATCAAGTTGAAAACATAGTTCTTTACTGAACAGTATGCAGTTTGGAAATATATCGATGTGTTTCACAAGTATGAAATGAGATGTACATATCAATACTTAATTCTACAAAAATTAGGGATTGATCCCAGTCATATCTAAACATACTCAGCGAAATATAGAGTTCAAATTCTACTTTTAATATTATTTTTAAAATAATATTTCATACAGAATACATATAGTTCAGATTCTGGAATATACGATATGGCTGCAGAAAAACAGCAATAAATCATGCATCGAAAATCGGAATTTAGATCCATCGAAAGTTATGGAAACTAGAAAACGAAGGCTACAAATCATATTCACAAATTTATTTCTTTTACTGATGTCAACAGGGTTGAAATTACTGTCAAAAATAGGGCAACAGTAAAACAAAAGTTCTTTTATGCATTTTATCAAATAGCTCAATTGCAAACGATCCAAAACTAAGATGGCATACAAGCATGGCATATGGGCTATTCAAATCAGCATGGCATGTGAACAAACAATCTATAATAAAAGATCACTTCTAACCAGACATCCATATACAGTTACTACAACATATGATGTGCACAATCAAAGATATAGTCAAGATGTCCATTCTAATCCAATCTAATTATTTTCATGCAATGGTGTCAACTACTGTGTACTACTCATGATCAATAGATGATGTCAACGATTAAACTAACAAGATAGGATCATCATGAGAGTACAAACATTTTCATACTAGACAACTTGCGATATTTAACTTGTATGACAAAAAGAACACATACAAGATACTTGTCTGTTATGAAGATGACAGAAACGAAGATGAAGATTAGAATAACGGGAATGGATCCCGAACAACGAACACAACGTACGCATGAACAAGAATGAGATCATCACCAACCGAAACACATGCACAAAGACACACGTGCACACCACCACAAAAAGACAGCAACAAACAAGGCAAGATCGGCGGCAGCAGCACCTGGACGACGACGGCGCGACAACTAGCGGTGAAAACGACGGCGGCTAAGGGCGACAGCGGCACTATCGACCACAGAGAAGTCAATGGCAGGGAGGAGTGGAGCGGCGCTGCGCTGCTCGAACGGGGACAGGGGGATGCAGCTGGGGTGTGAGCACGGGAGAGAGAAGAGGAGAGGGATGATGCGGTGTTTGGTCGGGGGTCGCCGGCTTCGGAGGTAGACGACGACAGCAGGGAAGGGGAAGGTTGGGAGGTAGGAGAGAGAGGGTGATGGCTAGAGGGGGAGGGAGAGAGAGATATATAGTATTAGGGTTTGGTAATTAGGGTTATGGTACAATTAGGGTGATTATACAGATTCTATTTGGGTTTGGGTGAACTAGCTAGGTAGTAACCAATTGGAAGAAAAGAAGCCAATAAGAGACAAATAGGCCATGAAATAAGTTTGAACAATAGACGAGATCAAGAACAAATTTTAGAACAAATAAATGAGAATATAAAGCTGAATAAAGGCAAAATGAACCACAAGAGAGAGAAGAACAACACACAATACAAAAGGAATGAAAATAAATACAAACAAAAATGCAATAAAATAATTAAGAACTGTACTTAAGAAAATCAAAAATACAATAATGAGAAATAGGGGTTACAAGTTCTTGAAAAATCTCGGTTAATTCTCCATAATAAATAGAGAGTGTCCCGCCATTTTGCCTTGCCGAAAAGGCTTTCTGGTTTAGAGGAAACACCTGAATCTCATCGGTTCCATCATAGAATGCTTTTGCAAAAGCATCCCAAATATCACGAGCAGTATGCAATCAAATGTATTTCTTCATGATCTTAGATTTCATGGACATCAACAACCATCCTTTCACTTTCTGATTTTCAGTATACCATTTGTCATAGGAAGCATCACTTTCAGTTGAAACTTTACTATTTCCTCGAATATACTGGATCTTTTCACGTCCAGCTGAGCCCAAACATCATATTTTGTTTCACCTAGAATTATCCCTGCATTAAAACCAGAGGATTGTACAATAATCGGTGTACTACCCATGTTAGCAACACAAGTAAACAACAGAGCTGGATAGAATACCCAACAACCGGATCTGATCATATCTGGCGAATACTTAGATCTGACTTCGAAATAATCTAAGATGAAGTTGATGGGTTCGACGGCGAAGTGGGGCGGTTGGGCAGTAAGCGGCGACGACTACGGTGGTTTGCTATGGTCGAGTTGTGGTAAGGCAGCAAATGTGGGGTCGAGATAGGGCTTCAGGTTGTAGATGGAGGGCAGGGGAAGGAGTCGGTCGACGGTGTTGTGGAGAGAATGGAGGAGGTGAGATCTGAGTGTTACGGTGGCTTGCTCTGGAGTCAGTGATGATCGGGATCGGATCGGGGCTGGAGTTGATCGGGGTTGCAGATGAAGTCGGGGATGTCGGGGATCGGGTCTGAGTTGATCGGGGTTAGAGATGAAGTCGATCGAGTCGGGTCAGGATGAAGGCTTCAGATCTGATCACCTCCGTCTCTTCTTCTTCTTCAACTGGCCTAGATCTTGTTAGGCTCTGATACCAAATTGAAATAAGATTTTGGGAATAAACATTATTTCTTATTCATCTTGCTTCTCTACTGTATACATCTATATATAAGAATTACATTCATGGAGGAGAAGAAAGGAGATTGAGAGAAGATTGAGGGGTGAGAGATTTGAGGAATCTGTTTCCTATAGATTAGGAAACAGAATAGACACATTAGCACTTACTATATTCAAACACCTTCAAGTTCCACCACCTAATTCTTGAGTTCCTAGTCTCCTTTCTTGTACATATGTATTTCCCAATCTTAATATCCAATACCATTAATCTATGTTGTGAGCTTAAACACTCTATCAGCATAACTTTACAATCTTTACTACATGTCAAGCGACCCACCTTTATAGTGATGAAAAAAATCAATCTGGCTCCTATTTGCCAAACTTTTAAAGGTTATCAAATGTTACTTCTTCTTCCTAAAATAAGTATTTGCTAGTATAAGATCATACGAAGCCGCAAAATCTAATAGAGCCTCTTCACCATCGTTCTTATTCCCCAATCCATGTTCTCCATGCACCCTTTCATATCCTATATTATTTTCTCCTACATATCCATTGAAATCTCCTCCTATAAATAGTTTCTCACCTAAGGGTACTCATTGAATTATCTCATCTATATCTTCCCAAATATTATTTTTAGCCTGTGCATCTAATCCTACTTGTGGTGCATAAGTACTAATGATATTAATTATGTTTCCCTCTAATACAAGCTTAATTTGTATTATTCTATCTCATTTCCTATTAACACCTACTACATCTCTTTTGAATTTATTATCTACTAAAATTCATACTCCATTTTTATTTCTAATTTTACCGGTATAATATAATTTAATACCATCTATCTCTTTAGCTTTCTCCCCTACCCACTTTGTTTCTTGTAAACAAGCTATATTAATATTCCTTCTAATCATGGTATCTACTGGTTCTATGCATTTTCATGTCAATGTTCCTATATTCCAAGTTGCTAACCTAAGCATATTTTTCTGGACTAGTTTCTTTACCCGCACACGTCCAGATTGGTGCAGGAACCCTTGCTCATTTTTCACCGCACCCAGGCACCGGTGCGACGCCCCTTGCACATTTTTTGAAGCACCCGGAGGCAGGCACAACACATCACTTCCAGGAAATGCGCTAGCATGTGCGCGTATACTATTAGGATTCATATTCATAGGATTTGACAAGGTTTTGTGTTGGCTGTCATCTGCCTAACGCAACCATCTTCCTTACCTGGTTTGTAGCTGAATTCCTGGCTTGAGACAGACAATGGCGGAGTTGTGTCTAAGCATCGTACTGACCCTAATTACCTTATTAAAGAACAACATCAACAATATTAAAGAACAGCATCAACAATAACCATGGGACATTGTCGTGGTCGCTAGTGTGAATAGCGACCACAGTTTATTGTTGTCGCTCGACCAGAGTTTTTTTAAAATAAAAAAAATAAAATTCAGAGAGCAAAAAATCTCTAGATTTCGTCAAGTGTCTCAATACAGTTCATTTAAGGTCATTAAGTTGATTAGCGATTTCATAAATACACTGGTCGTGAATAGGAATAGCAACTGTAAACAAAAATTTCATTTTTTTTTTTAAAAAGATGCCACTATTCTCATTAGCGACCTCCAAAAGAAAACGTCCGCAAATGAAAATAGTGGACACTGCTGCCGTGGCAGTAACTAGCCCACAAACCCTAAGGGCACGTTTGGAAACCCAAAAAACTAGGAAAATGAATGGAATACTGTGGATAGACCCATCTTATCCTATTCCACGGCCTGTTTGTTTTGAAAAAGAAAATAAAGGAAACAATTAAATATCATTCCCTAGGGAAAGATTTGAGCCGAATTCTATTCCAGCTCCACCCCCTCGGAAAGCTGGGTAAAGGAATGGAAACAACTAATTTTTCTTCAACTTAAATAAATAAATAAATATAAGACCAACTATGTTAAAAGAACTTCACATAAAATAAACGTTAAATTTCAGAAACCACCGAACTTTTTAATCAGAGAATAGTTTTTTTTTTTTTTTCCGCTTCCAGTTTCGGCAAATCACCTCGCCAACTTTTAGTACCGAACTAAGATCCCTCTTTCGGTGTAAATTACCCAATGTTCTTGATCCCGTTGATAATATATTTTTTACCCGATTCTTTTTTAAATTCAAATATCAAAAGTGAAAAGAATTAAATTACAAAAAAATAAAAAAAATAAAAAATAAGGTAAACTAATTAATTTTGGTTAGAGTGGGTGATTTTAGAATTAATAAATCTTTATTTTTTGGGAGTGTCAGAGGTATGTTTTTTCTCTCCAGGAAAACAATTTTATTCATTACTCAACCTAAAATGCAAAATGTCAGAAGTATGTCAATGTACAAATGTTATCAAAAGGTTTTTCAAAATGCCGTAATCCATAATATTCCATTGTTTGTCAAACAAGACTAGGGAATGGAAACAAAAAAAAGTCAATTTCATTCCACCAGTTGCCAAACACACACAACTTATAAAGTTAATTCATCCCTTTCCCTTTCTTTCCATTCCTCTCCATTCATTTTCATTCCATTCCTTCCCATTCCCCAACTTAAATGTTTCCGAACAGACCCTAATAGTTTGGAAAGTTTTGGAAAGTGGCCCAGAATTACAGATACTTTCAAAAAGTGGCATAGTACGGCAAAAAAATTGCCCTATTCTAGAACCAGAATCAGAACGTTCCGGTTAAACCTCGGATTCGAGCTCTCAGTCTTCTCCATCTCAATTCCAATGGATCAAAAGCGAGAAGGAAGCATCCTCGACGTAATCTACGAATCCGAAACCCTAGACTCTGTCGACGACGACAATGACGTCGACATGGCCGACGCCGACACCATCGCCGACATCGTCGCCGAGGAGGCGGAGGGCGGCAGAGAATCGCAACACGTGAACGAGAATCGAAACTCTATCAAGAACAAGAAGAAGAAGAGGAAGAAGAAGAACAAGAGGAAGAGCAATAACAGCATCACCGACGTCAATCGGTAAAAAATCTAGGGTTTTTGAAAGGTTTAATTTGTTTGAATTCAAGATTCTTTGTTGAAAATCAAATTGTCTCGATGTTAAGTTTGTGAATTTGATAATGTGCAGGTTTGTTATGGATACGTGTAGGCGTTTGAGGGAGAAGAAGTCGTACTTGGTCTGGAATGCGGTGGGGTGCCTTGGTGTGTCGGCGGTTAGTGATCTCATAAACGAGGTACTGTTTTGCTATGTTGCGCAATTGAATATATTGATTTATTCTATCGGGAAATATTAGAAGATATGGGATTGTAGCTTGGTAGAGTTGTCTAACATGGTATGAAGCACGAAGTCTTCTATTTGTAAGACGTGTCGCGTTGGACTCTAGTGTTAGACAGACGTAACCGACACGACACTGGCTATTGTAGTGTAGTTTTGTCAAATTTTACCCTTTGTTGTCCATGCTTCTTAGATAGAATATGTTGTCTTTTGGGGTAGTTTGGAGGAATCTGTAAATTCATAGTCCGATATCTTAGTTGGGATTTGAGGCTTTTGCATTGATCGGCATCTACTTATTCTCTATTTTACTTGTGAAAGTTATCAATTTTTCTTGTGAAACAAAAAGAAGATTCCAGAAGCTTTGACTTTATGCGGATTTTCGGCCTACTATGTAACAATTTAGCTTGTGTGTTGATGTTCTCGAAGATTTTTCTTGAGGTCCTTATTTGTGTTTAAGATCTTTTACTGTTCATTTGTATGCTCCCCGTATGAATTCTTGAGATTTTATCTGCTTCCAATGTTGATAATTGAGATAGATAGGAGAACTGTTATAGTATCAAACATGGTGCTATTTAGATATACTTGTTGCGTGTTTGATGCTTGTTATTTATTTGGATTTAAGAGTGCTTTAGCCGGACTTCAATTTTTGGTGAGTAATCTCCGCTAAAATTGCACTTTATCGTAATCTTGTTAATTTTTAGTTTTAGTTTTAGAATTGTTTATTTGTTAAGCATTTTATTTATTTGTATTTATCCTTTTTATGCTTTTCTTTATTAGTTTGAAGTATTTATATTTTCTTAAAATTTTATTTTATGCTTTTTTTAAACACAAAAGTCCTAAAATCTTAATCCCAGGCTTCCTGCTTCTTTGCTCTCTGCTTTTTGATTCAGTGACGTTTAGCTTGACCACATGGGGTAGTTGATGTAGACTTTCAAGTATTACTCAACAGGTGATATATAAGCGTTCAAAAATTTCCAAACCTGTATATTTGGAAGTTGATGTTTTTTGTTCGTTTTCTAAGTTGTAAACAAGGTGATCTGACTGTCCTTCTGGCCTTCTCTAAGTAATATGAATTTTTAGCCATGGTTTGAGGTTTCGGCCGTTTCGGGGCGATTTCGGAAGAATCCGTTCCGAAACGGAATGCCAAAACTCGGTATCAGCCGAAACTAGTATAAATAGCTTCAAAAAATAGAAGAGGATGGAATCCTTAGGTTGAAGCTGATTAGATGGAGGAATAAGGCAACTAAAGGTGGAAAAATTAAGGGAAAACATAATTTTTTAGTGTTTCGAACTCATATGATCCCGTTCCTGATCTGGATCGTGCTTGAAGATACACCGCCATTAGAGTATGGTCGCTATAGCTACTGTAGAAGGGAAGTTCGGTTCTGTTACGTATCAGTCTCTGGAGATCTCATATCAATCCCCTGTGAATATTTGTCTTATGGGGTTGTAATTGCAAAAGTGATTGTATTCTTTCTTTTAAGTCCCCTCATTAGATGCACGTGCACCACATGTAACACACACGTGTCACATAGGGATAGTTAGTTGGATTCGAGTGGGTCCCCCTTCCGACCGTCTTCTTCACTCGTTTTCTTCACTGTTCTTCAACACGTGTGATGCACGTAATAGCTTGGGTATAAATAATAAACCCACTGTGTAACAGAATTGGGTTATGAATAGAAATCAAGAACTGAGTTTACTGTTCATCTCTCTCCTCTTCTCATCTTGGTCCATACCCTAGGGTTTGCAGGTCCTTGCGATGTCGAGAAGACGACCCGCCTCATCCAACTACGCCGCCGGTGGTCGAGTTGGAACATTCATCCTCTTAATCTGCATCTTCTTCTTCTTCTTCTTTTTTCTTTTATTTACTTCTTTCTTTCTCACGGACGCGATGAAAGATCGATACGAAATAACGTCTCACTAAATTGAGGCAGCACGTATTGAGATGCAGGACATTAGGGCTTGGTTTTGAAATAAAAAGGTTCGTCGGGCCGGATGTGGTTTAAATCTGACCCGACCTAAGAAAATTATTATTAGATTTAGAGTTACAGTGGGTGAGATTTTAACTATGTCACGCCTAACCCATTACCCACTCGCTTAAACATAATAGAAAGGGTAATGCTACACCTACTGCCAAATCTACTACCTTTCTCTTTACTACCTTAGGTGGCACACTATTAGTGGAGGTTATTGTAGAGTAGGTGGTAGAAACATCCAATAGTAGTGTGCCACCTAAGGTAGTAGATTTGGTAGTAGGTGTAGCATTACCCTAATAGAAATAATTCAAAAACATGTTCTTTTCCCATTTTAATCCTTATATATGTATTTTTTAAAAGCTATTATTTAATTAAGTTTTACTATGCATATATATACAAATATGGAACAAAAACCGAAACCGAAACTCGGAACGAAACCAAACGAAACTAGTGAAACCTACCGAAACCTATCTATCGTTGAGAAGACAAAACCGAAACCTTGAACCTTGCTTTAGCATGGACATTTTATGTAGTTACTAGTTTTATTTATGAGGAAAGGCTAGTTACTAGTTGATGTAGTCCATTTACTATTATTACTCAATAGTCAATAGGTGAAACGCACAAACAAAATATTGTCCAAAGCCACATATTATGAACAAAGGGTTTATTTCTGTGCTTAAAAAAACTGTCAATATGCATAAGTGTGCTAGGCTGAGCTTGTATTGCATCTTGAATTTAGTAATTATTTTCTACGAGCAATTATATAATTTTGGTTATTTCCTTTTTGGCTTTGTATTTAGTGATATGTTGTTCATTGGAGTAATCTCCCTTTTCCCCCCTAAATATGCTACTTATCTGTAGTTTAAGCTAAGAACTTTTACCGTTACATTATTTTCCTAGATGGCATAAAATTTATTCTAACTACAATTTCATTGCAGTGACTTGAAATCTTACAATCTGTTGGTCTCTAGAAATTTAGTTTGTATCAGAGTGCAAACTAATCCTTCGTGTTTTACAGTATGTATGCAACCTTTGTGAGTTGTGGACTTCTTACTGATTTCCAAATGCAGGTTGATGTCATTCAAGGCTGTGGAGGACAGAAGACTGCTGATGGAAAGCGCTTCCGAAATGGTGGTGGAATTTTATGGAATATTTTGAAAACACGTGAGCCTAAGGCATACAAAGAAATAATGACAAAGGGGAGGGAGTTTGAGGTATGCATAAACCTTACATCTCAAAGTGTGTAATTTTCTTTTACTCATGGGATTCACAGTTAGATGTGCTGGCATGTTTAGCAAAAAGATTTGTTGCTTCTTGAAAAGAGCAGTGATTAATTGATTTCTCTTCATATGTTTCTTAACTTGTATTACACAAACCAAAATATCTAGTAAACAAAATTAGGGCCGAGGAATTTCGTTGTGAAATATCTTTCCTTATTTACCCATGCTCTCTGTTGTTGTAGCACTAATCTATACAGAAGTATCATGACAAACTTTACATATTGCATTGTAGTGTGAGGTATTCCACTTGCAGCTGCAAGTGTAACTTGTATTTGCAAGGGAACCAACACCCCCAAAACATGGTATTCGAAAGATCAAACTGTCAATCTTAAATTTTCAACTTTAGGTTAGAATGAGTGGGCCTGTAGTGTGCTTGCTCTGATGCTTAGGAACAATTTCATGAATAACAAAGCTGGCCAAAGAGAAAGTGAGAATTTGGCTTTATGGTGTTTTTACTGACCCGGTCTTCTTCCCTCTTTCTCTATTTCTTTCATTGTTCCTTTTACTGAGTTGGGCTTCCTCTTCTTCTCCTTTGCACCTTCACGTCGGTTTCGTCTTCCCATCTGCTTTTACTTCCCTTCTCATCTTCTCCACCTACTCTTTTGTCCTAAACTACATAGTATAACCTTAAATTTCTCCTTGTCCTCTAACTCCTACATGTCTTTCATTCTCTTCCAACACTAATGAAATTTGTAGTTTCAGAATCTCATCCCTCCCCCCGCCCGAGAAAAACACCCTAGTCCTTGAATGTTCATGCAAAAAGGAAGTGCATGGTGGTCAAGTTTTTGCCAAGCCAGCAGAATTGAGGACTATTAGGCAATGCATGATCAACTCTCTTATGTGTGAACCATTGGTGTGCTTCCCCAAATTATATAAATCAATTCAAATTTAAAAGAAAGAAAGAAAAAAAGAGCCCAAAAGTGATAAGAGGAGTTAGTGAGTCTGAGAATAAGATTAGTATTTATGTTGATAGATCTAGGAATCAACTGCCCAGTAAAGGAGAGGAATTGAGATGATTTTACTTTGTATCTACAGTATAGAGTGGCATATCATAAAAATTTGCTCACAGTAACTTACTTCTCTTCTCAGGACAGTTTGTGGATTGGTAATGGGAAATTCACATTAATTATGTTGAGATTATAGCTAATCAAAAGGGAGGAAAGCGTTAATGTAGACTCAAATGAGTAGTTACGTTAGCTTGATATAAAGAACTACTATGGGCTTAGCTGGCTCTGGCTTTGTTCTATTAGGAGCTTTGATAGCATGGTGCTTCAATTATGAACAATATTAGCCCTAGCGAACGGTGTAGTGATTGCAAATTAATATAGGTTTCAAGTATAATATGGTTAGGATCCAGTTAGATCGATGATACTTAATAGTATCATATATATTGCTTAATTTTGACGATCTTGTGCCCAGAAGGATTATTATTTGCAGAGAAATATGTATAAAAGATTTCGAAAACTTGAAGTAGTTATGCTTAAACGTCAAAAGAGATGGTGAATTATGGCCATTTTGTATCGTTTCTTTTGAGGATAACATAATAAAATATTCCTAGAGAAACTTGGAATTATGCCTCACACATCCTAAGATGGATAGCGAAAAGAATACATAAGTTGATGTGTTCTAATTCATAGACCCCTAATTCTAACTTCAAGTTATGTTTGACTACTTCCTGGGTACTTTGCATCCTCTATATACTCAGGTATTTGCATTACTTAGTTAAAGAAAAGATCACCCCCCCCCCCCCCCCCCCCCCAAATTTTTGCAACAATGTTAACTGATTCCCTCCTCATTTTTGTTGTTGTTCTTTCCTTCCCTTTCCTTTTTCTTTCTTTCTTGTACCCAAACTATTCTCTTTCAGTTTTGTCAGAGTAAGTCCTAAATTAAGTGTTCGCACTTGTGTATGGACATAAGTATGAATACTAGGATAGCATAGACCAGAAGATGTTAGTAGTGATTGATACGATTCTAGGACAGATGCTTTGCAACTGTAGGTTAAGAAGTGTGAGGGTTGCGGCTGAAAAGTGGATAGTTGAGGTGGCATAATTCATTAACAAGAATCGAGGAACCATTTGATGAATGGGACTTGCTATATATTTTATGAGAAAGCATCAAATGAGAACCAAGAAAAACTTGTTCCATCTTCATAGAGTGAATTTTATCTAATTCAAAAATAACAACAACAAAGTTTTTTTCTCAACTAGTTTGGGTCGGCTACATGAATCCTGGTTTTCCATTAAACTCGGTTTAGCGCAATATCTTCTGCAAGGCTACAAGCTTATCTTATTCAAAACAAATGATATAAAATTTATTTTATTCATCAGTGATATAGATTTATTTATACAGTCTAGGGGTCGGAGCTTGTTGTCTTATGGAGTAAAAATTGAAATTGCAATATTCATGTCGAAGTAACACTTCCATTCTTGAAAATGCACTTCAGGACATGGGTGACAAGTAAATCTTGGTAATTTTTTTGAAGGATGTGAGAAGTTTAGTTTTTATGGTGGAGATAACTTGTCATTAATAGGAAGAAAATATAATTTTTAGTTAATCTCAGATGGGTGAGTCAAAGTTTTTTATTTATTTTTTAATGTTGTATATTCTCTTTCTGTCTTTGCAAAGAAGATTTAAGAGAATTTAAAAGGTTGTGGCAACTAGGGGTAGATGGGGATAGCATACAATTTAGATTTTTGCACATATAGGTCAATTTGTTTTAAGTGGCGGAGAACAACAAGGCTAAGTTTTGCCCTATATAATCCAGGGTTGTGGCAATAGTAAGGAATTATTTTACTGTTAGCTTGACAGAAAAATCATTTGAATAAAAATTAGAAAGAAATGAGTGAAGAAAAAGGATTCATGTAGCTTACCCGTATTAATAGGGGCAAAAACTTTGTTCTTGTGGAGACATTAGGAATAATGTTGTTACCAACTAACAGAATAATTATTTGAATCTAAATTAAGAACTGAGTGGAGAAAAAGGATTCATGTAGCTTACCTCATGTTAATTGGGACAAAAAGTTTTGTCCTTCTGGAGAAAAGGGTGGGAATTTAATTTCACTCTGAGAGAAATTCACCGGAACAAGGTGGTTATAGAACCAATCCTGACTGTAATTTGTGACATTTGATTTACTACTTTGTTTCTGAGTGTTTTGCAGCCTGCCAAACACCACCCTTCACTATGTTCACATTGGCTTGGTCAGCTTCGACAGTGTTGCTTTGGTAATTTCTTGGACTTTCCGCTTGGAGATAGACCACATGCCTAGTTATGCTGAAAACAAAATTTCACTTGTTTTGTGATCTTACAAGTTTCTCTGTCTGGTATTTGTCAATTTTCTTTTAATTGAACCAATGACATAATATATCCACCCTAATAAAATCTTACACCCTCCACCATAATACTACTTACTACCTCTTTAGAACAAAGAAGATTTTATGGTTGTATATGGACTTGTGGAGACTGCCCATATAATGAGTAAAAAGTGGGTCCATGGACAAGCAGGTATATAATAACAATGTGTATTCTCGTGTTTTTATATACGTAATATGGGTACTACATAATCTTGTTTCTCTTTTCTCAGCTGTAATAATAGTTGTACAAAGTAGAAGACACTTCCTTGTTCTAATCAAACAAAATTAACTGACTGTTATAATTAATTTTCCCTTAACTGTAGAAACAACTGTGGCAGCCTAAAAGGAAGCAAATGACAAATAAGAATGAAAATGCAGCTTCTCGGGATAGTAGTTATCTTTCTGATGAGGCTACTGGAGGCGAAGTTTTGTTCGATTCTGATCATAAGCCAGAATTACAGCATGGGCTCGAGCCGCCATCAGATTTCAACAAAGAACGTGTACCTGTGCGTGATAGGATAAGAGTGCCGGTTTCATACGATGATCTGTTCGAAGAGGGTGAGATTCATGAATGAAAGGTGGTCGTACCCTACTGATAACAGCTCGTCAAGGTATTAACCACGCGTATTTTTCCTTAGACTTGTAAATATCAGTACCTTGCTTGTCAGCCTTAATGACGTGAAGTTTTTGTTTGGGCAGATAAAATCCTACACATGTATACTTCCCAGGCACTGAAGTAAGAGGCTGTTTCAGCTGGATGTGTTTTGATGCATTGGGCTTTAGTTTGCCAGGCTATTGGCTGCGTGTTACATCCAAGAAATATAGATCTCAAAATTATGTGAAAGGATCTATGTGAAAGCGCATATCTTCGTAGTATATATTTTGATTTAGGATCCTTCACTTATAATGGATGAACAAACAGGAAAAGAAGAAAAATTCTCTAAGAAACAGTTTT
Organism: Hemerocallis citrina; assembly: GCA_017893485.1. Lineage (NCBI taxonomy): Eukaryota > Viridiplantae > Streptophyta > Magnoliopsida > Asparagales > Asphodelaceae > Hemerocallis > Hemerocallis citrina. The sequence continues at coordinate 400,737,120 of CM030359.1, read as the reverse complement.
GTTTGTTGAGGCCTAGAAGTTTTTTACTTAAAACTGATACTGTTGATGAGTGGTTTTCTTTGTTAATTTCAAGCTCGAAGTGTAAACATCTATATACTTTAATTGATAGTGTTAGGCTACTTAGCTACATGAAAAGGTGTCTTCTTAAATTTCACACTGTCCTAATCCCAACTTTTGCTTATTAAGCAAAGGGAATGTTGACTAGAGCATGGTAACCATACAAAAGCTCAGCTCATGCAAATGAGAACTATTAATGAGATACTAATGTCAAACTATTACAGCTAAGTTTTATTGGATTCTAGAGAGAGAGAGTTACTTTTGCCTGTTGAGTGTTGACTGGTTATTGATTTATTATGTGAGAAGCAAGAGATGTTCAATTCGTCATGTGAACTGCCTTTTGTAACTTCGTCGTATATGCAATGCTAGTATATGGTTTCTAAAGCTTTTCTTGTTCCTTCCTGATATATGATAGATATGAGTGAAAAGCACTCAATTTTACAGCTTCGGAGTTTTATTAGTGGATGTCTCATATAGAGCTGGTTTCAGGTTCTATCAGGTCGGGTCTTCCACTATCTAGACCCGGTACCTCACGGGTCCAAAAATTGGATCCGAACACAGACTCGGACTTGGACTTGCAAGAACCGGGTCCAGGTTTAGGTCCTAGTTAAAAAAATCTACTCGTCGGGTCCGGTAGCAGGGAATAAATATTTGCACTTGAGTATTTTGGTACCCAATATCCTATTGTTCCAACAATTTTTGCACTTAAGTACATGAATAAATATTATATTTACACATCTATATTCATTAATTACTTTTATATGTATAACCCTATAACCCTATTATTTAATTCCATATTTTTCGGGGGTATTTTTTAACGGATTCGAGTCCGAGTCGGTTCAATTTTGAGCGGACCTAGACCTGAACCCGAAAGTTCATCAGGTCTTATTTCAGGATCCGGATCCGGACCCGTATAGATTGGGTCGGTTTCGGTCCAATGCCAGGTCAGATCCGGGAATTTGGTAAATGTGAAAGTGCTAATCTCATGGATTTTTTCCCCGAAGTAGGCCACTTTTTAAAATAAATTTTAAATCATACAATTTTTGAAACTAATTCCGAGAATAGACTAGTCCTAATAGGCCGCAATACCGAACTGCAGCTTTTTTGATTTCGTAGCTGCAGTTCACAACTGCGTCCCAAGTATATATCATACATATTTGCCTAATATGCTCGAAGATTTGGAAAAAAATTGATCAAGTGTAAAATGTGAAAAGATGTGGCCGCAATAGGCCTCGATACTACAGAGACCGCAGTTCACAACTGCGGCCTCAGTTATATAGTCGAATGGATATTGGAATGTTTTAAGAACTGTATCCCATCGACCATATAACTAAGGTCGCAGTTGTGAATTGCAGCCTATGTATTATCGAGGCCGCAGTATCCAACTGCAGCCTCCTATTTTTCCCATTTTACACTTGGGTATTTTTTCCCAAGTCTCCGAGCCTATTAGCCAAATATGTATGATATATACTTGGGGCGCAGTTATGAACTGCAGCTACGAAATTGAAGAGGCCACAATACACTACTACTGTCTATATAGTATCAAGGCCGCAGTACCCAACTGCGGCTTCCTATTTTTCACATTTTACACTTGGGCAGTTTTTTTTCTAAGCCTCCGAGCCTATTAGTCAAATATGTATGATATATACTTATGCCGTAGTTGTGAATTGTTGCCACGAAATCAAAATGGCCGCAGTTCGATACTATGGCCTATGAGAACTGATCTTTTCACGGAATTAGTTTTAAAAATGGCCTATTTTGAAAATTAGTTTAAAAAGTGGTCTGTTTTGGGAAAAATTAGTGGCCTGTTTTTGGAAAAAAAATTCTCGCATATCTGGAAAACTTAGGATGCCTGTCTACATTATATTCATATACACTATCATTCTATCATTCATGATGACCATTGTTTGAATCTTGAAAGCCTATTAGAATTTCATTATTGCATATTGCAGCTCTCTCTTCTCTAGAAGTGGATATTGATGCAGTTTGTTTCTGGAAGACGTGTGGATGCACCAGGTGTGAGTTCTTACTCGATTTGTATTTGAAGGAGGAAGCTCCTAATCAGACGACCCTCGGCTGGCCGAACGGTACCGGTGATAGGCTGGAGTGAGGCGAGGCTGGATGCTCGACTCGGATCAGGAGGCTCGGATCCGAGGTCTCGTGTACCTGCAGACGGTCTAGGAACACCGGAGTTGGTCCCGGTGGCAGACCCTCCGACGATCTAGTTAGTCTCTGAGAGAGAGTAGCAGTAACTAGGGTTTTGTGGAAGAAAGATCGATTACCTGCAGACAGGGGGGAGGGTCTGGTATTTATAGGGGAAGCCAATCGGGTCCAGGCCCATTTGGGGCTGGGTTCGGACCCGGTTACCCGAGTGGCTAAAGCGGTGGAAAGCCGGGCGGTATAGGACTGACGTGGCAGACGCCGGAGTAGTTTTCGGGCTGACGTGGCAGAGCTCTGGGCAGTTTTCCGGTGCTGACGTGGCAGATCTGAAGGATCAGAAAGAGCGCGCATCCTGAGGGGATCCAGTGGCCCAGGATGGGCCACGTTATTCCTGACCCATATCACAAGCCCCACGCTCCTGTAGGGCTGGGTGATCCAGCCGTGTAGGAGTGACTCTTTGCCTCTGGGGGAAGAGCATATGTTGGGGTAAGAAGTAGGATCTGTTGCTTCCCGAAGAGGCCAGGGGGTAGAAGGAAGGGACCCTTCATTGGATTCCGCATGGGAGGTCAAGTTTTTAGGAGAGAGGAGAGCCAAAGCGACGGTTGGTGAGGTTTTGGGTCGGCAGATGAGCCCTGAGGCTCGGCGGGCGAGCTCCAAGGGTCAGTAGACGAGCCCTAGGACTCGGTGGACGAGCTTCCCGAGGTCGGAGGGGGTCCCCTCGCTAGTTGGAAGAGCAAGGGGATGCCGAGATCTTATTGGGGGCTCGTTTTGTTCCGAGGGCCAAGGGTCGGCAGCCGAGCTCAGGGGGTCAATAGCCGAGCTCTTCGCTAGTTGGAAGAGCGAGGAGGAGGCAAGGCTTTCCTTTGGGTCTCCATTCGAGCGTAAGGGGTCGGCAGACGAGCTCCTCGCTAGTTGGAAGAGCGAGGAGGAGGCGAGGTCTTCTTTTGGAGCTCGGTTCGTCGAGCGCTAAGGGTCGGCAGACGAGCTTTTTTGGGTAAGAGGAGGGCTTAGAGGGGCTCGTGATTCCATCCGAGCTCCGAGCCCTTTGTGATAATTGGAGGGATGATGGGGCTCGCGATTCTATCCGAGCTCTGAGCCCCTCCTAATACCTGAGGGCATTTGGGGCTCGGGGCACTATCTGAGCGCTGAGCCCCTTTTGAACCAGGGAGTGCAGTTGGGGCTTGTGATGCCATCCGAGCTCCGAGCCCCCGGAAAATAGAGGAGGGTTGTTGGGGCTCGCGATGCCATCCGAGCTCCGAGCCCCCACCGAGAAAGAAGGTGGTATGGCTCGCGGTTTCATCCGAGCGTCGACCCTTCTGTGAGAAAGAAGGGGAATTACTGGCTCGCGACGCCATCCGAGCTCCGAGCCGATACTGAGAAAATAGAAGGCGGTATGGCTCGCGGTTTTATCCGAGCTTCGAGCCCCCACTGAGAAGCAAGAAGGGGGTATGGATTGTGGTTTCATCCGAGCATCGACCCTTCTGTGAGGAAGAAGAGGAATTATTGGCTCGCGTTGCTATCCGAGCTCCGAGCCCCCACCGAGAAAGAAGAAGGGGGTATGGCTCGTGGTTTCATCCGAGTGTCGACCCTTCTGTGAGATAGAAGAGGAATTAGTGGCTCGCGGTGCTATCCGAGCTCCGAGCCGGTATGGCTCACGGTGCCATCCGAGCTCCGAGCCCCTACTGAGAAACAAGAAGGGGGTATGGCTCGTGGTTTCATCCGAGCGTCGACCCTTCTGTGAGAAAGAAGGGGAATTACTGGCTCGTGATGCTATCCGAGCTCCGAGCCCCCACCGAGAAAGAAGAAGGTGGTATGGCTCGCGGTTTCGTCCGAGCGTCGACCCTTCTGTGAGATAGAAGAGGAATTACTGGCTCGCGACGCCATCCGAGCTCCAAGCCGATACTGAGAAAATAGAAGGCGGTATGGCTCGCGGTTTCATCCGAGCATCGACCCTTCTGTGAGATAGAAGAGGAATTACTGGCTCGCGACACCATCCGAGCTCCGAGCCCCCACCGAGAAAGAAGGTGGTATGGCTCAGGGTTTCATCCGAGCGTCGACCCTTCTGTGAGATAGAAGAGGAATTACTGGCTCGCGACGCTATCCGAGCTCCGAGCCCTCACCGAGAAAGAAGAAGGTGGTATGGCTTGTGGTTTCATCCGAGCTCCGAGCCCCCTACTGAGGAGTAAGAAGGGGGTATAGCTCGGGGTTTTATTCCGAGCGTCGACCCTTCTGTGAGAAAGAAGGGGAATTACTGGCTCGCGACGCCATCCGGGCTCCGAGCCGATACTGAGAAAATAGAAGGCGGTATGGCTAGCGGTTTCATCTGAGCTCCGACCCCTCTGCCTTGTGGAAAAAAGCATTTTTTTGGAGGAGATGAAAGAAGCCTGGGGGTAGTGGGGTAATTTTTACGTGTATTGCTGACGTCATGGGCGCAAAGATCAAAGCATTTTTAGATCTTGGTAGTTAAGATCCAACGGCCAGATCTTTTTTGCGAAAATCGAGGAGTCGCTTTCCCCTTTAAAATCCCCTTTCCCCTCATTTCTTCTTCTTCACTTTCATTTTTCACTTTCCAAATTAAGCAAGAGTAGAATTCTTACTTGCCGTCGGTGATACTTTCCGGTGATCGTAACTTTCTACGCTCCAGGTTAGTATTTTTCTTTTAGTAATGTCGCGAACTCAATCCGGGTCCGAGGCTAGCTCGTCAAGTCGTTCTGCCGAGGAATCAGAGCAGGAAACGTCCTCGTCCTTGAGCAAGTACAAGGTGAAGGAGGAAGTTCTTACCGACCCTGATTCAGACAGTGGTGATGATGTTGTCTTTGTGGTGTCCCCGTTGAGGTCCAGGAGACCGGGGAAGGAGCCCATGGAAGAGGGTCACGAGGAGGAAGAGGATGAGGGGGACGGTGAGGACGAGGAGGAGGAGGAACCGGATCAGGAGTTGGATGATGATGAAGAGGAGGGGGACGAAGATGATCAGGTCACCGAGGGTGATGAGGAAGACGAGGGAGACGAGGAGGAGGAGGTCGACGAACAGGAGGCTGGTCAGAGTATGGCTGGGGGGCCGACTGGGGTCGGAGAAGATCTTCCTCCACTACCCCCTTTGTCGACGTCGTCCCCCGAGCGTAAGGCTCGCCCTCGTCGGAAGAAGAAAGCCATGACAATTCTCCACAGTCCTTCCTCGCCCGACGAGTATGCGCCAAGATCGGGTCTCGATGTTCCCCCGGTCTCCTTCAGGAATCCAGGGTCGATTCGTATGTATCCTGACGATATTAAGGACATCCAACCGATCCCTCCCGTGCCAGGTGAAGACACTCGGGTGAAGATCCGCGCAGATAGCATCCCGAGCATCCTGAAGCCGGAGTACCTCAACATTATCAGGGCTGCCTACTACATTCCGCGGGAGTTCGAGCTCTGCCTTCCGAGCCCGGGTATTCGGCCAACCACGGCTCTGGCGCCAGGGTATTGTATGTTTCCTGAGGATGCCTTCCTCTCGGGGCTGAGGCTGCCCCTCCATCCCTTTGTGAAGAGAGTTCTGAACTGGGCGAAGCTGTGCCCCATGCAGTACGGTCCGAACTTCTGGAAACATTTAGTCTGCTATATGCTGAAGTGTCAAGAGAAAGGAGTGAGGCCGAGGCTGACCTACTTCCAAGCTATTTTTGGGATTGGTTCGCTCGGAGATCAGGAGGGGATATTTTACTTTTCGCCGAGGCCGCATAAGAAGGTTATGCACTTTCACCCGGACTCGATAAAGGCGTGGAAGGAGAAGTATTTTATGGTTCGGACTGAGGGGTCTTTGGGAATCCCGACCAGGTGGAACTTCGTCAAGCCGAAGCACAAGCCTCCAAGGAAGAGCGACCTGACTGCCAAAGAGTGGAAGAGGGTGGAGAAGATCACTGGGGGGCATAGTATAGCGTGGCCTCGAGTGACCGAGATACACCTCGCCCGGGCCGGACTGAGTCCTGCCGACCCCAGTATGTCTCTTTCCGAATATGTTCATTTCCTGCCTTCGTGTTAACGTTAGCTTTTCTTCTGTGTTTTTGTAGGGATGACCACCTAGCAGGCGGACGCCAAGAAGTTGTTGCTTGCTGTCGCTGATAAGGCGAGGGCAGAGAAGAGGAAGAAGGCCGAGCAGGAGAGGATAGCGGCCGAAAAGCAGAAACTGGCCGCTCAGACAGGGGCCTCTTCCCAGGCGCCGGCACTGGCGGCCGAGGAGCCTTCCCCGGCGAAGAGGGCTAAGAAGCATCACTCTCAGTCCTCCCACTCGTCGAGGGGGGCTCGGGATGCCGCGGGGGGTTCGAGCAAGACCGTGGATGCCCCGGAAAAAAGACTTCCCCCCCTCCGTCCGTCTGCCGCGGAGATGGTGAGCCAGCATGGCACACTGCCGTTTGCCCCCGACTGGTCGATCGTGCGGGGCAATTCTCTGCTCGATGCGCCTGTGGCGGTCGATTTCGTCTCGAAGGCCGCCACCGAGCGCGATCGGATGGCCTTGGCAGTGCAGACGGCCGATCAGGCCTATATGCGGTGGGCCCAGTCAACCCTCTCGGTAAGTTGGTTTGGCTCTGTCGTACTTAATGACTTGGATTTCTCTTTCTGATCTTTCTCTTCTTCGGCCAGGCGATGCTCCATGGCCAGCACTTCCGCAAGTTCCTGGAGAAGGAGATTATCATCGAGCGGCAAAATGCGGAGAAGTACCTTCGTGACCTGAACAAGGCCACAGACGAGCTGAAAGAAGCTCGGTCGATGATCGCCGTCCATGAAGCCCAGATAGAGTCGCTCATCCGGATCCACAAGCAGGATCGGGAGGACCTTGCGGCAAAGATCGCGGCCGAGGTGGCGAAGGGGAAGAAGGCACTGGAGGAGATGGAGTCGGCGTTGGGGGAGACCGTCATGGTGGCGCAGGATGAGGCGTACGAGCAAGCCAAGTCCCATTTTAGACATATCTACCCCGAGCAGAACGTGGACCATCTCTCCTACGGATGGGCCCCTAACCTTCCTATCACCCCGGGAGGTGACGACGCGGGGGGCAATCAGAACGAAGAAGAGGTGCCACCCCACCCTCAAGAATAGATCTTTCTCTTTTTTCTTTTTGATGTAAATGCCTTGGGCGGACTGGCCACCGCGATTTTTTGTACCGAACTTTTTGAAAGTAATGAAATATATTTTTTGGGCCGATTCTTCCATACTTGTGTTTTTTGTGATGTTTGTTCTCATCTTTTGATAGACGCACGGGACCTATGTCGCCTTCCCCGTTGTTGCCGAGGTGCCCTCAGATCGAGTGGGGGAGTGGGCCACGAAGGTGGCTTTGCTTCGTCAACAGAAGCAGGCTCGGGACCGAGCCGCCGCCGTTGACTATTTTATGAACAAGTCCAGGGAGCTCGGCTTGGAGCTGGCGCGTCTGAAAAAGGCCGTAGCCGACCGGGACTGGTGGGTTATCGAGACAGGCTGGTCCCTCGGATGCTTCGAGTGGGAGTTCGGCTTCGGAGTCCGCCCTTTGTGAAGCCGTAGTCGAGAAAGAGCTGGAGATTCGCAGGCTGAAGCTGTTGTTAGGCGCTGGTCTGATAGAAGGAGCCGGCAATGCGACCCCGGGGTTGCCTCCGATATTGGAAGATGCTGGAAGCTCGGTGGCGGGAGTACATTCGCGGGCCAGTTCGGCCGATCGTGAGAGGAGCCCCGAATTCGAGTTTCCCGCCGAGTGTGAGTGAGTTGGGTTTTTTTTCCTTGTATTTGTACCTTGTATTTGTACTGATGTTCATTGAGTTGTAAGCAATGAGTAATCAATAAGAACATTCATTTTTCGGAACCTTGATTGCCTCGGGTGCCGAGGGTGGTCGGTGTGACAGCTACGAAGGGTCGCTACTGACACGACTGCGTCATTAATTGCGACGTTTCGTATTCCCATGAGCATTTATGGCGACATTTCGCCTTCCGCCGTTTCGTATTCCTAGATGCAATAAATGGTGGCCTTAGGGGGCTATATAATCCCCACCCCCCATTTAGGTTGTTAGGCAGTTAGTTGCTTGATTAGGGTGCCTGCGGAAGGCGGGCGCCCAGTGAACACACTTTTTCCACATGCTCCGGATTGGAGGCACACCGATCACCCTCGGACCATTCGGGGTACCGGCCGTTAGAGCCATGGGACCTCGGGTTGTTCGCTGGTGAGCGGTGGGCCGACCGATCGTTTCGGGGGTTCGGAGAGAGCCGAAGCATGGTGGCTCTTTTGCCGTCCTCGAACAGTTCGGGGTTTAGGGTTGTAAAAGCCGTAAACCCCGAGTTGTTCGCGGGTGAGAGGGTGGTCAATAATTCGACCCGGAGCTCGGGGCATCTGCCGAAGGCGGATGCTCTAAACCTAATAAAATTTTGTCAACACATGGTTGTGGCTCGTAACCGAGCGTAGTGGTCGAGCGGCTTTGAATAAAGCTGCGGTCTTGCTCCGGTTGGTTGAGCCCCCATGTTTGCGAGAACCAGCTGCTAGAGTAGCGGGGTGTCACTGCCGAGCGTTAAGGTCACGGTGCCTTGGAGAAGGCACCCGTCTTGCTCGGGATCGACGGCGAGTCCCTGCACATATTCTTAAGGAGAGTCAGTGCGGACGTGACTGGCGGATGTCACCTCGCATAGGCTGATGAGCTTGAAGAAGCCCAAACCGAGCGAGGGACGGATGTCAAGCCCACATACCGGTGAGAGACAACTACGGGCGTAGCAAAAGGTCGCCGCCGAGCGTCAAGGTCGCGATGCCTTGGAGAAGGCACCCGCCTTGCTCGGGGTCGATGCCGAGCTTCCGCACATGTTCTCAGGGGGAGACGGTACGGACATGGCTGGTGGATGTCGCCTCGTACATAGGTTGATGAGCTTGAAGAAGCCCAAACCGAGCGAGGGACGGATGCCGAGCCCCCATACCGGTGAGAAAGACAACTGCGGGCGTAGAAAAGGGTCGCCGCCGAGCGTCAAGGTCGCGGTGCCTTGGAGAAGGTACTCGCCTTGCTCGGGGCCGACGCCGAGCTCCCGCACATATTCTCAGGGAGAGACGGTGCAGGCGTGGCTGGCGGATGTCGCCTCGTACATAGGTTGATGAGCTTGAAGAAGCCCAAACCGAGCGAGGGACGGATGCCGAGCCCCCATACCGGTGAGAAAGACAACTGTGGGCGTAGCAAAGGGTTGCCGCCGAGCGTCAAGATCGCGGTGCCTTGGAGAAGGTACCCGCCTTGCTCGGGGCCGACGCCGAGCTCCAGCACATGTTCTCAGGGAGAGACGGTGCGGGCGTGGCTGGCGGATGTCGCCTCGTACATAGGTTGATAAGCTTGAAGAAGCCCAAACCGAGCGAGGGACAGATACCGAGCCCCCATACCGGTGAGAAAGACAACTGCGGGCGTAGCAAAGGGTCACCGCCGAGCGTCAAGGTCGCGGTGCCTTGGAGAAGGCACCTGCCTTGCTCGGGGTCGACGCCGAGCTCCCGCACATGTTCTCAGGGAGAGACGGTGCGGGCGTGGCTGGCGGATGTCGCCTTGTACATAGGTTGATGAGCTTGAAGAAGCCCAAACCGAGCGAGGGACGGATGCCGAGCCCCCATACCGGTGGGAAAGACAACTGCGGGCGTAGCAAAGGGTCGCTGCCGAGCATCAAGGTCGCGGTGCCTTGGAGAAGGCACCCGCCTTGCTCGGGGTCGACGCCGAGCTCCCGCACATGTTCTCAGGGAGAGAGGTGCGGGCGTGGCTGGCGGATATCGCCTCGTACATAGGTTGATGAGCTTGAAGAAGCCCAAACCGAGCGAGGGACGGATGCCGAGCCCCCTTACCGGTGAGAAAGACAACTGCGGGCGTAGCAAAGGGTCGCCACCGATCGTCAAGGTCACAGTGCCTTGGAGAAGTCACCCGCCTTGTTCGGGGTCGACGCCGAGCTCCCGCACATGTTCTCAGGGAGAGACGGTGTGCGATCGGTTGTTTGGTTGGATTGGATGCACGTTGCTATCAATCCTACAAGTTGGGTCCTCCGGGCACCGAGCCCCCAGTATTATAAGTGGAGTTTTTACGGCTCGTGGTTCCATCCGAGGGCCGAGCCACAAGCTTGTAAGAGAAGCTGTCCTGGCTCGCGATTCCATTCGAGGGCCGAGCCAGAAGCTGGCAGGAGAAGTTGTTTTGGCTCGCGATTCCATCCGAGGGCCGAGCCATAAGCTGGCAGGAGAAGCTGTTCTGGCTCGCGATTCCATCCGAGGGCCGGTGCGAAACATTTTCTCTACTTGTAACAAATTAAGAAGCCATAGGCTTGTTTTAAGAAAGCTGGCATATTTCAACAAATCAAAGTTTTACAAAAGACAAGGCACGACGTGCCGATTACAAACTTAGCTATTTACATGGAGCCTACTCTCCGAAAAAATTGATGATGTGTTCGGCGTTCCAGGGTCTCTTGATGGGCTTGCCTTCGGGGTTTGTCAGGCGATATGTGCCCGGTCGTACGACCTCTGATACCTTGTAAAGGCCCTCCCAGTTTGGTGCCAACTTTCTTTTCTGGCCGGGGTTGGATACCGCCAGATTTCGGAGGACAAGATCTCCGAGTTTGATGTCAGTTGGGCGCACCTTCTTGTTGTAGAACCTCTTGATCCTCTGCTGGTAGATACTCCTTCTAATGGCCGACTTCTCCCTGACCTCGTCAATGAGGTCCAGGTCGGCTCGTAGCTGTAAAGAGTTACTTGCCTCGTCGAAGGCCATGATCCGGGGAGAGGGAATCCCTATTTCCAGGGGAATGACGGCCTCTGTGCCGTACGTCAGATTGAATGGCGACTCACCTGTCGGATCCTCTTCATCGTTCGGTAGGCCCAGAGAACACTTGGAGTTCGTCGACCCATATCCCCTTAGAGGAATTATCGAGTCGCTTCTTGAGTCCGTCGAGGATCTGACGGTTTGCGTTCTCCGCCTGCCCGTTGGACTGGGGATGACATACTGAGGAGAAGCGCTGCTGGATCCCGAGATCTTTGCAGAACTTGCGAAAATGCTTGCATGCGAATTGGGTCCCATTATCTGTGACGAGCACTTGAGGGATCCCGAACCGACAGACGATGTGCTTCCAGAAGAATTGTTGAGTCTGTTGCTCGGTGATTGTTGCTAATGGGTCCGCCTCTATTCATTTTGTAAAGTAGTCGATCGCCACAATGAGAAACTTTCGTTGCCCTGTTGCCTTTGGAAAGGGGCCTACCAGATCCATTCCCCACATGGCAAAGGGGGTCGGACTGGCCATTGAGCGGAGGTTTGCTTGCGGAGCCCTTTTGATGGGCGAGAACCTTTGACAGGGACCACATTTCTTGACAAGGGTTAGGGCATCTTGCAACATGGTGGGCAAGTAGTACCCGTGATTCAAAGCCTTCCGCGCGAGCGAGCGGCTTCCCATGTGGCATCCGCCGATCCCCTCGTGTAGCTCCTTGAGAGCATATTTGGCTTCATCTGGAGTGAGGCAGCGGAGATAAAGTCGGCCATCCGAGGTTGTGTAGGACCTTTTGAAGAGTGTTGAATTGATCATTGTGAATCTTTCTGCTCGGGCCCTGACCCGTCTTGTCTCGGCTCAGTCTTCGGGGAGCTCTCCCTTGACGAGAAATCGCCTAATAAGAGTGGTCCAGTCGTCGGGGGGAGCTCCGTCTTCAATACACAGGACCTCCGGGATGTCGATGCTTGGCTTCAACATGACTTCGATCAGGACCGTACGGTCGAGGCCTTCGAAGGATGAGGAAGCCAGCTTTGACAGGGCGTCAGCCTGGACATTCTGTTCCCGGGGGATCCTCAAAACAGCCGACTCGTCGAAGGACGTCAGTAGGCGTTGAACTACAGTTTAGTACCGGACCATTCGATCGTCACGGGCCTCGTACTCCCCGGTAATCTGGTTGACCACGAGCTGGGAGTCGCTAAAAGCCTTGATCTGTCTGGCACCGGCCTGATGAGCCAGGGTGAGCCCGGCGATCATGGCCTCGTACTCGGCCTCGTTGTTGGAGGCCGGGAAGTTGAGGCAGAGGCAGTATTGGAGAAGAAAACCATCTGGTCCTCGTAGAATAATGCCAGCTCCGCTACCTACCTCGTAGGAGGAGCCATCGACGTAAACTTCCCACATCTGGTCGGCCTCCTTGCTCGCGGGATGCTCGGAGATGGTGCATTTCGTGATGAATTCTGCGAGGGCCTGCCCCTTGATGGTTGTTCTGGGTTGATAGCCAATGTCATACTGGCTGAGCTCGATCGACCATTTAACGAGTCGACCCGAGCTCTCCGGCTTGTGGAGCACGGCTTTCAGGGGTTGGTCTGTCAGTACCTGGACCGAATGAGATTGAAAATATGGTCGGAGTTTTCGCGAGGCCATGACCAAGGCGTATGCCACTTTCTCCATCCGAGAGTATCTGGTCTCGGCGTCGAGCATGACCTTGCTGACATAGTATAGAGGCTTTTGTGATCCCTCTTCCTCCCGAACGAGAACGGCGCTGAGCACCTTCTCCGAGGCTGACAGGTAGAGTCAGAGTGGCTCTCCCGGTTCGGGCTTACTGAGGAGGGAAGGGTTCGCGAGGTACTCCTTCAATTGGGCGAAGGCCTCTTGCTGTTGGGTACCCCACTCGAACCCTCCGGTGCCGCGCAGGGCTTTGAAGAACGGAAGAGACTTCTCTCCAGACTTAGAGAGGAAACGGCCGACGGCCGCCAGTCTTCCCGTCAGCCACTGGACCTCTTTGATGTTCCTGGGAGGGACCATGTCTATTATGGCCTGGATCTTTTCGGGGTTCGCCTCAATGCCTCGCTGGCTGACAATGAAGCCAAGAAACTTTCCCGAGGAGACGCCGAAAGCGCACTTGGCCGGATTGAACCTCATGTTATGGGTTCGAAGGACCCCAAAGGCCTCCTCTAGGTCGGCGACGTGATCCTCCCCCGCTGGCTCTTGACGAGCATGTCGTCGACGTACACCTCCATATTGCATTCGATTTGCTCCTTGAAGACCCGGTTGACGAGCCTCTGATAAGTGGCACCGGCGTTCTTCAGCCCGAAGGGCATGACCCTGTAACAGTATAGCCCCTGGTCTGTGACGAAGAATGTCTTGGCGATGTCAGGAGGGAACATGCGGATCTGGTTGTAGCCTGAGAAGGCATCCATGAAGGATAGAAGCTCGTGACCCGATGTTGCATCGATAAGAGCATCGATTCTGGGGAGGGGGAATGGATCCTTGGGGCACGCCTTGTTGAGGTCCGTAAAATCTATACAGATCCTCCAGCTTCTGCTCGCCTTCTTGACCATGACGACGTTCGCCAGCCACTCGGGGTAGCTGACTTCTTGGATGAAGCGTGCGGTCAGGAGCTTGTCGACTTCCGCATTTACCGCCTGTTGTCGCTCCGGAGCGAACTTACGTCGCTTTTGGACAACCGGCTTCGACCCGGGGATCACGCTGAGTTTGTGCATGATGAGATCCTCGGAGATACCGGGCATGTCAGAAGGCTTCCAGGCGAAGAGGTCGACATTGCAGCGAATGCAGGTGATGAGGGCGGACTTAAGGTGAGAGGTGAGGGAGCAACTTACTCGAAAGTGCTTCGACGGATCCCCTGTCTCGAACGAGACATCTTCTAGCTCGTCTGCCGACTCGGGCTCTGGCTGGGTCCTCTGGGGCTGCATCTCGACGGCGTCGAGGGGAAACACGCCGCTCCCGATTGCTGTTATGTAGCATGAGCGAGCAGCTTCCTGGTTCCCCCGGACTACTCCTACTCCGGTATTGGTAGGGAACTTCATCTTCTAGTGATAAGCCGAGGGGACAGCTTGGAGGGACCAGAGGCCCGGGCGACCGAGTATTGCATTGTAGGCTGCCTTGACGTTTACCACCATAAAGTCCATGGACTCGGTTCTTCGGTTTGGAGTTGTACCTGCCGTGACGTCTAGTGTGACGATCCCCTCAATTGTTACAGGGACGCCCGAGAACCCGTGCAAGGTGTACCCCGCCGGCTTTAGCTTGTCGCGGGAGAGTTTTAGGTTCTCGAAGGCTTTGAGAAACAGAATTTTGACCGAGCTCCCATTGTCCACAAGGATTCGTCGAGCGTCAAAATTGGCCATGCTGAGGTTGATGACGAGGGTGTCGCAATGAGGGAGCCGCACCCCCTCCAGGTCTTCCCCCGAGAAGGAGACAAGGAGTTGCTGGATCTGAGGGGGGAGAGGACCTTGGACGGCGTTAACATCCCGGATGAACGCCTTGCGGGAAGTGTTGGACTCCCCTCCCATGGGCCCTCCGTGGACGTAGTGTAATATGGCTTGGCCTTCAGGCTCATCAAGCTCCTGCTCTCGCTCGAGGAGTTGCCGGGGAGCTTGAGGAGGAGGTGGAGTCCTCCTGTTCCTCGTGTCCCTCTGTCCCCGAGCTTCCTCTCGCTTGTACTCCCGGAGGTATCCTCGCTGAATGAGGGCCTCGATCTCATCTTTCAGGGCACGGCAGTGATCCGTGTCGTGCCCATTGTCTCGGTGGAAGCGGCAGTAGAACCGCTGATCCCTTTTCTTGCTGGTATTGTTGGACGGACGAGGAGGGTAATGGACGAGGTCCCTGTCCTCAATCGCCAGGAGAATGGAGGACACATTTTGGGTTAGCGGGGTATACCTCTCGAAGCGAGGGACCGGCGGGACTTTCTTCATGGCGCCCGCGTCCCTTGAAGCCTTCTTTGACGGCTCGACTTCTTCGGCCTTCCGCTTTCCCTTCCTAGGGGCCTCCCTGGACTCTTCTGGGTTTAGGACCTCTTCCACCCTGATGTACTTCTCGACCCTGTTGAGGAGGTCGGGAAAATCGATGGGGGGTTTCTTTGCCAGAAAGGCTTTCAGCTGTCCATGACGGACGTTGTGCCGAAATGCCGCAAAGGTGATGCCAGGATCGAGGGAGGAGACCGACCTTGCCTCTGCGGTGAATCTCCGGACGAACACTCTGAGCGACTCCCCTTTCTTCTGCCTGAGTCCAAGTAAAGAAGCGCTTGTCCTCTCGGCCTTCCGGCTGGTGACAAAGTGGGCAAGGAAATTGCCCTCCAGCTGGTCGAAGGAGTAAATAGAGCCGGAGATCAGCTTGGAGAACCATTCCCGAGCCGGGCCCCAGAGGGTGGCAGGGAAGGCTCGGCACAGCAGGGGATCCAAAGCGCTGTGAATCATCATCAGGGTTTTGAAACCCTCCATGTGATCAGCAGGATCTCCCTCGCCGTCATAGGTCTCGAACTGAGGTGGTCGGAAATTTCGGGGTATTTCTGCTTGGAGAATGAGGGGGGACAAAGGAGGTCGGACA
This sequence comes from Hemerocallis citrina, assembly GCA_017893485.1. Taxonomy (NCBI): domain Eukaryota; kingdom Viridiplantae; phylum Streptophyta; class Magnoliopsida; order Asparagales; family Asphodelaceae; genus Hemerocallis; species Hemerocallis citrina. The sequence goes on along the minus strand of CM030359.1, from coordinate 400,721,658 downwards.
GGTCTGTACCCTGAGCCGCTCCAGGACCGTCGTCGCCTATGTGGTCGATTCGATCCTCCATTTCTTGGAGGCGCCTTAGGAGATCGCCATCGTACTCTGGTGGGATTGTTGATGGGCGGGACACGCTGACCTCGGCGTTCGTCCTAGTTTGAGAATGGCGGACATCCTCCTTGTTGGGGGCCCCTCGAAGGGCCCCCAGGATTTCCCTCCGGAAGTCCTGGAACTCCTGGTGAGTGACTGGGGCTCCCTCGACCCGGTTCGGTCGAGCCGCAGGTTACCATCCGACTCGGCTGAGCGCTGGCCTCCGCCTTTGGGACGGTGGTTTTGGGTGGTTCGGGGCCGAGTTGGAAGCGGCCCTTCCCCTGCTGCAGCTAACTTGCCGGTTGATGATTACACCCCGTAAGTCGGGCTGGGCCGGACGGGAGGCACTCGGCTGGGGTCCTCGACAGGGAGCCCCGTGATTGGATGCGTGTGCTTCGGCGGCGGCACCCGGCGGGGGTAAGTCCTGCCGAGGCGCGGAGGTAACAGCCTTCTTGGCTTTGGGGGCCATGGGAGCTCGGCTGTCGTGGTACCTTGATGGTCGGGCTCGGGTCGGCTTCTAAAGTATCTTTCCCACAGACGGCACCAACCTGATGCGGTTTGTTTCTGGGAGACGTGTGGATGCACCAGGTGTGAGTTCTTACTCGATTTGTATTTGAAGGAGGAAGCTCCTAATCAGACGACCCTCGGCTAGCCGAACGGTACCGGTGATAGGCTGGAGTGAGGCGAGGCTGGATGCTCAGCTCAGATCAGGAGGCTCGGATCCGAGGTCTCGTGTACCTGCAGATGGTCTAGGAACACCGGGGTTGGTCCCGGTGGCAGACCCTCCGACGATCTAGTTAGTCTCTGAGAGAGAGTAGCAGTAACTAGGGTTTTGTGGAAGAAAGATCGATTACCTGCAGATAGGGGGGAGGGTCTGGTATTTATAGGGGAAGCCAATCGGGTCCAGACCCGTTTGGGGCTGGGTCCGGACCCGGTTACCCGAGTGGCTGAAGCGGTGGAAAGCCAGGCGGTATAGGGCTGACGTGGCAGACGCCGGAGCGGTTTCCGGGCTGATGTGGCAGAGCTCCGGGCAGTTTTCCGGCACTGACATGGCAGATCTGAAGGATCAGAAAGAGCACGCATCCTGAGGGGATCCAGTGGCCCAGGATGGGCCACGTTATTCCTGACCCATATCAGATATAATATTGCATGAAATAAGACAAGCTTGCCAAAATTAGCAGAGACTATGTATGTACATGAATCTAGAACACTTACATAATTTGACTTGAGATGATGTTATAATATATATGAGCCATTAATAAGAAAGAGCAAGTACATACAAAACTTAGCATGCAACTTGATATTAGGAATACACAATTCCACATTTGGGGAATTTTTTTCCATATTGACCCACTTTAAAAAATATTGACCAAACTGACCCATTTTTGAAAATGTTTATCTAACTAATTCAGTTTTGGACACGTCTCTTGGCAACAACGACATCTGTTATTTGTATGTCGTTGTTGTCAAAAGCGACATTTGTAAAAAAACAAAATTTCCATGCCGCTTTCTAGAGTAATGATATCAATTCATTTCCTACTCAATCGTGAACTTCTGACTTAGAAAAAAAATACAAGTGTCAAAACATCTCAACATTGATGCTCCTATCCCCAACAACGATATTCTCATACAGATGCTGTTATTGGCGACAACGGCATCAGTTATAATAGTTATTAAATATAAATAGTGGTCCCCTCTTCTCCTTCCCCTTTCACTTTACCTCTCTCTCCCTCCACTCCTGAACACAAAACCCTAAAACCCTATATCTCACTTCTTCTCCTTCAATTTGTCCTCTTTCAAATCCCCAAATAATTAACTAAATACTTATCCATAAACCTTAATTCCGATTTCCTCATCGCCTCTCTCCGTTCACTTGGATCTCAGAGTCGGTTCTTCGAACTTCTCACCTTGAATCCCAAATTGTGCTAGGTATTCCAATATCCTAAATTTCTTTAAAAATATTCACTTTTTGATGTATTGAGATTTATATTGACAATGTATTATATGAGATATTCTGGAAATTGATATGAGTAGTAGTATGAATGGAAGTGAAATTTTTTTATATACTAGAATTGACAATGTAGTATATGAGAAGTTGTGAAAATTTTGTATAAACTAGAATTGCTACATTTTTTTAAATTAAGATGTTTTTTTTTGTGTGTGTATATGTTTTTATGTTGATACGAGATTTATATGTATGTATGCATATAAATATGTAGTGCACTGAGATGTTATGAAGATTGTTATGAGTAAATGTATGATACGAGTATTGAGACATGCTTTCGGTATTCATATGAGTAGTATATTGGTTTGAGTACTCAATCGTCGAATTTTAAATATATGGGAATTGGTTTATTTTTCAAAATATTGAAGATTTGTGTCCTTATGAATGGAAATACATAGTGTGTTTAGATGTTGTCGATATTGATATGAGTAGTATATTGAAAGAAGTAGTGTAATCACAATACTCGAATTTTCTTCAGAAGAAATGCTTTAATAATATTGACAGAAAAATGGTGTGATCGAGTGGATTGTTATAGACGTCGGACAGTGGTAGAGGCCTACCACCATCACAAGTAAGAAGCGATCATTATTTTTAGCCCCTAATTTTCATGTCTTTTATGCTTTCTATAATAGCAAGAATTTATCTTTTTGTGTAGGATGTCGGCCAACCATCTTCTTCACAAGTAGTAGGTGTGTAGTCTTCCTCCCCACAAGGAGGTCCGGGTCCATTAGACCCAACCATACTCTATCTACAAGAAGAGAAGGTCTCAGGCAATTTGAAAGGGAGAGACAAAGAATATGAGTTTTTGGCTACACACGACATTGCCGGTGCACCCACGTATACAGAACTATTTGGTAAATTCCGGATTGCATGGAATGTCAATGTTGGCCAAAGTAAAATGCGATCATGGCTTACTTACAGCTCTTGTGGAGCGATAGAGGCCAGAGACACACACATTCCACCTCCCCGTTGGTGAGATGACGGTGACGCTGCAAGATGTAGCGATTATATCTAGACTTCCAATCGATGGGGTTGTCGTGACCGGTAACCTCATATTTAATAAAGTTGCATTGATCAGAGACTATCTTGGGAGAGAGGTTGAAGAGGACGACAAAGGTGTGTTTTTCGGTAAATCAATCCGACGTTCGTGGCTCTACGCAAAGTTCAACAATAGTTTGGAAGAGGAACCGACCGACTTCGAAATTCAATGTTACACTCGGACATATCCAGTAAGTATGATCGGAGGTGTTATGTTCTCGTGATGTCGTCCACTTAATGTATATACCTTTGATAGAGGATATACATAGAGCCGCCCGTTATAGTTATGGAAGTGCGGCGTCGGCTTCACTATATCGTGCATTGTGTAACTACACGATGGGTTCGATCCAGATGACAGGGCCAATGGGGATAGTAAAAATTTGGTGTTGGGAACGTATACACATTGGCCGTCTCCGGATTACGGTTCTTTCAAATGCATAGAAGGTAGTTGATGAGAATCCCGTGTTGAGGGATCCTTTAAGGGTTTATTGGGTGAGTGGTCACACTTGGAGAGATAACCCAAGGGGAGTGTGACATATTATAGAGATGAGCTCGATCAACTATTGGAAGAGTACGTCAATTGGACACCGTACACCCCCAAAAGGCTTGAAAGGCTACCACCATTGTGCACGAAAAATTCTCAAATGTGGTTGACACGAGATCCACTTGTAAACTTCAATATCGTGGAGTTCTACTACCCCAATCGAGTCCTCCGATATTTCGGCGAGCAACAAAAAATCTTAGAAAACCGAAAGTACGACTGACAATACACAACATTACCGGTCAGGGTCGATTGCCGAATATTGGTTGAGCTGATCACCATCATTCTCATGTGGCAATGTGGAACGAGAGAAAATATGATTTGGTGCTTGAAGGTCTCGTACCATATGACAGGTCGAAGCAAGAAGCTTACATGGCATTGTACCGTCACATAACACGTTTGTATATATCTCCGCGAACCACTATACTAGGGATCCAAATACTGATACCAAAGCACCAAGTCGAACCACAACGGACGCATTCTTCCTCTCAACCAATGTATCAACCCAAGGCCTCGTCATATCGTCTCTTGGTTAGTAACTCATTTGTTAATAATTATGAAATAACAAATGTCATATATTATTTACTTATACTTGTGTAACATAATTTTGTTTATGCATGATTATATTTAATTGTTGTTGTAAATTGACAATTCGTGGGATATTGCGCAGAAATGCCTGCGTGTCTTGAAAAGTAATGCTTCGAAGGCATGTAAGGAACTAGCGCGAGAAATCCTCCACCCATGTCGATTGTCCCTTGAAGTGGTTGGAGACGAACCACAATTAGCTGCACCTATAGCTCCGCCTCTGCCACCACCACAAAGAAAAGATCAAGCTTCTCCTTCACGGCAAACTCAACCATCACCATCACATATGCAGCTGCAGAAAACCGTAACTCAGCCAAGGGAGGGCTCATAACTTCAAACGCAAGTAAGTGCACGAACACAAGAGATAGAGGAAGTGGGGCATGAAGAGGAGGTTTCCACCATATACTCATGACACAATAGAGAGTAGAACGTGCATGGAGAGTTCTAGTTCGGAAGAGGAGCAAGCTGCACCACTACATGCCTAATTAGACTATGTATGGTTGTGTATGAATCGTAGTACCGTGAAATTCATGAACTTTGTATGAATTTGAACTTTGATGTTGTGAACTTTGGTTTTTAATTTTGGGCTTCTATGTGCATGTGTATGTTTTGGTTAAATGTGATCTTTATCGATGTTGATTATGCATGATTCCTATCTCATATTTTGTTATTAACTTTGTTCATGTTGTTTATTCATGATTCCAAAATATTGATATGTCTGATAAAGGTGGATTTTTGTGAAATTTGTATATGTCTGATACATAGTTGTATGTTTTCTGTTTATTTTAAAAAAAATTCAAATAACTGATGCCGTTATTGGAATAATGGTAACACTTACCTATAATGTTTTTTCCGAGAACGGCATCAGTTCAAAACATCAACAAAATAAATTGTGTTTTTATTATAGTTACTTTCGTTCTTGTCAACAACGACAACAGTTAAGTAGATGTCGTTCTTGGGAATAACGACATCAAGATTTAAGTTTTTTTGGACCAAACATGTTCTCTGTGAAACTTTCTGTCTCAATAGTCATTTTTGTCAAGAACGGTATCAAAATAACTGTTTTCGTTGTTGACAAGAGCTACAACAGTTCAAATAAAATTATCAGATTTTTATACAATCTAGACTATTTTCCTTTGAATTGTTGCCATTCTTGTCAACAACGACAACAGTTAAACAGATATCATTCTTGGGAATAACGGCATCAAGATTTGAAAATTTCACGACCAAACATATTCTCTGTGAAACTTTCTGTCTCAACAGTCATTTTTTGTCAAGACCAACATCACTATAATTGTTTCCATTGTTGGCAAGAGCAGCAACAGTTGAAAGAAAAGCTGTCTAGATTGTATACAAATCTTATAATTTTATTTGAATTGTTGATGCTCTTGTCAACAACGACAATAGTTATTTTGATGCCTTTCTTGACAAAAATGACCGTGGAGATAGAAAGTTTCTTAGAGAACATGTTTGGTTAAAAAAAAATTAAAACTTGTTGTCGTTATTCCCAAGAACGAAATCTACTTAACTGTTGCCATTGTTGACAAGAACGACAACAGCTATAATAAAAACACATTTTATTTTGTGCATGTTTTGAACTGATGTTGTTCTCGGAAAAAATGTTTTAGGTAACTATTGCCGTTATTCCCGATAATGGAATCAGTTATTTGAATCTTTTTAAAAAAAATACAAAGAACATACAACTATGTATCAAACATATACAAATTTCACAAGAATCCAAACATGCACATAATCATATGATCCAAATATGTCCAACATTCACAATAGATAATATACAAAAAATATCAATCCAAACTTGCTCAATATATAACTCCAATGCAGTCCAACTACAATTTAGATCAAGCATCCTAGCAATCATGAACCTTAGCACATTATCACTATCTACATGCACCGCCATGAAATATTGTCCTTCTCCTTTTCCGGCCGCATAACGGGTTTTGATTTTGATCATTCACCTCTATCCCAATTAGAAACTTTGAATATATATACTAGTTGTGAGTATATAAAGTTACGGGGAGCTCAAATAATAATCGGTTCGATATCACTATAACTATATCCTATCTTCAGATCTTGAATTATTTCACAACCAAAATATAACCAAATATGTATATCGTAATCCATACATATACATAGATAGAAGAATATTCGAGTCATTAACTACTCAAAAGCATAACCTACACAAACTACAAATCATATGGTCATAGGAATACCTTCAAATTAAACCGTAAGTTGGAGCGCGGAGAATATCGTGGATGATGTACGAGATGACTGGGAGACAATGTTAGAGATTTGTCACCTTGGGGGAGTTTTATTCTGGAGTGGGAGGATAGGGATGTAGGGGATATGAAGTTTGAGTGTAAACAAAAGTCGGATTTGGGTTCTATGGTTTTAGGTTTTTAGGTTTGGGAGTGGAGGGAGGGAGAGAGATAAAGTGAAATGGGAAGAAGGAGAGTGTAACAAACTGCAAAATAAAATGATTTATTTTGCATTATTAAATAATATTAAATTGGTAAGGTTGACTATTTTGACTATTTTCTTTTTTTGAGGTGAAGGATAGAATCAAACGATTCCAGCCTGAAATATATAATAAACCAAAAGAATACAAATAGTTACAATTTTACCAAAAGTAAAACTAGACACCAATAACAACAAACAAAACAACGAGGAAAGAGAGCAATTGAGCATATTGCCTAGAGCTAACAACGGAAAACAAAACACCAAGGAAAGCGATCAGCATTCACGGAGGCCGGAATCGAGCACAAAGCTGGGGTCCCAAAGCCAAACACCTCCGGCGATAAAGCAAAGCAGGCAGCACACACCCCCTTCCTATTACATCGCAGTAGGCAAGCTAGGCAATGACCCACCCAGCCACGAGACAGGACTTCACGCCGAACCCACTCCACCTGAGCTAAAGAAGCCCAGGCATGCAAAAACAGGGTGCAGTCATCAGGCAAGCAAAAGAGACAGCCCCACCGCAGAAATGAGAAGCAAGCAATTGAAACATACAGCATGACGACCACAAAAGAACACCTGAATAGTACCATAGCAGACCAAAGCGATGATCCAACAAAGAAGGAGGGTCACCGGCTCAGCATCCTCCACAAGGAGGACTGACCAAACAAGGGAGAAAGAAAGCATGAATACTAAAAAAAATATGAGAGAATGAAACCAAACAGTCCAGACATAGAAAACGGAAACCTCAGACACAACCAAAAAAAAGTGTCTGGTCCCCCAGAACTGGTACCGGTGCTAAGGCACCCAACACACAAGGGCTACCAAATCACACCGACCAGATTAGCAAAGGAGGGCACGAAAACGACCCAAAGCACTGAGGACACAGCGCGACTAACAGAATAGCGCGATGCAACCAAAGAGAAAGTCCAGGTAAGAACAGCCCATAAACAAGAATCACATCGTCTCATGAAAGAGACCCACACACGAAACCAAAACCAACAAGAGAGAACATCACCACACAGATACAATAAATACATAAACCACCCTGCGAACAAGCCAGGGAACAAACACAAAATAACAGTCCTCCCAACTAAAGGGAACAAACAACCACTAAGAAGAAAGACCTGCCCAACAAAATAGACAAAAAGAGGATACATACAAACAGCCAGAACCACCATCAAAAGAGCGTCGTAAAGAGCAGGCCATGGTCGAGACAGTAGAGGAAACCAACATTAACAGCTACAAACAGAGTGCATACCAAAAGACCCTTCAGAGAAGAAGGCAAAAAGTCTAATCCATCACTTTAGATCTGCAAAGATAAGGCAAAAGAGAAGTAAATCAGCAAAGGAATATAGAAAAAAGGATTAATAACTAGTAGAACGGAAAATACTAATCGCCTCATCCAGACGATTTAAGTGTAAAGCTTCCACTTTAACAACAGATAAAGTGGAAGACCAAAATTTAGAGAAGAAAAGGAAATCATCGATAATCTTATCAATCGAAGAGGCGAACTGAGAAAAAATGCACTTGTTTCGTGCCGACCATATAACCCAAATGATCGCGATAATAGAAAGTAACCAAGATTTATGAAATTCTTTCCTGATGAATTGAGACATCTAGCAGGAAGGGAATTTGCTGGGGATAGCCGGTGCTTGCCAAGCAATGACATTGATCGTCCATAACGGTTGGATAAAGAAACACTTTAGGAATAGATGGTCGGCATCCTCATGATGTAAGGAACAAAATTCTCAAAGTTGGCCTAAAGCAAGATTCATCTTGTTCAGAATATCAACGGTAAGCAGCTTGTTGTTCAGCGCTAGCCAGGTTAAAATTTTGGATTTGAGTGGTGCACAACTGCTCCATAATGGCTTAACAACCGGGGAGGCAATCCCCCCAAAGTTGAGGAAGTTGTAGAAGGATTTGACTGAGTATCGACCCGAGCTGGTCCATCTCCATTTGAAGTCTTCTGAAAGAAACCAGGAGTAATGGTTAATACCATCGAAGAGCTCTTGGAGCTGCAGCAGAAGGGGCTGAGAGAGAGCATATGTGAAAGGAATTGACTAGATTTTTTGGTTATTGATAACTACCACATATTCCGCCACCATGGCAGAGGGGTTGGACGCCAACTGATAGAGGGCATGAAAAGCTAAAGCAAGCTTGATATTACCAAACCATAAATCATCCCAGAATCTGGTCTTGGAGCCATCGTTGCACTCATGGACTAAGCCACAATGGAAAGGACTGGCCACTTTCCATACCCCTTTCCAAAATGAAGAGGCTTTACGGGAAAGGGAAGTAGGAAAATCCCACATCTTGTGACGGGAAAAACAATTAATGGATATCAGACAAACCCAGGGCAGGTGATCATATTTAAGAAATCTCCATAACCATTTGCCCAGGAGGGCTAAGTTTTGGTGCCTGAGATTAAGAACACCTAACCCTCCAGCTGTCTTAGAGGTGCAGATGAGCTTCCAGTTGCAGAGATTAGTGTCAGCTTTATACAAATCCGCTCCTGAACAGAATAAGTTTATTCTGATGCGGTCAACCTTCTTAATAACCCACGATGGGAGATAAAAGAAGGACATCATGTATAAAGGAATGGAGGAGAGCTCGGAATTAATGAGGATAAGTCTGCCTCCGCACGAAAGATGCTTACCGGTTCAACGGTTAAGTCTAGATTCAATCTTTTCAATTATCGGCATCCAATCCGATTTATGAAGCTTTCCCCATCTCAAGGGGATACCAAGATAAAAGATGGGAAAAGAGGTCGGAACACAGTTGAAAAGTTGCACAATTTCCGCTTGACGGTTATGAGATCCACCCAGCCAAAGCACAGAAGACTTTTGAAAGTTAATGGCTAAGCCCGAGGTACTTTCAAACACATAAAGAAGTAACTTCAGGTTACGTAAAGTCCCTCCGCTGGGTTTTGCAAAGATAATGGTATCATCCGCGTATTGAAGGTTCAACACTCCGCGGAAGCTGCTAGAGCCTCCAAGACCTTCGATAACACTAGCCTCCCACGCATTGTGGAGCAGCTTACAGAAAACATCAGCAACGAGAGAGAATAAGAGGGAGGAGATAGGATCACCTTGACAAAGACCACTCTTACACTTGAATTTGTGGCCTTCCGTACCATTGATCATAATGGATGAGGTGCCAGTGAAGAGACTGGATTTAATCCAGGCTATCCATTTTGGACCGAAACCATGATGTAAAAGGGTTTCAAAAAGGAAATCCCAACTTACATTATCATAAGATTTTTGAAAATCTAATTTTAATAGGATCCCCTCCGAATTGGATCTATGGCAGTCTGAAATAATTTCTTAGGCCGACGCCACACTATCAAGGATATAGCGATCTTTAATGAAACCGAATTGCATGGGATCAATCAAAGGAGGAATCAAGGCACTAAGACGAGTAGAAAGAACTTTCATGATGATCTTGAAGGTCGTGTTAAGAAGGCTAATAGGCCTAAAGTGCGAAACCGAGTTGGCACCCAAGAATTTGGGTATCATGACGATATGCGCATAATTGATCCTATCAAAGGAAAAATTTCCTTGGTGGAGATTAGAGAACATTTGGAGAAGATCATCTTTGAGACAATCCCAAAAATGTTGGAAGAAGAAAGCTGGGAACCCGTCAGGGCCTGGGGCAGAATCACTTTTAAAAAGAGAAGACCGCGGACTTGATCTTTTCTAAAGAGAAATGATCTTCCAAGCTAGACAGATCATGCGTTTGCTGGCCATATAATATAGACCAGTTAAGATGAATCGATCGATGCTTCTGGGATCCCAGAAGATCTTTAAAGAAACAAAGAAAAGTAGCATGGATATCTGAATCTGAGGTTAATTCGATGTCATTGTCAAAGATAGAGGAGATACGATTGCAACGTTGGAGGTGCAAAGCGAAATTGTGAAAGAAAGAGGTATTTCTATCACCCTCCTTCAGCCACCATAACTTAGCCCTCTGAGCCCATTTAATGTGATCGTTATGGAGAAAATCCGCGTAGCCTCTTTTACAAGAAGCACGTTCGGAACGAAGGGATTCAGATATTGGGCCAAGCTCCTGCATTTGATCAATGGATTCGATTGTCGACAGGAAAACATTTTATAGAAAATTATCATTGGCCACTCTCTCTTTATGCCAGATTTTACTACCGCATTTGATAGCATGAAGCTTAATCAGGATACACCCCAGCCCAGGGGAGTCCATAATAGAAGACAGGCATTCAGTGATGAGGTTGACGAAAGTTTGGTCGTGCAGCCAAGATTTCTCATAACAGAATTTGAAAGATCTGGAGAAATTATAGTTGGAGGCCAATGAGATCGGAACGTGATCGGATGACAGATTGGGCAATGCCGATGCGAACGAGTTGTGGAAAAAATTAATCCAGTCAAAGGAAACCAGAAAGCGATCAAGCTTTGCCATGGTCGGCGACAACTGCATGTTAGACCAGGTGAATGATCTGCCGTTGAGAGGAAGATTAGTCAAATGGAGAAAGCGAATACAATCATTAAAGCGGGAGGAATCTGACGAGTAAGAAGAAGTACCCGATCTTTCATAGGACAATCTGGTGACATTAAAGTCACCACAAAAAAGCCAGAAATCCTGGATGTTGCTTTGGAAGGAAATAAGTTCGTTCCAAAACAGATCGCGACGGTCAGCAGTAGACGGACCGTAAACCGAAACGACGGTGAGGTCACAATTGAATTCAGCCCAGTGAAGGCAAACCACAAGGAAGAAATTTAAACGTCGAATTGAAATGAGGGAGAACCTGGTCCCCTTAAACCCAAAGAGGATTCCTCCTCTTGAGTCTATGGCATCAAGAGAGATCCAATTTGTGATAAACGATCCACCAATTGTACGAAGGAGGGAAGATGAAGGGGACTCAAGTTTCGATTCTTGAATTGAGATCATATCACAATGAGAAGAGGAAATAAGTTGAAACAAAGCTTGTTGCTTCTTCACACTCCCCAGCCCCCGAATATTCCAAGATATGCTAATCATTAAAACAATTAGTCTCAAAAGCTCAAGAGATCTCGCAGCAGCGAATCGAATCAATGTCGACAAAGTTATCCTGATCTAATTGAAACCCCATCTCGAGAGATCTCGCGGCAGCAAATTTTCATTATTTTGAATATTTTCTTGAAATTGAAATTTTGCACATGAAAAACACGTGCAAATATTTTTTTGGGTGCAAATATTCAATTTTAAATTTCTAAATAAATTCTCCTATTTATAATTAAGTATATCCTAAATTTTGAGATTTGTCTTAATGAAGAAACTATTTTTATAAATACTTCGAAAGAGAGGGACTTTTATGAAAAAGCCGCTTGTATCTCAAACAAATAATGAAAATTCATTTTTACTTATTTTTGGGCTGGACATGGTCATCATTGAAAATAAAATCTATTTAAATTTTATTTAGAGTTGATCTGGTAAAGATTTAAACAAATATGGTATTTTTGCAAATATGAAATTTAGGTTGGATCTTGTGCAAATATTTTTCTTGGAAAGTAAAAGTCAGAAATTTTAATTGTAAAATCTAATATGTATTAGTATATATTATTTCTGAATTTTCTGAATTTTTACGAATATTTTTTGACATATTTGCAAATATTACAAAGAGAGGGACTTTTGTGCAAAATTATCACTTTGAGTACAAATCCGAAATTTTTAATTTCTGGGCTATGCTTGATGGTTGGATAACTCATTAGTAAAGGGATTTGGTTTTATTTTAATTTATTTAACTTATTTAACTACTTTAGTAAAGAAATGTTTACATATGTAAAGTAATAATTTGTTAAGGGATGTTTCCATAAACTTGTAAAACCCTAAAAACTCCATATTTCGGCCTATATTATGGCCAATACAACCGTCCCTCTCCTCTTCAAAAATAAGATATATTTTTACTATTAATTTTTTTGAAGTTTCAAAGCGATGATCTTGGATTTTGAAAAAGAATGGTTTTTTCTTATTATTTATTAATTCAGTTGATTTCTTCAATAAGGTGAGTGACATATGTTTGTTTTGTATTGTTCTAAGTATGTTGTATGTGATGATTTGCCTATTAGAGTATCTATAGTCATTTGCTAAATATGCATATTTTGTCAAAAAAATCGCTGCAGTCGTCTGCTAAATATGCATATTTTGCATATTTTGCTATAGTAGATTGCTATAAATGAGAGCGGATATGAAAATTATGCATATTATATAAGATGCAACATGAAGTTGCGTCCGACCCAATTTTTTTTTTTATTCCTCCGACGCAACTTCACATTGCGTCCCTTAAGAAAAAAATAATTAACCGTAATAAAAAAAACTAAAAAAATTCAATAAAGGAAAAAAAAATTCAAAAAACTGACATTTTTTTTGAATTTTTTTTAACTAAAAAAAATTCCCAAAAAAATGTCGAACGCAACATGAAGTTTCGTCCGTCTATTTTGGTTTTTTTTTCGTCCGTCTGATCTGATCTGATCTGAGATTTTTATTATTTTAAATTAAACTGGTAAAAAATAGCATTCAACGACTGCAGCACAATAGCCAAATGCTATATGCATTTATCCATATATGCATAATTTACACAATGACGACTGTGGATGCTCTTAGAAAGCATGTTAGGAATTGGTACGAAGATATAATAAATTTTGATGAGCAGATGAACTAAAAGTTGAATCTTTTCATGAAACTATGCTCTTGATAACTAAAAACCCAATTGATGAATTCAGATTGTTAAGAACCTCATAGAAATCATGGGTATATTGCTTTGTATTATAATCTTGCTGATTTAAACCTATACTATGAATTATATGATGAGTATTGCATAAAAGTGAACAAAAGCTTAACCTTACTGTGCATGAATACCTATACCCTGTTTTGATATTTTTAAAGAGTAAAGCTTGATTGTGTGTATGTGTATTCACTGTTATTCATGGGTAAACGATTGTAACCAGAGGGGTTTGTGTATAACAAGTTATAGAAGGGTTTGTTGGATCAAAAGATGAAGTTTTAAAGTGAAGAAGGGGGTTTTGTCTTCGGGTCTGTAGGTGAACAGACCGAAGGTTGAGTTTTGATTTTTTTTTTTATGTTTTCAATTGAATTTTGATGTTCCTTGGGTACTGAGATGGTTCTTGAACTTCATACTACATACATATGGGTTCCTTGGTGCTTAGCTGATACGAATACAGAGACACACACACACACACACACACACACATATATCTCAGAGATTTGTAGGATTTTTGAAATTGAGTTTTTTGTAATTTTGTGAAGTTTCAATTGGATCTTGACTATTCTAATAGTGAGATTAATCTAAACAATATACTACATATACACGGTGTCATTTTGATGCTTTACTGATGCTTAACTACCTAAATACATATATATATATACTCATGTACACTGTTTTGAAGAGTTTTGTCGAAAATTTCTCTTTTATGATCTTGATGTGGTTTTGATTTGTTTCATAAACTCATATACGTTATACAAGTGGTATTTAACCATCTCAGAAATTTATTTTTGCAAATTTATGATTTTACAAAGTTTTATAGATGTATCAGTAAAACATGCACAGAATTTCAAAGCTGCAACCTGTTGGAATTGACAGTCGACCGCTTCGTTTTAAGCTAAAGTCGACAGTCGACTGTCAGTTCTTGAGTTTCGGATTTTCGCATGACAGTCGACCGGTCATTCTTGAACTGGTTTCGACAGTCGACTGTCAGTGCTTGGCTGATGTTTTATGAGTTTTTCTGTTCTTTTCTTCAACGTTTATTTCCCGATATTATGGATTATTGATTTACTGTTTTATATAAAGTTTTTGCTACATATTACAGTATTTTTCAGAGAGTTATATTTTGTTTATACTAAAAATTTAATTGCTTTCCTATGACTTTATAAAAAGAGCTATATGTGACTTTCAAAGGAATTGACGTTTTGTGACTTTCTATGATTTCAAAATATGATTTTTTGTTATTTAATGGATTTAACACTTTATTTAAATTCTGGAATTTTATGAGCACATTAAATGAATTTGGACTTTGTTGATTTAAGAAGTTTTCTTTATATAAACATTTTGATGATGGATTTATGAGTTTTATTGAAAGTTTTGGGTTGATGGTTGAGTTATGAGTCTCTAGAGGGTAAGTGGGACCCTAATTACCGGCAGTTGAGATTTTGTGATTTGGTTAGTTGATGCCTTGTTGTTGATCAGTTGAGATTTTGTGATTTGGTTAGTTGAGGCCTTGTTGTTGATCAGTTGAGATTTTGTGATTTGGTTAGTTGAGGCCTTGTTGTTGATCAGTTAAGTTAAGTCCGGTATGGTACACCAAACTCTAGAAGATTCGTAATCAACTAATTAACTTAAAAAGATAAGGACAGGCACTAGATGGTGATATGATGAAATGAGAATATGGGTTATGGACCTCAGTATGTCCTGTGGTGTGAGTGAAATAGTCTTCAGAATTATTGGGGTCGAGGCGACACTCATTAGGTATTCGTGTGATGAGGCACCATAGCTTGCGGTGTGGGGTATTCTTGAAGATTCCCAGGTGTAAGTGAAATAGTCTCCGGAATTATCTGTGGATAGAGACTGACCTCCGAAATTATCGAGGCATTGGCTAATACTCAAAGTTTATCTAGATCTCATAGTAGTCATCGTAGTAGGATTAGTTGCATAACGAGGGATTAAACCCTATCAAGTGGAGAACGTTAATGGCTTGCACCGGACCTATGTAGAGTGGGATGCATAGAATCCGACAAGTATGCATTAGAGAGTCAGTATATAGTATTGGTATTTTCCTAACTTGGTTTTATGCATGTTGTTTTCCTGTTTTCCTACATTTGACACTTAATCTAGTTTCACTTGATGTTTTCATGTTTTATTTATTGTTATTTCATATTATTTTCATTTATTCTTACTGTTGATACATGTTGTTTATGACTTTATCCTTTATGTTTTATTCATGTTGCAATTTTTTTATGTCACTCACACCGCTATGGCTGACCCCTGTAGTTTTGGGGGTTAGAGTTATCTCTAGCCTCATATTTTACAGGTAAGCACCTATAGCTTGGGATTGGATGCATGTGGTAGAACGATAATATGGCTTATGCAAATTGTAAAAGAATGTGTTGTAAAAAAAAGAAATTGTAATACAAGGTGTTTAGTTTTCCGCTGTGCTTTGTAAAAAATTGATGTAATAAAAAGTTTAATTTTCCCTGTATTTGGTTGCTATGTTCATGATTACATTTAAGTAAATTCTGGAATTGTGCCACGTATTTCTGAGATATTATATTGAAAATTTGGGACGCTACAAATAGGGGGCTACTATTTATATGTACTAACTATTATAACTGATGCCGATGTCCCCTATAATGGCATCTCGCATGCGAATGTCGTTGTTGGGAATAGCGTCATTAGTTATGAGATGTTTCTACACTTGCAATTTTTTTCCAAGTCAGAGAGCTCACAGTTGATTAGGAAATGTACTGATGTCGTTACTCCAAAAAGTGGCATGAAGAATTTTTTTTACAGATGCTATTTTGGCAACAACGGAATAGAATTAATCTATGTCGTTGTTGTCAAGAGCATTTTATGCTGACGTGTCCAAAACTTGATCAGTTGGGTAAATATTTGATCAACGTTGGTTTACACGTGCGATACACGACTTAATTATGCATGAGCGATGCACGGGGTTGAATGTCTACAAATGACAACCCCAACTCTTCCATTATAACATTAGAGATGTTGTCTTATATAGGACTAAGAAATCAAAGCTTCATTACATTTGTACATCAGTAGTAAGCCCATTTTTAGTTGTTTAACCCAATTTAGTGGTAAGTCTTTGTTAGAAATGTGTCTTGAATACTCGTGGTTCAGATTAGAAGAAGGTAAGATGAAGCACAGAGGTCGAAGCGTCAAAGAGAATAGAAGAAAACAGAGCAACAATAGTGCAAGCATAGTTGCGGTCGACTGTCCCAAGTTGCGGTCAACTGCACACCCCGGACCACAGTTGCACTGGATTTGGCCGAGAGGTGGACGGTCGATCGGTCTTGTTGGACGGTCGACCGACCGTGGTGCGTGTTCGTTTTGGGTCTCGATTTGTTAGGTCGTTTAAGCCCAATCTTCAACTCCAAGTTAGATCGTACGACTCCTATTCAGTTACTTCCTTTCCAAGTTATATCGGACGACTGAGAATCAAGGTTAGACCTAGGTTTCTCTCTATTCTTCTATATATATTGTAAACTCCTCCAATATGAGAGTAGAGTACTTCATAAATTCTTTTCTCCATTGCAAAGAGAGGCTCGAGAGAGATAGTTCTTGGTGGATGAGTTTAATTCCTTGTATTGAGTAAATCAGTAACTCCTTATAATCTCTTCTAGTTGAATATCATATCTCCCTATATTTCTCCTCGGATTAAGCAAAAGCTAACCGGGATAAATCCTTGTGTTTGTGTTTGGATTGGTGGATCTACTTGCTTGCTCAATTGATTCGTCTCATCTCTTCGACTTCCTCATTGCTCTAATTAGTTCCGTTGTAACCATAGGCATTTGTTAATGCCTCAATCCCAACAACTGGTATCAAAGCTTCAGGTTGCCGAGTACCTTGGTTAAGATGACATGTCAGTCTTTTGAAAATCAAGCAGTTCGATGGAAAGATCAATTTCAATCTTTGGAGGGTTGACATGTATGATGTCCTTGTTCAAGAATGTTTGCAGTTAGCCGATAAGAAGAAAGAAAGGCAATTTGACGTGAAGGAGGATGTTTGGGAAGATATTCGTGAAAAAGCCATAAGTCTGATCCAACTATCCTTGGCGGACGAGGTCAAGTGCAGAAATCTGGAAGAAACTGACGCTGCGAGTTTGTGGGAAAAACTCATAGCTGACTACTCTAGTTCGTCGTTATTAGATTGG
Organism: Hemerocallis citrina; assembly: GCA_017893485.1. NCBI lineage: Eukaryota > Viridiplantae > Streptophyta > Magnoliopsida > Asparagales > Asphodelaceae > Hemerocallis > Hemerocallis citrina. The sequence goes on along the minus strand of CM030359.1, from coordinate 400,704,026 downwards.
ATGCATTGGAAGAGGAAGTTGTTCCACTTATCTATGAAGGAAGGTACCGATCTCCAAGACCACATTACTGAGTTCAATAAGATATTATCTGAACTTAAGGAGATTAGTTCGGTTGTGTGTGAGGAAGATAAAGCTTTCAACCTAAAATATTCACTGCCGGATTCGTACGAGCCTTTGATCACTATCATGCTACACGGTAGATCTGCCAATGAGAGTATTTCGGTAGATGGTGTAATCAAAGCATTGAAAGAAAATCAACTTGGGAAGGAGACATGGAAACCACCGTTTATTCCTACAAGTTTTCCAGTAATGGAAGGTCCTTCAGGGGGAAGACAAAGTGCTTTGCAAATGGATTCGATCTGTTGCCGTTATTACAAGAGGTCAGGACATATCAAGAAAGATTGTTGGAAGTTACAGAATCGGGAGAGCGCAAAGAACGGGAGTTCAGCCGCTAATATGGTTAGTGCCTTTGATTCGGGTGATTCGTGTCTTCTTGTTTCAAATTTTTTAGAAGTGGATTCCAGTTGGCTTCTTGACTCAAAGAGTTATTCTCATATTTGCTCCAAAAATGGAGTTGTTCTCTACTTATAAGTCTACTACAGGGCATTGTGTGACAACAGAAACTGGAGAGATTTATGAAGTAGTAAGTGAGGGAACAGTTGAGTTGAAGATGCCAGGTCTAAATTTGTTCACTTTAAGGGATGTTTTGCATGTTCCTCTGTTGAAAAGAAATTTGATTTCCTTGGGAACTCTGGATGCACGAGGTTGTAGGTACACAACTCGAGATGGAGTTATGTTTATTTTTCAAGGTCATCGTGAAGTGATTAGAGGTATGAGAGTGGTTGAGCCAAGCCAACACAATCTCTACAAGCTTTGAGGAATCCGAAAATCCTGCACATGGGTTATTAGTTCTTTTCCCGTTATTCCCGTAACTCAGCTAGTTTGCCGCAACTAGAATCATCGAGACGAGATCACGACGTTTGAATATCATCGAGAGGTGGAGAAAGCCTAAGGGTAGATGGAGTTCGGGCGGAGTTTGGCAACTTCGTGAGTACATGTACGGAGCTGTGCCTTTGAGGGGCTACACTGGATCAGATGAGATTGGGTAGAGATCAGTTCAACTAGAAGAAGAAGCTATTATTCTAAGTTTTTTTTGCAAGTGGAATTCATTTGAGTTTGGAGATGAATAACACATCATGTGATAACACTCGTATGCAATCCAAAGTGGAGTTTGTTAGGAATGTGTCTTGAATACTCATGGTTCAGATTATAAGAAGGTAAGATGAAGCATGGAGGTCGAAGCATCGAAGAGAGTAGAAGAAAATAGAGCAGGAATAGTGCAGGCATAGTTGCGGTCAACTGTCCCAAGTTGCGGTCGACCGCACCCCTGACCGCACACCCGACCGTAGTTGCACTGGGTTTAGCCGGGAGGTGGACAGTCGACCAGTCTTATTAGATGGTCGACCGACCTCGATGTTGTGTTCGTTTTAGGCCTTAATTTATTAGGTCGTTTCAGCCCAATCTTCAACTCCAAGTTAGATCGTACGGCTCCAATTCAGTTAATTTTTTTCCAGGTCTAACCTAGGTTTCTCTCTATTCTTCTATATATATTATAAACTCCTCCAATATGAGAGTAGAATACTTCATAGATTCTTTTCTCCATTGCAAAGAGAGGCTCGAGAGAGACAGTTTTTGGTGGGTGAGTTTAATTCATTGTATTGAGTGAATCAGTAACTCCTTGTAATCTCTTCTAGTTGAATATCAGATCTCCTTATATTTTCCCCCAGATTAAGCAAAAGTTAACCGGGATAAATCCTCGCTGTGTTGGTGTTTGTGTTTGGATTGGTGGATCTACTTGCTTACTCAATTGATTCGTCTCATCTCTTCGACTTCCTCATTGGTCTAATTAGCTTTGCTGCGAGCAATGACGTTTGTTGATGCCCCAATTCCAATAGTCTCTATAGTCTAGTGATAAGTCTTTTAGCTAGTGAGCAAGAAGTCGGATGAAACTCGCTTGCATCATTTTCTTTATTATGAGATTATTGTGTGTGTTTATAGTGTGTGTGTTGCCACTGCCTTTAAAAAAGAAAAAAAATCAATTTAGTTAACTTTTCATTCTTTACTTATTAAAAGTTTCTTTTTTTTTGTACATATCCAACTTGTTGCTCTCCCCCATTCTGTCAGATAATTAGCACATAAATCCTTCTCCCCAAAATATGCTTCACGCAAGTTGCTATTGTTGGATATATTGGTATATTCTCTCTATATAAATATTACATGTGCATATGAGTAACACGTGTATTGAATGTACAATTGATTGGATATTGGAATGCGGGTTTGTAGGTTTATAACCCGATACCCAAACAAGTATTTAGGAATAAATACTCGCTTGTGATAGTAGTTTAGGTATTCCAATCTTGATACCTAGGGTGAATATCTCAAGCAACTTAGATCTAGATATTAAGCCTAATTCTCAATTGTTCATTTCTCACAAAACCTAACAATCTTGAGATATTATTAATCAATTTGTGAGATTAATTGAGAGGAAAAAAGGAGCTCTGTTGATTCTATCGTTCCCGTCGGATCCCGTCGAAACCCTCGAAGCCGTTCGAGGCCATCGTCACTGAAGATCGTCACCTTGGTCGGCGTCGTCGCTCCCACAGACAAATGCCTCCAGTCGTCGTCTTCTTCGTGCGAGGCCATCGACAATTGTCGATCCGTCGAGGCGTCAGATCCCGCCCAAGCTCCGATGGCTCCGCTTCCCCTCAGTCACCGCCCTCCAACAAACGTGCTCATGTCGTCTTCCTCCTCCTCCCGATCCATCTGCTTTGTATTGGGTATAGATCCGATCTCGAAGTTAAACCCGAATCCGTTTTGGTTTTGATCTACAGTTGAAAGTTGCAAGATTTGTTCTTTGTGCTATTGGATCCGAACCCGAACCCAGAGCAAACCCGAAATCAGTCCACTGTGTTCATCATCAGATTTGGGTACTCATCTAACTTTTATATTCGTGCAATTTATCTAATCAATTTATTCTGTTATTCGTTGGCAGATTTACAGATAAATCCCCTTCTTTATCTAAATTACTTATGTAGTAATAATTCAGAACATACTCTCAAACTTTAGGAACTCATCGTTTATTCTTTAAGATGGAAAAACATGATCGACCATATGAGATTCCTAAACTAGAGGCGTTTAGTAGTTCTGAATTCAATAGCAGGAAGAGGAAAGCACAGTATGGAATGAAATTCATGCAGATTTTCTATACTTGTCAAATGAATTAGATGAGTGTACTGAAGATGTGGATGATGCCACTTGGATAAGAGATGAGGACTTGTGTAGGAAGTTTTTGTTAAACAGTATTTCAGATCAGTTAGCAGATGTTTACATGAAGTACGAAACAGCTAAGGAGATATGGGATAATCTGCTGGATGAATACAAAAAGGAGGAGAAGGTCTCCAAGACTCACCTGGTTGATAAGTTCATGAGTTTTGAATTTAGAGAGGAGAAAGTCATTATCCCTCAGGTAACTGATCTTGAAAACTTAGTAGCTAAATTTAAAACTGAAGATATCATTGTGTGTGATGCTTTTCTTACTGGAGCAATAATCTTTAAATAACCTGCATCATGGCTTACATTTAAGACTGAAATGTATAGACTATCAGAACAAATTAAGCTTGCACAACTCAAACGATGTATTAAAGTAGAGGATGAGACAAGAACCAAGATCAATTTGGAGTTGGCTAAGAAACAACTAACTCATGCTAATGTGCTAACCAATACCAAATATGTTCCTAAGTTTAAGAAGAACAAGCTTAATAAAGTTAAGGGTGAGCCGTCCAAGTTGGAAGCCACTAAAAAGATTGTCAAAAAGAAAGGGAAGTGTTACAATTGTAGAAAGTGGGATCACCATGCTACCGAATGTAAGCTACCCAAAAGAGAACAACCTAACAATGAAAGGGTGAACTTGTTAGAGGGCAACACTAAATCCACCAAATTTCTGTGTGTTGTTGGTGACGATAAGGTCAGTGCCTCTACTAGTTGGTTGTTGGACTCAGGGGCTACATGTCATGCTTGCAATAATAAGAACCTGCTAACTGATCTCAAAGATGCAAACGAGTCTGTCTCTATGGCGAATGGAGAATCAGTCATAGTGCTCCAGGTTGGAACTGCAAATCTCAGTCTTTTATCAGGTAAGAATTTAATTTTGCATAATGTTAAATTTGTTCCTGCATTAGCAAAGAATTTAATTTCTATTAGCTTACTGAATAATGCTAGCATGGTAGTTTCTATGATAAGTAGTGGAGCTATTTTATTTGTTAACTCATACTACTTTTGTTGTGCTTACTTAGTCAATGGCATGTATAGACTTAGTTTAGCAAATGAAGTGATTAATGTTGTTAGCTCAAAACTATGTAGCCCTTAAACTTGGCACAACAGATTGGGACATGTAAACTATATTAAATTACTTGCTGTTGCTAAAACTTTTAATCAGTCAATTGATACATCCTTAAGATATGACAAATGTGAAGTGTGTGCTCAGACAAAGATCACTAGAAAACCCTTTAGTTCTGTTTCTAGGAATACACAACTTCTTGAACTAATTCATTCTGACATATGCGACTTTAAAAACTTTGTGACGCAAGGAGGTCGGAAGTGCTTGATCACTTTTATAGATGATTAATTATTCTAGATATTTTCATATTCATCTGTTAAAATCAAAGGATGACACACTTAATAAATTCAAAGAATTTAAAGACCGTGTCGAAAATCAGTTAAATGCTAAAAATAGAAAGGTTCAGATCTGATAGAGGTGGGAAATATGTATCAATGGGTTTTAAAGAATTTTTCACTTCACATGGCATTATCTCTGAAACAACAACACCCTACTCACCACAGTCAAACGGTATAGCCGAAAGAAAGAATCGAACACTCACAGAAATGTTGAATTCTATATTATTGACTGCTAGATTGCCTTTGAGCTTTTTGGGAGAGGCTGCATTGACTGCTATAATAATATTCTTAATATGTTACAATACTCTAAACTGTCTAAAAGACCTTATAAGTTATGGCATAAACACACACCGAGTTTTGATAAAGTAAAAACATGGGGTTGTATTGATTTTATTAGAATACCCGACCCTAGAAGGCCTAAAGTAGACCTCATACAAATACTTGTGTATATCTAGGAAATACAGTTGATAATGCGGCATACAGATTTTATGACTTATCTCTCAATAAGATGATTGAATCTAGAGATGCAGAATTCTTTGAAGATGTGTTCATCAAAGACAAAGGCATAACACTATCTGGCCACACAGACTTAGTCAATGATTCACAAACAGAATCTAGACCTAGCATAACTGACACTGAAATTACAAATAAAATTGAGCCTAGAAGGACCTTCACCAGAGATAAGACACCTAGAACCTATGGTGATGATTTTGTAACTTATGCATTGTTGGCTCATCCACTTAGTGTGAAGGAAGCCCTTCGGTCTAGGGATGGTTTACTTTGGAAAGAGGCTATTGATGATGAGATGGATTCTTTATTACAAAATAAAACTTGGAAATTAGTTGATCTGCCAAAATGGGCTAAAACCATAGGAAACAAGTGGGTTTTGAAGAAGAAACTTAATCCAGATGGGTCTGTAGTAAAGTATAAAGTACGACTAGTAGCTAAAGGTTATACTCAACAAGTGGGGTAGACTATTTTGATGTTTACTCACATGTTTGTCATATTGCTATAATAAGGATTCTTCTTGCCCTTACATCCATTGAAAATTTTGTTATTCACCAAATGGATGTTAAGACTGCTTTCCTAAATGGAGATCTTAATGAAGAAATCTATATGAATCAACCTGAAGATTTTGTACTTAAAGGTTTAGAGAACAAAGCTTGCAAATTGGTAAAATCTTTGTATGGATTAAAACAAGCACCAAAACTATGGCATGAAAAATTTGATACAACAATAAAGACCTTGGGTTTTGAATCTAGTAATTCTGATAAATGCCTTTATTTTCGTGATCTATCAAATAAAATTGCTATAATTTGCTTGTATGTTGATGATATGCTTGTTGTTAGAAGCCACCTCTCAACTGTAGTTGAAGTTAAAACAATGCTATCTAAAAAATTCAACATGAAGGACCTAGGTGTTGTGGACACTATACTAGGTATGAGAGTGAGTTTTGGTAGGCAAGGTATATTCCTTAGTCAATATCACTATATCAATAATGTGTTACAAAAGTAGGGATACAGTGATTGCAAAAGGTTTGAAACACCTTATGATTATAACAATAAGTTGACACCTAACGTTGGTGCAACAGTGAGATAGTTGGATTATTCCAAACTAATTGGAAGTCTCATGTATACAATGATCTGTACTACCAGACATAGCCTTTACGGTAGACATGCTTAGCAGATTCACTAGTAATCCCGGTAAGTCACATTGGAATATCCTTGAGAGGCTAATGGGTTACCTATGTGGTACTCAAGGGATAGCTTTATGCTACTCTGGACATCCTTCAGTTTTGGAAGGATATTTTGATGCATCATGGTGCACAGAACTTGGTGAAAGTCAATCCACTAGTGGTTATGTGTTTACACTAGGAGGAGCAGCTCTGTCATGGAAATTTAAAAGGCAACCAGGCATTGCATTCTCTTCTATAGAGTCTGAACTCTTTGCGCTATCTTGTGCTGGTGAAGAAGCGGAATGGATGAGAGACCTGTTGCTAGATATTCCATTGAGAAGGTTTAAAGCAACCACTCTTAGCTTGTTTTGTGACAACCAAGCTACAAAAACTGTAGCAACTAATTCTCTTTACAATGGTAAGAGAAAAACTGTCGGTCTTAAACAGGCAAAGTTGAACTATCCCATTAAGCAAGGGGTTATTACCCTCATTGATGTGAGATCAAAACAGAATTTGGCTGATGCCCTTACTAAGGGATTACAAAGATGTCTAATTGTCAAAACTATGGGGGAAATGGGGTTAAGAGCCATTAAGTCATAAAGGCCTTAACACCCTAGTTATTTTGAAAATTAGAACCCATAACAGCCATAGAGAAGTTCAAACTTAAGCATCAATTTAACAGTTAATGTGTTTTAGATAATGTTGATGATTCCACATAAATTTCATAAATATATAATGTCATTCCAATTTTGATGGTATTATATATCTATAGAATTTACTTAGAATAATCATATTATTCCAATACGAAACATGAAAACTTGTCGATGTGTTTCCGATGATTAAATTGTCTTAAATATCATTCCAATTTTGATGATATGTCTTTTATGGATACATGTTTTATTCCAATTTTGATGATTCAATGTTAAACCATGATTGAAATGGCAGTCTTTTCATTCCAATATGAAACATAGTATGGTTCTTGTGTAGAAACTATAAAGTTCATGTACTTTATTTGTTAAAGATACTTGATTGCGATGCTTGTGTTAAAATCTTGCTAGCCAATTTGAATTGTACTAAGTTCTTTTGTTTGAACTAGATACTTTTATACAATTTGTTTGAATTCAAAGAGAAATGACTCATGAATTTTTTATTTGCAATGTTGAGCAACAGGTGCTAGCAAAGATAATGGAGATGTAATCTTATATCTTGATTTTGAAGATGATGACTTGCTCAATATGGAGGAGTATTCATGAAGCAGCATGCAAGGATTTTCTTTTTCCGATCACTTGCTCGATAAGAACTTTTTTTGAGTTTAAGACTGCATTTTAGAGCTTAAAACTCTTTAATTTGGTTTGAAGTTTATTTGCTTTATTTAGTTTTGAGACTATGGTTTATTTTATCTATTGGTTTAGTCTTTGTGAACTATTCTGAATTGGATATGGTTTGGAACTATTTAATTATATTGGTTTAGTCTTGATTGAACTATTCAGATTTATAATTATATTGGCTCTTATGAAACTATACCTTTATGATGCTTTTCTTTTATGGACTGCTATCAGCTAGTCAGTTTTATACTGAACTGATGAGATAATCCTGTACTTAATATATTGAGAATATATGAGGAGATTGTTGGATATATTGGTATATTCTCTCTATATAAATATTGCATGTGCATATGAGTAACACGTGTATTGAACGTACAATTGATTGGATATTGGAACGCGGATTTGTGGGCTTATAATCCGATACCCAAACCAGTATTTAGGAATAAATACTGGCTTGTGATAGCAGTCTAGGTATTCTAATCTTGATATCTAGGGTGAATATCTCAAGCAACTTAGATCTAGATATTAATCCTAATTCCCAATTGTTAATTTCTCACAAAACCTAACAGCTATGTACATCTTGAGGTATTAGATTCACCTATATTATCTGGACAATCTGAGATACCACCAAGTGAATTTCCCTCAAATCAAACATGGACCTTGTGGAAAATTAAGTGAAATGCTCTCAAAACTGCACATACCTTGCACATCTGGCTCTCATCCACATTAATGTATCTCATGTAGACCGGGCCATCTCCGACCATGGTCGTATGGCCCTTTGAGTTCCGAAGGACAAAGCCATATCCCTCTCAACTGTCATCAAACCAACATTCAAATTAATTCTTGACATTCAAAATGCAAGCACATCCAACTATAGTGAACACGGTCGACTAGCCTCTCTCTACACATCCACAAGTTTATTTTTGTTGTTGAAGAAAATGTGGAATACGACTAGGGGTGGTAACCAGCAGGATTCGGGTAGGATCCTATAAGATTCTTATACGGATCCAAACTTATTCGGGTCGGATTCCACTATTATTTTCGTATTTGGATCAGATTTACGGATTATCCAAGATCTAAATTTTTGTCCCATAAATTATTAACTTTTTGAAGATTTTTTTTACATATAAAACGAATTGGCAAATTTTATTTTTACATATTCAAAATACTAAAATAAACTAGGGATGGCAACTGGGCCGGGTCAACCGCCGACCCACCCGCGACCCGGCCCACGAACCCGGCCCGCTTAACACCTTCACGGGTTCGGGTCGAACCCGGTGAACAGTACCGGGTCGACCCGGGTCGCCATTTATGCGAATTGGATTCGCGAAACCCGGCCCACGAACCCGCTCAACCCGCGAATCGGACCCGCCAACCCGCGGGTCGACCCGCGAATTGAATTCGCGGAACCCGTTACGGGCCGACCGTTCGACCCGCGGGTCGAACGGGTCGAAACCCACGGGTCGTGTGGCCGTTGTGAGTGTGCGCAGGCTCTGGCTGGCAGCAACGGCTCTTAGAGCCGTTTGCTGCTGGCCGTTGCTTCTTTTTTTTTTTTTTGTTTTTTTTTTTTTGTTTTTACCCACTTCTAACCTTATAAATAGCCCCCAAAAATCTCCAAAAAAATCACACCTTCCTCTCTTACTCTCTCTACTATTATACATCAAAAAAAAAAAAAATTTGAACAATTGTAGTAATCATCAAACAAGTGTACAAGGAGGCGTATACACGATCAAATTTTGGTCGTATCGGAGAAAAAAATTCAACGTCTTCAACTCTCTTCAACCATCGGCTCAAATCTACTTCAACCTCTTCTCAATTCAACTCTTCAATTGCGAAATCGGCAAAGCGCTCCTCCATCTTGTCTATTATTTTCTAATTTTCACGGTTTTTTTATATACGCGTATTCCACGGTGAACGGTATCAAAATATCTCTATCTCTCTACTATTTTTTTTTTTGCGTTGTAGTTAAAATTATTGTTCGTTTTTTGAACTTCTCTATCTCAAGATTCTCAACCCTCTTGTTTTTTAGTTTTTTTTTTGTATAATTCACCGCCACTACTTAGTAGATTTTTTTTTACATACCACATTACTACATTATGTCTAGATCACGCGGTAGCGGTCGTAGCGGACAAGATTCCTCCTCCTCTTCACGTAGGCCACCAATTGTCCCTATTAGTGAGCCCGCCCAAGATTACATTGATCCTACTATGGAACAATGGGGTACACACGACATGGATGTTGTAGGTGGCATTCAAATAGAAGAAGAACAACAACAACAACAACCCGAAACCACACAAACCCGTAGTAGTAGGAAAAGTAGAGGAGAAACTAGCGATTGGCACAAGTTTTATGAGTATATCCCGGACGAAAATATTCCGGGTGTAGGTTTGAAAGTGTGTAAAACATGTAGCAAAACATACAAATTCAAGAGGGGTGACGGGACCGGTACAATTAGTAGACACATACAACATAATCACAAAGAACTCCTTGATCAAATACAAGGCCAACAAAAAATTAACCCTAGGACCGGTCAAGTAGATAGCCACCCTTATGATCCCGAACTTGTTCGTCGGGAAATGGCCCGATTAGTAATTAAGGAAGAGTTACCATTTTCCTATCCCGAGAGTAGGAACTTGGAAAACTTTAATCAAACCGCCTTAAACCCTCATTTTAGGAGAATTCCGAGAAACACTTGCAAATCGGATTGTTTTAAAGTGTATGTTGAAATGAAGGACGCGTTGATTGCAATTTTATGGAGTTTAACTTGTAGGGTTAGTTTAACTTCGGATGTTTGGACGGGTGTCAACAATATTCCAACGATGGGAATAACCTGTCATTGGATCGACAATGATTGGATTCTTAATAAAAGAATCATATCACTTGCGTCGTTGCCGTATCCCCATAGTGGCGACGAAATAGCAAACCGTATTATAGAAATTTGTGATGTTTTTCATATTCGCGATAAAATTATGGCTATTAGTTTTGATAATGCATCTAACAACAATGTAGCAATTACTACTTTAAAATCTGTATTAAACCCTCCATCTGACAAAATTTTTCATGTTAGATGTGCATGTCATATTATAAATTTATGTGTTCAAGACGCATTAAAAATAGCTGATCCATATATACATAAAATTAGAAATTGTGTACATTTCATTGCATTAAAACCAAGCATTCTACAAGAATGGAAAGCTTGGTGTAGAGTTAGGAAAGTTCCTTTTAGAAAATTTCCAAAGGATGTTAGACACCGATGGAATTCTACTTTTGATTTACTTAATGTTGTCACCGAATATAAAGCAGTTGTAAATGATTTTTGTATCGCACAAAATATGCCTAATTTTGAAATGACTCCCGCCGATTGGTTTTTTTCTGAAGCTTTGTTGAAATTTTTAGAACCTTTTAAAACCGCAACTTTAAAGTTTTCTAAAACATATGAATCTACTTCTAGTAGCATTTTTATTGAATTAGTTAGCATGGTACAAATATTTAACGAAATGTTAAATGATGTCTATATTAGTAACATTGTAATACCTGCATTTCAAAAATTTTTGAAGTATTATTTTCCTCCTCCGATGTTGATTTGTGTTGCTACTGTTATGGATCCCCGTATCAAATTAGAAGGTACGAAGAATTTGATACAAATGTTTTTTGGATTTTTAGAGAACAATGTAGAATTAACAATTGATTGCGATCAGTTTTTAGTTCAGTTTGAAACTACCTTAAATAACTTGTATGATTATTATGATAGACGTTTTGCTTCTAGTGGTACAACTTCTGTAGTTAGTTCTTCGTCTGGTAGTTCTAGAGATAAGGGTAAAAGTAGAATTGGTGATAGAACATTTAGTTTACTTGAACAAATTCAATCTAAAAAACCTAGGACTAATCAACCAAATGAATTAAATTGGTATAACCAACAGGATACTGAGCCTACTATTTCTCCACTAGATATTTTACAGTGGTGGAAAGAACATGAACACACTTTTAGTATTCTGTCAATTATGGCTAAAGATTTGCTAACTCCTCCTGTCTCTACAGTTGCTTCTGAGAGTGCATTTTCTACAAGTGGCAGGGTTCTATCTGATTACAGAAATAGGTTGAAGCCGGAGTCGTTGGAGATGCTCGTTTGCACAGAAGACTGGCTGAAGGCTGAAGATAGGACGCAAGGAAAAGCACTATCAAGTTCAACAAGTGGGAGCAACTCGCCCGAAGATCAACAACAAGAACAACAACAATGACAACACTTACAATAGCTTTCTCTTGTTATGTCAAATTAGAAAACTTGTACTCAATTAAAATTGTATATAACAAATATGTTATTGTATAAAACTTATTTGTGAATTGAATTCTTCATTTCGTTATAAATTGTTCAAATTGTATAACTTAAATTCATATGAATAAAATTCCAAATTTTGTTGTCATTTTCACTCTTTCAATCTTATTATTAGTCTTCACTCTTCAACGATTTTTTTTGTTTATTAATATTATTAATTACTTAGTATTATAATTAAACATCATTTGGGGACATTTGAAGAATTGTAGTATTATTACTTATTATTATTATTACTGAATTTAATGAATTGTATTATTATTACTTATAATACTAAGTATTATTACTTAGTGAACTTAGTATTATTACTTAGTATTATAATTACTTATTGATATTTGATAGTTTTACTTACTTGGGGATATTTCCCCAAAATTACTTACTAATATAATTACTTACTTAGTAACATTCAAACATAATTTTTGAAATATCCCTCAATTTGATACTAATACTACGTAAGTTAGTAATATAATTTTTTAAGAATTGTAGTATTCATAATTCATCAAACAAAGATATGATTGTTTGTATACAAGTATACAACATTCAAAAAATTATTATTATTATTATTTTAATTTAAACTAAAAAAAAAAAAAAAAAAAAATATTATACGGGCCAACCCGCGGGTCGACCCGGCCCAACCCGGGTTGAGCCCTAAAGGGTTCGCGGGTTGGGCGGGCCACCCATTTGAGAATGTAACCCGGCCCGGCCCGGCCCGTATAGGGGACCAACCCGGCCCGGCCCGGTTATGAATTCGTCCCAACCCGTCCGGGTTGGGCCCGGCCCGGCCCGAGTGACCCGTTCGCCATCCCTAAAATAAACATATAGATAAAAATTATTGAAACTAAAAAGAATCTTATTTCAATATCTAAATATAAATTTTTATCTTTGTAATAAAAAAAATGGTAATTTATTGGTATGTGTGTAGTATATACTATGTAGTATAATTTGCAATGCCTAATTCACAAAATCTATTCCTACTAGATCTATACAAAAAGAAATTGTTAAATATGTGCATTAAAATCTTTATGGAGTCAGGATATATGTTTAAATTAACATATATAAAAATATACAATCGGATTATCAATCGTGTTATTGGACTCGGATCCACAAAGATCCAATCTAGACCCAGTTAGAAAATGGATATATTATGGAGGATTTATACCCTAAAATTTATGCCTAATTTGGATAGATTTATCGGGCATTGAATATTTTTCACTCTTAAATATGACGAACATGTTTCATAAATTATGAGCTTCAGGCCCAAGTATGGACATTATGAAATGACTAGATTTGCCCGTGGGCACGTGCCTACGGCACATCTTTGGAACGATACAGTATATAAAAGTCTTGTAAACAGTAAAACAACAATTATGTAGCTTAAGTTTGAATAGTAAAACAATAATTAGTTGTAAATAAAAGTCAATGTTTCCATTAGTATATGTTGAAAAATAATTATAAATGGGAGTGTAAAATCCAACATCTTAGAACTTTGAGTGTGGAAATGATGAAATTTAACTGTTGAAGAGATATTTTTTATTTTCAATGTAACATGAGCAATAAAAAAATGCTTAAAAAATATGAAAATTTACAAACCTGAAATCTGAAAATATAAATTTCTGAGTTAATAGAAAGAGAATGAGAAAGAGAGAGAGAGATAAATAAATAAATAAAGGAGTTGTTTGGGGATTTAAATTTGAGTTTTGGGGGGACTTTTGGGCGGGAAAATATGTTTTGTGAGATTAGATCTGGACCATTGATTTCAACCCTATTGAATGTGAGCCACTTGATAGCTTTCTTTGTGTTTTATTATATAGATATCCAACCCGACCAACTACGAAATATCCAAAACACTGCGCACAATCTCAAAATTTGTTGCCGTCATAGGCCACTTTTCAAAAATATTTGCGATTATGGGCCAATTTCGAAACTATTGGCGCTCGTGGGTTACTTTGTGCCACGTAAGCAGCGGCCGCTATACTCATTAGCGACCTGCACATTTTGAAATAATCTGATGAAAATAGTCAACTGCGTTCTTGATTGCACTAATCTCGCAGTTCCCAACTGCATTCCTAATTGGACCATATGAAAGATTGAATTAGGAATGCAGTTAGGAACTGTGAGCTTAGTGCAATCAAGAACACAATTGACAACCGCGATCTAATGTGAACATAGTTTTCTGCTTAACATTATTTTGACACAAGTGTTGGAGTTGAATTATTGTGGTATATACTTACACCGCAATTGCCAACTGCGTTAATAAAAAAGAATATGACGCAGTTGGAAACTATAAGGGTCTATTTTGAAAATTAGTTTTGAAAGTGACCTATTTTGAGAATTAGTTTGAAAAAGTGACCTATTTTGGGAAAAACGTCATCTCATCGTCACCCGCCTTATCCGAAAATTTTGCGTACTGACCTACTTTTAAAAAATATTTGGCGTTCTGATTCACTTTCGAAAATAATTAGCGAACTGATTCAGTTTTGGACACGTCAGCAAAAATCGTTATTGAGAAAAAACGGCATAGGTTATTTACCTGCCGGTTTTCCCAATAACGGCATCTATATTTAAAAAAAATGTCATGCCGTTATTTAGAGTAACAACATAGGTTATTTTGTTTTTTGACAGCTTGTAGTCTCCATTTAGAGAAAAAATTGCAAGTGTGAAAACCTTATAACAGATGCCGTTATTTCAAATAACGCCATTCTCAATACTGTTGCTGTTATTTGGAATAACAACATCAGTTATAAATTTTTTTTTATAAAAAAAAAACTTATTATTCATCATCTCTGACGAATAAGTTAATTTAAAAAAAAAATTATAACTGATGCCGTTAATTCAAATAACGGCATTATGTTATAAATTTTTTTATAAAAAAATAACTTACTATTCATCCTCTCTGATGAATAAGTTAGTTTTTTATAAAAAATTTTTCTAATTGATGCTGTTATTTGAAATAATGGCATCTGTTATAAAGTTTTCACACTTGCAATTTTTTATCTAAATAGAGACTAGAAGCTGTCGAAAAACAAAATAACCTATACCTTTACTCTAAATACCGGTATGACACTTTTTTTAAATGTAGATATCGTTATTGGGAAAAACGGTATGTAAATAATCTATGCGGTTCTTTTCAATAACTGTTTTTGCTGAAGTATCCTTCGCTAATGGTTTTCTAAAGTGGGTCAGAGCGCTAATATTTTCAAAAAGTTGGTCAGTACGGCAAAAAATTCGCCTTATCCGCAAAACCTCAACCATCATCATCGTCTTCATCAATCCTTTACTTCACTCTCACCATGGCTTCCTCTCTTCCCTCCTAAAATTCATTCCTTTTCTCCGCCCTCTCAACCACCACCACCACCACCAATGGCGTTATTTCTCTCCACCTCCAAATTCTCTGACCTCCTTCTCCCCCTTCCCCTCATCAGCTTCCTCTCCCCCTCGCCCTCCCCCTCCCTTCGCTTACCTAACCCTAACCCTACCTTCCTCCGCCGCTCCTCCCACTCCCCCTCCGTCGACCGCATCGTCCACCGCCTCCGAATCCTCGAGCTCGATCTGGACTCCATCGAACAAACCAACAATCAAGAAGAACCGAAATCCTCTGAGAACGGCGACGAGAAGCTCGCCGACCTCCTACAGCGCACCTGGACCCGTCCGGACTCACAGCCGTCCGTTTCGGATCGGACTGCTGTGATGCTTCCGTGGGAGAGGGGAGTGGAGTACGGGGTTGGGGGGGAGGGGGAGGGGGAGAGGAAGAAGGAGAGGAGGGTGAGGGCGCCGACTCTGGCGGAGCTGACGATGGAGGACGAGGAGCTGAGGAGGCTGAGGGGGATGGGGATGACGCTGAGAGAGAGGATTAGTGTGCCCAAGGCTGGGGTGACGAGGGAGGTGCTGGAGAAGATTCACGATGGGTGGAGGAGGGCGGAGCTGGTCAGGTTGAAGTTTCATGAGGATCTCGCTCACGATATGAAGACCGCCCACGAAATTGTCGAGGTTTGGGATTATGAACTAATATATTTGGCAGCTTTTTTATTGTGTTTGTAGAGGTGATTTTAGAATGATACATGATACACGGACATATGCACAATTTCTTAAAAATTAGGAAGCAGCATAGTGTTGGATTCATGTGTACCGTGCAAGTACATTTACGCCGTGAAACAAGTCTGACACGACGCAACTTCCAAATAGAAGTGCTTTTAGATGCAAGTATGCGGCAGTGTGACACAAGTCACACAACGAAACAAACAAATAGAAATGTTTCTCTTTCAAAGAAGATGAATTTTGATCAACGACAGATTTGAATAATGTAGCTAGAATTGATTATAGAATGAAGTTGGAGGTGAAGAAGAAACTAGGAGCTGAATACAACAGGATACACTGACTTATGAACAATTTTTTTTAAAAAAAGGAAGCTTCATGCTGAATATATGCGTACAGTACATGTATGCCACAGTGCTACAAGTCCCACACATCACAACTTCCAAAAAGGAGTGTTTCCGCCCCCCCCCCCCCCCCCCCCCCCCCCCCCCCCCAGATTATAAATTTTGATTATTGTTAAATTTGGTTGATGTTTCTAGCAATGATAGTAGAACATAATTGGAAATTGAGAAGATAAGTGAAATGGATAGGTTTCTCATCATCTATGCCTTTTCCATTGTCTCTATGATAAATCTGTTGAGGAGAATGTGAATTCTTAATGATTTTATTAAACATTATTTCAAACTTAACTGTCGAGTATATTGCGAAGAAAACTATCTAACGGTGAGGGACTTCCCATAGTCTCGAAAATTTGGTGTCCTTAAAATTCCTATAGCTACGGGAAGAAGTCGACGAAACCTACCTATTTCTTGTACCAACTCAGTTTTATTCTTGCATATGTTTTAGCATACATTATATGTTAGTGTACTGATAGTTTTTTCCTATGTATGCTTGCAATTGCTTTATTTGCAAGACCCACATTACATAAAACACAATCATATAGATAATTTGTTGTCATTTCCTCATGCGCATCTTTTGAAGGGATTATGTTATTTTACCAATGCTGTGTTGTGTCTGTATCCCTTGTCATGTCCATATTTCTTTGACAAAGGAATACGACTTATGACTATCAACTTGACATCTATTCTCTACAAATTATAGCAAGTTGCCAAGTACAAAAAATGCTTGCCCATTCTGTCGTTCATGAGGTTTAAAATGTTGTGATGCTTATACTTTGCAAAGAAGCTACGATATCCTTCTCGGATATCAAGCGCCTTACTATATATTCTCTTCTGGTGATCAGCGACGTACTGGTGGATTAGTTATATGGAGATCAGGAAGTGTTATGGTTGTTTATCGAGGAAGCAACTACAAAAGGCCTTCTACTTCTCAATTACTCAATGCAGAAACCTCCTCTACCTTACAAGTGTTGCGTGGAGAAACTTTATTTGTGCCGAATGTTTCAGCTCCAGGGAATGATAGTCATGCTCAATCGTTAACTTCAGAGAACGCGAAGCTGTTGCAAGCCAACCTTCGATGTAATGAGAGCATGACTGAGGAGGAAGAAGAATTTAACCGCTTGCTTGATGGGTTAGGTCCTCGATTTGTTGAATGGTGGGGGACTGGAATCTTACCTGTTGACGCTGATTTGTTGCCTCAAAGTATCCCTGGTTACAAAACGCCCTTTAGGCTACTTCCTACAGGAATGCGGTCACGACTTACTAATGGAGAGATGACAAATTTGCGAAAGCTTGCGAGGAAACTTCCTATTCATTTTGCTCTAGGTATGAAATATTTTCAAATTATATTTTTGCACAGTATACTATCTTTAAGTAATTATATATGCTTATATTGCGTCATATCTCTTTTTGGTAAAGGGAGAAACAGACATCATCAAGGCTTGGCGGACGGAATTCTGAAGCTTTGGGAAAAAAGCTTAGTTGTGAAAATAGCTGTCAAACGGGGAATTCAAAATACAAATAACAAAATAATGGCCGAAGAATTGAAGGTGTATCTCTTCTCTTGAATGATTGTTTCGAACTTTTAGTTAATCTGGCAACCCTTGATTTATAGAATCTCAAATAGTTATGGTGCTCTTAACAATAAATCTGGTTCTCATATTTATTGAATAGAATTTGTTTCGTACCAGAACTGTCACCTGAGTATCTACCTGGAATCCTGGAATGGATTGATATCTGATCCTTTACTATAATATGTTTTTATATGAAAAACCTCCTTGTTTTCTCATGAAAGGTTGCATCCTTTACAAATTAAGCATGAACCAACTAAGTCTGAATTAAACTCAAGAATAGGTTAGTCCCACTTTTTATGTTAATATTCGCCATAAATTTTTATTCTAATTGCTCTCACAAACACAATAGTTGTAATCGTTAAAACCATCGTCTGTTACACTGATTCTCTCTAATTAATATTATGAGTATGCATGTTATTCACTGATTAAATTGAACATAGTAATAGGTTCCATTTTCTCAATTCCTGTTAATTTATCATAATTCTCATTATTTAATTTTTCAAGAGCATGATATTGATGGGATTATCAGTTAGTGTTGTACTTGATCTTCTCTGGTCATAGTTCATTCTACACGAGAGTAAAATTCAAGAGATTTAACCCATGTCTATGTGTAGAACACCCAAACTGAAACTTGTAATTTTAGAAACAGTATGTAGATCATTAACATTAGGCTGTGGCTTATTAGTATTGCAAAATCATACTGGGGAGCGGGGGAAAGGAGAAATTGACTGCTGGATAGGTTGGCAGGGTTGCAATTGCAATTATCCCTATTTATTGGGCATTTACTAGTTCCTGCTGTGTAGTTTGTTATTGCCATTCCATTCATAGAGATATCCTTCTGTATTACTTTCACTCTCCTATATGGATATGATGGTTCTACTTGTTGGTTATTTTCACTAGATTCATTGGCACCATGTTTTTGCACATGAAGGACCATTGTAGCTTGATAAAGGATGAAAAAACGTATCTTTGAAAGATGCAAAGGCCTTATACAAAACATAACTAATGAAAGAACTTTTTGGAAGTTGAAAATCCTAAAGATTATGGGATAGGAAATTCAAATTGATGGTTTTCCTCATTATAGAGATGTCTTTTGATGGATGTTCATGATTATGTGACAGTTACACATGACCCATCCAGTCGGAGTTACAATATTAGAGATGAGGACACCTAAAACAATCTGTTCATAAAATGTCCATATTCTGTTTGTGCTCCTTTCATGGAACCCCCTTTAGTCTGGGTTAGAGAATTATTAAGTTCTAGAGGAGCATGTGGTTTATGAACAATTTGCTTTGACTTGGTTTCACGGAAGGAAACAAGAAAAGACACTCAGTTGACTTATGATTATTTGGTGAATTATATATAATTTGCACTTTGGAGAATAGATAATTTGGGATTTTTTGGATGTATCCTTCTCCCTAGTTGGTCATAACATTAGTATATCATATTCAGACACTGATGTTCTCTTCCTTCTCTGACAAATAAGGCACTGACTGGTGGCACCTTACTTCTTCGAAACAAATATTACATTGTTATATACCGCGGCAAAGATTTTCTTCCTACTACTGTAGCAAGTGCACTGGCTGAAAGACAAGAACTAACTAAAGATGTTCAAGAAACTGAAGAGAAAGCAAGGAATAGTGTATTTGTGGAAGCAATTGGGGAACCTTCAATTGGCAGAGAGGAGGGGTATGCACTTGCTGGCACATTAGCTGAATTTCAAGAGGCTCAAGCACGCTGGGCAAGAGAAGTAACTGCTGAAGAGATTGAAGAAATGAAAGAAGCAGCTTCCAGATCTCAATCTGCTCGATTGTTCAAGAAATTTGAACATAAACTTTCTATTGTAAGCCATATTTCTTCTTCAGTATCATTTAGTGAACTGTTTCTATTTCCTCCATTTAAAATTATAGTTAGTTAGGGTGCAAACGAAGCAGATATGAAGTAAATATAGGTCGTTACAACGATCTATATTTGTTTTCTTTTTGGATATTGATACAAATACGAATATTGCTCAAATATGTAACTCAGTAACCATATTTGATGAAAGCAAATTCGAATTTATTTCAAATATGGATATGAGTTGGATATTATTATATAATACTAATATTTTGTCAGAAAACGAGTTATCTGATTTACTTCATTTTTAACATAATATACGAACCATTTCTGAGGTTTCACTATCTACACAATATATTGGTTTAATAACGCTATGTAGACTTTAATCTTTGTATTGTACAATAAGTTTTTCTATATTTGAATGTGTATATTCAGTTATATGGATATTTATTTTGATATTTTGGATTACTAGTGACTGTTCGTATTAGTATTCATGCTATCAGTAACTAGCTCTCCCCTTTTCTCTCTAAAATGGAGCAGGCTCAAGCAAAGAAGTTGAGAGCCGAGAGATTGCTTGCTAAGATTGAAGCATCTATGGTTCCTGTCAATCCATCAGATGACCTGGAAATGATAACTGATGAAGAACGATCTGTTTTCCGTAGGATTGGGTTGCAAATGAAGGCATATTTGCCTCTCGGTGAGTTTTCCTTGTATTTTTCTGCAAAGGTCACTCATAGCCTATTATCTAAGGGTTTTTATTTTGGCAATCTCTTTGTAGGCATTCGTGGGGTTTTTGATGGTGTCATTGAGAATATGCACCTGCATTGGAAACATAGGGAACTGGTAAAACTAATCTCAAAGCAGAAAACCCTTTCGTTTGTTGAAGATACAGCACGGCTACTAGAATACGAAAGTGGTGGAATCTTGGTGGATATTGAGAGAGTTCCAAAAGGATTCGCACTTATTTATTATCGTGGCAAAAACTATCAGAGACCTTTCTGCCTGAGGCCTAGAAATCTTCTAACAAAGGCAAAAGCATTAAAACGTTCAGTCGCAATGCAGAGACATGAGGTCTGTGCATGTATTTGTTGTTCAAGTCATGAATTTGTCTTTCTGTTACTTAAGGCACATTAGTTAATTGATATGTTTAGTGTTGAAATTAATTAGTTCATAACTAATGCAGGCACTCAGTCAGCACATAGATGACTTGGAGAGAACCATAAAGCAGATGAACTCAGAACTGGTATTTCTTGAACTTCCTGATTTTTGCCTGTACACTACTTCTAGCTGCAAAATGGATTGTGGTAGTTAATTTTAGAACTGTCCATAATCTTTTTTTGAGTAAAATAGTGGAAAACTGTCCGTAATATTGAGTCAATTTACATGCATCTCTCTCCTTTTGGAGTTATGTTCCATAAGTCATCATATTCGGTCATGAAAGGATTATGATAATGAATGAATGTGCTAGCTAAATTGTAATGTGCATATATTTTCCGTATATTTTGTCATCTCATTTGGCCATTTCCTCTAGACTTCAGAGATAATAAAGTTCCGTATATATTCTGAAAAGGCTCTACATACTAATATTTTTTGCATGATAACTTCTAATATTTTTCCATATATGCCATTATGTATAAGTTCTTCCAGTACTGAAAATCTGTCATGTTCATTTTGTACGTAAGTATGATAATGTTATCCTCGCTTCAGATCACTGTTTTAAATGCTGATGCAACCAAAATCCTCAGTTTCTTGGTGGATTTTTAATAATATGCACGAGCGATGAATATGCGGGCTGATAATGGTTTGTGCCTGCATATTGTGCTTTACTGCTTTATACTACTACTACCTTCTGCAAAAAAAAACTCAATCGAATATGCGGTATGCAGGACCAAATGTGTGGTCCCCTACTAGTGCCTTTTGTACTTGTTTTGGGTTGTGTGCCTTGTCCCTTCGAAGTAGTAATTCATGAGATTTTCTTTTCAACCTAGAGAGGCCGTTCTACCTTTCCCCTGAATATAAAATATGTGGTGTGGTATTGTAGTTGGTAGCAAGTTTTGAAACTTTAGCCTCCATTTATAAATCTCATGCCTTCCAACTCTTCTCAAGTTCGTGTTTTCGGGATCTACAAAAGTTGCCTAATGCAGTGATATCAAAATATGCAAAATTATGACTGCCATCTGTGTTTGCAATTTGCTTCTTTGTATTTGTATTCTTCTTCCTTTGAGTTGGCATTTAAAAGGTAATTGATTGGCCTCCTTTTTTTTCTTCAAATATTTTGCATAGGGTTACTCTGAAGTAGTAGAAGATGATACTAGTACCGAAAGTCAGACTGGCGATGCCTCTGAGAGCAGTGAGGTAAAACTTTTTTACTTATTATTTAACATTGTGTGAGCTTTAACTTGTTCTAAGCACAAATCTTTGCGTGGTGCAATTTAGATGGAGGATGAAGAGTTCTTTAGTGACTCTGAAGAAGAAGATAGCGATATTTTTGAATATGATAATGGAAGGACGAATTTTTGAGAGAGAAATGCACTCTATCCAGTGGAAGAAGCGGGGTATACGTGCAATATGGTTCTTGTGATAGAGGGCATTTGTTGAGGGCCTGAGGAACCTTATGTCAAGTAAGGATATCCATCTGAGTAGAGCCCTATTTGTTTTCTCTAGCATTCCAAGAGGCTGTAATATCCTCTCTCTCTCTCTCTCTCTCTCTCTCTCTCTCCACGTTCTTGAAGACATGTGTATGAATGGCTTATTTCTCAATGCAGGTGACAAAAGCCATATTCTATCACACAGGTTTATTTCTTAATCCATGCACTATATAACTCTGTTTGTGCATGCTGTAAATCTGGTTGTGTAATTCCTGTGAAGTATCTTATTTTGAAGAAACTACGATACAACTTTAACGAGTGTAAACTGTTAATAGCTGCCTTATATCTATTTGAATCGGCTCTTTTGAACTCTATCCTTTAAATTACACACACACAACAGAAACTTCCTCATTGCCTTCGAAAATAACTGTATTCATGACAACTTTTGAGCTTCACACACAAAATCAGAAACTTCCTCCTTGCCTTCGAAAATAACTGTATTCATGAGCTTTTTATTGAAAACGGAAGGTAATTTTGTCCAAAAAGTTTATGTGCCTACTTTATAAGTTATTAGAGAATTCCATTATCGAAGGTAGCGTATTGAAAGCAAAAGTTCATAGCAGTGGTGCATAATAAAATCCAAATCTTGGTTGTTTTCTGTTATGTCTCAAAGTTTATGGTAGTTTTCGACCACTTTATT